>JAPZDV010000013.1:8368572-8444287 GCA_029814665.1 Acanthurus lineatus
CCCCCCCCCCCCCCCCCCCCCCCCCCCCCCCCCCCCCCCCCCCCCCCCCCCCGCGCCGGCTGGGGGCGGGGGGGCCGCCCCCGGCTCGTTGGTGGGAGGCACCTTCACATCTCCGCCCTTCTCTCTTTCCTTTCTCTCTCTCTGTTTTTTTTTTTTTGGGATTGGCTTGATTCCATGCTCATTAGCATGTCCCATTATCTTCTGGAATATTCAGGGGAATGTTTCAAGTTGCTGCCATTCCAATTATTATAATATACAGCACGGTCCATGACTTTCAAGTTTCTGGAAGTGCTTCAGCTTTTTGTCAAGGTCCTCAGTCGCATGTGAGAGCCGTAGATTTTTTTTTTTTCAAGGGCGTCCGTTCCAAGCTGGCCCAGAAGAGAGACAACGCGGCAAAGAGGGGGTGGGAGTGGTGGGGGGGTCGGAGGCAGGAAGGTGGGGTGGGTTGGGGGGAGGGGGTTGATGGCAGAGCAAGCTGGAAAGATCCACCTAGAATTTGTTGAATCAAATCCTTGCACCTGGATATAATTGTCCCGCCGCTGTGCTGGGAGTTGCCGCTGCCACATGGAGACCAACTCAGTGGCTCGAAAATGGCGACCTGTCAAGACACGCCGCCTCACCTGGTATCATATTTTACCCAGAAGAAACGCTTTTGCTCACGTTGTCTGGTTAATGATTATTTTGTTTACGGGCGCTCGGATAAATACAAGCACTTTGAATCGCTGAGATGATGAGCTTGAAATCAAGCCGCAGCGACATCAAACAATACAGCAGTGTTGTAATAGCTTCTCAAAGAGCTAAATGAATCATTTACATGTGAGCTAAATCAAACTCAAATGGTTCTGTGTAGTATTTAAACCTTTTTTCTTTTGTGTCGACTTGCGCTTTTGGTTCATGTGCTTCTTGAAGATCAATCGTTCAATTCTGATAAGTCAACATCTGGTTTGCTAGCTAGACAATGGACATGTATTATCTTTCTGGCTCGCCATATGGACACACAATAAACAAAAGGATTTACATAAATAGCCAATCATCTCAGGAATTCCCATGTAGTAATGGTAACATCTATCAGACGCTCATGGAACCAAACTTTAATGACTCCTTGTGTGAGTCCTTTCATCTGCGCGGTTTCAAATCTATACCTTATACACACTAAGCCATTACATGTGCAAACTCACTTATGTGCAGCAGCGTCGGGTCGACCTGCTGATTGTGTGAAGGGAAAAAAATTACATCGTCTTAACTAAATAATGCAGTTTACAGAGATGGTAAGGATAAAGAATTGCATCCCTGGGGGGTCTGGACAATAACTGCTAACATTGATGAATCTTGTGGAAGATAACACCAGGCATAAGCGTTTCTCGGAGAATATTAATAGAATACCTTCTATTTGTATTCCTACATTAATTCCAGCTGTATGTGAAGTTTATGGTATTCATTTTCAGCTGTGATAAATAAGTGTTGCTACATCAGAAAAACATTATCTTTTTTTTACTGTTTGTTTTTTTAATTTGTAATCTTGGTAAGTTATCCAATATAGGCAATAATAAATCACAAGTTTCTCTATATTCTTTGCGGTTTGTATCTCACATGGATGAAAGATTATACACGGCTCTGAAACAAAAACAAATTTTTCAAATTGCAATTTAAATCTGTTTTTTGAATTAAAGCCGCCCATGATATTCAGTTTTATGGAACGATGCAGAGAAAAACTTTTACATTCAGTTTCCATTAATCTCCATGGGAGTGTTTTGTTGGGTTGGACTTGGCAGGAAGTTTAAGAAATGTGGCCAGAGTATGGTTAGGTGTATAATAGTTGCTGGGTGAAGCCATATACGCAATGTGGCAGCGACGTGGCAGCATCGTGGCCTCTGAAAGTTTTCAGTGGGTGAGGGAAACACGTTTTGGAGCTGGAGGAAAGTCGTCAGCAGAGTCAGGAGTTGTTCTTTGTTTTTGTTTTGACATTATTTTTTTTAAATCGCACACACTCCTGTGTTTTAGGCCAGAGGCCAAACTTTTCAAAGCACTTACCTCACTTACCAACTATTTTTACAAGGTTAAAGTCAAGATTCAAACTCATTAAATAATGTTTCAGGCCAGTTTTTATCAGCATTATAGTCACCTTATTTGACTCAGGCTTTTTAGTTGAAAAACCTTCCTAGAACCATTTATTGCCGCATAAAAGCAAGTTCTCAGTTATACAGAGAAAATATGCATCCAGTTGTCTTGTTCAGAGTTGTTAAAAGAGGTATTTCAGGGAAGCGTTTCTAAATCTGGACTAATTCATCACGGTTTCCCCGTCTCTGCACCTGCATGGTGAGGGACATCCTCCGGGGATCGCGGCTGCAGACAGTGTGGTGCGTCGTTTAATGGTGGGATCAGCTGGCAGGTGTGCCCCAGAAGTTCCTCTGCCACCTGCACACTGGACGGTCCATAAATGGTGTAACTGTTGTATTGCTTAGCTGGACGGAGAGAAACACCTGGGCTAGGCTGAATTAAATGCTTAATGGGTCTGTCTTCTTCCGCTATGGAAAAAAATTATCCCGTGAATCTCTAATTTCCTCCTCCGCAATGGTCAATGACGTAAGGAAATGAGCTACATGAATTATTATTTCAGCCCCCAATTTATGTTTAAGCCACAAACATCTTTGTTGAACTTCAGTGAAGCTTTTTAACATCTGGAACTGTAGCTGGGAAGTTGTTATTAAGTTTTAATTAGTTGACATTTTAAAAAATCTGGATGATACATTTCTGTTTTTAGCAATCATCCCATTATATTAGATGCACTTCACGGCTTGAACAGCAGTCCAAGTGGCTTTAATGAGTAAAAAGCTCAGAACAATAATATTTCCTGTAAGCTGGAATAAACTGACCCCTCTGTGCCGTCACTGTCTTTGTAACACACATGACTCCAACAGGAAATCCAAGAAAGCCGATGCTAATCTCTATCAACAAAATCCAAAGCAGGCAATTACAATAAGAAAGCTCCATTAAAAACCGTCTTTTAAAAACTAAAAACTTAAAAGCTGTACTGAAAGAATCTAAAAAGTAGAAAAATGAAGATCTGTTTTGGTATTTGTCTGATAATCAACCTTTACAGGAATGACTGTGGTGCTGCCTCATAGCACAGTGTCTAGTTCTCTTAATACATCCTCTATGTGTATCAACATCCTATCTAGGTCAGGCTTAGGTTCAGCATGTAAAGCACTTTTTTAGCGGAATGCAAAGTTCAAGCACTGACTTACTAAAGTCAACCCTATAAAATATTGGTGCACAACCTGAGGAACTTTGTAAATAACGAAAGTTAATACCCACGACACAGTTCATCATCACACTTTTAAACACATGCATAGTGAACATTCAGTATTTACAATAATTACAGTACAATAATTGCAGTAATTACAAAAGAATATAAATATGACATTATTGTAATTTGTTCTTAATTTTCAATTTTACAGCCTCATCACACAAATCCAACATCATCAATAAAAACTAGTAATGTTTCAGAGATGAAAACTACGCTGCTGGTTTTTAGTCGATCCCGTCATTAAAATGATAAACATGCATCACATTTCAGGATGATTTGTTTTGGATCATATCATTTATATTGTTTCAAGGCTAATTTTATACAAAAGGGGCCGAATGTCAGTAGAGTTTTAAGGAGGGAAAAAATGAACTATAGTCTTGTACATAAATGATGCAGCTGTTTCGTTGTTAATGCTGTGTGAAAAAGTTGGCCTTGTCATGGCTGAGGTGTGTAATTTGAGAAAAAAAACGGCCAGTAAAATGCCTATGAAGACTTTTAAAGGCAGATTTACTGAGTACTGTGTTGATGGCTTCAAGCTTTCATAAAATGATTTGATGTTTATCTCCCCACAGATATCAGATACAACCACTCTGGGCTGATTTTTGAACTCGATACAAATAGAAACACAGTCTTTGCTTTCTGCGCAGAGCTCTCAAGCCAGGCGGAGCTCCCAAGTGTGCTCTTTGCGTGGGCTAACCCCGTCTGCGGCGCATTAGTTTCTAGTTCTTGAGATTTAAACTGTGGCAGCAACACATAGTGTAACAGCTCCCCAGAGAGAAGCAGTGATTGCACTCCAGTGCATGAGATGATATTATGTTTAATGTGTCGGTTTATTCCTCAAGGAGTTCCCAACATCTGGCAAGCTTTTAATTCACGGGATGTTCACTTCCATGTCTTTCACCTCTCCTGCAGCCAAAATGTAGAAAAAATAAATGTTCCCGTTATACATTTAAGCAAACCGTGGATACGCTGACCGCAGTTTTGTTTCATATCAGTGTCTCTACAACACAAAGTTCACATCACATGTAAACAAGCTGACTTTTCTCATTCAGAGGAGAAGGCAGTTGTGGTGGCATGACAGCCAGATTGAGAGACCTGCCAGGCAACCAACAAGTGTCACAGACCACTTCAAGGTCCAGAGTTTCAACTGACAAAACGGGTAATTTTAGTGACCATAAGGACATTTTTACTGCCATGTTTGTGGCCACCAAATGGAGTATTTTTAAGGAAACCTCGGGACGTTTTCCAGCCATATTTGTTGCAACACAACCAGGTATTTTAAGACAAACGTGATGTTTTTCCAAACCCTGACCAAGTGGTTTTGTGCTTAAACCTAACCAGACCTTAACCACAGCATTGTCACAACATTAAATTGCATCCTAGCTGCTGGAATTAAAATGCTGGAATTCTGTGTATCTTTGGTTTTCAGAAATGCACAGTGCTAATTTATCCTGGTGACTGGGTTGTCCTTTAAGTGTAACTGGTTCAAACTTCAGACTGCATGGGTTGGGATTATTTTTCACATATTGCTTTAAAAAACAGGAAGGTACCCATTTATCCTTGTATTATTTCAGTTTCTTTCCTTGTTTTGCTGCACCTTTTTTGAGCTGCACATGGCAGCATATTCCATCTGCTAATACAAACAGTGTTGGGACTCACATGTCAGGACACTGGTTAAGCTTCAGAGCTCTCCAGCATCACAGGTACCGAGAGCAGCTCTTTGCAGGCCCCCTCTGCAGCCAACCCTTAGTTAGCCATCCCGTACTAGAGGCCAGCTCTCTGCAGTAAAAGACCCTGCCGGAAACTGGGTTTGATTTGTTGATGTGAGTGCGCTGAGGGCAGAGTGGGGGCCAAGCATTAATGGGATCGAGACAATAGGCCATCACTAATCAGAGACCTCAAGGTTGCCATGAGGTTAATTGTAATGCAGGTGGCACTAGGGGAGGGGGCGAATAAGAAATGTCAACTCCTTTACTGCCTTGGCGGCCATTGTGTTCTAACATTAAGCCCTGGGGCTAGGATTTGGCTTTCTCTCTCGCTCTTTCCCCTGTGTCCTCTTTACCTTTTAATTTTCTTATTATCCGCTGATTCCCCATTCAACCTCCATGGGTTAAAGAAAACCTTTTGCCACATGTCAAAAGGAAATGTTAATATTGAGTCTGTCCTGGCTGTTGTGATGCGTGGAAAGCCATTGTGGGGCTCCACTGGTCATTCAACGGTGCATTTCACATTCACTGGAAGCACTCCTGTTGCATCATTGTTATTTGTTTAAAGTGACAGAAACAGCAGACCCTGCTTGCTTTTGTGTTGGTGAAAGACCATCTCCAAACAAGAGCCAGGTCATGAATACACAATAGGACAGTGCCTTCACAGCAGCATTTGTTTTTTAAGGTTTTGTTGTTCCTTGTGACCATTTTTCTGGGAGGCTGGACTGAGCAGCATTTACCATGCTCATGTTTTTAAGAGTTTTCCTGTGAGCTGTTTGAAATGTGGAGGAGTTTTACGGAGAGGGATGCATCACTGAAGCATTGAATTTATACAGTACTCTCACAAATGTATGTGCTTGTGTGTGTGGGTATGTATGTGTGCAGTCTGAGGCAAAGGCTACCCAACCCCGCCTCAGAGAAATCACACTAATTCTTTTTACTGCTTTTTCATCAACAGAATGATAAAACTTCTTAAATAAATGTTCATGGAAAATAAAAAAGTTAATATTCTGAAATGATTTATTTAATTTTACACAATATCTGCTGATACCATGATCATTTTTTATTGTTATTTTGTTATTGTTACTCGTTAATGTGGCTATAAGGCCTTTTTATTTTTTCTTGAGCCAGCCAGTGTGTGCATTTGTTTTGGAGGCTCGTGAGGAAAACACAACATAATTTTTGTGCATTTTGTCTTTTTTAAACACTGCTGTTTGCAAGATGAAAAGCAATGAGGTAACAGATCTAATTAAGGTTATGCAAGATTAACAACTGTAATATGACAGTGATGAAATAAAGTCAACTTTCTACAGAAGTCTTTCAACTGCTAAAGCAAATTTTCTTTTTTTTTAACATCCTCCAGTGATTTTTACGGTTTCATAATAATAAGTTAACAGCAAGACATAGTTCCATATTAAAGCCAACATAAAACTTTATGTTATAAGCCAGTTTTTCTGTCCTTAGGCTGTGAGACCCCCAATTCATCCTCAATGGTTTTAATTTTCAGATCCAACACAGTGTCAAGCATTAAGGAAAACATAATAGCAGATCTTCTCGCTGATGGTCTTGTTTGCTTATGGAGGTCATAAAGTGGAATCAATACTAAACTGAGACTTTCATAACCAGTTAAAAGTTTCTTGTAGTTCATTTAAAGTTAGGAAAAGATAATAGTTTTGGTTAAATGTAAAACAAGTTTAAGAGTTTGCATTTGGCATAGTGGGGCTTTAAGCCAAAGGCTAACATCTTCATGCTAACATAATCACACTGCTGCTGTTGACATGCTGATGTTTAAGATTATGCAATTAAGCTATTATCTATTTGGTATTTTCTCCTTTCACGTTTGATGTTGCATATTCAGGACCCCTACATCCTTATTTCTTGATATGCAAGCACATTTAAGGGAAAACCACATATTTCCTTGAACCTAATCAAAGTGCATTTGCCGTCTCAACATAATTTGGCGTTTAAATCTTGGTCCTTTCCTACGTAAGCTCACTGACCACCCAGAACACTAACTTCTGTGTAATATAAAAATTCCTGAAAGAAAGGTTCCCATCCAACTTAATCCAGGCTGCAGATACATTTCCCTCAAAACCAAACTGGAAAAACAAATGAGGCTTATTACAAGTGTTATTTCTAAAGGACAGAGTGGTGGCCAGGATAGCATTTGGTGAAATAATTACAATCAAATATCAGGATTTCTTTTTTATAATGTGTAATTGGTTAATTAAACTGAGAATCAATATTTACTTTTTATTTTAATCCGCGTCTCAGTTTGCAGATTGGATTTGTTATTACAGTGATTAATCATTCAGTATCATCTCTTTCATCCTATTTGATTTGGTCCCTTTGATATAATGTCCTCTAAAGTTTGACATTTTTTTCTTCTCCTCTCTCAACTTTGAATTTTATTTTTCGCAAAAAGCTGCAGACTCTTGTCATCCAAGTTTCTCAGCCAACCACAGCAGCTCGAGCACTGTAGATCATAGTGACTTTTAGCAGTTGAAGGTTTTTTTTACTGTCTCCTTCTCTTTGCGTTTGAGAGGGAAGGGGTCAACGGGAGGAAAGGGAGGGAGGTGGATCGCCTTGAAAGACAAACATCTTAGTGTCTGCCAACCTGCAAATGGCCCCTGTGTTTATTCAGCTGAGGATTGGCCAGCAGCCAGAGCATCACTGTGGCAGACTCCCTCTTCCAGAGCATATGTGAGGGCAGTACGTTGAAATTTGGGTTTGATACATGACAAATGAGACGGTATTGAACAGCGGGGATGATGGTAAGGCATGGCTGGATGAGGTACAGCCGGTATGGTGGAGGGTAAGAGGAGAGACGGGGGCACCGTGTTCCTGCCAAGATCCTTCCTCGTCAAACCATCGCGTTGAGGGATTTCTTTTAATGATATTTATGCCGTAAAAATGCTGCACAATTTAATGCAGACTATAAAAACAGAGCACTGTATTGTTATCTGCATTACTGTACAATGTCAGGGCATTATTAGTGAACAAAGCTCCCATTGACCAAAGGCTGGATCTCCATACTTGTCTGCTCTAATCACCTGTCTGTGTCGAAAATGCTAATTAGCCTCAAAGCAGCCTGCTTTCGTCTTTGCATCTTGAATGCAAAAATATGCATTCCGCATTTCAGCTTTATTTTTAATCCAAGAGTTTTCCAACTTGCACCATCCAAATAGTATTAACCTGGTGATTATACAGTACACTGGCTTTTAAAATTGCAAATGTTATATACACCTTTCATCTTTCACCCACTTCATGTGACCAAGACCTTGGTCTGACAAAACCAGATAAAGAGGCATTATTCCATCTATGGGTTGATATTTACCACATTTATCCGGATATGTGACATTGAGAGGGACAAGCAGAACCAGCAGGGCGATTAAGGCCCTATTATCACCTGTGCCTCCAAGACATCCGTGACTTCACCGCGTATCCACATGGGCAGGAAATCTGTCGAGCTGCAGACTAGCACTGACTTTGAAACCAACCTCTTTTGATGAGTTGCAATGTAAAGCACTTTGAAAAGCAAGATGGTGCTTACCTGAGGAGATCATCTGTTGTCACTACATGTTCTTTGGGGTTGGGAGTTGGGGGAGGGGGTGGTCGATCACATCCGTCAAAGTGTTTAGGAGGCGTTCGTATCAAGCGGAACATTCTTTCATCTCGCTTAAGGAGAGGTGCGGTGTTCACGCCTCCAGCTAAGCTCCGGAGTGACACCTCCGTCCCGATCGGTTGGCCTTAACTGAGGGTTAATCAGCAGCTCTCACATTCAATCAGAGTGGAACCTCATGTCAGTGTCGAGAACAGGTTTTTAATCCGAATCTTTTCGCAACTTCACATCTAAGTGATGTTCTTGTAAACTCAAGTTGCAATTGCACGAGCTTAAGAAATTAATCTGTATATCAAAACTGTTTTTTTGAGGGTTACTGTTTAAAAGACACCTGTGTATTTGATGGCTTATGTTTATGTCAATGCCTTGTTCTGTAGTATTTCTGCTGTAAATGAATAGAAAAACATTGTACTGCAATAAATTATAATAAATACACAGCAATTTTGGACATTTATCTCAACTTATCATTGTATGGGATTGCTCCTTTGGTCAGGGTTTGATACTATAATTACCTTGAAGGGTTTTGAGCAATTTCACAGGGAAGCAAAATCTAAAAAATGGAGTCTGCACACTAAATAAAGGTTGCCATAAAAATATTTTCCTATGCCATAATGTGACATTTGGGGTGTAAGCAGGTCTTTGGACATGCCCATCACCTGAATGTGCATGATTTTGTAAACATTTTTGCATTGACAGAGTGGGAAAATATTTGTATGTACATTTGAATAATTAATAGTATAAAGAGATATAAGAAAATACTTTAGGGTTTGTTTGTTTGTTTAAAGTTACATTTAGGTTTGATTTGAAATCCTCTGGTGTTTGTCTGAAGGTCTGATCTCCAGAAAGAGTCTCAAGCAACAAGTCTTGATTGTTGATTTCCGAACTCCTGACTGCTTGTCACCAGGCAGGATCAATCTCGTATTTAAAATGCCATCACATATCTCTCATTTAAGATATAGCACATACCAGGAGGTGTGGACCGTCTTAACTAAGATGGTGATGTCCCTTGAGGCTCAGTGATGGAGGAAGTGTCTAAACTGTTGACACTCAGCTTTTGCCACCTCTGATACTGTGGGATCCAGTGTCTGCGGGGGGAAGGGGATGTCACAGGTTACGATCTGACTTCTTTATAGCTACTTGAGCATAAACACAAGAGCTTCATTAAGAAAGGTTTTCGTTTGATGTATACAAGATGACTAAAAAAAAAAAAAGTCTTTAACTGTCCCCTGATAGCATTGATTACAGTGTGTTAAATACAAGAGCGGAACTGTTGTAGGTGGATAATTGTGTGCTTAGTGGATAAGTGAAGTTGTAAAAGCCATCTGGTACGTTTCAATGCAAAATTAAGGAGCACGGAGGTTTCTCTTTGCTACCTGAACAGGACTAAAATGCCTTCAAGTTGTTTGTGCTAAGGCAATAAAGACATCTCATATGTGTATTTAGCACCTATTCTTGTTTCATTATGTGCGCTTACATTACATATAGTGCTGAATTATACCACATAAATGGCCCAGATATGGGAAAAAAAAGAAACTCCAGACTCCCTGCCTTCTTTCCAGGAACCAACCAACTGGGACGGTTTTAATGCAACAACATGATTTGTATTTTTACATTTGCTTTACATATGATTATGTTATTACATATTTTCAGCTTGCAATCACAATCAGGTTGCATTACAGGGTTAGATGTAATCCCAAAGTAATACAAATTCAGCTCACAGCTAATGATATTCATGAGGTGCAGCGTGCCCCAGAGCTCTGCCTGTAGCTTGTACCTATTGTTAAGCCTTCCTGTCTTCCCCTGAGGTATAGGCTAGTGGCAACATTTAAGGAAATGACATAATCTACACTTATCCACAGAAAAGCCGTCATTGAAACTGAGAGTATTCCTGGCTGGTTAGTTAATATTTGCATTATATCAAATGTGTTCCCCGTTTAAGAAAATGGCAAGGGAATAGAGTTTAACTCTAAAATATGTTCATGTTTTCAATAAGGTGGGAACTTAGTCTTTAAATGAATGATTAAAAAAAGCTACATGTGAGATATGACAAGATTTTTTTTTTCTTTGGAAACATCAAAGCTGCTCAGTCCGTTGTTATCCGCCATGTCATTATCAAGAGCTTTTCTAAAGGACATGAAAACTTGCAGCCTTCGTCTATTTCACTGTCTGCCATTTAACACAAGACAATAACCTCCTGAAGTATCAGACTAAGTCTCAGCTCCGCCTGCATTAGGCAAAAAAAAAGGCTTGTGTAATTAGTCTTGCACTATAAATCAAGTGGTGTGAATCTATTTCGCCATGCCCTAATTGAAAGTGCTCTCCTTTTTTTTTCCCGGCGCTCCAGTCGGACACAGAACTCCATCGGATGGTGATAGATGTGGAATCCAGCACAAACAGTTTGAACCAGTCAGGCCGTGATTGATCAGTACCCTCTGGGATGTCGGGTGGATCTTTCTCCTTCAACCAGAAGATAAAAGCCTTAACGACTCTCCAGTCTTGTTGTACCTCCCGATTGTGTGTTTGTGTGTGTGTCTCTCTGTGTGTCAGTGTTTTATTATTTCGCAGTGTTTGACCTTGAAGGTTCTGTGTGCATTTGGGCTGTGATGTCTCAATGATTTCTCTTTTAAGTGCCAAAATGCGCCTTTTATGCGCTATTGACGCTGCTATACACACACTACATAAATGCCCCATGGAGGAGGCCATTTGCATGAAAATTTAGTTGATTTATGACTGGATTCTATAGCATTTTCTATAATCACCCAGCACATTTTTGCAGGGGCTTAGTAGTGGCCGTAGTGATGCCACAGTACAGTGCTGTAACCCAACTTCAAAGCCCGTTTTGTTCACACGCACCCTCACAAAAACACAGGGTGACTTCACTGGCTTCCAGTGGCAAAGGTGGACCAGCTGGGTTGTTTTGTTCTCTACTTGTGTTTTTTTTCTTCTTTTCTTTATGTTTTCCCTCTCTTCATCGTCCCCAGTTGTTCCTCCGATCTCTTTTTCTCTGAGCATTTGCTCCGGAGATTTACACTTGCTGTTGTTGATAGAATAAAAAAAAAAAAAACTGCTAGCAGGAGAGTGGGCGATGCTGGTGATTCAGGTTTGGTGTGTGGTATTTCAATGAGGTCTAGGCTGATTGTCCTATAGTGGCGATGGATGTGGCTTTTGGAAGTGGAGGTGCATCGGAGGGGATCACTCGGCATCTGGCCCAGCACTCTTGTGTCACCGTGACCCTCCTGTGGGGGAGGCAGTGAGGGCCACAGCAGGGGGTCCCGCTGAAAAGCAACATAAATTTCAGAGGGAGAATCAATAGACTGTGAGAATTGTAAGAGATGCATTGGTTTGGACTCTCTGACTGCGACCCCGGTACTTTGCTATATCGAAGTCGGCGAGGACGCACCTACAATCCTCAACAGCAGAGAAAATAACAACATAAAACAACAGCATGTATGATCCACTAAGACCAGACGGTTTTATACGTCTTTCGATTATCACGCTAACTCAACTAACCAACTCGCAATTCTGTGGCATGACTGAATTCTGGGGATAGCCTCAGAGGAGAAAAAAAAAAAGGAAAAAAAAATGTCTGTTACGTGGGGGAAACCTATTCTCCCACAAGATGTATAAATAGCCGCAGCCATGGCTCTCTGTGTCAAAGTTAGGACACTCAGCGGGGTGCAGACTTCAAAGCAACCAGGGATTTCTCCAAAACAACTGCTGGCAATTTCGAATCAGCATTCCCTCTGAAAGCAATGTAACCTTTCACCTGTATTCTGGCATGAGATAACTAGAGGAGAGAATGTCAAACTCTGAATATACAGTAGAGTTTATATAATGTAAAATAAGAAAAGATGTTTATTTAGGAGTCAAGAATGAGGTTTTTCAATTTACAAATGTCCTTTAAATGATAAAATAGAAATTTTAATAGTATTGAGGCTTGTATACATCCTTATATGCCACATAATGTTAAACATGTATTGTTTTTTTAGTAAGCTGTGGCAGCAGATGTTATCAAAAGAAACTAAAAATTGTGACAAAAGCTGAAAAAGGGGCCTCCTTTGCCACTGGGTGGGAAATAAAAATGACCCAGAAAGGTTATAGGCCAAAAACATGTCAAGCATTCCCTGAGAATAAATTTGAAGCAGCAACAGGACAGCAGAGCTTTTAATTTTAATTTGAACAAAAATAAATGTTTTTTATTTGTTTTGGCCTTTAAATCAGACATTTGAATTCACTATTAGCAAAAGAAAAGAGAGAAGGAAAGAAAAAGATAGAGTTAAGCCTATTCAATGAAGACATGGGGCTAACATGGTATTGTGCCTTTGATGGAGTCGGCCTGTGGTGCATTGTGGGTAGTGGGGTGCTCTCTGGCCGCAGCAGGATACTGGCGGCTCTGTCCAGTTTTCAGGTGCTGTCGCCCTCTCCTCAGTCATATTAATTATGGGATAGAAAAACTCTAATCCCTCAGCCTTTGAAGCGCCAGGCCACTTTTCAAGGCTGCACTTTGGAGCTACAATATCTCACACACACACACGCACACACACACGCATGTATGTACAAACATACAGGACACAATGCATGCTACTCCAAAATATAAAAGATAACATATGTAATATTATCTTTTATGCTTCCCCCATTCTGCTATTTCTGCTAATAGAACCATGATTCAGTGTGTTTTTGCTGATGCTTTTTATAGAAACTAAATATCTATGGATCATAGTTTCTTTATCTACGTAATTAAACCTATATAGCATATAATTTCCTCCCATTAGTTCACTCTGATGCTTTGCTGTTAGTCATTTAGCATTCGGCTCCTGTGCCATTTTCCAGCGTTGAATGAGGATAATATTGATGTTTAAGTTATTTTCAACAGTATAAAAGGTGCACTGTATTCATGTTGCATCTCCCTGATCGCAGGCGAGTTGCTCCACAGAGAGCAAAAAATCATTCACAGAGAGCTGCGCTATGAACATTCCCTGAATTTCACATTTTTCAACTCATTACCCATAATCTTCTCCTTACGAATCTTCTCGTAGGATGAAGTCAGTATTAGCAGAGGCGGTGCGAGGATATCTTGTTTCTTTTTTATCTGTTTTATTAATTTGCTAATACTGTTTGTTATTATGTCTGAAAACACATCATGCAGATGGAAAGTACTCTCCTCCCAGATCAAAGCGGAGTCCCTGCTGAACGGTCATACAAGACCGTCACCCCCGTCCCTCGTAAGCAGACTGCGGTCCAGTTTTCCCTCTGTAATCAGATCTCAGGCCTGTGCTTCATGGAAGAAAACAGCCACTGGAGATTGGCAGCCTACAACAGGTTTTTATGGCTGTTGTTTCAGGTGGGAGGCAAGTTAGTCAGATGGATGACTGTCGGAGGGATTTTACACTGCCCTCTTGTGCTCTGACACACACTGTACTCCCTCTCCTCTGTTCACGCTGACTAATTTTTACTGCTGCATGTCCCTGCAGCTCAGACGGCGCAGCAGCAAACAAGAAAAAAAAGGTAACAGTGCAGTTAAATATTATGTAAATATTATTCAAAATGCCGTGGTATATGAGTTTTTTGTTGGTCTGCCGTCCTTTCTTTTAAAGCTGCAGGTTATAAAACGTTCAGCAACAGTGACGTGCATTCCTGGCTTTAATATGAGCTTACTTGGCTATTATACAAGGTGATTAGAGGCTTATTGCTTTTGCATAACAGTTGTACTTACACCTCACAGTGCTGCTTGGGAAAGAAATGGCTTGCTTCCATTTGTTTTGGTCATGTTTTAATAAATAAGCTTATCTTTCATTTCAGAAGATGCACATATTCGCTGTCTCTTTAACATGAACTTAAAAAACAGATTCCTCTTATTTCAATTAAAAATCAAATCAACTTTTGGATTAAAAATAAAAAACAGACAGAGCCACCATTCTTTTCTATTAGGGCTGATTAAAAATGGTAGAAATACTGAGCGGCACTCTTCCTGCTCTGCCACATGTCAAAAGGATGGGGAGGAGGGTGCGGAGGAATAATTGTTTGATCTGTCCTTTTGCCTGTCGCTGCCCTAATCACTCAAGACTGATTCAGAAAATGCAGGCTTGAATGTCAGAGGGCCTCCTGTGGAGAGGTGGAGCATTTCAGCGGCTTTGGACAGCCGTGCCCCGGTAATCACCACTCTCAACCTGGCCGGGCACTCCAGCACTCCCCTGATTGAGCACCTCAATCTAACAAGGTGCTATTGCTGGAGCCCGAGATTCTGCCAGGTTTTGACAAACCAGTGGATTGTCCCTGATCATCATGGGACATTGCTTTTTTCGCAGCTCAGCCATGCATGCTGCAGGCAGCCTCAGAGTCAGGCACACCTGCCAGTGTTCTGAATGAGGGCGCTGCACGGGAAATTAAAAAATGAGCTTGAAGGTTACCATTCTTAAAAACATAAAATATAAAAGAAAAAAAAAACAGCAATAATTCCATGTCATTTGAAGGATGGATCACTAGAGATCAGCTTGTTTCCTGTCGTGTTGTACTGTGGAGCCATTTTGGGAATTTCTGTTTACATTTCCCCTGTGGTTTCTGACTGCTACCACGTTTTCCTCTGACCTTGGTTCAGTGTGTGACACTGGGGCTCGCCCTGAGGGAATATACATCCCGATCTTAGCTAGATAGCAGCATGTTTACAATTACCTTTCACCCTGAGCTTCTGCCTCCAGAGATGTATTTGATTACAGCAGCAAGCTGCAGTCTGTAAGTCTTTGAATTGAGATATTTTATAGAATTTTGGAAAAACAGGCCTGCAGCCAATAATTACTAATATTGTTTATTATCCTGTCAGTTATTTTCTCAATAAACTGATCAATTTTATCTATGGAAGGTAATAAAAATGGCCATCAAAATTAACAAGAGCTCCAGTTTACTTCTTCAAATGCCCTTTTTGGTCCAAACAACAGTCCATAAATCCCTCAATATTCAGTTTATATTTATGAAATATGAAATATTTTTATGAAATAATTCAAAGCAGTAAACCCTCATATGATACCACACAAGATAATTAATCGATTGTTGAAAATTTGCTGTTAAACAATCTGTCAATCACCTCTGAATAATCTGCTAAGTGTTTCAGCTCTATAGACAACAGCTTAACCTGTGTGCAGTTTATTCAGGGTAACATTTCTACATCTTGCAAAATCAATGCAAATTATCTGCAAGGGGTCAAAAATACTACAGTTATAATGATCTACTGCCATATAGCAACACACACAGATCATTGCTGAACACCGGGCACAAATAGTCTAATCCCCATAAATCCTTCTAAATGTTAAACCATTTAATCAAATTATAAACACACCTTATCAAAATAGGCATGTTTATGTGGCTGATACTCGCTTATTGTAGAACTGGTGACTCAAAGAATTCATGTATTTTACTTCAACAGTTTGGGACAGTTCATTGAATATTTATAGCAGCGAAAACTCTCAGAACAGCTGTAGATGTAAAACTTGTGATGACTGGTAACTGATTTCACACTCTTACAACTTCTGAGTTTCAGTCAAAATGGATTTTTTGCCTTGAAAATCCATCTGGTTCTTCAGAATAAGTGCAGCTATTACAGTGAAGGCAGTAAGGGATCACAGGTGTAACTGGACGGAGGTTCATTTAAAGTTTGGTATTTTATATAAAAATTTATGGCAGGAAATGTAAAAATACATTTGATTTAAGTAGGTGTTTTATGTTTAAGTTGGAAGAAAGTTTAAAACGAAAAAAGCAATGTCTGTTTTGCCCCCCAAAAAAAGCTCAAATTTTGAATTAACACAGACGTGGTTACAACAAAATGAATTTCTTAAAAATAACAGGCCTGAAGACTGTGGTGATTTCTAGAGTAATAACCTTCATACATAATTGGGACAGTCTAAGTGGTATTTCCTGATGGTTTCAGCTTGCTTGAGAGGTTAATTGTAAAATTCCTCTCATAGCATTTTAATACATCATAACACACCTGCGGGAAAACGACTGGCGTACCTTTAAAGGGTTGAAATGCATTCGGAGTAACTACCAGCTGTAGGATGTTCGGCAATGCATTCGGAAATTATGATCAATTGTGGTTTTTACAAAGCTGGATTTAAAGTGTCATAAATGTCTCCATTCAATGGGAAATAATAGCCTTGTACAGACTTGCGAGAGTTGAAATTCATTGTAGCCTTGCCTCCAGTTCTTTAACCTTTCATCCGTTTTCAGCTTAATATAATATTGTTGATTTATCGGTGATATATTTGGAGCTGCAGGCATTTTCCGCTCCTATTCCGAAATGAATAGATGGTCTTCAAGGGTGTGGACGGGTGTTTCATTATTCTCGTTGGCTTGGCTGTGAATTGTGGCACGAACATGGCGGTCACTCCATCAAAGGGAATTATGTTCAGTTTCTCACAAAGACATTTGTCATACGGGGACAGGAGGTATTAGAGCAATGAAAGACTCTTAACTCCTGTTAAAATCAGCACCGTGGACTTCTTGCTACAGGAGCCGAGGGAAAACAGCCACTTGGTCTCCTGCGTTCCTGGTGGCATTTTCAACGCAGGTCCTCATAACTTGATGCTGAAAGTTGATTAATAGTACATTTAGCACAACTTACAGCCTTCTTCTGGGTAATAAATTAGGGTCATTAATCAATAAAGAGCACAGCAATTCCAGGAGACAGGGGACATGCTGGTTCCTAATAGAAAAAGAGGGGAGTGACGCTCAGGCCTTTCCCACTATTGACCACCCTGGCTGAGGTGTTCATTGTGCACCTGCCTAAATCCAATTAAATGACATAATTAATGGACATCTTTCGCAACAATAATGGGTTTGCCTCTCTGTCAGCCTATTGATTTTTTTTAGTGACAAACCAGTTAGGATAACCTGTCACTGTCAACTTCAAGATTAACTGAGTTTCAATTAGTATTTTGGGGTATTTTTCTCATTAAAACACATGGATTTCCTCTAAAGAAGCGTAGATTTTGAGAGCTATAGAAAGCTCTCTTGCTGTTGAGATTAAATTTAATGTTTCAGGAGATTCTCTTGTTGAAAACAGCGGGGATTTTATGGCAGATGCAGATGGAGCCAGTGGTAGAAAACAATACAAACCTGTCCAATAATGGACTCAAAGAAGATGTCTTGTCCTTCATTAAAGACCCTTTTACTCAGTCTGTTCAAGGTGGGAATGTTGTGCCACTATCTGCCCCACTGTTCACTGTAAAAAGGTACAAAGGTGGATTTTAAAGGAAGGGAGTGAAAAAGAGTAGGACAACATGCCGGGACAGGGATGTGATGTTCTGTTGGTGTGTGAAACCCATCAGTGAGAGATTTAAAAACCAAAAATGTCTGCAGATTGAAGAAACAACAAGGTCAGGAGCTCCTGACCTTGCAAGCACAGGACAAGATCTACCACCATACATGATTGTAAATGTCATGTTGTGCAATTGTTATTGTTTCAAAACCACTGCTTGATGCGTATGTCATACATACATCAGATTAAAACGCTGCTGTGTTACATGTCACGCCCTCATGCCCAGTTTGCATCTGTAACATTCGCACTCTATCTAAAATCACACACTGTGGAGGCAATATGTCGAGTTCAGTGTAAAAAGCAAAGTGAGCAAAATGAATGTCTTCTGTTTGATGTGATCCTCATGTGAAAAAAGTGTGGATTTGTTCTCCAAAAACACCCAAACATGAGTAAAACCGAACAATCAATTAACACAGTACGGGAAGTATAATAACGAGACTAAATTCCGCACCAGCAGAAAACAGTTACATGCTTGAGCAGTGGATGAATGACTCTCAGGTTCGCCTGGATACCTGAAAAAAAAAAAAAAAAAGCTCCTTCCCCATCCAACTTTGTCCAAAGCTGTCACGCTGCCTCTGCTTCATTCAGCTTGATTAATGATAAGCTGTGGGGCACAGCTAGAAGGTCTAGTCTCAATTATGAAAAAGGCAGTAACTAGTCCATTGTGCTGATGCCTTTATTCCACTGACAACGCTGAAAAATAGCAATATTTCTAATCAGAGTTAAATCATTTATCACTTAAGTATTGGCGTTCTTTAAATCCCTGCCTCATCCATCCAAATCTGCCCTATCCTTTAAGACACGGAGCTTTATTTCATTTATTCGTCATTCCAGTGTTAAAACAGTTTTAAACTATTAATAGGCATTGCTCTTTCTAATCAGAAATAAAATACTATGCTGCCGCAATCTCCTAAATGGCAATTTGCATCTCTGAAAGCATTTGCCAGTGTCTATTTTGTATTGTAAATAAATTTGCCTGGAAAGAAAAAGCGCCAACTTTCCCTATTTTACCATTAAATTCACAACGCCTAGACTTTATAGGGGAAGATAAGTGAGTTTAATATGCACTGGAGGGTAAAGAAAATATTCTATTACTGCATGTAGTGTAGAAATTACCCCATAAAGAAACTAATATGGCAATTTGGGGAGCAATTTTTAATATGATTTTTATGATGCACAGTTCTACTTATGGTAATGAAGTTGTCATTGTACTTGTTCACTGCTGCTAATGCAGAGCCCATCTTTCAATTTGTACGAATTACACTAAACTGTTACGAATGAACTTCATTAATGCCGGAATGAGAAAAAACATGTTATTGCATTTCTGGACCACTGGCTCTGGGATTGTGTGTTTTATATTGTTTTGATCTAATTTTGGAGTTTGAGAGAAAACACTCTCTTAGGTATATAGGACCGCTCGAAAATACAAACAAACAGCAGGGGATCGTTATCTATTTTGAAATGGATACTACGCCGAAGTCTCATTGAGAGGAGGGATGGTGCGATTTAGATGGTTACTGAACTAACACTTTATCTGTTCTAATTCTAGTATTTAGTGACACATGAGCATCAACTGGGTATAACAAGGTGCCTATCTCATAATTTCTTAACCGAAAGGGGTCTAAATTTTTATGTGGCAGTTTAAAACAAAGCTGAAATATGAAGAAAAAAACACCTCAAAAAACCATTTAGAACCAGTTTTAATTCTTATGATCTCCGTATTATGTTCTTTTATTGACAAAATAAGAATAATAATATCTTGTCCGTCATCATTAATTTCTCCTCTTGTCCTCATATTATTTGATATAAATTGGTGTTAAAGCTTTCCTGGAAATAAAAATAATAAACAAATAGAAAAAGATAAAAAAACTATTCCACTGCTTCAGTTTTTTTAGAAGCAGTGTATAAAACTTACTGTACAATTAAATAAATAAGAATTAAATGCATGTAGTAACACATTTTAATTAGCCTGTCAAGGAAATTCTGCAATCACTTTACCCCCTCTTGCTGCATGGATCATGAATTCACACATATATAGTGAGATGCATACATTTTCAGGAGCCTGTTTTCATGTTTAATAGTCATTTTGGATATCGATAGCAGCCTCAGAGAGAGTGCGTTATTGTTTTGCATGCTAAACTGTTGTCCTCAGTGATCAATGTTCCCAAACAAACCAGAGAGAACTCAGTTATCTAACTCCAGTCTGACAAGTGGAAAAAAATCAATGTCCAGTGTCAATAGCAGGTGGAGTAATTACCTGTTGAGTCTTCATTCATTTCAAAGTGAACACTGAGCTTGGCTCAATGAGTACAATCCCTTAATCTTATTCCGTTCGCTGATGAGGAAAACCCGGAAACGGTCAAATGTGACTGGACAGATGTTGGGAATCAGGTTTGATTTTTTTAATTGCTTTGTGCTCGTCAGACAGAGTCCTTCCTTTGTTTCCTCCATCTCATTTAACAAATGCACAAATGCAGAAATGTTCGTTCAAGGATTCTGCCAGAAAGAGATGCAGTTTATTGTTCTTCAAGAAAAATAGCAACAATTGAAGAGGTCTTGGTGTGAGCTTGACCAAGCAGCAATCAGGCACGAAAAGGCATCTATTAAGCAGTCTGAGTGTTTTTATTTTTACAGCAGTGGAGTTTGTGCAATCTATTTACAGTGCAGGTCTGGTTAAAGAGGGAAAAGAACACTTATTGTCCTTCTTAAGTTCCCCTACAATCAAACTGTGTTTTTTTCCTCAAAGAAACTTCATTTGGATGTTTGAGCTTTAAAGTGCAGGATGATGTATGTGCAGAGTTTTACACTGAACAAATGTTTTCATATTTATCTGCTGAAGAGGCGTGTTCACAGGCCAATTCCAGGAGTAATTTTAATGAGTTAATTTAAGTCTACTGCATTTAGCACATTTCTGGAAAAAATCCTTTTTTAAAACAGTAAACTGGATCACAATGTTCTGCTTTGGCAATTTCTAACCGAAAAATGCAAAGTACAAAGATGAGAGGTGTAATAATGTTCAGCAGATATTTAAATGGAAAAGTATGAAAAAAATAATTCTCTGTATTGTTTTCTGTGTATAAGAAGCAGAAGTATCTAAAATGTGGTTAATGTGAGGGGTGTGCGATACAATGTTCATAAACCATGAATGATTAAAATGTCCCCATGCACGTTCTGTTAGCTGCAGTCCATGCATCCAAAGCTGTTCTCTCGGCCAAATCTTGAATCACAATATTTGCTTGACTGTTTCATGCCCCTGCTGACGACACACCAGGAAACAAATACTATCAAACAGCAGATTTCCTACTCTCCTACTCTTTCTAGCAAAATAGCTGTATGGATGATGGCATCAGCTACAGGAATGTAGCAAAAGGTTACAAGGCCAGAAGAACCCAAAAACTCTTTAAACAAGGGATCTCAGGAAAGCACTCAGCATTACAGGATATATTAAGAAACATGCATTTTTAACAGAGAAATTAGTCCGACTGTTCTGTTCGGTAACTTGCAAATTAGTTGTAAAAACCAACATGAAACAAAATTCAACTCCTAGTTAGTTTTGTGTTAAATATGAGCCATAGATGACTCTAAATGAACACCACTGGTCACCAGTTGACCACAGGCAAAACAAGAGTATTAATATGAATATATATAACACCAATGAAAATGAAATCTAAATGCTTTTACAGAGAGGTGATGTTAAAGCGAGTGTTTTATTTTGGAGGGCACAGAGTGACAGTCAGTTTCCTCCTTACCCTCTCTTTTTGACTTCTCTCAGTCTTTATCTGACACTTGTGAAATAAGGGTATTCCAACTTGTCTGTGAATGCTGTGACATCTGCTATTACGCATTTCAGAGGGGTTGTCTTTGGCGATTTATTTGCAGGTTTGGAAAATGAATTTAACATCACGGGATTAGAGAGCATAGGATTTATTATATCCATCACCATAGCACTGAGTGACACTAAGCTGTCTTTCAAGCATCCAAATGATACTCGCAAATTTAATGAGATCTTAAGCCCTGCCAACATATAATTAAAAACGTTGACACAGAGAAATAAGAATGCAAAAAATGTCTCCCAGGACTCTGCAGTGAACTTTAAGCCACTATGCTTTGCAAGTACTATTCATTAAACACATAAAAAGTGGAAGTGAAGTATGAGGGTATCTATTAATCACTGCTGTGCTGCAACTGTTTAGAGATGTCTTTATTCTTGTTCTGTTCTCATGAGCAGAAATGCCTCTGCCTTCATTTCACTGCTCGCCTCTTCTGTTTTTCAGAGTCAAGTGGTGTTGTTAATAGATCCCCACGCTGCGGTCTGATCATTAATTGGGAGTCTGTCTTGCAAAAAAAAAAAAAAAAAAAACCAACAAGGCCTTATTTTGGGAAGCAGAAATGACTGAAGTGTTACATGGAGGATGGCACTCTGTTTTTATTTGATTTTTTTAGGCAAGGAGCCAAGTTGCCATCAACAACTGTTTTGAGAAATATCTCAGCCTTTGAATTTTCCCTTTTTGGGACTACTTTTCTGTCCAAAATCATGATAAAATTTATATGAATACGCCTTAAAACTTGGTCCTGTGGTCACTTTGTAAACACAGACAATCTGCTGACTTCTGGTGTTAAAATAAAAGTCAGTACTTGCCACAATGTACAACAATGTTTGACAAGTTATTTTAAGTTAGAACTATGTTGTGGTTTTGAGGCTTATCAATTTTAAAGACAGGCCTGTAATTTGTTTGATAACTTAGAGGCATTCTTTTTTTCTTATAAAAAAACAAAGTTATGATTACAGACAATGTTATCCATGAGGCCTCCATGAGGTTAAACAAGTATTTCCTTTGGAATCTATAAAATCCTGCATTGTTTTTACGTTAATGTTTGTCGCTAAAAGTCTTCATGTTACTGATTTGTTGGCACTTTGCTGTGGTTCTTTGTGTTTTACTACCAACCAACTATCAATCAGTGGTGCCAGAAAATATGTGACACAAGCAAAACAAGACCCTTTCTTAAGAGCATTGCTCTATAGCACTAAAACTGGTCAAAAACTCCAAAGGGGAGGGGCACTTTAAGGAAAAAAGTAACCCGGCTATCAATCATAAGAACCTCTTTTCACAAGATTTAATGTAAAAATACTGGATGAACATCAAAATTTTGTATTGATGGAAACAGTATTAAAATCACGAATGCTCTCCCATGCTTTTAAAGTTTTGTTTAGAGCTGTAATGTTTTCAAACAGCAATAAAACAAGCTTTTATTTTCAATTACGACCAAATGACATAAGCAACTGCCAATTCGATCAATAAGAAAGACTCAGCTCACATTGAAATGGTCAAGAAAAGATTAATGACTGATCTTACACAGTAGAATGACGCATAAATGCAAGTTACCCTGACAGCAATGTGGTTTTTAAAGACCGTCCAATCATTTACTTCACATGTTTGACAGTGTTACTGCTGAAATAACAAAACTGAGCTTCTAAAAAAAAAGAACACATCTAAAAAACATCTAAAAAACATATCAAACCTCCTTTTTCCCCAGACATCATGACCATATATCTTTTAAAACTTTATTTTGTTTCTGTCAAAATAGCTAAAGCAGTGTCAGTTTCTTTGAGAAAAAAAAATCTGTTTTCTGCTTTAGGACTCCAGCTCCTGGATTTTAATAGTTGCACGCAGCCTTCTGCTCCCAGCAGGTGAGGGTGATGACAGGGTCTGGTGGCAGGCCAAAGCCGGGCTGGCACGTGTTGTGCTTTCACCCAGTCGCTTCCTGCCATCACAAGCATATGGGTGGAGACATCGCTATCCGCTGGCTCTTTACCAACTATCTATCACCTTTGCCCACAAACTGAGATAGACCACACTGGACTGTAAAATAAATCCATACATCAGCGTTTGGTTTGAGTGACGCCGTTGCACAGACGCGTTACGATTGAGCGCTGATGCGCTGGGATACTTGAGATATGATGCCTTTTTGTTTCATGCTCGTATAAATCATATTTTTCTAAAAACTTTATGACTTTTTTGGCCTTTGCTGAAGTTATAATTTGTATTTGTGTTGTGCTCAAACTTCAGCACGTTGTCTGACTTGTGAGGTCGCTTTCAGAAATGATTAATTAGAGTCCTTGAACTTGGACGATGATCATGCAAACAGATCTTTCCGTTCTCTCAATGCCATGTTTTCTCACTTGCGCTTGCAGTGAGGAAGCAACGATACCCCGAAGCTGGCTTGGTGTCTTCTCAACTGTCGACCTGAATATTTGTTATGGCGCAGACTGCAAAAACAGCATATGGTGCAGGCATTCATGACAGTATTTTCCATTCAAGGTGGTAGCCATAGCCTTGCTGCAGTGCTTGCTTGTGCAAGGCCTTTTCACCTTTGCGTTGTAGCTGATTAAACCCGGATAATAATAGAGGCAAGAAGAGGAAAAAAAAAACAACAACCCCCACCTCAGAAGCCCTTGCTGGACTTGCGGTCTCGCTTACACTTTCAGGAGCTGTCGCTTTGAATCGGCAGAAGGCAGCCAGGCTGAAGATTTCCCACTGACTGGAGAGGAGTCGTTGGCCAGGCTTTCCTTGTCACTGGGAGTTAAGGCAGTCACTGATCCTAATGCTTACACTGTTGTTGCAGCATTCCAATTTTTAATCACTGCGTGACTTGTCAGACTTAATGAGGGTAGTCTGGTAAGAATTATCAACATACCAATAATGATAACATCACAGGCTGAGGACGACTTCCTGTTTTAAATATATATGTGTGTCTAGGATGGTGTGTAGCCACAAATATAAAAAAATAAGTGTTTCATGAGTGTGATGATGAAAAACAACAGTGCTGTATGTTGCCTTTGGACTTGTTGGTTGCCAAGGTGCCTGCTAACACTTAGACCATCTTATGTAATCACACTTTTCCCTCAAACTCACCAATGAAAAAACTGCATTTAGCTCACCTTTTCTATAAATCATGCAGACATGTTTAAGATGAGGGGAAATTTTATAAAAACAGGATCTGTAGCATTTATTTGTCAGATGATGTCCACACTGTGGACATCTGCAGGAATCCTTATACAAAGTTTGTCCTTGGTGTGCACGTGTGTGTGCGTGTGTGCACTCAGGCACCTTTGTGTGTGTGTCTGTGTGTGTCTGTGTGTGTATATGTAGAGAAATCCAAGCCAAAGCTGAGTGTGGCTGGCGTGTGTTCTGTCAGATGTCTCTCCCCTCTTTAATCCTTTGTGTGTAAGAGGGTCAAGAGGCAGGCAGACTCCTACTGTAGTGGTTGGGTGCAACACTGGAGTCGAAAGACTCTCCAGCTCTCCACCTTTGGTCATGCGAACTTGGCTTTGAAACTCTTTAGCTGCAACTCCAGAATGAGAGTTGTCAGTTTTAGGTCAAACACTAAGATTTCTCTTTTAGACGCTTTGCAAATGTATTTATTAGCTTTAAGTGTGCAACTATGCCAAACTTTTAATTTCATGCAGATTTTATTATGCAATTTTCAGGAAAGTTGGAAAGGAATACAAATTTTATTCAAGGATTTATTTCAAAGATGTGGTCCAATCAATCTGTTGCTTATTTACTTTATTGAGAAAGTGCAGCAATGATGAGTCCATGAACAAGATATGCAAAGAGATGCATTTTACAGTTAATCTAAGACAAGAAAAAGGAGCTTGTTTTTCATTTTTATAGGTTAAAAACCTATAAACAAAAGTTCTGCCACTACAAATGACATTTATATCTATAAAGGGAGATCTAAAAACATAGTATATATTCTGTTTATATATGCATGTTTATTTGTTTTTTATTGTTTGTTATTAGTCACCTGAGTCAAAAGTTCCACCCTCAATGAGTAAAATGGCAAATACTAGCAACAATAGCAATTTTAGAGGACACAGTAGGGGTTAAAGGTCGACTAGGGGCACCAGTGTGTTGCTGTCTCTTTTATTAATAAACAACATTCATTAAAGGAGGACTGAGGAGCACCGTAACTGAATATTACCACATCTCTCCCTTCCTTTGTGTGATAAGAAGAACCCCGGTGATTCCTCACATGGCTCCAAAAGCTACGGGGGAATTTCTCTCAGAAGCTGCCCCTTCAGCTCAATTCCTCCCCACATTTCCGAAAGCTTTTCATTCGTATCCCCTGGAAACCGCTCCACATTCTTTAAACTCTCCTTCAAGCAAAAAAAAAAAAGGAGAGGAGGAGGAGGAGGAGGGGAAAAAAAAGGCCCTTACACGTTTTGTTATGCCCTTTGATCACACGTTTATCTTTAAAACAGATGGCTGACCACCGTTCTGTTTATACCAACACATGCTCATTTGAAAGAAGGGGTCCAGAAATTGGGTTTAACATCTCTTGAAATCAATGAATCACAAATCATAAAAATAAAAAGGCTCATCCGTTCTCACCAAAGCTGTTATGCTTTAAAGAAAAGCTTAACTACCTCCCATCCCCCATAATATCCATGTCTACAGCCAAGTGCTTCACTCGCTATGTCCAAGACAGTTTTCATTCCTAACAAAAGATAATCTACTAATATGATTACTGTTCAATTACTGTTATATAAACCAGACAGAATTATGTATACACAGTAGCAGAAATCACCTACTGTAATTTGCACTGGGTCACAGTTACTGAAAGGTGTGAGAAGCTTTATTTAGCAGTGAATATAAGATGTGACATGTAATTGTATCCTAATAATGCAGAAAAAGCAAAGTGCAATGTGAGGCTTTCAAATGAGAGGCCATGTTTAATCTTTCAATCCATATTTATCTGAGGAGTCAAGAATGCTTCGCTAGGCGGCTACTGTACATCAAAAGGCTGTCAGATGTCCTCAGAGGCTTTCAAGTGAACTGACACGCTCTTTTATGTTCTATAAAGTGGTCATTTGTTGTATTAGCTTTTGTAGCTGCCGGGTTTTACGCCTGTTAAAAGCATCTATTGTTGCATTTGGGCAATTTTCTCTCCAATTTTTATTTTTTAAGACTTCGTCACCTTCAGATTTCCCGTGAACTCGTGGAAGCCGACACTGCAGTCAGTAACAACAGGTTAGCGGCGTCTCATTAGTCGATGAGCCGCTTGCATTTACGGGGTCGTTTCCGTGGGACAGAAGGTCACGATGATGAATGGTAGCAAACCTCTGCCTAGACGCTCTTTTTCCCATGTCGCCGTGTGGTTGCTGTGGTGGACATGGGGGCAATTTAAGCGTCACCATATCCAACAGAGGGGGTGCCCTCTCGGGTAAGTGGCTTTTGCGATAGAAAGCTGACGCCTGCCACCGACATCAAGGTTGTTGTCACAGGCAGCTCTTTAAGCACCGAGTTGCCATGTTAAGAGATGAAAGTTGCTGTGAAAGAGTGACGGCGAGGACAAGAATTACAGGGGGATAGGCGCCAGGAAATGAGTTCTCAGAATGTTGCTTACACGAGAACATGCAGGAATATTACCTAATCAGTCAAATCCTCCCAAGCTGACACCTCTTGTGAGACACACAGTGATACCCTAAGGAACCTCTGTGCCCCCCACCCGTGGCTCAGCCCTAAGGGGGCCCCCAAGAGGGGATCTGTGGTTTGGAGGTTCTCCTTGACAGACAGACATTCTCAAAATTACTCAAATGGTTTTTGCATACAGTGCAGTATCTATCTACCGGGGGCACTTTACCCTCAATTAAAAGTGCACCGGTGAAGCTGCATATTTTGCATTTCGCAACAATGCTCGTGTTAAACTGAAGGTGATCTTAATAGGATTTTCTGCGGTTGGGAACCAGAGATTAGGAGCTTTATATTGCAGAGCTGGAGTATCTGAACAGGGGAGTGTTTTAATCTGAACTGGATTAAAAATGCCAGACTTAAAAAAAAAAGTTAAAGGACGAGACATCAAAAAGAAATGCCCATTACCTTTTCGTTTTTTTAAAAAGGTGTGAGCTAGCAAATTACATGTTAATATCTGCTGAAGCTCAGAGTGTGTGTGTGTGTGCAGGATTGGCCTTTTTTTTTCCTTTTCTTCCTAAAATGAGCATCAACTGAAGCTGTAGTTTTAAAAACCTGGTCAGCATTTAACAACATAGCTTTGTCACCATTTTGTGCTTGTTGTCACTCTTTCATTCTATTTTAGATTTTATAGCCTGTTAAGTATTTTCTTTAAATTATTCCAATCCCTTGAAAAATCATTTCAGTCTGTACAGTTAATTGAACTTAAAGATGTAGCATACGTACACGCACACGGACACACTCACACACACACACACCCCATGCATAAGCTTGCAAATTTTATGCTAATGACTGACCAGAAAACATAAAAGGAAAGCACCGGGATGTGGTCTACCTACAGCTGTTAAATATATAATCCATCTGTAATCAAATTTGACAGTTAATCAAGTGAGGCATTTGTAATGCAGACGTTTGGACAGACATAACTAACTCCATCAGCGTCTGCATAATAAATGTATGATTTTAATGATGTTTCTATTAAGCATCCCCGCTCACTTTACAAATGATTTGAGGCGTCTGCTGTTTATTTGTTTTTCAGGGAGCCATAGGTTGTTGCTAGGAGCAATAATTATGATGGGGTGTGAGGGGAGGCGGGGGGTCAGCAGGGAGGGAATTTAAAAAAATATAATTACTTAAAGATTGGATGAATTAATTTCTAATGATATTCACTGGTTTTGCATGACAGCTGCCAAGACCCATTCAGGAATGGCGGAGAGTAAAGGGGTCCTTTTGATGGCAGACAAAGGGGTCTATCATTTACAGAAAGTGGGTTTCACCACACCAAGAGGGGAGAGGGTGCAACTGACACGTCAACAAAACATGGTGGGCTTCCTGTATGGGCTCCTGACATCCACAAAGCCTGGGACATGTGTTCCATCTCTTCAAGCTGAAAGAGCAGAGACCCTGTCTGCAAAGTGGCAACTGTTTCCACTTACGTCTGCATCTGAGTGTGTATGACTGAATGCAAATATGGTGCATGTTTAAATGTGACTTTTTAAATGTGCATGTATATGTGTATGGTGATTAGAGTTTGTACCATTTAAGCTGAAACTGATACCTGAAATTTGGTACCATTATCCAAGATTATCTTTTTTTACTGAACTTACTTCTCTTTGTATTTACAAAGTGTCTGATATTCAATTGTCGTTTTACTGCAGTGCTTAAATACTGTAATATTTCCCTGTAAACAGTATGCAATTCACATGCTTTTCATACTTTAGTTCCAGCTATTTTAAAAAAACAACTGGGTAAAAAAAATAAATTATAAAAGAAAAACACGAAATTGGGATGCAGCTGGTGGCTGACGGTTGGCTAATGCTGGTGGAGATGCTAAGCTGACACCAACCAAGAAAGCAAAAAAGCACAGCCACCTTCAACTATGACTTAACCAACTCACTAATTAATTACCTGAAGATATAAGTTTAATTGTTGATGCCTTCCTTAAAGTTTCCTTATCCATGGTGGGTTCAACTTCATCAGTGCTGGCTGCAGGTGTGCTAACGTTGACAGTAGCTGCTGCAAACATCTGGCCATTGCCCTGACTCACTGACTCACTGACTCACTGACTGGAATAATCTGCAGGGGTGACATAGTCTCACTACCTCTCTTTCTCTTGAAGTCACTCTCTCACCCAAATGCGCTTTCAGCTAATGAAATTTGGCACATAGTTGAGTACTCAACACCTTGTGTTGTAATGTGTAAACAAGCACATGCTCACACTCTTGTATGTGAGCATGTGTGTATATTATACGCACACATGCTCACACATGTATATCCTTAATACACATACTGAAGTATGTGTAGGAGTGTTTTTTTTAAAGATGAAGATACATATAATAATAATAACCAACTAACACATTTTTGTGATATCTATGTATTTTCAGAGGAAAGAACTTACTTTTACATTAGAATGTGTTAAAAGCAAAACTATCACAACAGGACAACAGCTAAGATTTCCTAAATGATGAATCTATCATTTTTTCCAAATGATTCTTATTGTTTTCCGTAAATAACATTTAAATTCTGATAATGCAACCTGTATATATCAAAATTTTGTCATTTCATTCAAAGGTCTCTTGAAAAACTCCATAAACTATTAGCAATGATCTGTTGTTACTGTATTTCACGTATTTCGATAAAGCTGCATGAATTTAATCCATCTGTGACATATTGCAGAAGCCTGCTTTTACACGTCAAATATAGCAGAAGACATGACATCTCAAATGAGGCTTTGACTTAAAAATAAACATTCGGTCCATTTTGTAGAAAAAGCAGAGATATTTATCATGTATCACCAAATTTAATGTTTGGTCAATATCCTCCAGCCTTTAGAAAAATGAAGACAAGTATTCTTGTCTGCTTTGCTGTGGCCTCTACAGACAGCTTTGTTCTTTCTTTGCAAAATTAAATAGTCACACATATATGTCTCTTAAGGGAGAAATTGTTTTAAAAAGGTTCAGATGCAAACTATTATTGGAAACCACAAAGTGCTCTTCATGTGCGGTCAAAAGAAGGCCACTTCACCACCATAAAACAGGACACAAAAAGCAGGCTCACCCTATTTCCTCTTTGGTCTCAAATCTGGCCTCTTGTGAATTGCTGACAAGCTAATCTGAGGCATTCTCAAACTGTTAACTCCCAGTATCACTGGAGTTGACATTACATCTTGTTGTGTTTGTTCTAAGGATTAAATCCTCAGCGTATCCACACACTCCATCCAGACATGGATCACAGACTATTACACACTCCTTCTTCCGGATGGATGTTCCTGTATCTTCCTGGATGGGAGCAGTGCCACGGAAGGTTGGCAAATTTAATTACATGTACACACAATTGTCCCCTCCTCTCAAGACCAAACACCTAATCATGATACTGGATGTGCGGCTGCATTTCCACTGTGTCTCCCTTACTTTCCAGGAGGGTCAGGAGCTTCACCGGTTAGCCGCTTTGACGAGGTACCCTATATTGTCTCTTGCCTGGGAGAAAGAACCCTTCGCCTTGTCTCAGTGTCAAACTTTAACCTTTCTCAACTTTAATTACACTAAGTAAGTTTGGAGTGTGCCGCGGTGCTGTCTGACCGACTCAGCTCCTTCCCTGCACTGATGGGAAGCCTGCATGGGTGCCACGGCCCCCGCTGTCCTCTGACACACTGATGCTACACAGCATTGACGCCGGTGCTGACGCTTCCTTTGGCCTGCTTCCTGATCATGCAAACACAGGCACAAACACACCGACACACAGACACACACCGCTGAAAATGTCCATAGGAGCTGTATTAAAACAATATTACGAGATTTCTCGCTCTTGGGTTTATTTGCAGATCAGCAAATTTATAAAACATAATGAGATGGCACTGAGTTTGCGGAGTTTATAAATGTATATGTAAGACTAAAACTCATAGAAAGGCACTTCTAAACAACAAGCACTGCTTAATAACGACTTACTTTAGCCATCTTGTAACAGATGAAGACGACATTCGTTCATCACAATGTAGATGACCTTTTAACAAGGAAGATCTGCAATATGCCAATAACACCACTTGATATTTCATTTGTTTGTCTGTGTGTGTGAAAGAGTGTGAGAGAGGGATGGAGAGAGAGAGAGAACTAAAGAAAAATAGAGCTCGGGTACGTTTGCTCGTTTCTCACTCCTCTGCAGGGGTGAAATGACTGTTTTTTTCCTGTTCTGTCATCAAAACTTCCACTTTGGTTATAAAGCAGATTTTCTTGTTGAAGTGCCATTGTGCATTTAAAAAAATACATGAATGAGTGTATTGTATTTATCTGCATTTTCTTCTTTGATATGGACTGTATCTGCATGTGCAGCTGCCCATTTATCTCTGACCTACTGGTGAAAAACCATTCTGAGCAAGTGATCCATAGTCCTTTATAATAAGTAAGAAATCACAATCTGCAGCAGTTTAAAAGAGCAGTCTAATATTAAGCAGAAAAGCAAAGAAAAATACTGTACAATATCTGAAAATCCAGCATATTCTTCCCACACTTTGGCCTTATTTTTTTAAACTCACACGTTGAGTGCTTGACTCAGACAGTTCGATCGATTCACAGGTAGTCGATTGCGCCACTCACATGCACACCCTTATGATAATAGGCCTTTTCAGAGTCATCTAATTCTGATGATAAATTGGACTTCCATAGAAAGCCAAAAAGGAGTTACTGTGGTAACCGCATGGCCTGTCAATCACTTGCAATCAGCCTTTTTTCTCTGTTCATTGCTTGATGCGTCAAGATTAGGACCTTCTCCGTGGGGGGCTTCAAAACACTCAGAGGAAATGAAGAACCGTGTGGAAGTTCTGCAGCTGATGTTTGGAAACTTTGCAGAATGTGACCCTTTGGCTTTGACTTACTTGCAGCTGAGAGGACTTGAAAACTTGACTTTCTGGTGACATGGAGGTACCCAACTCCAATTACACACCAAGAGGACACACACATACATACACAAAAAAAAAAGCTGTGAGAAAATGAATCCTTAAAAAAATTACTCCTGCATGCTAACCTCTTCTGCGGTGTTGGTGCTCTTCATCTACGTCAGCTACAGAGACAGCATGTGTTTCTGACCACAGAGGCTTATAATGAAATGCCCACATTAAGAATAGAAGGCCATTTAAATGCTAATGCTTTCCATGTATAAGTGTTAGGCAGGGGTTGAATAAGTCCTGTATACCATGCCTGTATTATAGATAATGACATAATCTTTAATGCTTTAATGTTTGAAGCTGCTTATAATAAAAACAAAAAATAACATTACGTGTTATATTTGAGTTGGATGGACTGAATAAGCTTTATTTTCTTGTCTTTCATGGTTTTTCTGGAATAACTATGGTCTTGAGCGAGCACATGCTCTTTTAATTAGGTTACATTTTAGCATACGTAGCACACTGGCAGCAGTTAAACATTAAGGGGAAGTGCAACTAATTCGCTGGGCAGGACTATGAACTGTGGCATTACATCCTTGAAGAAAAGGGGAAAAGCCATATAACAGAAGCACACAGGCTCTAAAGATCTTAATTCCCCATTAGTTCCTTATTCTCTCCAGTGACAAAGACGGGGCCCTTTCAGTCTTGTGTTCCCTTGCATACCAAAGTCATTCAACAGAGGAGACCTTTACCGAGAGCAATGCTCTATTCAAGCCATGTTAATTACAATTTTAAACCATTATTTGTTTCAACACCTGGTTAACCTATTCAGACCTGTTTAAATCCTCTTTATTATCCCAGGTGTGATGGGAAGGCACTAAGGAGTGAAAGGGTCCTGTGTGTGCCAGGAACATAATCAAGCCAGCACTACATAGTGCTGAATAGCTTTTGGGATAAGATCAGATGTTAGACACTCCATTCCTCAAGTAAAATGGTGCTAGGTGGATTATGTCTGAAAAGAGGATTTTGTCAAGGATGTGTCCTCAACTTTTCTTTTTCGGCAGTAAAGCATCATGAATAGCACACTGCTTCTTCAGCAGCTGTATTAGGACTGGAAAACTCAATTGCGGGCTTAAAAGCAATTGGCTTTGTTGTGCATTTCTGTGCATATATTTGTGTTGCAGTTAGAGGCTTTGAGACCGAGAGGCCATGCTGCGTCATGAGAATGTATTGTGTTTCTATTAGAGGACGTGGTCATAGAGAGGTCTCCTCATCTCCTAAGCTCCTTTTCTCCTTCCATCTCTCACCTACTTTGAAGTTGTAGTTAGACCACAGCCCTCCGTCCATTATGATGTCATTAACAGGGGCTTTACACAGGAACTTGACCCCTGTGGAGCCTTTGTTAGCGCGGCCACTCACGGCTTACCTGTCTTAGGTACTTGTTTGAGGATGATCCCATTTCAATAGGAAATATCAACAGAGTGGCATAATAGGACAACAAGATGGAAAATGGGGGAAAACACATGAAAAAGAGAATATTACACCATCATGAGAGCTTTTTTTTTTCCTGACTTCACTCAATGCCTTTTCTAATTTCCTGGCCCAGCACCTACATCCACAATGGCTAGAGGCTGTTTGTATACACCTCCCGCTGTGTGGCTCACATATACTGCAGACTTCAATATAGTAAAGGATAGCCACACAAAGTTCTGATTAACAAATTAACACCCCCTAATAGCCCTTCACCATCCACCCTTAAATGGATTAAGGCTCCTCTCTAACACTTTCTTTTGCACAAAATTTAATTAAGATTTAGATTTGGTTTGAACATGCCAGGACAGATTCGCACTGCATTCATGATGTACTTCAATTAAGGAGCAAAGCAACTTAAGCAGCTTCACCAATAATTAGACTATCTCCTTTTTTAAATGGTATCTAATTATGCTTTATCCCTGTGTAATTCGATTTCTTTTGTAGGTTACAGCGCAGATACTGGGACCATCTATTTACATTTTAAAGGTCATCTTCTTCAATTTTGGGGTTGTACTGAGTGCCATCTCTTTAAACACATAGCTTGTTATTAGCTTTGTAATGCAACTGTGCATTACAGCAACAGCAAATATTCAATTAGATGCCACTTTAATCCTCCGCCATGCCTGACAACACGCTCTCAGTTAGCATCCAATAAGCAGATTCTCGAGAAAATATGTAGAATAAATAAAGCTTCATGTCTCGTGTTTACATACATGATGCGCCTCCAAAGATTTTTTTTATTTTATGTCTTTGTTGACATTTGGCCTCCTGAGGTTATTGCCCATGTACTTGTATAGTGATTTAAAACAACAGAGAATGTCCTGTCTAGTGTTAATTTACTCAAAGCAGCAGGGGTCGCTGGCCTGGCCACTGACCATTACACAGTAGGACAGGAGTGTCCAGCTGACGTTCCTTTTAATCGACAACAGCAGGCCTAAGGAATTTAACAGCATGGGATTCGCCAGTTTTTCCCCAACAAATAACGTTTATGGAAGATTTACGAGTTGCCGGAATTGTCTGGGCTTTCCTTCCTTTGAGTTCATTCAATTAGCGGTTGTGAATGTCTTGGTTAAAGGGGGTGACGAGACAATTGAAGGTGTCATCTAATTATTTTAGCCCAGCGCTACGCAAAACCACTCCCGCGCTGGAATCCCTGGCCTTGGCTTGGTGATATGAAGTAAATGGGTTAAAGCAGCGGGGGTGATGCAATATGTGGCTCTCCTGGAGATGTTCCACAACCTCTAGCATCTTTAAAATGAATCAAGGACCTGCAGGACTGCAATTTGATTAGATAGAAAATATACACAGTGGAAGGTAAATCAAATCACCTACTTTACATGCACATTTATGAGTAGACTGTATCTTGTAAGGTCAGATACTGTACAGGATTCACTCAGTGTGCTCTCACATCCTTTGCTTTTGAGAGCGGGCCAAAATACACATGGCTGTGGTGAAGAAATAAGTGATCCTTGTCCCAACTCCGTCAGCCCACATGGAAGTTTCAAATGCTCTACTTTTACCCCAAGCCGGCCAAGGGAAACTAGGATTGAGAAGTCATGTGAACAGTGCAGAGCAATAGCAGGAGGCCACAAGCTGAAGCCTGTCCTGCAGCCAGGTTTTTCCCTTGTTTGTAAATTAGCTGTGAGTAATGAATTCTGGGAAGCTGCCCTGCTGCAGGGTTTGCTCCCTTGCCGCTGGACCCTCCCATGCTCCCCCGTCGGCATTGCCTTCCCAAATCTGTCCTGATGTTCCTAGTCTGTCAGGAGCCGCCCCAGGGGGCAGTGCGATAGCCCGCTCGGCCTGCCCCTTTTCCCCTCTCTGGGCCCAAGCCAGCTGAACCGTGTAAGTCCCTGTCACTGCAAACATGGTGACCCCAAACTGGATTGACAGATCGCAGACCGTGGATGCTAGGCCACCAGTCCAGTGACATCAGTCTCTACTGGTGGTAAAAAAACTGCTAGCATGAAGTGATCACATTGACAATTTGCAGTGTGCACAGCTACAGAATGCCAGCAGTGGACATAAAGAAAATTTAGGCCGTGATGGCTTTACTTACGTATAAACAACTGTGCAGCTGAAGCAAATGCTTTTAATTTCAGTTTGCATGAGATTTGCACTGTAGCAAATTCAAAGAACATGCCGCCTCAGCTTTTACTGCTACACTTATCCTTGTGTCTGTATAAAGGCTCGGCTATGACTACCACATGGGTCCCCAAGCGCACATTAGAGAGCCTGGGGGGTCCCTAAGTGTCACCCATGAAATCAGGATGTTAGGGTATGAAAAACGGGGGAGGGACCGCTAGTAATTCTCATTATTGTTAAATGTTCATCGTCCCTGGTGTTGACTTTGCCTTAGTCTGGCTGTGCTGCCAAGAAGGAACATGACTACTTCACCCGCAGTCGGTTTTAAAAGCTAACAGATATGAGGAAAATCTTCTTAAGTCTGAGTGTGACCCTAAATTAATTACAACATCTGACCATTAAAGGTTGCAAATTTTCCTCACCACTGCCTCTCTTATAATTGTCAAAAGAAATCCCAAATCATCTCTTTGTGAAACGCGAATAATTATATGGTAATAAATGCTAAATTTTCTAATTCTTATTTCAAAAAGGTCAATAGCAAATTGTCAGCAATTAACGTAAAGGAGGAACTGCAGGGTACCTACATCATTTACACTGTGGCCCTGCAGAATCTATTCTGCAGCTTTGACTGGCAGTGAGAAAAGAACTTCTCAATGGCAGATTTTTGACGTCCATAATGGCTTAACGTCTGCGTTTGACAGAGATATTGGGGAAAGAAGAGTGACTCTTTGCGCATTGGCGTGGCCCAGAGGCTTTTGCTGTCACAGCTGATGACAGTAACTTTCTCCATGCAGATTAAATTGGTGTTTACAGATTTGCCCTGGGTGTACATTTTTCCCCCTGCTGGGCTCCACTAGCTGATGATGAGTCGCAGATGAGACCGACCGTTCTCGACACTGATGCTTATGCTTCCATCACAGAGAGCCTGTAGTGGCTTAACAGGCATCCGGCACTATACCACAGCACAGAGTCTTCCACTCTTACACAGAACATGGTACAGTAAAATCAGAATTTTCACATGCATCTGCTGCTGCTGCTGCAACATCTGTCATGTGGTACCTCCTCCATGCCAGAGTTGCTTGGCGTAGGAAGATGAAATGATGCTGAGAAAATTAAACATCAGTCATGATGTTGATAGTAGACTCCGACCAAAGGAGGCAGAGTGTTACATTAGACATCACTGACTTTGTAGTGTTGTTGTACTGCTGGAGTTGTTACAGCTGGTCGGTAAGAATGTGCTCAAAGTTTAAAGACACAGCGAGTTGTTTTCACAGATGCCGCTTTTTTCTTGAGACCCCACTTCAAAAAGGGAATGGAACTTGGCTCTTTTTAAAGGAAAGCTCAGTTTTATGTATGTGAATCCCCCTCAAAAAGCCAAATAAAGAGATAAAAAAGACATTCTCTGTTGAGTTGGATTCAAAGAAGAATTGAACATTCTCTCACAGAATTTTAAAATATAAAACTATCCATTTTCTTAAGCACATTTGTGTGGACGCATGGCCTTCTGCTGCCCAGTGAGTGATAAGCTTCAGCAGCTATTGTCCCAATGGTGCGATGCAAATATTAAGTAATTTGTTACATGTAATTTGCATTGATTAAACTTTAAGTGCACAATGGTGGGGCAGAGTATGCTGATTGCCTGAAGTGTTTGATGCTGAATATTTACTCTGAAGGGCACTTTGTTAGTGTAAATTAACTGCACTGAAAAATCAATGAACAGAATAGTTTGAACTTGCCTGGTTGAGAGGTTAACAAACTGTACAGTATATCTATGACAATCATTCAGGTTTAATTTTTTAATGTATTCATTATTAGATCTTAATTTAACACACCCCACGTGACATGGTGTATATTAGTGATCAGCTTCCTGTAAAACAGTCATTATTTAAATATAAATGAACTCTTCTTCAGACACAAAAGTGTCCATAGATGAGCAGTGAATATCCAGAGCAGCATCTATGTGTGTATTCATTTCAGGTTGTAAACAGTAGTCTCTGACACTGGGTTGTTATCGAGTTGTGGCCCCCGGCGTAGGATTGATCCACTTCAGTCCAGCAGCAGGGGGGCGGGAGCTCTGGAGGGGCTCAGCAGGGCTCCAAATCAATAAGGTTAATAGATGTGGGGGCCACGCAGTCAGAGGTGTGCAGCCTGGCATTTTCGGTGCCAATGAGGAAAATTCCTGATGACGAGGTGTCTCTTTTGGAGCCTGCATTAATGTCAGTCTGATTACCTGGAGCCAGGATGTCAGATACAGCGGGTTAGTGGAGCCTTGTTCCCTGGCCATTAACTGGAATTAGCTTTACAAGGAGACCCTTTAGATTGGAGACTTTAACTTGCCACCTCTTCATCCGCTGTCCATTGAGAACAAATTGCCAACCCCCTCCCCCTTTTCCTCCCAACTCTATTCTTTCACTCTGATTTCTATAATGCCAACAGTTTCATAATCACTTGATGAGTAATTTCCTCTCATTTGGGATTTGGTGAGAGAGGTTTCATTAAGAAGTTTCTTTCTTTTTTTTCCACCCCTCCCACTCTCATTTTTACGCTATTTCTAGTGTAGAGGGTTTAAGAGGGGGGAAAAAAATGACGGCATGGTGCAAAAATGAAACGTTAAAGAGTACAGACGAAAAACGGAGTGTGGTTAAAATCTTGTTTAACTGACGAAATCCAAATTAAAGCTTTCAATTATAGGATTTGCGCTTGCACATTTGCTGCTGGATTTGGCGTTTGCCATATTACAGCCTCTCCTTCAGGAACTAAACTGAATTTTTTTTTTTTTTTTTACGCCTATTATTTGTTTCAGGGACAATAAGCTAACAGCTCACAGTAAGTCTTTTGTAAATTTTCCTCACATAGAAAGTTTGTGCTTAGCTTTCCCACACTGTGATACCCACTGGACTATTAAGATTTCTGAATAGGGCCCTTCAGTTTCTCTCAGACTTACAGCAGAGTTTGAATGGCGAAAATGCAAATAAGGGTGCTTGCTGATCTATTCTCTCAGTACCTGGCTAATGTCTATACAGAAAGCTAAGAGGACTGAGTGCGTGTCAGCATGTGCGTGGATGGAGGTTGTTCAGAGAGGTGGAGGCTGGCCAGTGCCACACCTGCAATTAGCCATGCACCTGCATTAGCTGAATTTGAGTGTGCAGGCAGAAGTCATGCTGGCTTCACTACCCTCAGCCCCCCCCCAAACAAAACACTGAAGTCATTTGCAATAAAAGAATCGGTTGTCCCCCCACCCCCTTTCAAAAGGTCCCTTTGCATAGGAAATCAGTTGTCTCTCCCTTCATGGACATCATGCAGTGTGGGCTCCCATGGAAATGAGTTTTGGCATTGTTGTGCCGAGGCGCTCCCCCCCTAATAAATTGAGGAGGATTAAGGGAGAAGAATGTAATAAAGGATAGTCATTTCATCATGACAGCCATTTTTAGAGGGGGTTGGGGCAGCCGGAGATTTAAAGGATAATCAGCCCCGGGTTTATTTCCATAACATGCATTACAATCTGCTTCTTTGAACTTTGCTGCCACTTAGGTTACTAGATTTGTGGGAAGAAAAAGAAAAAAAAGGCATTATTATCAAATGTTTAGTGTTTGAGACTTGAGTGACATATTAGAGACATCTGAGTGAGTTGTTAAACCGTTATGGCTCTTGGAGATTATTACGCATTAATCTAAGCACTTTGAAGTGTGTGTGTTTCTACAGAGGAATAAGCATACATTTTGGCTTGCAAAAATAAGGCCGTCATTGTAAAATGATATTTAAGAAAGAGTCTTGCGTGTTCTCACTTTGAAATTTACTGCTGTCCCCTTCCTTGATTCTTATTTATATGCAAAGAAATATCACGTTCAAATGCAAAAGAGCCTCAAGTGGCCCAAAACATTTTGTTAAGTCTGATCATGCTGCCAAATTTCTCCACGCATGGTTTTAGTTTTTATTGATCATGAAGTCAGCTCCGACCCTGCCCCTCCTGACTGTTTGTTTAGTCTCTGTATGTGATTGGAAACATTTCAGAAATGGTGACCGGCAGCAGGTGAAGGGGTGCATGGGCTTTGAAGTCTGTGCTCCTTATTGATCCTGTGCATATTCTAAAAAAATTCAAAGAAGGCATCAAAGGCATAGCTAAACTCTTAAAGACTCTGCACGCACCAAAAAAGGGCACCAACGACAGCGTGAACAAGCAAAGCAGGTGGTGGCTGCCGGTCGGAGCAATCACCCCTCTAACCCCCGTCACGCCCCAGACAGACTGCTGAAGGCTTCTATTTTAATGTTGGACAGCAGTATGGCTCCCACTCTGACTGGCACTTGTCTCTCATTAGAGGAAGGAAAGGCAGCTTGGGGAAATCTTCAGTCCAAATTAATTAGTCTGCCAAGCCAACACACTGTAGACACTTGGCTGCAGAGGATAGATGAATGGAATATAACATTTGGAGTAATTAGTAGATACAGATACTTTAGACAATGTGATGTATGTCATCAAACTAATACTATAAATTATAAAAAAAGGTGCTTATCTCCATTGTGTACCATTTTGGGATTTGCGAGAAATGATTAGTCTGTCCAATATATCAGCTGGGCAGACACATCAGCCAAGCATTAAAACTGATAACTCTGAATGAGTGTGTATGAGGGCTGATAAATAAGAAGCTGCAGGACAGAGATGCCAAAGAAGTAACTTAGAAAAGTATTGCTATCATTAATTTTGTCTTTTAGAGAGCACTGACAAAGTTTGTTTTTACAAGAGGAAAGTGTCTCACTCAGAACAAAACTTGATCATTCTGTGAAAAACAATGCAAGCCTTCCTTGTAATAAATGTCTACATATGTTTTGTGTTTGTTAAAAAAACTTTATCCACTGGTACACTGTTAGTATTTATTTAAATTGTCAAATATGATATTAGTGTCGGCTCTGTAGGTTATTATAAGCTTAATATCTTTGATCTTATCCTTATTTAGCGTATGGTGTCTCATTTCTGCCTCTAGGGGGCTCTCTATAAAAAACAACTACTAAACACACTAAGAAAGTAAGCAGCAAAGGACCATGGGATTTGTTTATTTCATTGTTAAAACAGTCAAGGCTCAGGCAGATATGTTTGTAGTTGAGGTAATTTATTTAAGTTTTATTCATCTAAGATTTGGTCATGTTTGCCGACTTCTTTCCTCAATCTCCCACTGTTGTTGCGCCAGAAGTCAACAGGAACAAGAAATAAAATTATAAATACCATTACCTTGAATGAAATTACAGATTTTTTTGAGTTTGAACTTTGTTATAAACGCTTTGGATAATGTAAATACCAAACTCAACAAAAAAAATAACAAATATTTAGTTATTTTTTTAAACATTTCCGAGTAGAAATGTTACATAGTTAATATTTAACTCTCTTTTCATAAATGGAAATCTAAACTGTTTGACTGTTTTGCTTTAAAACAGACAAAACTCTCACATCAACTTATTTTGTAGCTTTGTAATCTTTTGCTGTGAAACATTAGTTTGAACAGTCTTATTTTGAAGTTGAATTTACTCTCTGTTTTCTTGTGTCTTGTGAACATGCTACAGTTTACAAAAAGAAAATTAGGGTTAAATGTAAGATTGAGTACACAGTGTTTCAAGACCTCAGCTGTATAGTAACCCATCTTTGTGACAGCAGACAGTACCCAGAGCCATCACCAAAGTCAATGACTCCACTATTGGCAGAATTGATGACAATAAAAGCAGGCTGCAATTGGAACATCTCTCTGAAACTCCCAGATAAATCCACACTCCTTCAACCTCCAGCTCCCCCTCTGATGTATGCCTGTCCTCTGCTCTCCTTGGGTGCACATGGGAGTTATTTGAGCCTTTCTGGGACCAGCGGGAAGCAGCGCTGCCACACCGGCTCACTGTTGGATTACCCTCATTGCGTGAGTCTTTGGCCTCTTTCCCTTTCGTGACGACACAGGGTCGAGTTCACAAGGGGCTGATTTAACTCATTCACCGCAGTGCACTGCCACTAGCCACATGCCTGCCAGCCCAGTAATTCTAACACAACACTAACTGTTCATGAAATGAGGAGACAAAATGCCTCTTTGAGTCGATTCACAAAGATTGAATTTTTTAGAGGGGGAGGGGGGTGATGGGTTGATTTACGCCTAACACTCTCCGGGGAGTTAATCCCAAAGAAATTCAGCTCAGACCAGCAACTGTAAACGTGCATCTTACAACAAGACTTTCTGTCTTGTCTGTTAAACTCCGATGAGGTTTGGCCGTCTCTTGGGAAACCGAAGCTGAAGCTACTTGTTGACCATTTTATTGAAGAAACATGTATCTGCAACTTCTTTATTGATACGTGCAGCAAAAATGTCAAACATTATCTTGATTGAACTTCATAACTGTGACAATCAGTTTCTCTGTTTAACAGCAAAGCAAACTGAACGTTTTCGGGCTTTGGACAGTTGGATGCACAAAAACAAGCGATTTTAGACTGTAGCCTTGAGATTTCAGAAATGTGATCACATATTTACAATTTTCTGACATTTTCTTGATCAAATGACTAAACAGTTGGAATCTGCAGAGCGACTCAATAATCAGATAATGCTAAGTTGCTTTCCCAAGTGCTTTTTATACATGAAAATTGACTTGAGCACCCATATCCAACTCTGTATAAGTACTTATTATAATACACTTAACCAGCATCCACCAAAACTGCAGCTCCTCGAATGATAACTTAAGGCTCCAAAAGTGATTTCGATCCCCATTGAGACCTATATTAAAACACACAATTTTATAGCAGTAATAAAGGGTTATAGGGTTATGAAAAATGGTTTTGGTCACTATTTCTTAATTCCCAATTTATGGCAGCTGTATGCTGGGTATATTTTTATAGCCTGTAACTCACTTGTTTAAATTCTATAGTCTTAAAGTCATGTATAATTAAGGGTGTGGCTGCTTTGAGTGATAGCTAACCGCTAGCTGTCTGGTAAGCGTCAGCAACAGGGCTTCATCCGGTCTGCCTCAGCTCCGGCCATGCTTCACCTCTCTGCTCATTTGCTGGCACAGCCAAGATGGCGACAGCTCGAACCACTACACTGAGCTTTTAATGGCTCTTAGAAATCCTATGATTGGTGTCGCTGACATTACATCCATGTTTTGTGCAGTTTACGGATGCACCTCTGGAAACTTACTAAACCATTTTGTAATTGTGGATTTCAGGCCAAAAAAACATGTTTTCACTATTAAAGCCTTGGTCTCTGGAACAATGGCGATGTTTAAAAAAGCCCCCTATGTCCTATGTCATTAGTTTGCGTAAACTTTCCTCGCATTGCTTAAAAACAAACAAACAAACAAAAAAAACCCTGATATAGTGCCTTTGTTGTGTCTGGTGCAATGATATGCACGTGTATGACACAGCGTTTTGTTGCCATCATCACCTGTGGCATAAATGCTATCCTTAATACAGCTTTGCAATTATGACAAACAATGCAGTATTAACTTAATCAAAACTAGCACACTGCTGTGATTACATGAATGAATATAAAGTTACTTAACACGACATAACCATTATCAAGCTGTACAGTGTAATTCTGACTGTCACTGTCGCCCTTGACAACTTGTGTAATTTAAGGAGAGTTTTAAACTTATACATGAAGACGCTTTAGTTTTTTTAATTCAAATATTAGTAGTCAACAAATAAAAACTGAATACTGAAATATAAATCTAAACTCCTACCTCAAAATAACTAATAATATCAAATAATTTTTGCTTTTGGAAAACTTTCCTCCTAATTGCACATGGATTATCCGTCTCGTTATCCGGGATGTTGTCAGTGAGCTTAAGAGAAAAAAAAAACAACAAAAGCTTATCCTGCCTTTTCCCAAGAGACTTAACAATAATACATACAATGAACCTACTGACCCTTGAAACTCCTCTTTTTACTCAGTGTGAGGATGTCGTGTTTTTATTGGCCGTGTTTCTTAAGTGCTCCGATTGCTGTAAGTAGCCTGTACAGCAAATGTCTTTGGCCTCCTAACTGAGGTATCCCGTCATCCCAACAGAAGCTTCCCACTGACATCCCAGGAGACACAACTTGAGTAATGTTCTCACATTAGCAGGGCAAACAAGGGATACTCTTTACATCAGGACAATTAATTCAAGATCCTGCAGTGTTCTGGCTCTTCGTTATGATGAATCTCATGTGATGTAAATTTTCCAACATGGTTAAAATGTCAGAAAAAGCAGATTTTACAGGATGAGTATAATTCCTAATGTTCTTTTCTCAAACTTTTAGTCCTACTGGTTGGCTATGATGAGAAGAGCCATTGCTAATTCATTAGAGGCAGCGGGACAAGTGAACATCGACTGTGGGTGTGGGAGGATGTTTCCTCCACTTTGGTGTTTGTGATCCGTGTCATGTCATTAAAGCCCAAACACACCAAGTCAGCTCGTTGGCACATTAATTGACGTCTTTTCAGAAAATTGATGTCAAGTCAGAAAATGTTCCAAATACGCTGTGCATTTCAACTTTGTGTGACACTAAACATGCACTCCAACATATTTGTATTTCTTGACATACTCTCTTCCACAGTGTTTCAGCGTGGGACAATCAGAACATTTAGAAAAGGGTGTGAAAAAGTCTGCTGCCTGTGGCCAAAAGAATGAACTATGGCAGACTGGAGATTGTGAATAGGCCTTTTACAGGTCACAGAATCCATTCAGACCACTGACATTGTTATTATCTGACCATCATAGATGGGCCTAATTAATATTCTAATCATAGGCCTCCGGAACATTGTAAACAAAATTATCCACTGAGTACCATTTGCTTTTTCAGTCGCTTGTTGACTCTGGTATAGAGAAACAAGCACTCTGGAGAAAATTACTATAAGTAAAGGCTAAGTTAAAGTTAAGCAAAAGCTCTTTTCATTGTTGAAATTTCTCTTTCATTTCTGTTGTTTTGACATGAGTGCCTCAAAAGAAAGGAAGCAAACATTTAACTTTAAATCCAGTTCACGAAAACAAATACAGTGCAGTTTTTGCTTCATGTAGGAACAATATAATTTGGGTTTTTACCAATGTGGCACAACAGAAATCTTAAATAGATAAATAATTACCAATTTTGACATCTTGCTAGTGATCAAAGCCTCCGTTTGGTCATTTGTCCTCCCTAATCAAGCTCAGCTGAGAAGTGATAGGCAAAGCTTCTGTTATCTTGACAACATAATTGTGTTTAAATGTGCATATTTAGACAAGTCAATCCTAATGAAGAGCTACAAGCATTTATAGCTTTAAAATATCTCATTAAATCAAAATTTTAAGTGTTTAAACCTTCTTGCAGAGATTCACAATATTGTAGAAAAGGCTCCTTTTTGAGCTGAAAGTGATGGATGAGCGAATAAAATCATATGTTTTCATCCTTTTAGACATGTCCTCTGCTAAGAAATCGAATCAGTGATGTATGTGAATTGTTGTATTAATGCACATAGATTAAGCAAATTTAAATAACAGCTTTGCATTGGTGCCAAATATTGGAACTGTGTTTTAACAGTCTGTTGTTTATGAAGTGCCTGCAAAAGTCATGCTGCAAATCTCCATCATTATTGTTCCCTGTCAACTTAGAGATGTCTCTCCCCGTGGGGTGTTGGGAGAGTTATGAAGTGTCGTGACGAAGGAGACCTGACGCTGACAGACATCTTTTCTGGGTACGCGGTCTCATGACGGAGCTCCTTCAGATGGGAGAGTGAACAGACTGAAATGCTAATTTCCACACGATGATAAATCTGCAGTATGAAATTGTCGGTACGGAGCTCTCTCGCCCCGAGGCTGTGCGTTATTGCTTTATTCTATTAGTCAGTTATTACCAGCAATCACAGTCAACCCCCACTGCCCCCCACACACAAAGCCCCTTTTACATTACATTTATCAGGCGTTGTACAAACGTTGAAAACATATGACGGCAGCCTTCAGAGCTGTGCTTCCTCCGGGGCTGGGGGGCCTCTGCTGAGGGAGGGGACCTCCAGCTGGCCCATGGTGCATCTGTTCACTGGGCAGGGCGGCAGTGACACCATGAGGGCCACTTACGTTCTCCTCCATCAGGCTCTATACACATCTGCCTATATATTCCAGTTTTTTAAACTCATGTTTATGTACATGTCTGAGGATCTCTTGAAACCAACTCATGTAAAGTGAGAACAATGCTGTGAAATATATGTTTCTGCTAACGCCTGTATGATGTAGCTAATCACCTGACTATACACTCTTAATTGTGTTACCTCTTCACCCAGATGTTCAGCCCTGTGCCCTCTCTCCACCTCCTTTTATGGGAGCAGCAGCCTGAGGCTATTTAAATCGCTATCTGTAGAGTAATTACCATACTGTTTTATATAATGCCAAGGCAATCATAGGGTGATAACATGCAATTAAGCAGTGTTCTCTGATTTGTACGTAGGCAATCTTGCATCTCTCCAGCCCTGAAGATAAAGTGCCCATCTCAAAATGTCAGATTGTATTGGGGCTTAATCTGATTATTTTCAATTAATATGCATGTCTCTCTGTCTTGGGATTGCCGTCGTTATTGGCATTGATAAATTGAGCTCATTTCGATCCGATTTTGGGCCAGAGACACTCCATTTGGGTGAATGTCACCAGTTATTTTCTCCACTCTCTTTTTTCTTTGCTTTCTTCAGGCTAAAGCTGAAATCTATGGAGCCCCTGAGACGCCAAAGAGGGAAAATGTATGGAGGCCATGGTTTTTTTCCTTTTTTTTTGCTACATTGGTCTGTTCAGTGTCTAATAGAAAGAGACAATACTGTATGTACATGTTGTTTGAGAAACTTCACATTACACTTAACAAATTTAATTACTACCGTAAGGTACTTTTAGAATAAAATAAATCCATATGAAATATATTTTAAATTCTTGGCTTATTGTCTGTTTTTCATTAGATTATGCATAAATGTGGATGTTTCAAAAATTAAGTGTTTTGTAAATTTGGGTCTTTTCAGCTGAAAAAGTTTGGGAAAAACCTTTGCTCAAACTACGAAAGTCAGGCAAGTGACTCAAAACAAACAGAAGTCTCTCAGCAAACTGTGGTTTGTGCAAAGTTAAGAATGATGGATTCAACATAGCAGGCCTTTGTACACTTTTTGTGTGTTGGAGCACAAATTACCAAACCTTCCTACCCAATTGTATTTCAGGTTCTCGAAAATGGCATTTTGAGTACTTTACCATCCCTTTTACAAGTAAAATGTGGTCTGTATGTACATATTTTTTCCTCACTCAAGCCAAAAGGACTCAGTAGAAATCTATAATACTGCTTTTGTTCTAGGATTCTTGAAATGAGCAACGCACTCATCCAGGGATGTTGGCATATAATTGTTTGTCGTGTTATTTCCCCAACTTGCAAATTCCCTGTGAGTCCTGTTGGAGGGGTGCAGGCAGACGTAGATGACAGGTGCCAGGGGGGCTAGGTGTTTATAGTGTCACCCAGGGGAGTTGTGCAGGACCGGGCCTCATGGGACAGCGCCGTCTGCCTGTCTTATACAAGGAGCTCTACAATACAGCCTAACACACTGAGCTGCAGAGCTGGTAAATATCATGGAGATTTGTGAGAAAACTGAGCAAGAGCTGATACATTCTAAGATTGTTTCAAAATTTGCACTTAAATATAAATTTATTCTGGATGACATCTATTTTCTGAACATTTTTTTAAAAAGGAGGGGGCCTCTGAGCTGTTGTAGTGAACAGGCAGCTCAAAAAGGTAGGCAGCTCCGTCACATTTGAGCAGATTCTTCCATGTAGCCTGAGGGAGCGTGGTGCTCACCGTTTGAAGATTAAAACATCCACTGTCATTTCCTGCTCCAGTGGTTGCTTTCCCAAGAAGAGTGGAGATATGAATTGTGTTTTCCACCCCCTTCAGAGCTGATTATCAAGAGCCAGCCTTTCAGTGGCCTCCATGTTTCATGGTGGTCTCAGGAACAAGCCACCAAAGAGGTGGGATCGGAGGGGTGCAGATCAGCTGTGTGTTGTATTTGTGTAAGCCATTGTTCCAACCAAATACAAAAGGTGAAGCATGGCTAAATCCTTTCTGCTTCCTTGTGTGTGTGTGCGTGCAGCCGAGTCCAAGGATCCTCCTTAACATGCATGTGCCCGGCTCTGTTTTTATGTGTGTTGGTCTATTGGTGCGTCTTTGAATGTGGCTGTTGGTATGTTTAGATCCTCCATTTAGTCTTCCCCCTTAGCCCATCAGTGCGTTGTCAGCAGCACGTCCAGTCCGGAGAAAGGGCTGAGATGGGACTAGGTGCCGTGGTGGGGGGCTCTAATAGAGCCATCAGTCAAGTGCCTGTCCAGCCGACCATACCGCGGGGCGTTAGCGTTAATGCTGAGGCACATGGCGTAAGCGCTGAGGAGCAGGGCTGTTTGTCAAAGTGCATCCAATGTGAAGGAAGTTGTTAGTTAAGTGTGTTCACACGGCTGCATGGCCATCCCGCTGGAACATGTTCTGTGGCTGCTTTTTAGCCTCCTTTTTTTTATGCAAGCAGCATTTCAGGGGTTATTTCTTACAGTGTGGCATTTCATAAGAAGCGTCAACCACAGTTGTAATGGTTTGATTGTTTAAACTTGAAAAGCTACTGAAATAATTAGTCCATTCATCAGATAGTTAATGGATAATAATTAGGGCAATTGATTAGTCGTTTATCAAGCTGAAATGTAAAACATTGGCTGGTTCCAACTTCAGCACTTTCTATTTCTCCCTGTTTTATATCATCACATATGGACTCTCTCTCATATATGTTTTTAGACTGTTAATCAGATAAAACAAGCACTAAGAGGTTAACTTGACTTTTAGAAAATGATGTTTTTACCTTGTTATTTTTCATTTTAACATTACATTTATAAACAGTATTAGCCAATATAATGTTATATGACTTTTTTAGACAACATTAATTTCAATATCGGCCTTAAAAATCAAAGTTATAAAATATATCACAGGCAGAATTTAGGGAAAAAATGTGTGTAAAGTGATGCAGAGGACATCTAATTTTTCCGTTTGCAGAGGCCATGAAAAATAAGAGTTGGAAATAGTCAATATTAATATATGATACTGTCAGACAGTGTGGAATACGATTATTTTAAAAAACTTTCAGGCTACTTAAGGTGAAAGAAAGGGGAGAAAACAGGATGTTAAAGGCTTCATTAATACTAAAAAGAAAATTATTGTAACAAAACAAAAAGCTAGTTTACAGCGTAGCAGTTCACATTTATTTGCTATGTGAGAGGCCTGAGCTGAAGATCTCTATGGCTATTTTAAGAGGTTGGCCCAGAAAGTGTGTGCGTGTGTGCGTAAGCCACTTCCTGTGTGACCTTCTGGAGTGTGAGAGGAGCCACAGCGAGACACACACCGACTCTGCATGGAGCAACAACCAGCACTGCCCACTCTGCATCATCAGATCAGCATATCACTCCAGTTCTGCTGCAACACGCATCACCCCTCAGCACAATATTTGGCCATTTCTGCATGCCATTTTAACCCTGACGTGTCCTAATACCACTAATGCATGCTGATTTTCCCTTTTTTGTACTTGTGGCATCTTATATTTCTCACTAAGCACAAGTAAAAGTGCACTGCCTTTATTTCAGAGCTCAGAATAGTGATACAACCCAGGGCATCAGTTTCATTTTCACCTTTTTTATTGTTTTTCTACAAATACAGACTTTCATATGTGGACCATGTGTTGTTTTGTGTGTGTGACATATGTATATCTTTTTCATAACCTCCGCTGAGACACCTTGTTTGACACCATTTACAAAAGCAAATCATACGTTTATTCTACAGATTTGATCGTTTAAAATAGAATACAATTCAAAAACATACCTGAGCTCATTAACACAAAAAACATGTTTTCTGATAAATAGCACATTTGCACCTTGGGAAGCTCAGAAGTGGTTGAGGATAGACTTTATGGAAAATATTTCTGACACATCGTACGCTGCAATCGAGACACTTCTTTGAGAGGAGAATGTTGCCTCGGGCTGCGAATGAAATGGTTCAGCTGTTTCCAATACAACAGCTCTCCTTTAGCAAAAACAGAAGTCGAGATGTAAAGATAGCACGTGTTGGAGCATATAGATCTTATTTTCACATGGGACTGGCTGCTTGTTTAGAGAATCCCTGATCAAAGCCACCCCTCCTGAGAATGGCTTTATTAGATTTCACACCTTCCCCCTAGGAGCCGGGGAAAAACACAAAGCATATTTTCCTGCATCAATAAATATTCATTTTTCCTCTCAGATCAATCCCTTTTTCAAGTTTGTCATTACATCACAGCACATTACGGTTTTATCAGGTCAGGGTGATGATCGTTTTGACACAAATACTTAATATATAAGCCTTGTAAAAATCATCCCATATGTCCTGCCTCCTCCATCCCCCCCCCCCTTCTTCCACCGACCCACAAAGAAACAAAACTCTACCTTCCTGGTGATGAACTGCAGTCTCATCAGCATAACGACAGAGGAGGGAAAGCAACACCATCTTTTAATTGGCTGGGATTAAGTTTGGATTGAGAAGACTTTTTGGTTGAATGAGATCTGGGCACGCTGCCAAATGAATAGAAAATGGTGTTTCGCTTCCTCTCGACCGGCCGTGGCACTCCCTCGTCATTAGGACGGGGAGTGCATGTGAGCCGTTCCAGATTTGATTTTAATAATGCCAATGTCTTCATTCTGCCTCCCAGCCTCTTTAAATTGTGGGTTTTTGGGAAAATGCGTTACAGCGTTCACTCCCCCCCCTCCTTCCCCCGTTTGGGAACTTAGATGAAAACACCTCTCAGTTCTTTTGAATCTCTGCTCGAGGACTATCAGGTGTGTCTGGCAGGAGTATTTGAGGGCAATCCTCTGAAAACTGAGGAACTGCATTAGCTTTCATGAAATGAAGTGAACCTTCCTCTGCCATGTGTTGATGTCTGATGTCTTTAGTGTTTTGGTTTTTACAATAGATGGTTTAATTAATTTTAATAAGATCTCTATAATATCTCTACGTGGGCCTTATTGCCTTTCACTGTGTCACAGATTCTCCCCGTATGGCCCCATGGACGCCACAAAGTGTTTGACAGATAGCGCCACATTGTCCCCGTTTCACCTTCTTCCAGTGCTGTCAGCATACAAACAAACAGGCAGAGTGCTCTCGCTAAAGGAGCCGTCTGGCCTGGGAGCCAGCTAAAGCCAGAGGTTAGCGCTCCCATTTTCCTCCCTCCTCGCCGCATCGCCATGACAACGGATATAGAAATCACACTGTCTACTGGGAGGAAAGCCTGGTTGACACCACACAGTGGCACTTTTGTGGTACATAAGGGGAGCAGGGTTCATTTAGGCGAGCCGGTCAAGGATGAGTATTCAGCTCTGTGAAGAGGAGAGATCAGGCTGGACGGGTGTGGGAGGGGGGGGCCTTTGGTCAAAGAGCTGTGATGCGGCTCCAACCACTGAATTCACCAGCCGGAAAGAGAGAGGTGACTCATTTACTCCCAAAATAGCCAACAAACCTGTTAAGTGATAAAGCTTCTCTGAGAGTCATTAAAAAACGTGAAAATCTCCCCTTGTACTTGTACTATATGCAATGTGACTTATATCATTCAGACTGTCTGTTTAGCTTTTGCTCATGCAGTTTCCTAACTTCTATCAAGGGGTACATAAGACATGAGAGGCCTCTACTGGCTGCTGAGGTCCTAACATCTGTCACATGAGTGGGAAACAAACCACATCCCGCACAAGGGACGATGACATAAGAAGCATTAGGAGGAAGTAGCTGCTGTAAAATAAGCAGAACAGCAACGTCTGAAATCCAAGCACAGCTGTGTATAGTGTGGCTTACGCTCCACATCAGAAGCTTATTAAAATTCAATGCACATGTTGTTGGATGGATTAAATCTAAGAACTGAAAAGTCTTCATCCTCTCTGTGTTTAAGAGCATGTGTCGAAAGCCGTTCAATAAACCAGTCAAAGTCTTCACACTGTTCGCTGAACAATAAAAATCGATACCATTAAACACTTCTTTAAGAAACCTTAAGTGTTTCTCCAGAGGCCTCGTCGGTTTCTATGTATCATATCTTTTTACAGTCTCTTGTCAATAAAACATTCGCAGGAGCTTAAATTCTTCATTACGTCTCTGAGGCAGAGGTCTCCACGCGTCTTTTTTTCTCCCCCTCCCCCCGCTCGCCGACTTTTTTTGAAGATTCAGGTAACTGATAGATCAATAGACAATACTCTTAGAGGAGTGAACGTACCTTTCATGCAGCGCTAACTTGTTTCTTCCTGCGCCCCAGGTGTCTGAGGCATCCGTCCAATCAGCGGATCCCGTAAGAAGCGGCCCGACCGACCACAAGCCTGATCATTCGCTTCCTGAATGCATTCCAATTCCTTCACAGGCGTATAAGCAATTTTTACAGTAGTTAAGCAGAGGTGGAACTGCTTCACATAATCTCGCTTAGACCGTCTCCACTGTCGGCCCAGTGACAAATCATGTTAAATCCAAGGCTGAGCTCAAGCACAAAGTGGAATAAGCGCTTTTTTTTTCTTTTTTTTTTTGTGGCAATAAACATCCGAGCGCGGACAGCAAAAAAACACTCCAGCGATCAGTGTTATCCATCCTTTCAGAGCACCAAAACATCCTCCACCCAGCAAGTCACAGCTTGTGGTAATGGATGTTTAATTTGAGCCTGGACTTATTTTGCCTCTTACCAAATGTAACTTAACTAATAATTCAGAGCTAAAACAGCATGCTCTGACAGCATTTACAGTAAATTCTGCTGGATTTGATCAGTGATGTTAGGGTTGTGGTCTCAAGCCGTCAGGGGTCTGTGTTTGGTGTGATGCCTTGAGGGAGTCAGCAGGTCAGTAAACTATTAACCAAGACGAGTTATTTCCCTTTTTTTTCCTCCTCTTTTACTTAAAACCACTGGTTTCCATGCCTAACCTGACATTCACTTGACTCTGGGGAGCTGCCTCTGCTGCTTAACCTTAAGCTGACCATGACAAAGTGGCCCTTTCAAACTAGCCAACAGGCTTATTTCCACTACAAATAACAATGTTGTGGTGAGGCTGCGTTCAAGACTTTAAAACAAAATGAAAATACAAATAAATTATTTGAAACACAAGTATATAGCGAGACAGTGAGGGGGCACTGAAAACATCACATAACAAAACTTTAACATCTACACTGGAGGGCAATATATCCTTAAAAATATATATAAAAATAATCTTATTTGTTTAGAATCTTAGTTTGTTGTTTATTTTGTTTAACACTTACTTAAATGTTTATGTAAAATGTTTATATTATTTTTTTGAACAGTTTTGTTACATGCCAGACTGAATTTTGCTGATTCAATCATTGTCAAAATATTTATTGATTATTTTTTCAGTTTATCTGTTAATTGTTTCATCATAACACAGCAAGAAAACCCCACTTTTTCTTAAGAGCTTTGGGAGATTTTTGATAATATGCACCAGAGACATTAAATGTAAAGTCAAAATTAGCAAGTCCTCACATTTAATATACACTGAAACCAGAAAATGATACATAAGGATTTTTTTTTCTAACTGACAAATGTTTTATCAGGGATCAAACCTCTAATCAGTCTCCTGTTGTCTAATCACTTCTAATCTTTATCACTACATTTGACAGAAACTATACAAGAATAGCAACAAGAAGTTGTAGTTTTACAACACCTGACCCTGGTCTTTAAAGGCTCACTGCAAAATAGATTTCAAACTTCTTCACCTGAGTTTTTGATATATATGCTTTGTGTACTGACAAACCTGTTTTTTTCTCTGCTGAGACTGACTCTTGACACTTCTTGGTCTTGAGGCCCTCTGAAGACCGTGGCATGCATCCCACTCCCCCCCTCCTTGCCTCATCGTCCGCCCCCTCCCCCTCCGCCCCGTCCTGTTTGAGCTTCATCAAAGCAAAAGTAGCTCAAGGATTGCTAATGCTTCAGATGGTAGCACTAGTCCTAACAACCCTGAGGTTGAGGAATTCTTTGCAGCAGACTAAGGTCACTTTTTTTTTTCCTCCATTCTCTCCCTCACTTTCTCTCTCCATCTAACCCCCTCTCTCCCCCAAAATGCTTTTCTCTATTAATCAGAGCTCACAGCTCAAACTGGTCTTCAACTTCCTCCCCAATCCTCGCTAAGCCTGTCATTTCTGGCTATTATTTACTTTAATGGGCTTTGGCTGATCCCTGGCGAAGCCTTGGATCTGAGAATAATGCGGCTGAGGGTAGAAGGCCCAGACGCAAGCGCGGGGCTGCCTGTAGATTAGCTATGGCAGATGGGCTTTACAGGGGCTTCCTGTGAGCAGGAGTGTTGATTGAGAGGGCATAATGAGAGAGGTGGTGTCCTCACAATGGACCCAGCCACCTCGCTGCACCTCTTGCGTCCAAACAACCTCCGAGCCCCTCAGCGCGCTCTCTCCCTCTCCCCTCCGTCCCCCTCCCTTCCTCCCCTCTCTAGGTCTCTCCCCCCTCTCTCTCTCTCTCTCCCCCTCCTCTGTGTGGAAGTCGGGAGTGCAGAAACAAGCACAAAAGCAACTGTAAATAACCATGAATGTTAATCCAGCATTAATTGGTTCCCTCTTAAACTGGGTGTGCACTTTCACAGGCTGGGCTCCTCCGCGGGTCATTAAAGGCATAGACCCCTTTTCATTGTTTACTTAACTAGCTTCTTCTATATTTCAAGAGACAGACTAATAAAATTGACCATGGCTACAGTATCAAGATGACCTCACTTGATGGGGTTTTGTCTGAAAGAGAGAGTGTAAAATCTGAGTGATGGTGATATCTCAGAGCCCCCCGAACGTCCTGTAAAAACTCTCTTCAGCCCCCTGCAAAGTTCCTCTTTTAAGACTTTGTCTGCACTTCACAATGTTCAAAGTGTGGATAAAAACTGAAACACTGTCGTTGTTGTCACGATTTGCTTTCCAGCATCGCTGCTCGCTGTTGATTCTCTAAACACAGTGGTAGAGATTGACTGATTTATCTGTTTGGCCTTTTAATCAGAATCTACAGGACTTCTTAAAAACTCAGGAATGACGAAACTTGGCTCCAGTAGCAGATTGTTGCGCCTCCTCCACCGGTCATGCAGAGATGTATCTCACCAATATAAACTGGTGTGAGTGACTTTGTCAGAAAATAGCTCAAAATAAAAGCTGCTCACACCAAGATTTTCTCAAGTTAATTTAAAGTTCATTTCCATATTTAAGATTTCCAGGTTTAATGGTCAGTGACCCAGATTTACTTATTAATCTATTTAGGTGTCTGTTACTTGAAGTGCAGCTCATAAAGTCAAAGATGAGTGTCATTATCAGCAAATGAATCGGCTTTCCAGCTTCAAACTCTCGTTCTTTTATCGGCCTTTTCTAAAATCCACTATCGGTCGACCTCTACACTGCCGTGTTGACACTGGGCCCCGGGCCACGCTGGGGCAAACACTCTGCGAACGAAGTGTGGAAAACCCCGCAGCAGTCCCGGGGTCAAGTTTGTATACAAGAGTTTAAATTTTGTTGCGTCCGACTCTCTCTGTCTCCAGCTCTGGAAGTTTCCACACAAGGGCCACTACACAATCCACAGACTCCAATTATCCCCTTCCTCTGAGCGCCTTAAGCAAGTTTTTCTAAACTCCTTTCACTTCGCTCTTGTCAAGCAATGAAAGAAAAACTAACCACCATGTCAAGAGAACTCAGCTGCCTAGCAACAGGGCCACAGTTTAATTCTGATTTGCTTCAGGTTTTGAGTAATGGGAATTGACAATGTTAAGCCAGTCACAAGTGTTGTTTGTCACCCCTGAAATGCAAACAAAAATGCATTGTTTTTCCAAAGTATTGAGCATGATTGATGTTTAGAGACCACAATGGTATCATTCATTTCTCCCTTGTGTTTTTGCCAGGATTGATGTCATATCTTTTCATGGCAAGTTAAAGGTTTTGAAGGAGCATGAAAACGCACAGCTTTTCATCTCGCAGCAGACGGCAGCGCGGCGCATGCATTCCTATAACTGGTGAAGTTTAATGATTCTATTCAGCCTCTGTTCATCTCACCCAGAAATAATTTAATAAGAAACTTTGGCCTTTAGAAGTCTCTGTGTCGTGTCACAATAGTCGCGGGACGGACAAAAGACAACCTGAATACAACAAGAAGAAAAGGCCTGAATATTAAAGCCTTTGATATTCTTCATTTATTTGTTCTGTGACTTTTTTGTAGGATTTGTCTTCCGTGACAGACTTTCATGCTAAAATACTTGGATTTGCAGCTTAACACTCGTTCTATGAGCGAGTGTCAAGAGTAAAAAGGCAAAAAGATGGAATTTTTAAAATATTAAATGTGGTTAGGAGCAAAATAAAGGTAAGATCATACATTTTTAGTGTCATTTTATTGTGCCATTTTTTTTTATTGTATCATATATTTTACTGCTTTTACAACATATGTGAGACATTATATGGATTTGTGAGGGACGACTTCTTGTACCAAGTCATGACTGAGCAATTCAAGGGCAAAGCAACAAAAAGGTTATAGTGTTTTTGATGGATATGTTATAAATCAATATAGAATAATTATTAGTGTGATAAAACTGCTATTTAAAGACATTTTTCCAGAACACTGACATTCTGCTGCTTTAGAGTTGTGTTGTGTTATTTTTATAGACTTTTAACTTGGAGCAATGTGAGCATTTTTAAAATCAGCTATACCAGATACATTTCTTTTGCAATTTAGACCACTTTGGATGAACCTCTGTGTCCTAAACACAAGTTTATATTTCCTCAGAACTGCGCTTGAGATTGTATGATTTGGTAATTTCTTCTGCTTCAAGGAGCATTTTTCAAAAGGCGCAAATGACACAATAAGAAAGCCATCCATCACAAAGGAAAATTAGCGCAGAAATAAATGGCAGTCTTTGCTCTCTCTCTCTCTCTGTCTCTCTCTCCTCTGTGTCCCATGTGAAGCGCAGATGAATATCGAGGCAGACAGCAGAGAACAGTCAACAATAACCTCAGTGACATCAAAGGCCCAGACAGTGGTACTGGGGAAGCCCACAGAGGGCCAAAGCCAAAATAAACAGTGGCTATGTCAGAGCCCACATATTTCCACCTCCAACTCCCCCTTCAGACGTGTTACCGGTGCAGGTCTTCTGCATCCATGCTGCTGTGTTTCTGCTGCCATCTGCAATAGATTGTAAGGCTTAATCTTTGCTGCAAATAATTTTCTCCCACCCGGGGATAACACTGGCCCCTGTGATAATGCACCATCTTATCCTTACCAGACAACAGTGAAGACTTAATTTTCTTAATTGTTAAAAAACCCCACTGTTCACTATATGTGTCTCACATGTGCTGCCATTTCAAAGGACTTTTTCTATATATGGAAACCGTAATCTCTCGCAAGCATTTAGGTCCTCCCCCTTATATGCATTCAATTCATGCTGTATGAAGTGAAAATGAAATGCATGTAATATCAGTGCAAAAGTCAGGCGCCTGGTGCATGTAATTTCACAAGCACACATCACAACTGCGTCTGTGTCTCCGTTCATTTCTGTCCTAGTGATCGTATCACAATACATGTTTCCATATTTAACATATGGAAGCAAGTTTATGCTTTGATCAAACATGGGTAATTTTGTTAAAAGGTCTTGTAGTGATCAATGATATCATTTGGCACAACGTTTAAAAGAAAATGTGGCGGCATGATGAAATGTTTCAAGTCTGTCATCAGCTAAAAAAAAAAAAAATGTATATTTTAACAAATGCGCATCTATATGCCACAGTCACAGTGACTGAGAGAAGCCTGAGCTCGTTTATAATCATCAACACGCTGGAATAATCAACGACTACACCACCACAACAAATAGTGCTCGGTGTTAAAAAACATATCTGATGTCTCTCAGGTTCTGACATTGTCTGAAATGTCTTCCTGCATCCAGAACAAATGGCTTTCAGCGCTCATGCCATCTGTCCTTAATGAGTCCATTTTCTCTCCAAGCCATTTCCATACTGTATTGTGCATTGCCTTACATGCATTTGCATAATTGTTCAAAGATTTTGCGCCAAAATAGATATCCATGCTGGGACTGAGTGTGAGAGGATGAAGCCGGAGAAGAAAAGAGAGGGAGAGAAAGAAGGCAGAGTGAAGATGTTTGTGAAATAATGTGCAGGGAGAATCCATTTTTTTCCCCCTCTAAGCCCTGCAGTAACCTAATCAGGAGTTGCTTTATCTGCTAATCCACATTTAAACTTTAACCTGTAGGGGGGCTCTTTGTGTTACTTAATGTAAGCATAAAAGCAGAGGCCGGCCTGAATGACTAATCAGATCCATCATACATTGTAAAACCAAATAGCTTTTCCAAAAGGAAATCAGAATTAGCGTGACTTCCATCCGAGGAGAAGCAGGGTAAACTTTAAATGAAACAATGGCCATATAACAAAATGGTGGAGTGGAATAAATTAGTGCTCAAAAGGCAACTTCTTAATCAGCTCAGCTGTCTAAGCCCGACACAAACGGGGATGTTGGGTCATTTGGTAAATGAAGGCATGGAAAGGGGCAGAACCTAAAGATGCAGATAGGCAGCTGCTAATGGAGCCAAGTTCAAGATGAAATGCGAGGACAGGCATGTAAACGGCAACAAACGCTGGCAATTCAATAAGAAGTAATTGGGAGGAAATCTTTGCAGGCCCACAGGACATGCTGCAGCTACGATGATAAATGACGGCCATGACAGGTGACATATTAGGCTTTTAATATTTCAGTATATAAAGAGAATTAAAAGTTTGAGCTGAAAGCGGGACGCAAATGAGATCATCCAACAACAATGGTTAATTCACTGCAGCATTTTAAATGTATCAGCTGCAAGGAGACTTTCTATTGAGTGGAAACGCCAGCTGAACAGAAAAGAGGTGATGAAATGTTGTGTTTTTGTTTAGGAAACACTTCTGAACCCCCTTTTGATAGAAATTATCTAATAGCTGGTACAAAAACAAGCTTAAACATATATAAAAGAATTTGTTTAATGTCTCTCAATCAACACAAACTATGAATATTCATAAAGGCTGTGAAACAATGCATTATTTACATTGACACAAATACTCCTCGCTGGATTTTGAAGTCAATTACCTGTCACAACTGTTATATGCTAAATGGTGCAATTCACGTGAGAGTTCAAGAGAAATGGTGATTTTTTTCTTCTTTTTTTTCACAGCATTAAACATCTGTTGACAGAGTTCACGTTTACTCCTATGGGACCAGCACTTAAATATGTTTTCCTTCAATCTTCCATTACGTTGTGTCGAGACACTGAGCCGGTGTCTGTGGCACAACAGTGACATATGGAGCTTCACACAGGATGTACACAACATTCAGATAAATGTAGTGATGCTAAGAGATGTCTGATTTGTATTGAAACCAATACAAATGGTTTTAAAACTGTTTTTTTCTTATTTTTTTATTTTTATTCTATTATTCTTTCCTTTTAAAAAAAGGGACTGTACTGTACTATTTATATCTGTGTAAAAATTGGCCTGGTAATGCTCACTAATTACAGTATTTTTTTTTCTGCTTTTATCCATCATTAACACTAAAATGCCACTCTTGGATTCAAAGCTAAAAGAGTAGATTTGAAAAAAAAAAAAGAATAGCATGTCACTTTGCTCCCTTATCGATGTACCTAACTATATAATTTTCTCTCCATTAGAGACTCAGATTTGCTTCTGTATCAGCATTATCATATCACACAGTAAGGCAAGTCGTCAGCCCATTTCATGATGCATTTGATTCACCCCCCCTTCCCTTGCTCTATCTGTCCCTCGAAAAAAGAAAAAACAACTCTTGTATGATCATAATGGGCACTGAGATTCATCATAAAGAAAATCCCGTAAAAAATAAAAAAAATGTTATAAATCACAAACTCAGACTAGATGTGGATTTTAAACATTTTTCTTAAACTATCACACTTGTTTAAGCTTTAAACCTGGAAGGAGTTTTTAAGCAGTTTGACACTTTAAAAGAGAGTTTGAAGTTGTGAAAAGGCAGGTTGTCACTTAAAATACATGGAAACATAAAAAGCCCGTTCTAGCCATACAGAGGCTGCTTGCATATAGCTGTATGTTTAATCCAAACACTAGCATAGGTAATTAGCTCACTGTATGAGAGGGGTTGAAAGCTGGGGGATGCACTAGGGGTGATTATCATTTTCATTTTAATAAAATGTAGCTGCTCCCATGGCATGTAGTGTATAGTCTATTTATGAATACTAAATAAGAGCAGGCCAGTGGAAGATTGTGCTGTGGTCTCTATGCAGGAAACTATGCATTCTCGCTTCCCAAGGTCTGAGCACATGAAGGGGGCTACGTGTCCTCTGCCTCACTTCTGCTGTTATTGTCTTGTTTCTGCCAAGGTCCCAAAGCTCTTCTGTAGGATCTAACTCCATCTAGTGGCCCAGCAGGCTCTCTTCAGCCCAAGCCAGACTTCACCTATAACTGTGTGTGCACTACTTCCCCTCTTACAACCTCTAAACATTTTAAAACAGATATTTAACCTCACAGGACATGAATTACATTGTATAATTACATGTTCTTTGCATTTTCACACCATTTTTATAAAACATTTTGTATTTTTCCCCTTGTTTTCAATAGCTGGGGTGACTATAGTCGTGCTTCTCTAGGACCAGTCAGCCGGAGGCTCGGGGTAATAAAACAATTTTTGGGAGCCAACACTCGGAGCCTAACAATAAAAGAAGCCATCTCAAGGGACATGTAATCTTTGCACATCCTCTAAAGCTCATTATTACCATAATACCACAATAAAGTTGTCTCTGTCATATTAATGTTACCCACTTTCTTTTTTTTTTCTTAGAATTCTAATGAAGTTGTCCAGTCAGTTTTCATTTAGCAGATTACGTTATGTAAAGAAACAATAAGGGAGGCCAAGGCTTTGCGACTGTAATCACGCAATTTACCAGCACTCTCAGGTCTTATATGACAGGCCAATTTCCACACTTATTAAGCCTCTGACACACTTGAAATAATCGTATTAGCGTTTTTTTGTGAAATTAGCCCAATTTCTGGGAGACATTCTTAAATCGACGTAATAGACTCTTATGCATAACTTGTGATGTCTCTATTGCTGCTCAGCACCAGGCAGGGGGTGGAAAGGCCGCTCCTTACTCGGAGCCATCAGTCAAACCCTTCCCCACGCTCGGCCTGCTATGTGCTGCACTTTAAGTTCCTTTTTGATATTTCTAATCAAGGATGTGGTGCTAAATGATTTTCGCTCGCTCTGGAAAGAAAGACGGAATATTTTAACACTTCTAGCGACTCCCCGCGGAGGAGGTCAGGAGCGAGTCTGAGACCTTCCACTCCACAGCTACGAGGGAAAACAACTTCTCTACTTGTTTTTCACCCGCTATGTTTAACACGACTGACATTTTGCCTCGGTGCCATTGGTAAACATTGCCAAAGTAGCGAGCACAAAACTCGCGGTGTCATAACTCACCACTGCAAAATGAGGCCGCTCACTGGGAGCGCTGGAGAGAAGAAACACAAGGCACTCGGCTCATCGCCCCCCTCCAGTGAGGAATGCACACACTGCAGACCGGTCTCTAGTTGGGGTTCGCCACATCCTGGTACTTTTATCTTTAACCCCTGACCCCGAGCACATCTGGAAACATAGTTGGACTCAAACATGAGGAAGTTTTCTTTTCTCTTCGCTCAAAGCGATTATGGAAGAGAAGCTTTTAAGTTTTTCTGCAACGCGCTGGACATGGCTTTCTTAGAGCAGGGATGTTTAATGGCCGCACTGGCTATGAACTCTGGGATATTGACCATTCGAGCAGTACGGTGAGCGCGCATGGGACGCCGAGATGGTGAGAAAATACTATTGTTCTTTTCGGCTGGGCGGCTTCGAGACATGCACGCAGATAAACATCTCAGCTGGAGCTGCACGTCTTTGATGTTCGAGGGCGACGATCTGCCAATGCAAACACAGCAAGCAGGTTATTTTGAAGCAATGCACACAGACACCTTTTTTTTCTGTCTTTGGATAAACTGTTTCCAATCAGCTCTTTATTAGTTCTCTTATTAGAGAGCCTGTTTTGCTAAGTGGCATAAGGTGGAACATGCTGAACTTTCTTGCTCGGTGTTTTTGTGGTTGTTTCTCAGAGACACACTGCCTGTGCATCCTCTGCATACATACAGCACATATTGTCATCCTCGTGTAAAACCATCCCCTTGAAGTGGCACAGTCTGGGCCTCTTTGACAGCATGAGTCAGCCTGAGGGTGTCTCAGGGATACAAACAATAATCTTTCCCTCTGCTAGCCTTCTCTGAATCAAAGCAGCAATCAAGTCAGATATAATTAGTAGAATATATGCAAGTATTTATTATCCATTCATTATCTGCACCAAGAGGGTGTGTGTGTGAGTCAGTATCTTCTACTGAGGAGGTGGTCATTTCTAAGTAGAAGAAATTACTTGTCCATCAATCTGTCTGCTGGGACTTGTCAGTGAGGTTATGATTTGATCATCGAAGGCTTGCTGCAGAGATTGGTAACCTCCTCAGGTTTTATGATGGGTGTTATTTTTAATGTTGCTGGGGGAGGTTTTAGGGCCGTTTAGTAGTGCGGACATTTACTGGAGCAACGGTTTTATATGCCACCGCCTTCTGCTGCGTCCAGCAACAGCTGCTAAATGACTATTTCACAGATAACACCGGATCTCACAATGATATGGATGGACAAAAGTGGGAAAGGAAAGGCTGTAATAAAGAGTCTCGATAGGAAAAGTGTCTACAGGGACTATTTTTCATCGGTCCACTGTCTCTCTCAGAGGAAATCTGTGTACACAAAAGATGCTTTTTACACTGAACTCTCACTTCCTCAAAGGAATAAAAGGTATCTCCAAGGAAAATCCTCCATTTATCTGCCATTTCAAGCATGAACAGACACAAATAGTTCACATTTATACTTTGTTTTTATTAAACTTTTCTTTCCTTTTTTTATTTTCTACTGATTTATCTTCCTACAACTTGAACATGACACCTAAAAGCAAAGTGCGACATTTAAAATATCATTCCATCAGTTTCGAAGAGATAAACTTTGAAAACAAAAAACTCCCTCTCTTGTAAAATAAATAAATGTATTTAATGAGATATGAAATGCTTATAAATGTCTTCTCACTGCACGGTTAATTGCAGCTTGTCACCCTAAAGCATTCAGTGATATATTACTACACAGCAGAGAGTTTTTTGTTTTCAGTGTGTGACTTTTACATCACATTTAGGCTCTACAAAGAGTTTTCAAAATGGATACACAGTGTCACTGTTGTCTGTTCGGTAAATTAAATATGTATAATCATATTAATCATTGGAGGTTTAATATGTAGGCTTACATCATTTAGCATCTCAGACACCAAATCTTGCTTGTAGAAAATCAAAGTCTTTTTTTTTCATTAACAGCGAGCAGGTTCCAAGTATATCAACCGCTGCAGCCATTTACATCGAAAAATTCTCCGATAGTCAGTGTGCTGTAAAAAAAAAAAGGGCCATATTTTTACATCTGTGACCCTTGCTGAGCGAGACGGCACGGGGAAGACTATTTCACACATCTTACTACCCTGTGGTGTCCTGGCTTGCAGTCTCAGAGTCCATGTTCTCCACATTTTCCTGTATGCTCTGCCTCGTTAACTCTTACTCAGACCTGACAGTGTGAAAAGACATTTTGCTTCGGCGTTCACAAGAGTTATCTGGCCAACTTTGTTTCCAAATTTACTTTTATCAAAAAAAGAAATAATAAAAGAAATAAATAAGTTACACAACCCAAGAAGCCTTTACCAGCTGCTATCTGAACTCAGATGTTCCGTGAGAACAAAAAACTGACCGACTAGAATCTCCAATCTGATTCGGAAAGCAATTGTAAAGGCTTTGATCGCTCGCGCATGTGTTGGCTGTCGAGTGTTTATAATAAAAAGAACACAAGCGCCGAATTCTGACCTCTGGTTTTCCTGCCGATAATAAGTGAAGAGAGTGATGGAGAGAAAGTGAGATTGAATGTGGCAGCAATAAGAAAAAAACAAAAAAAGATGACAGAAGTGCTGACTTCACAGCAACTCTTCCTTTTACATTAGACTCGTGTGTGCTATCAGAGGGAGCGCATCAGCAGCCATCAGAGGCCGGTTCACCAGGCAAGACAAGAAATCCAGTAAAGAGTCTGGGAGGCAACAGATTAGAGGAGGTCACATCATGCTAATGAGAGTCATTACTATCACATGATAGCCAAATAAACTAATTGCCAGCTTATTTACGAGACAGAGCGTCCTAAATCAAAAGGTTAATTACATCTGAGACAGAGTCCTTCACTGGAAATTGACCTTTAGATTTTCTGTTTTCTTGCTCTTTTTCTTTTTCCGTCCTCCTTCTTCTTTTCTGTTCGAGATACAAAAGGCCACATCCAGATAGAGTTGCCTGCTTGTTTCTTGATAAGCTTCAGGCGCAGACCCTTGCCTATTACTTTTTTGTGTTTTTTCCCAGGAAGTGCCTGGCTGCATAATTAGCAAACATCATCAGACAAGACTTGGTGCCACCAAGGACTTTATTTTTCCTGAAGTTTCTGCGCCCCGAAGCTTTCCCCCAGCCACCAAAGAATGTTTGTTCTTCCTGAAATTAGATGGGTTTAATTGCTGTGGAACAACAGCAAAACACCCCCCTTTCTCCCTCCCCCATGCACACATAACAAACACACACACACATGAACACACTCTCATGCATAAAAAGTCTAAGATCAGGCTGGCTAATTATGCTAATAGCCGATTGTTCAACCATGGTGATATGTTTACTGAGGGAGTTGATGTGTTTCCTTTTGCTTCGTCATAAGCAGCCTGTCTACGGGTCCTCTGTGAGATCGCTGCACCTGAAGGCAAGAGGACTGTGCCCTCATCCATCCTGCCTAACCCATTACCCTTGGACAGGGAAGAAGATAAATATTGTTGCAGATGCCTAACTCTCTGCAAATGAGATTTTTCGGGCCAGATTTATCAAGCCTTGGCGGGGTGTTTAAGGCTCCAAAACTTGGCCCTCGGCATGATAAAATGGCAGCACATGTTTCTGAATCACCCACCACAGTGTTGTTGCCAAAGGGTTATGATGATATAGTCAACTGCCTTTTTCCTGTTGTGCATCACAGCCTTTGATGTTCTTATATTCTGTTTTCTCCGAGCCTGAGATCTTAAATAATTTGGATAGAGCAGGATCTTTATCTTTTTATGTGGCTGCTTTTTTTTTTTATTTCATAGCACAATATTTCTTCTTCATGGCAGGAACTAAGTGAGAATCTTTATGCAGTGTATTTTACAGAATGGAAATGTCTGGAAATGATCAAATTGCATCAGTCCAAAAGAGAAACCTGTCAGGATTTTGTTCCACTTTGAGTGGAGAAATAAAGTCCAGGTTCTCCAGGATGAATCAAGAAATCTCCCTGACTGCACTGCACTGGGCGTATCTATTTTAAAATACAAAAAAATTTAAATATGAGAGGAGGAGGACATATTTTTCTCTTTTTTCTTTTTCTTTTTCGTTTAAGCTTCAAATCATCTCCCATCAGCATCAGAGTTTTTTTTCTAAAGGATACACAGTGTGCGGCCTCTGCTCACACCCAAACATGCCGAGAAGGCATTGATGGGAGAAATTCATAGGGCCTGCAGTAAAAGTTGTGTATCCGAACCTGTTGCTGCCAAGCCTACGGTCCTAACGACCCTCCTTGGAGCATCCCACCGTGAAGTGCCATATTTATGTTGGCAATATATGCGAAAGAATTAGGATCATAAAACTCTACGGCCACACAAAAGCTCTTAAGGACTGCTGTTTTGTGCGGCTGGCTTTATTTATGCAACTGCAGGCTGAAGTCAGGTTGTCCGCCTCTTCTTACGTCCAAAACAATATTTCCTTTCTTGCCCATCTTTGTAGCTGGAACGACCGAAAAAGATTCATGACTTTAAAATATTTAGAGTGAAGCGCGTGTTTTCTTTTCCATGTTTTTACTGTAGTTTATTGTTTGTTTTGTCGGACCACCGGGATGAATCCGGCCACACAACACTACAGAGCAAGCGAGTGCAACATGGCATGTCTCCTGCAGGCCATCATGCCTGAAGGACACAATGAAAAGCTGGAAAACACACACAAATAAGTGCCTGCTCTTTTAAACTCATGCAAGGCTCTTAACTTCTATATGTGCAAAAATTTGTATAGTTTTTGCTCAGTATATGAACAACAATAAATGTTAATCAATGTAGAAACAAAAGGTCATTCTCTACTGTATGTGAGCTGTTGAAAAATTGATCCCTGATCTCAACATCAGTTGCGTCTCAGCCTCTTATATCATTTAGGTGTTGAAAATGTCAAAGTTCATGACTGGCTGACCCATATATCATATGTACTTTTTCTAGGCAAAGAGGCGCTTGGAAATTCAGACATGCTGCAGTGCATTTCTATTTTTGTACAAGCATGCATACCTGTGTGTGCAATGTCACTAATTTGGAGAATGTCACATGAAAAAGTGTGAAAAAGTGAAGCATCTTTTGTTAGATGCATATTTTTTTTAAAAGGGTTCTGGTCGTCTTAAAGGTGTCACTTCACTTTACCATAACTGACAGTATACAGGAGGAAGGAATAACAGTAGAAAACTAACACCAGAGTCCAAGAATACTGTAACTCTACACTGGAAAAAACTCTCTGCCCACCCCATCATCTCCACCTCCAGGGGCAGCTCCAACCAGCAGCAGCAGCAGTGGAGGCAGCAGGGGTCGCTCGTAAAATAAACACAAAACCCAGGCTGAAGACTTTACCTGCCCTTTGAGTCGAGAGAGGAAATGCAGACAGGAAGTCTGCTTTTTTACCTCTTTTTCTCATCTTCACTGTGGGTAGTGGGAACCAATAACATAAAAACCAATATTATAATGTCAAAACCTGAAATGAAATCACAAAATAAAACTTTTACGCACTGGAGATTCCCAGGACGGACACTCAATTAAAGGATGGCGCGGTGTCTCCATAAATTTGACCTCTGACACTGCGTTTCCACTCCAAATCAACACTCTGCTCACACGCTCAGCTCGAGCCAACAGGGAGCCCGGAGTTTCTGCAAATGAACGATCTGTCAGGAGGCTGTTTATATCCCCTCGCCCGCTCCTTTATTTAACACTCCCGCATTAAAAGGGAAGAGCTTTTTAATTAGCTATGGACTCTCCTATTTTAATCAACTCACAAGCGGAGTCCAGCTGTGACAGCCTTGACAGGCGAAGACTGGTGACGTTCCGACTGCTGACTTTTCCTTCCCCGAAAAAAGAGAAAGACGGAGTGAGGGAGAGGAGGCCGGTGAATCTGCGATCTCGAGCACTTTAGCGAGATAGATGGGTTTTGAATGAAAGTGTAACAGCCTGTCTCTCTCCAGCTAGAAGACTGTTTGCAGGAATTTTAATTGAGTTTCCTTAAACATACACGCGTTGTCTTTACGTTATGGACGTCTGCTGTCTGTTTCAGGTTTGCACTGAGCTGATCAGGGAGAAGAAAGTGTAATAAGTCTTGTATGATTTACTGCATGTCCTCTTCTCAGTCACATAACATCAGTGCATTAAGGCATTTGATTAGACTGGACATTCTTCCAAAATGTGAACACTTGCTAGTATAATCAGCTTGCTTCATCCACATCATTTGCTTCATCTTCCCTTCACTTCCGCCGCCGACTTCTTTTCTCTCGTCTTTCACCCCTGGAGTGGCTTTAAGCTCTTAAGCAAAACACAACAAACAAAGAAAAAGTGTAACAGAGGTTCTCGTTTCAGCCATTTGATGTAGCTGCCAGGCAGCCAGTGGGATGCTTTGAATTTAATTTCCTCTATTCATGATGCAGCTTTTATTTACATGACAGGACTGAACAGATTGCGTCGGCCTTGGAAAAGATAAATGAGAGTAGGGGAGAAAAAAAAAACAAAAACAAACTTGGACAAATTAAAGCAGATATTTGCCAGACAATTTAATGCAATTAAAACAGAGAGAGAGAGCTGTTGAGTATGTAATGTTAGTCCTCTCACTTCAGCCACCAGTGACTTTTTGATCTTTTATTACACATAGGAGAGTAGCCTACTGTTAGACTATGATGTGCAATCTGCTCGCCTCTCATACTGTCATGCAAATACATTAGCTTAGGTGATGGGTCCCTCCACAGTACTCTCAGTGGACAACACTCATTAAACTAATTACACACTGAACCAAAACTGAGTGGAGCGTAATGAGGTATGTGATATTCACAAGGAACTTATGCTATTGGGAGCACGCCGGTGGAAAATTGTGACGCCACCATTCCACACCTACCTGAAACAAGACAAATACAGTAGAAACGATGCTCTCTCTGAACTATCTGAGGCGGTGATTTGTTTAATTTGGCCTCTCGGAATCACTCTGAATGAAAAACGTAGCTGATTTTCTGGGTGTAAGTTTCAAATTTCCATTTTAAATGAAAGGTTTAGGCTTTGGGGAATAACCGTGAGTTCCTGAGAATCGGATGAGCAAATCAACACCACCCTCACACCATCAGAACCAGATATTACTGAGAGAGTCAACACCTTCAAAGATAGTCAATGGGGTGGCACATAAATGGTTCAGAATGAGGCAAAAGTAGAGACCTAAAGCAAAACTGTTAATGGTGTAACTGAAGCCAGAAGCCTGGTTACAGTGTGACTCCCTAAGCTACCATTTATGGTAAAAAAATACTTAGTGGAGGGCATAGAAGAAAACTCTGAACCTTTTTGTTTAATTAGCCAACATACCAGACAGTGTGTGGTTTCAGCTTTCTTCATTAAGGAGAAGCAAATGATGACAGAAAAGTACACAACTAAAATAAACTGTCAAACCAACAATCTTCCACTGAACCTAACCGAGTTGTTTTGCTAAGTGAACCTAACCAAACTGAGTCAGTTTTACACGGATGACTGTGTGTAGATCGTTTCTTAACTTAAGTGGAGGGGTTTTGGCCAAACTGCAACAGTTCTACAATGTAAACTGTATGTCTGGCAAAGCTTTGTGGCCTTAGGTCTTTGGACACAACAGGGTACCATGTGCATCCGAATCAGATGTCTGTATCTGTTTCAGCTCTGGAGGATGTCACTTGACTGTCCCCTACTCCAGCTGGAGAATTGGAGAAGAACTGGAGTTCTTCCAGGACCAGAAGGACTTGACTGTCTCCGAACCAGGTTTATAATATTTCAAGATATTTGTAAGATGACTCCTTTTGGCTAAAGCGTCATCTCTGTTTGTATCACAGTTTACAGGAACAAAAGTCATGCTGGGATATTCTGTTATCGACTGCCAGAAAGCAAAGTCTGTTTTAATATTCAACCATATCGTTGTTCCTCTGATACAGAGAAGCAGGCTTCCTGCTGTCTGCTGCCAGAAACACTGACAAAGTCACTGGCTACACTGTCATCCAGTTGTGGGACACATGGATGTCAAAGGACCGGTTTCCTCACTGCTTTGGTAAATTTGTGGCTTAAATTGGTAACTTAACACTCATGGACTGCTGCATGGCCTTTACTGCACACAGAAACACATACAAGTGTATTATTTCAACATAAACTTGAAAAACTGAAAAGAAAAACTTAAAAAATATGAGGATGTCTGTCTTTTCTCACCCTCATATGAGTGTGTGTGTGTTTGTGTGTGTGTGTGTGTGTGTGTGTGTGTGTGTGTGTGTGTGTGTGTTGGTCTACGAGGAGGAAAGCATTTAATTCTTTGTGCACACCATGCAACCTTCAGAGAAGCATGAAGAATTAATTCATTGCTACTTTTATACATTGCTAATAAATTTGCGCTGCTATGTTTATTGCATCTCACACTGAGGAGAGGGGATCACATTTCATTTGGCAGGACCGTTTGTTTTAATGTTTTATTTCACTGCAAACTCTCATTCTCTGGCTTTAGTTTTTAAGCCACCCCGCCTGCTTTCGTTCCCCTTTTATTTTTTCTCTCCTCACTTCAGTAAATGTATCCAGACTGGCTGTGATGGTGTGTGCTGGAAGTTTTCCATGCATCATAATTGTTTCGCTAATTTACTATGCTAATTGAGTAATTAATTCGGGAACAGGAGATTAGAAGGGGGCAAAAATACAGAAATAAATAAACAAGTAAAGCGTTGAGTGTTACCGCCGGGGCTACCGTTTTGTTCTGACATTAAGGATGCAAACTGACTCAAATACTCCAGCATGTTTGCTTCCTTTGCCCAAGGCTAGCTAGCTGATGTGCTTGGTGTGCAGGCACAGAGTTAGCATCCCTAACTTCTCACCATGGGACTCGCAAACATTCAGCCACTAACTGCATGATACGACGCATCAATTGAGCTCCAGTGGCGTGGTCAAACGTAATAGTTATCACTGCGTACACTTCCAGTGATTTAGCTGCTGCTTTATTGCTGAGCACCTTAAAACTGAACACATAAAGGACAGGGTCATTTAAGTGTCACTGTAATTTTCAAGAATCCCGGTTGCGGAGAAGTTTCATGAGGCAGAAAAGTAGAAAGGAGTTTAATGTTTAGGGAAAATGTGATGAACATAAGGAAGGGAATAAAAAAAATATATCAGTCTTTGACAAAAGTAAACAGACATTTTGCAAGCCCAAATTATTTTTACTACTACAACTACTTTCATGAAAGTGCTCAGGGTGATTTAGGTGGTTCTTGTTGTTTAGATGCTATTTATACTTTCAACATTAGGTTCACCTCTTGAGCTGAACTATACAAATATCACCTCTTCTGTTGCACAACTGCAAAAAACACTAAATAAGGGAAGCATTTTATTTAACTTTAGGTAGTGACCGAATATGCTTTATCTCAAGACCTGGGGCAAGAAATCTCAGCTCTCTCTCGATACACACATTTCTGCTGCAGTGAAATAGATTTCTTTATTACACTGAATGGATCGATGGATTTCGTGTAATTGAGATGAGAAGCCACAAGATGGCAGCCACAAGATTCACATCATAAAATCAATGTCTGCTTTGCTGCACTCTGAATAACAATCTGCTGTGATGTCTTCATTTTGGTTAAGATATTGATCCACTTGGGACAACTTGTGCTCATTTATTGATTTTCAGACTGGGAGACTGAGCCACACACACATACACAAAAGTTTAACTCGTACCAAAAGTTCATGGTTGCAGTAACTGGTGCTAAATCACATCCAATGACATGGTTATAGTTCTGTATTGTAAAGGTTAATAACATATCAATGCCTCAATGATTACACTCAAAACACTGTTGAACAACAGCTCTTTTTAAAAACATGCAAGAATCATTTTAATTTAATTTTTATTGAAATAAGAACTAATAATACTATTAAAATGGAGAATGACAATCTCAATAAAAGAGAGTTACTGAGAAGAAAGAATTGCAGAAATCAGACGTGTGAGAAGCTCTCATTCAGCTGTTAATTCATGTGTCCACCATGGGGCAGAGTTGAGACATGGGAAAGACTTCAGGAGTAAAAGTGCTTCATTTCACCAAACTGAAAAAAAAAATCACTGTGCTCAACAATTAAAAAACAAATCTCTTTATACATTAAAATCATGATTATAAGTTAAAATACACTGTCTATGTGAGGTAGGTCTCCTTGGCATTAAGTCACATATGGTCCATAAAATGTCCATATTTTCTCATAGCAGCAGAAAACTCACCAGATACACACACAAAAGTGTGCACATTGCGGATAGAATATGGAAAATCACAAATCTCGTTAGTGGTGATAAGTACGAGAGTGTGAGCTGTGACTGGAAGTGATTTAGTGGCCTACAGCCAACTTGACCGTTGGGACAGGACCTCCTCCTTCTTCTAGGAACAGTGTTCTTGTGTTTATGAGCTGTGATACACATCCTCACGCAGTGACATCAATGCAGCCTGGTTACGCACGGCTAACAACCTGTCTGGTGACGCCTTTGTTTCTCTGTGTTTCAGCGAGCGACACATGAGTGTCCTTAATGGATGTAAAGCTGAAAAATGGCACTGTAAGGTCCTTTCATGTGCCTTACATTACAGACCTTTAAGTGACGTCAGCAGAGTCCTCTTTATTGTTGTGTGCATGGTCTGAGCAGATGGCCTCTCTGGTGCTATATAATGGTATATGTCATGGCTAAGGTATGGCAGTGTTTGACAGGTTTTGAAGCCACCGCTTAAATATTTAGTCAAGCGATGAAAAAGTGACTCTAACAGAGCCCAATAAAAGTGTAGACTAATTTGGCGGCTACGAAAGTCCATTAGTTACAATGTGTGTCATCCTTTTTTGACAGTATAGCATCCATGGACCTGGGAATGGCATTTGAAAAAAAAATAATATTGAATTAATTCTTCTTTAATTCTTCCCTTATTCCTTCATTCTGTAATCCACTCCTTCCTGAATTTCTGTATTTCTTGATTCTTTACATCCTTCCTTTTTTATTTTCTTTATATTTTCTATTCATTATTCTATTCTAATTCCTGTTTACTTGATTCCTGTATTATTTAATTCCTTCCTTTACAAGTCGATTACTCCTACCTCATTTTCTTACTCAATTTCTTTATTCCCTCCTTCCTTAAATGAACCCTTCCATTGAAAATCAAGCATTTAACCTTGTTAACTTACCCATATGTTGTTTTTTATATGCCATAAAACATTTCATGAGCAGCATAAGTAGTCAACACCATGTCAGAGACAGCCAGGGTTTAATAGCTAACATACGTAAGGAACCAGTCCCATTAACTTGCAAGGTAGAGCTACTGTGAAACGATGACTATCAGGGGAGAAAACAGGTGTTACTTATTGGCATTTGGCAAACTGAGTTTCATATTTTTCAAAACCATGAGACATGTTTTGGGTTGCAAATTTGCTTCAGGAGGTTTGGTGAGCTTTACCAAAGGATCAGAAAACCCTAGAGCCAAACCGCTTCCTGCAGGGGTTTCCTACAGTACTTTTCTGCCATAAAACTTTTATTTAAGCCAGATTTTGTTCTATTCATTTATTCCAAAACTAACACAGCACAAGTCAACATTTTGGTCAAGCAGTAAGCTTATTTTTTCTCCATTTTTCGCTGTTGAATGTGTCCAAACAAATCTGCAGTGTGCTAGATAATGTTAGCTAGTATTATCCAGTCATGCTGCGAGATGATTGATGTCAGATGGGTGACATCGTGGGTGTTGACAAAAGCTGGTTACACTATGTTCAACGTTCACAGATTTGGGACAGGACATTGTGTGGGGTTTCCCCGTATACACATACAGCAAACAAACATGAATTGTCCATGTCAGGCATGTCCTAACAAATGAAAATATTACATTTTGTTTAAATGAGAGGCTGTTTTACTTTGATATAAATACTACATGTGTTAAGGTAAGTATCTGCATTATTAAATGAAGAAGTGGGAAGCAATATTTAGACAGGCAGAAAAGAGTAGGGAGTGAATGCATTCAGTGCATTTTAGATCTCGCTTGCTCGGAGTGACATTTCAAGACAAACACCTGCACTATTCAAACTGAGGTTTTCCTGTTAGTTACACAGGTTCAAGAATAAGGAGTTGTAACGTTTAAGGTCATGCTAAAACAGCTGAACTTTTGCTTTTACACGATCATCGTAACAGTATTCCTAGAAACGATGATTCCAACCCCAATTTCTTTCTACCAAACTCCCTTTATTTCTCACCTCTTTTATTCCTGTCTTAAATCTGTTTTTTTATTCATTACTTCCTTTATTTCTTGATCATTTCTATTTCTAATTCAACTCTTGAACATACAGAAAAATAAAATTCTGACTGTCTCAAAATTTCAAATCGTGTATGAATAAAGTGAGAGGCAACTGACATTGTCATGTGACATTTGTCTCTTATTGACTAACACTCTGAAAGTCCTTAAAAAAACCCTCAAACATGTTTGCTATGATCATGTCAACTCTGGCTGGTAAAACACACTTCAAGATAATGTGTGCAAAAGTCCATGGTGACCTTCCTCATTTTATACGGACCGTTGCAGACTGGCTGGGCTTTTTTTAGTCAGTCATGATCATCAGCCTTGGACAATAAAATCAGACAATAACAGGAAGATCAGGAGGATACCAAATATTACAGAGGGGGCCTAATAAGAGATGCATAAAATACAACAGTTGGATTGAGTTTCTTCAGTAAACCTACATCTTATTTTAAAACACATTGTCTTGAATTTATGCCAGTCACACAGCCTGTTGGCACACGAATTACACCTCCAGATAAACTGTATTGCACAATCTCTATGGGAAACTGCTTCTATCAAAACCAGTTCAACGAAGCTCCTACAAACTTGCAATGATCAGCATTATTTTACTGATTAATGTCTATTTGGCTTCAGGCAATTACACGATTATCAGGAACATGCTGCATATGAAGGAGGGAGCCTAATAAGAGATAACTAAAATGAGTAAACTGCACCTAATCAGTAAACTCACATCTTATCTTGAAACTCAGCCTCTTCAACTTGTGACAAATCACAGTTTGGCCTTCAACCTGTTGGAAGCAGGAGTTTGTCTTCAGACTCCTTGGTTTCCTCTGAACAAACTGTGTTGCACAACCTACATGGGAAACAGGCATGGGAAACTGCCTCCTTCAAAACCGGCTGAACCTTGCAAAGAAATGGCCGGGGAGCTTAACGTGACCATGGAGGGAAACCTCTGAATGTTTCACATGTGTCCAGGACTAAACGCAGAGGTCATGACAACAAAACCCAAGCGTCAGCTGCTGAGAGCAATATGGGAAGATGTCCCTCAAATGTCACTTCAACACAATTATTGAGGGGTTCCCCTCAAGTAATTTGCCCTGGGGAGTGTAAGTTATGCTATACATAATATGAAACAGATGTACAGTAAAGGCTACGACTCCTGAGAGGAAGAATGACAAGTGTTTGTTTTACGTTTGTTGAAACTTGGAGAATTTTTAAAGCTCTGCTGTTCTTGAGTACGTCTGTGGGACATTAATGGAGTTTGATGCAACTTTTTTTTTAACTCTGACTCTGATTAACATTCAGATTACTAAACCTATCAACTCTTGTCTCAGTTCAACAGAACGACTGTCAACAAAGCAGATAACGAAGAGTGACGAGGCATCAAACAAGAAACTACGTAATGGTTTAAACATGGCTGAAGACAGGGGCATCGAGGATGAAGTGATATTTAAAAATGAAATATTGATATTGTGCAAGTAATGCAGCATTTCTTAAATCATTTGTTTCTCTCTATTCTTTCCTTGTCATAGCAGAGGGCAGTAATGCTACCTTAAGGTGGCTGCAGGCACGATAAAATGGAAAACTTCATTAAGTATAATAGGGTTTTTTTGTAAGCCTTTGTACAGTTGTGGCTCCAGACTCTCTCCACCTGTTTACACTTGTCTTTGAGTGAAATTAATTTTCAAAAAAGAGAAAAAAACTCACAATAAACAGAGCTAAAGATGAGATGATTGATTGTAATAAGATTCTTCCATCTGAAACTACAGAAATCATACATATCATGACGGAAATCAGTAACTCATGTTCATTCTATTACGTTTAGACAATTTTAAATCATTATCAACATGCCCAGCTAAACTCTAGACAAAAGCAATCCAAAGAACAATTTCTGCATCAATCAATGGCTTTACTTTCCATTGCCTGCCTTGTTAGAGCTCATTATGGGTCTGAGTCTTTGCATTTAGCACTGTTGTCCTTTATCTTATGTAATTAGGCAGGCGATTGAGACTAAAAGCTAATGAGCATCGTCTGTTGTGAGGAAGGTCAGCGACAAACTAA
>JAPZDV010000013.1:8454199-8497066 GCA_029814665.1 Acanthurus lineatus
ATTATGTACACAAACGTGTCAGACACAGCCAAACATAATGTCCTGAGTGCTGTACTAAACATGGTGTTAGGGCATAAAAATGGCAAGATATGGGTGGTTCAGTTGGCCCAATGACATATTGGGGATTTACCATGTGAATACAGAGTTGATATTTGGCATCTGGACTCTGACCTCATCACTCCCCGCCAGCATTCAGCAAGTTCAGCACAGCAGGATTTGGGAAGCAACCATAATAAACTTTCCTCTTTCACTTAGGAAACACTAAATGTAGATGCTGTGGTGGAGGTGGAGCTTGTGACATTCAACATATGGATGAACAGCAACAGAGACAACAGCAATGAAAGCAAAAGCAGCAATAAACGCAGCAGCAGCAATGAAAGCAACAGCAGTGATGACAGAGATAGCAGCCCGTTGCTGCTAAACAAAGAAGATGCAGATAACAGTTTTGAAAAAAAGCAGCACAGCAGATAAAAACAATACTTGGAGTATTTGAGAGCAAAATCTCCTCTTAAGATGCACTGAGAAGAGGACCATAAACATTTTGACAGGCCAAATATTAATGGGCTGAGTAGCCACAGCAATGATCACTAAACAAAAAAATTATGATAAAAATAATCTGCTGGGAAACTTTCACATACAAGAGTTAAACTGTTACATCACAACCACAATACACAGATCTCCTGCGGTCCCAAGTTCAACCACAGTGCTGCAAGAAACCAGCACGAATACAACAGCAAGGCAAAGAGGCAATGGCACTCAAAACAGCCAGCATAAGAGTATCTTCATAAAAACCTTACAATTCACAAGCAAATAAAATATGCTAATGGAAACATTGTGGTTGGCAGCAGCAAGCAAAAGCCAAAACATAACAAGCCACAAACAGACACAGCAAATAAATAAATAACAAGAGCACAGAGCCAAGATATTTACTCACAGCTTACATAATAACACGAGCAGCAGGTTCCTACCTTTATGTAGCAAACCAGTGAGTCTGAGAAGAGGAGATGGAGAACCAAAACTTCCATAGCAGAGACTGAAAACTCCACTTCCGGTTTGAAGTTCAGGTTTGAGGCCGATGAAAAGACGATTATTTTCGGGCAAAACATGCAGCAGGATGAAAAGGCAAAAAAAGTCCCGCAAAGGTATCCTGAAAGGCAGAAAGGGATGCCTTTGAGTTAACTCGTGAAAAGCTACGTTAGTGAGAGTTAACAGGCAGCAGGTGCCACGTGTTTGTGGCATGTTTGGAGGGTGCAGGTAGAGTCATTAGTGCCACTCTAACAGGTGGGCGGCGTGGCATTTTAAATACACCGCACTTATGTGTGCAAGGTGCGTTCAAAATATGATGGACAGCAAACAGCGCGACTGATGCGTTACTGCTAGTAATCAGCCTAAACCAGATAAACTACATTATTCCTCAACCTAACGTTAACTTAGTATTATTGCTCACATAGCCTCTTAGATATTCTTTTTCAAGTTATGTCACTGGATCTAGCATAATTTTTCCAAAAGATAAATACCAGTAGCATAATGTAACTAAGTAGGCCTAACACAAGCAACGTTGCTGTACTCAAGTACCATACTTTGTTATACTTAAGTGCAAATTTGTGCCATGTTTTTTTTAAAGGAAAATAAGTGTCTTTTTTACTCTTTTATATTTATGTTATGGATTTAGTTACTTTACATTTTAAGGTTTTTGCACAATAAAAAATACAAGGAGGCTATTAAATAAAAAGTTGACTTTTGTTGTATTTTTACTTTAGCAGTGAAAAGGATCTAAATACCTCCTCCATCACAGGCAATACCTTAAAAGGTCAAGCTGAAGTGTCCTTTTGGGCTGCATACATTTACATTTATGCTGTCAAGCACAGGTGCATCTAATAATGTTATTGATTGCTGCATTTCATTGCAGTGATTGCTGAAACAAAGCCGTGCCTAATGTTATTATTTCCACCTGTGCTTCTCCTGCTATGACAAATCAAAGCATCTGCTGTTGCGAAACAGCGCTATGAATGCAATTTATTTGAAAAAGATGAAGAACCTTTTATTTTAAATTCAAAACATGTGCTTTTGAGGCAAAACTGATGATGCCTGTTACAACAACATGCCAATCAAATGTACAATATGAAAAAGTCTGTCTTGTCCTGCTCATGCAGCTTGGAAAGGTTTAACTCGTTTTTTTTTTTTAACAGGACCTAATAAAGAACATGTGAGCACACACACAAATTATTAATAGTGTCATTTTAATGAATTCAACGCAGTCAGATGCCTCAAAATAAAAATACAAGTCAGTTTAGATGAGGATTTTGATAGAAACAAACCTGTAAACATGCAGAATATATTTAGAAAGGTGAGAGAGATGATTCAATTACTTGTTGCTCGGTACTGGTGGGCAGTTTTCAGTTGTAGGTCAGTCTTTAGACTTCACAGAGTATTGTCTTTCTTCAGCAGGTGGCTATGTTGGGATTTGGCATTTTAGTGGCGGTGTTGTTCTGGTGAAAGAGCTCCGTCGTTTCCCCGCAGTGCCCCGGGCTACCAGTAATTACCTCGGTCATCAATTCATTCTACTACAGCTTAAGTGCTAACACAGCTAATCTTGTTAGAGTGATATGATTAGCAAGAACATCGCCCACTATCACACCTCCAGGGTGTGAGCACTTGAGATGAAGCCTTGTCCTCTTTTTCTGGCCTTACTCACCCAGAAATGATGAATTACCCACCAGATGATGAGCGATCATGTTCCCTGGATTTTGCTGGAGCTGCATCAGATTCCTAATTGTTGCACAATATGAATTTAGACACAATCTTGGAGTGACCATTTATGTGTTGTTTTAGAGCAAGTTCATGCTCAGGACACAGAGTTTTACTTTGTAAATGCACCAACCTCAACCTGAAATAAATGCCACCCATACATGCTAAAAAGATGAAGTCCCTCAGGACATTTTATTTCCCACCCAATCTTCCCCGTGCAGATCTCTCTTTTTTAACCATCGACATCTGTTTCTGCTTGCACACGAGGAGTGTAAATCAGTGTTGTAGTGAAGGGTGTTGCAACAACATCCTGTCCCCACTGAGAATTATTTGTTTTGTGGAAAATGCAGTGCAGATTCGGAGCTTGATACATAACTCTCTCCTCGCTTCCTGAGGGGTCGTATGGATCAGATTTAGTTTGTTGATAATTCTTGTGGCAGCCGGACCAAGACCACGCAGGCGATTTGATCCATACGGGGGCTAGTCGCTGTGACAGGATACGCAATAAGATAACATTTACCTAATGGATGATTCTTATCATTCGCAGTAATTGAAGACATAATGGATGCTGATCATAGTCCTCTGTAGATGTGAGCTGTGCTTCATAGAAAGTGAGGTTCTGTCCCTCTGAAGGCGCAGCAGCGCTCTGCTGCATGTCATGTGTTCAAAAAAGTTTCCCGGATCTTTGTACCTGTTGCCTTTTGACCCTGTGCAGCCTCCATAGACAGCCTGGTAAATGCAATCATTCTCAAATGACTAGGTCACACATGAGCGAGCAAAAGCCACCAAACAGGACCCCCACTTAGCTTAAAGTGTTTGTTTTTCCTTTCTTTCCTTGTTTGTCTTTAACCCAGGTGATGGCTTTCTCCGCCATCGACACTGTGGACACTGAAACTGAGGGGATTTAGGGGATGACAGCAATGCTGCCTCATCCATCACTATCCATCTCAAGGCCAGTTGCGATAGCAGCTTCAGACTGAGGCAGAGAGGCGAGGATGTGACCTACTTCTCAACACCTGTCAAAGACCTTGAGAAAGAGAAGAACAGTGAGAGACAAATAACTTCAGCCCTTAGGTTGGTTTGATGGATGTTTGCTAAAAATAGAAATTCTTATTATAGCTGGTTTACACAACCGCAACAAGTGCAGGCCTGGAATTCCTCCCTTTGGCACCAATCACAGTCTTTTAACCCACGTGAAATTCCTCTTTGTGGCGCAGTTTTACTTGTCACATTCATCAGCAAGTGCCTCAATCACATTTAAATAGCCCGGACGAAGCCAGCTTGACCACAGGGAGTCGACAGCTCAGTCACCCTGACGTACATTCACATGCGTTCACACACTCTTAACAATACTTAACAACAAAAAAAAAGTTTGACATGTGAGTGACGGCTAGATCATGCTGGAAAACAGGAAATAGTTTGAGGAAGCTCAGCAAGGAGTGAAAGGAAAGCAGTAACCCAACTCTATAGCTCCACCCCACCAGTTTAACCCCCCCCTTCTAGTAGCCCCTGATACACCCTGATCCAAGCCAAGGGCGAGCTCGTGGCAGCTATTAATACAGTGTGTCGACAGGTCCAATCACAACCAGAGTCTGGCCATTCCTTTCATGCTGGGCAGAGGACAGGGGATGAGGGACTGTCATGGCATGAGAGATGATGGGTAGTGAGGGAAGAGAGCTGGTCGAGATATTAAAGTAAGAATATCCTTACTGCTCCTAAGGTTGGTGTGCATATGTGTGTGAGTGTGTGAGTGTGTGGGTCTAGTTAATTAAACCGAACATCCTCAAAAGATTGTGCAACAGGCTCAGATTTGGTGCTTTAATCAGCTCCACCTGTCAAAGGCAGCAATCAATTTTACATGAAAGTGAAAGTGAGTGATTAAAAGCAGACATTAAGAGAGAGGGAAGAGAGATGGTGCTTGGGGAGTAGGGTGGAAAGAGGAGGAGGAGAGAGGGAGGAGGAGGTGGAGGAGAAGTGCTATTGTGTAAGATCTTGTGCGTGTGTGTTTGTTTGTGTGTGTGTGTGTGTGTGCGTGTGTGTGTGTGTGTGCAAGCTGTTGGCCTCAGAGAGAGATGGGTCAGGACAATACGTAGCTCCACTATGATTCATTCATCATGTAGTGTGTACATGTGTGTGTGTGTGCGTGCATGTGTGTGTGTGTGAGTGAGAGAGAGAAAGAGAGAGAGAGAGTTGTGTGGGGGTGTTTGAATGTGTTTGTGTGTCAGACGGTATTCCTGCTCGTCTCGCTCCACCAGTTAAGTTAAATCAGAGGCGGTCACTGGCACACTGTGGTGGTCTCGCTGTCTCTCTGCCTGTCGTGCTCTCAAGGCATCAACAGCCTCCCTGTTCTGCACTACAGGTAAGAGCTCATGTTACCTCGCTCTATGGGATGTTTAACCAACACTAAAAAGAGGGTTAAATTTAACTTTCTGTAAAGAGCATCTCTCATTTTATTAAAAATGAGAGGACTATTTTGTCTCAACTTGTTGATGTGCTAAAATAGAATGATGATGCAGTGTTTTCGTTGCAATGTTTCACGTTGCGTCCACACGACAACGTTCTCAGTTACAACGTTACAAGTACGTTCTCCCTCCTTCCATCGCCTCTCCCAGGTCTGAATCTGGACTTTTTAAAATCTTCTTTGAGGCAATACTTAAGTTGAAAAGGGTTTTCGGGTCGTATAAATAATTATGTCTCAAGCTATTTGTTAAAAACTGCAGATGTTACCTTGGAAACCCATTCAATGGCAGCGGAAGCAACAAGTTAAGTGTTGGATGCGTTCACTGACTTAATCGGTGCTACCTGTTGTTGCTGTTTGTTCAAGTTGTTCATGTGAAAGTCCTGTGTGTGCCGAGCCCTTAATAGAGCCACTGCATCCGTGCAGCAGGACATGGAAGAATCCAGAACTGTATTATGCAAACTGTGCAGAGAAAAGGATGGAGTCTACAGTAAAGTTTACATTGTCTCATGTTTCCATAGAGAATTACAGCCACTTCCTGCTAAACAGTAGCTGTGCGCTTCCTAAAAATCCTCACTTTAAAAGTTTAGAGAGGCAAAAAAAAGGGGGAGATGGTGAAAAAGCAAGGAAAGGTGGAACAGACGATGAGAAAAACAGGTGAAATTTTCCACATTGTCAGTGTAAGAGATGGGTTTAAAAATGCTGAAGAGGAGAGTGATTGGCTGCAGAATGCACATGTTTAGGAAGAGAGGAAAAGAAGAAATGGCTCCCCAGAGCGAGGCTGCTCAGAGTCACGCTCTTAAACCAAGAGCTTTGTGTGGTTTTCATTTTTATAGGCGCTTATTTTTCCCTCAAATGTCTCAGTGCTGGATACAAAAGCTACTCTCAGAGCCAGTAAATGTGTTATTCAATATAATGGTTCTCCAGTTAAATAATCCTCCAACAAAATATCCTGACAGTCAGTACAAGAGAAAAGGATTTATAATTTGCCATGCTATTGTACTTGTAAACGTTTGTGACATATTTAATAAAAATACTTGTCTGATGAATGAATGGGAGCAACACAGGCTGAAGTTTGTCCTGTTTAGTTGTGCAAGTCATGTGAAAGCGCAGTTTTTATAAACAGAAAGATGCAGACATGCTTCCTGAAGCCAATATTTCCATTAGCTTGTTCCCTACAAGCAGAAGTCAAGTCCTCATTTAGGTCATGGACACGGTTACTCTCACACACACTCACTTAATCTAAATCTTCTGTTCTCCCTGGACCTTTAAGTATGAAATACACAAGAGACTAAGCATGAAATGCATATTTATTTAATGCTGACATGTGGTTGTGGTGCAGTTTTTTTAATTGCAATCAACTTCACTGCATCAAAGGCATCAATGTATTTAAGATAAAGGAGTTTCTTTGGCCATGAATGAGTTTACCTTTGCTCAAGTTTCCCACTTCAAAAACTCTTCGGTGAAGTGACTCCTTTGTAAGTTGAGACAGAGGAGGAAGAGAGCTGGAGGAGGCTGCAGATGAGCTGTGCTGCCCATGATATTACTCTGCAAGGAGGTGCAGAACAGTGACAAATTAGGCTGTAATGCCATTTGTCAGTGCTTAAATTTAATTTTGCATTCCTATGATTTGTTTCAACATACAGAAGAGGTTTAAGTTAAGAGCAACGAAAACAAGCCTGAAACGAGGCCTGAATAATAGGCTGATCATTAGGTGGCTGGCTGAGTTGGTGTGTTCCTAGTATAAGATGAACCTCACTTGATAATGGGCCGGTATAAATCATTAACTCCATCAACCACAGATTTTAGTGGCTCTCTCTATGGGCAGCCAGATGGTGGTGCTCATGTCAGAGCAGCCAGACACTCAGTCAGAGCGCGGCTGCTTCAGATAGCTCTGTTGATGGGAACCACCATTCTAACCAAGCCAAGTTCCAACTCCGCCAGACCAGACTGTGAACTTCTTTAGGTTTAACTTTTGTAGAAATTCCCATGATCCCATGGAGAGGCTGCATTCAAATATCCCAGAATAGGATTAGAAATGGAATGTCGCTACTACGGTGTCATTCAGGAGTCAGCCGCCTGCGCTGTGGAGCTAAAATGACGCAAACTTCCTCTCAATCTTGATTTTTATCATTCAATGTAAGCAGCTGTGTGTTTGTAAACTCAGTGTGCAGGGCCTCACAGTCCATTGTCATGTGTAAAGAGGATGCAGCTTGTTTGTGGACCTTGTGAATTGGGTGTTTGCCTTCCTGTCTGTGGTCACCCAGGGGTTTATGGCTATCATTCAGTAATGTGCCATCTCACTCTGAGCTATAGCTTGCCGGACACTGCCGCACTAAATCACTGGCTTCCGAGTCACCTTCTGTTTGTGCCACCTCACCTTTATTACGGGTCTCACTTATAGACTGTATGAGCATATAGGAGGTAATAACTTTCAGCCATGTTTATATTCAGCCCCCATAAATGTCCCCTCACCTTGAGCATCTTCCTCATGGAAAAATACTGGTGCTTTAAATGCCAACTGTACCAATAATGGTAAAAGGCATGTAGTGTGGATTTTATCCTTTATTATTTCCATTTGTGGTCATCAGGAATTTTTCTTCACATCAAGAGATTTGTCCTAAACGGTTTTAAAATCCCTAAACTGTGTAACTGATACGTGTTATGTTGCTCTCCTCTGTGTCGTTTAAATTTACAGCCTCCCACTGTTATAGCCATTAAAGAAAGAAAACACATGTACAGTGAATCGAAGCAATGACATCTGTGTTGATGCTTTACCTTACCTACTACACCGGGGTCTGTGCAGGAAACTCGCACAGATATTTCATTATTCTGTTGCCCTTGGCACCCACTCGTCTTCCACGCTCAACCGTCCCCACATCTGCAACCGATAGGGCTGTTGCTTCAGTGCACTGAGTGAGTTTTTTCAAAGAATTCATCCGGTAAAACCTGGCGGAAAATGAGAAGATCTCTGACTTGGAGATAAAGTGGTTCTACTGGAAGGGCTCAGACTGTCTTAATGCCAACCAGAGGTCAAAAGGAATGCAGAGAGGGAGTGCCTTTTAATTTTAGCAGCTGGATTTCTGCAAAAGCGGAGGGCAATTTTTTAAATCTTTTTAAATAAATATACATGTAGACTAGCTCACACTTAATTCATCAATAAGTTTCCATCATATATCATTGTACTGTGTCAGCTGTGAGATGAAAAAAGGAGTAAAATCTCAAAGCTAGAATGCCATCTTGTGGCAAAACACCAGCCAAGTTGAACTTAGCAGCTTAAAAGAAAAATCCCATTTCAATTTTGGCAGCTTGTACAGTTGTCTGAATTGTATACGTGTTTTGGAAAATATTGAGCTTCATATTCCAAAAAAAAAAAAACCCAGCTCATGAGCTCAATGTTTTGGCTTCAGTATGTGATATCTGCCCACTCTGATCAAAGTCAGAGCTTTTTTCCCCCCCTGGCATTTATCTGCTTTCAATTTTAGTCATAAGATGTTGTTATTTTCATTTATTTAGTGACAGAAAATATCTTTGCAGCATTAGTAAAAGTACACATCAGGCTTATGTTAATATTATTACATCAGCCCCACTAATGATGCTCACTGAGCTATCCTATTAAACACAAAGACTCTTAACAAAGGGGAGAATCTGTTTTTTTTTGTGCTCCCATTTCACACTCTGTTTGTACAAATGAAGCAAAAAGTAGCCCCAAGGCAAATTTTCTGCAGCACGCAGGTTTGATTTTCTCACAGAGCAAAGTTTCCACAGAGCCGAATCCCTGCTGTCCTGTTTGTTTAGGTGTGTGCTGATTAGAAGTTCTCATGCTGGGTACAGTGTATCTCTGCACACCGAGGGTTTGATATGTGACATGTCTTTTACAGTGACTGGAGTCTCAATCCTCCCTTTCCCCACTCTCTCTCTGCTCCCTCAGTACCTCAGTGTTTAATGGCGTTGTTATCCAAGCTCGCACTTTGCCATGCAGTCTTCATTAACACAGGTCGTAACACAAGGCATAAATGTTCTCCTTCCGGGTGCTGACAGTCCACCCAGATGGACGAAACATTGGATAAACACTGTGCAGTTTTACGGTTGCTATTCATTAGCCAGGAGACGATTTAAAAGAGAGTGTGGAGAATGCAGACGGTCTAAATAATGTTGATTCAAAGGGCATTTTTGGAATATTGAATAACATACAACATCTGTATTTAATTGCTGCTTATTTTACAGAAATAACATAAAGCGTCAGGATGGCTTTAATGTGCAGGTCTTTAATGAGCTGGTGTAGGGTGAGCACTTTCGTGGGTGCTCGTGTGAATTAGTGTTTATGGGCCGTGCCAGCGGTAATGATGGCTCTTCCCCAAGACTGCCTGTGACATTTTTGTTGTGTTTCTTTTATAGGACTCGCTGAGGCTTTTTGCCCAAGGCCTGTATCAGTCACCACAGACGCACCCTGCTGACAGAGCCCCCCTGTTTAAAAGTCTCAGGATCTGGCACTAAAAAAGGGAAAAATGCAGAATACAACAGGAGGAGCGACAGACAGGATAAATCTGACATGCGGCATGTCTGGTAACCATGAATTCATCTTCACCCTGGTACCAATCGTCTACGGCTGTAACTTCGTCATCGGCATCATTGGAAACAGTATGGTTGTTGCTGTCATCTACTGCTACATGAAGCTAAAGACAGTGGCCAACATTTTTGTGCTCAATCTCGCTGTTTCTGACCTCACCTTCCTCATCACTCTGCCCATGTGGGCCACCTTCACTGCCACAGGCTACCACTGGCCCTTTGGAGGGTTCCTGTGCAAGGCCAGTGCAGGGCTGGTGATTTTTAACCTCTACACCAGCATCCTCTTCCTCACAGCACTCAGCATTGACCGTTACCTCGCCATTGTCCATCCGGTGCGATCACGCAGGTTCCGCACTGTGGCGTACGCACGCATCACCTGTGTAGTGATCTGGCTTTTTGCCTTTGTGCTCAGTTTGCCCACAGCACTGACCAGAGATGTCCACGACATCAAAGATTCAAACAATACAGTCTGTGGCATCCTGCACACGGCCACTGAGAATGCCATGAAGATGAAGGACCTCCTGCTGGCCATCAGCCTGATGAAAAGCCTGCTGGGCTTCCTGGTGCCCTTCATCATCATCATCACCTGTTACTGCCTCATCAGACGGGCGCTGCTGGGGGCGAGACACATCCAGAAAAGCTCCCGTTCCCGGGATGACGAGGTTCTGCGCATGCTTGCAGCAGCTGTCCTGGCCTTCTTCCTGTGCTGGGTGCCCCATCAGGTGTTCCACCTAATGCAAGTGTTTACCCAGCTGACACCGGGGCATAACTGTGCTATTGTCGAAATCATCGACACCGCCATGCCCTTCACCATCTGCATCGCCTACTTGAACAGCTGCGTTAACCCCATTGTATACGGCTTTGTTGGGAATAACTTCCGCAAAAACTTACTGCGTCTGTTGCGCTGCTTGCCGGGCGAAGCCACAGGGCCGCACCCAAGCATCAGCTCCAAGATGAGCACCCTCTCCTTTCGTGCCTCTGAGGCCCTGAGCCTCATAGCCAAAAGTAAAGCATCATCTGACGTTAAGTGATAACAAAAAATAAATAAAAAGAAAGAAAGAAGGGACAAGTTCACTCACCCGGCTCTTTTGGTCTGTGGTTAAGGAGCCGGGGACGGAGACATTCCATGCTTTTCAAACCCCAACTGTATTACCAAGCACTGAACCATGCAGAATGGTTGAAATGTTGTATTCATGTTCCTCCAAGAGACATTCACAACCTTGTGCAATTCTTGTCTGCAGATCATAAGTCACAAAACACTCATGCTCAACACAAGTCTTTGGTGAACATAAAACATCAGGCAATAAGTGTAAGAATGGAGTACTGCCTTTGTAGAGAAGTCCACACATATTTGCAGATAGCTTATCCCATTATTTATACATAATATACATCCACTGAAGGATTTTGTCGCCTTTTGTGCCTTCAGGACATAGTGCAGTAATACATTGTGCAGTCGAAAGCATTCTGTGTGCTCAGCAGGTCGTTCACCAGTTTGAACAGTCATCAAGTGCAAACCAAAAATACCAAAGATAAAAAGAAAAAAAAAGATATAAGCCAGTCATGCATGCTCTGTCAGCAGCCGTTCACATGAAGCAATCGGAAAAGTGTAGCAAAAATGTGACGTAAGTTTATACCAGTAACATATTTGACTACAGTAACCAGTGCCTATATGGTATATGTAATAACGTCAAATAATGTGCTCCTTGTAATGTAAAATATGTGCTTGCATAATAAGACGGAAATGATGAAATTGCTGATGAAATGTTGCCTAGCCTGGGAGTAACTTGCTGTGTAAATAAGAGTTCTACACAAACACTCCAGGCAATTTGATCACTTTTCGATGTCTCTGGTGGTTGTCTTTGTGGTATTTAAACATGTTGATAGATTTTTTTTTCCTACTCTGTAATTGTACAGTTTTTTGATTATATGAAAATGAGAATAAAATTTTAAAAAAGTCCTGAGTTTATTATTTTTTTATAAGCCTGCCTTATAAGGAAAAAGGGACAAATCATCTCCATTAGCCATGAGAACATGTCATCAGTGATTAAGCCATCCAGAAATAACAGATGACCCTGAGATTAAGTAACTTCTTTACTGGGAATCAAAACAAGCGACCTCAAAGCTCTTAAAGCATCTGTTAATTATTGACTAAGCATCACAGCGGTCCCTTTTCCTCTACGCAGCACTTAGAAATAACAGGTGCACAGTGCAAGATCTTTTTGGGAGGATGTATGACATGTTGCTGCATCACAGATGGGGATTGGTGGACAGGCGGCAGGTCAGGGTTTATAAGTGCCGTCGAGCAGTGAGATGAGTCTCACTGCCAACATGAGGATTCTTCTGCTTTTTGGATTTGTGGCTGTCGCCCTGGCCGACGTCACTCGCTTTGAGGGGTAAATCTCCAGTCTAGAATACATTATATTTCTTCCAATTTTGTGTAACAGTCTTCTTTTGACATGTCTAATTTTTATTAGTTAACATAAAGTAGCCTATGGATTCAGGCAAGCACACCCGGCTATGCATTTAAGGGTGGTTTAAAGAAGTGAATGCAGTATTGGCCAGAATTATAGTTTAATGTAGTCTGCCTGCAATCAATTGGTAGTTTATCCCTTTTAATACATGAATTATTTGTCAAAGCAAGAAAAAATGTTGTTTGTGCAACATTTGACACACTGCCTAAAAGTTACTTCAGCAGTAGTTTATATCATTATTAATGTGGTTAAAATCAGTGATATGTCAACTGCCATAAGGCCTGCTAAAAACCAATTGACTGCTGTAACTTTATGAAGCTGCAATTAAGCTTGCATTAGCCTTTTAGTTAAATTAGTTAAGTGGTGGAATTTATTTATTTACTTATTTTTTTAAATTTAAAATAGAAACAAACAGTATCCTGGCATATCCCCCTGCCTTTGTACAGTGATTATTATATGGAAAATGATGCTGCAGGGTTGTTTCAACATGCAAGCATGTTTTTTGAGGGTTTTACTTCCTTCCAGCTACATGACATCTTGCAAATATTAAACACTAAACAATCAAACTAAATATCTTTATTGTGAAAAGCCAGTGAGTGTGCACTTTGCTCTGTCATGGTGACCACGATACTGCAGCTATTGTACTGTATTTTCTTATCTCTCCCTCTCTTTTTCTTTCATTTTTTTTGATTTATTTACCAGCGAGAAAGTCTTCCGTCTGAAGCCTGTGCTTGACACGCATGTGGCCCTTATTAAGGACTTGGCTGAGAGCATTGAGGTACCTCGCTGACTTTACTCACACATAAACACACACACACCTTATAATGCTTTTGTCTCTCACTATAGAGGATTAATTGGTTTAATAAAGGTGGAAAAGGTTAAATTTGACCTTCTTTTATTTACTTTTTCCTTATAATTCACTCAGTGCCTTCACAGCATTAGATCAAATACTTTTCTACATTTGCTTGCTTTTTGGCATCTCACATTCACGTCACAACAAGATTTTATTTCAATTTCAGGTATCACAGTTTGTGTAATGAGAGACTGAAACGCTGTATTCAGTTATCATATGTGAATGTCACCACACGCTCAAGTGTTTGGCTTTGGCGCCATCTGCAGGTCGATTTCTGGAGTCCCGACAGCCCTGAGCTGGTGACTGTCGACAGTAATGTGGACATCCGTGTGTCTGCCAAGTACCTCTCCATGGTGTACACCATGCTGCAGCAGACCGACATGCAGACTGAGTAAGTCACTACACAAACGTAACTAAAAGCATTAACCTGATTTCTTCTATATCAGTTGTCATGCAATTAAAATAAACTATTTTACACAAGATGCTTAATTTTTTTTTGGTTTTTTTTTTAATTAATCCCTCCTCAGGGTTCTTATTGAGGATGTGCAGTCCGCTATTGAGGCCCAGGCTGACAGGCCCTCTCCCAGAGCCCACAGCTACACCAGTTACAACACCCTGAGCACAGTAAGAGGCAATGAAGATCCACAGTCTCAGTCTCTACCTTTACTAGATAGTTATTTCATCTTCTTTTTTGTTCTTTATGTAATTCCAGATCGAGTCTTGGATTGAATCCACAGTCAGCTCCAATCCAAGTCTGATCAGCAAGCAGTCGATTGGAACCTCCTACGAGGGACGCACCATGACTCTTCTTAAGGTATTTTAAAGATTTACCTGCAGTCCCTTGAGTTAAAGTACTTCAGATACATGTTCCAAAAATTCCATGTATCATGTGTTTGTTTTTTTTTTAAACTTATTATAACACAACAGCTCGGTAAGAAGTCCAGCTCCACCAAGCCTGCTATCTTCATGGATTGCGGTATCCACGCCAGAGAGTGGATCTCTCATGCTTTCTGCCAGTGGTTTGTCAAGGAGGTAAGGACGATAAATGGAAGGAAATGACAAGCATTTATACAGAAACCTCCAAAGACTACAGCACAGTTTTTCCCCCCCAATCCTCCTCAGGCTCTGGCCACCTATGGCAGTGATTCTCAGATGACCAGCCTGCTCAACACGATGGATGTCTACGTTCTGCCCGTCTTCAATGTTGATGGCTACGAGTACACCCATAAGACCGTATGTTACAACTTCGGGCCCAAGTTCACAGTCTGACCTAATAGAAATCATGCTGTCCTGTTTATCTCGAAGAATTTGTTGATTTGTCTAATGCGTGTCTGACATGTTTATTTTGTTCACTTTGGGGACTTTAGAACAGGATGTGGAGGAAAACTCGCTCCAGGAACTCTGGATCCAGCTGCTATGGAACTGATCCCAACAGGAACTTCGACGCTGGCTGGTGCAGTAAGTCAAACATATACACAGTTATACCTTAAAGTGGTACTCTAGTGATTTTACGCTGCACTTCCGCAAAGACGGGAGCTTATGTGAAACAGATTTGAAAAGGAACGGCTAATATCTGTGCAGCAGATGCAGAGATATTTTGACTTTTGGTGCCTAATATGAGTCACATCCCCAAAAAACATGAATACATTTCCCACAGTGCAACTCGGTAGCATATTTAATCAGACTAGTAAAAAGTCAAATCACTCAAAGGTCTGTTTTTTTGGTCTAAATTTTTGAGGTCTTATGATGAAACAGAGGGTAGCCTGATGACATCACCATGATATCATTAGGATTATTTTTCCAGCATTAGAAAACTCCCTTCACAGCCACAGCTGATATTATAAAACTATTTTCAGAGGCTCCACAGCACTTCACATTACAAATAAATTAAACTTTCTCTCTAAATCAGTAACATGCATGATTAGGTTAGTCATAATGCATTTGAAGAAGTGAAAACGCATCTATTAATCTAAATTTCATTGCAGCCATGGGAGCCTCCAGCAACCCCTGCAGCGAAACCTACTGTGGGTCTAAGCCTGAGTCTGAGATCGAGGCCAAGAATGTGGCCAACTTCATCCGCAACAACAAGTCCAAAATCAAGGCCTACATCACCATTCACTCCTACTCCCAGCTGTTGCTCTTCCCCTACTCCTACACCTACAACCTGGCTAAGGACCACAGTGAGCTGGTATGTCATCATCTTCTGACATAAATGTATGAACTGTACATGCAGCTGAATCAGGACGATGACTTTATCATCTAACGTGCTTAGTCAGTCACAGTGGCTATATAATTATTCATCATGTTAGTGTCACATGCGTCGCTTTAGTGCCAAAGCACAATAACACTGAATTGAATGCATCAGACACAGATATGTTAAATTTTTTTAATAAAAATGGCTCTTCATGTAATAACGATCAGAGAAGCATCAAATGTAAAAATTGCAACAATATATTATTGTATATGGATTGTACTGGTAGCAGATTAGAACATTTCTGTTTTCCTGAAAAAGTTTAAATTATATTATGACTATAAAGGAGTTTTATTTTGCTAAATCATACTATGTAGCATGAAAAGTGTCTCTATCATAGCAAGGATTTCCAGTCAGGTTTGTGTCTCAGTTCAAAGGCAAACAACAAAAAAATCCTCTCAGAGTTAAGGGTCTGATAGGATAATATCAATAAAATACCAAGCAATTATAATACCTCTAAAGGTGTTTTCAAAAGCTTAATAGGAATCCAATAAAGTCCCATTATGACTCTTATCTAAAGGCCACACTTAACCGCTGCAATGCAAATCATCCTCCTTCTCATGGCTCTTTTACCTCTCACTGGGGTGTCCAAAGGCTGCACAGTTAACACTCACACCCCTGCTCCAGCTCTCACACTAACCGAGGCAGATCACACGTCTCTGCCTCTCTATTACTCACTTGTAATTTAAGCTTTCTTCTGACACTTTACAGAACAAAAGAACTGCGGGGATCTGTCATAACTCATCTGTTCTGCCAGAAATATCATTTCCTGCTTTTGCATTTCTCTGGGGGATTCATTTCCTGTTGGAACTTACCAAAGCTTTTTAACGTTTTTAGGATTATCAAGGGAAAAAATAAGCTCTGAGACAGTGCAATGGATAGTAGATGCTGCAGGGCAAAAAAACACATGTTTACTATTCATACTACCATCTGTATTTGAATAGCTGATTGCTTCTGCTTAGTATTATTTCTTTATAAGACAGTCTTTTCACTTAAAAGTCGGAACATTTAGCTTTTATTCAATTCTTACATCCACAAACAAAAGGTTTTATTCATAATCAATAATCAAAAGTCACTGTCACACAATTAATTTTACTAAGACGGTTTTCTGATTCAACCCTACTTGGTCTGGTTTGACCAGCAGCTTATGTTAGGTAACATTAGCTAATGCTGGCTAACTTTAAAAAGAGATGTTTCTGTGAAATTGACAAATGTTCTCTAATGGGGAAAGATTACGTTTATATATATATATAATCAAAAAACCTCCTGATTGGTACTTTAACAACCTGTCTTCTCTGTCTTCTCTGTATTGTAGTTGAAGGTTGCTGAGGGAGCTACTTCTGCTCTGCGTAGTCTTTATGGCACTCGCTACGACTTTGGACCCGGTGCTACAACCATCTGTGAGTACAACAAATACTGCAGCTGCATTTGTCTCTATTGGGAAAAAGTGTATTAAGGGGAAGCTTGTTAGTCTATTTTCAGCATATAATAATATGCATTATGATGTGCTTATGATGCAAATAAAAATATTTTGAGAGATATGTTATCTGGAGGCAAAATAAAAAGCTGTTTCTAGAAAACAAAGGATTTTTTTGTGGCCCTGAAAAGGAGCATTTTTTATGAAACACACATTCAGGCTGTCCCAGAACATCAGCATAACCCGCTATCTCTCTCTCTCTGCCCCCAGACCCCGCTGCTGGAGGCTCTGACGACTGGGCCTATGACCTGGGAGTGAAGTATTCCTACACCTTCGAGTTGCGTGACACTGGTCGTTATGGCTTCCTGCTGCCCGAGTCTCAGATCGAGCCCACATGTAAGGAGACCATGCTGGCCGTCAAGTACATTGCCGCCCACGTGCAGAATAACCTCTATTAAAGAGCGGAACTGCCAGGACCCCTGCCAACTCAGCTTCTCTGTACCAGCCCCCAGACCCTCCAATCTCTCAGCCATCTCCAGCCCGTATCCATGGATACAGGCACCACCCGCCATGTTTCCTCGCTGTGCTTGACAGAATGTCAAGATGAGTGCAAACAATAAAATCAATGATCCATCCCCACATGCTGAATCAATTTTTTATGTGTGTATGATAATATAGTGTCTGATGGGCTGAGTCTTTGTGGTTTGTGTGAAGATATACAGCAAAAACGGTGATGTATGGTGAGTAAAATAATGCTTACGTTTTTACAGCCCATCACTAATAGGCCTAAAGAACTTGTCTGCAGCCTTCACTGTCCAAGAAAACACAGTGAGACACTGCAATTTAACAACCGTCCAGTGTGTTAGCTTAAACTCAGTGTCTATGTACTTAAACTATACAATGCTTCTTTATCAAAAAAGCACACAAGAAACAAAAGCTGCCTCTAATTTACTGTATCAGCCCCTTTGAACCCCGGTGATCTCTCTTGTTCCGCTGGCATTGCTCCAGTGGTGGAGGTTGGGTGGGCAGCAGTGTCAGTCTTTTAAGGATTTCAGTCCAGCAGCACAGTACGTGACGAACACAGAGGGCTCCTTGGCAGCGTCTCCACTCGGCCAAGCATCTGCCTGAGTGGAGAAAATAAAGGAGCCAAAGATCAGCAGGGAATCTAACTGCACGGGCACACATTGCTGAAGCAGAAGGTAGAAACATAAAATTAGTGCTTGCTTTTGTAAACCTGCAAAATAAAAGTATCATGTTGGTAGATTTTTTTTCTCTAGGATAGACTAGGCCTCCTAATGTGTTCAAAAGTCAATAGTGCAAAATATTCTAATATAAGGGCACTTAAGGTACACTCTTCTAGTGTTGTTTTTATGTGAATATAGAGAACAAACAGATACAATTGATCCTCATTTGTCTATTCTATAAAACCAGTCTCCAAAAGTTCCACTTGAACTGCAAAGCTCTGCTATAAACACCAAAAAATATTCAGGACCAAAAAATACAAGGACCTCCACAACTGCTTCTGTTTGTCTTGTCACGTTGTACTATCTTTAACCACAAGATGGCGACAAAACACAAAATGTACATTGCAGAACATCTTGTTCCTGATTTCAGCACTTCATCACATAATCATCACCTTCTCTGCATTGTCATGAGTGAAGATGACACCAGCTAGGAAAGCTTCAAGACAGTTGTTTGAAAGGTCAAGGCTGCAGAGGGTAAAAATATGTCTCACCCCCACGTTGAAATCAGTAGCAAACGAAATTAAAGTAGAATTTAGTAGAAATTAGAGTAGAAAAAAATAAAAAGATTATAAAACACAGCCTATTAAACTGTACTTGTGCATCTTCATTTGCAGGGAACATTTGTATAATGTATTGTTGAACCCCTTGAACTGCTGAAGGGCGTGAGCTCTTGTTGGTAGCAGGTGGGTGTGTGTGGAGGCAGTCACGTGACAGCGCTGTCACACTGGTATAAATCTACCTCTGTATATTTAGTCAGCCCTTTCCTCCACGCAAAGCCGCCGAGTCCCCAAGTCCAGGCTACAAAGTAGCTTCGACTTCTTCTTCAGTCATGACAGGTACGTGACATTTTAACTTTTCAAACTGCAACACTGTGCAGACGCTTGTAGGCTCTTGGAGGTGACGAGCTAACTTTTCTATCATGTTTTAAAAGTTTTAAGTCTCGCGGTCTTTGGTGATATTGTCTAAGTGTGCTGCTGATGAGAAAATGTTTTGCTAATCCCTGAAGTAGCTTGTCTGTGTCTTGGTTACGATGTTTGTACAACCGCAGCGTCCTAAAAATGAGCCAAATGATGAAAGTACATTCTGTCTCCATCCGTGTCCAGCTGACTGTCAGCCATTTCTGAAACGTGTTTGCCATATATGACAGCCAAGTGCCAGTGTAACTTGTCATTAACTGAGTGGTCCTCTCCATTAGCCAAGTCTGGAGACCCTTGTCATTTGGATCATGTCCGAGAACATTTGTCAGTCAAAAAATTCAGCTAATAAATCCTTAAATTTGCTTCTGGTGAAAACATCTAATAAATGAAATAACAGCAAAATCATTATTTCTGCAGGTAAACGCTGTCAGCTTGGACCTTTTTAATTATAGGAACACTGTGCTACTGTATGTTATGATTCTCCATAACTCCCCTCCTACTTGTGGTATAATATTACTATGGGAAATATTGAAGGGGGTGTGTGCAGCAATAAGTTCACTGAGCCCACATGTAAGCTGTGGTTAAACCCATTTTTTCCCCCTCATCCATTATGTGTTTCATGTTTGACTACATGCTTTAACACCACAGCACTGGTTGTACCAATTGAAAAGGGGGTGTGATAGAAAGGGGGCGTGGCTCTGTGTACAGCCAGTGAGACAGAACAACTTTCCTGGCAGCAAGGATGGGCAAACACTGCAGTCTGAGCAACTGGCTCAAAAGTATTAAAAAAATTCAAGACCATTAACAGTTTATATAAACTGCACCTATTGTCTTACTTTCTGTGCCCATTATTGGTAGTATAGCACCAAGAGGTTAATATACAGCCCAAGTGGGATTCATGTTGGCCCACATGTGACTGTCACACAGCCCCTCCAGCAGCCGTGCTGACTTCATCATCTTCGATTTATATGTTCCTTCACAAGCTAGTCATTGTTCTGAAACATGCCTTGGCAGGTAGCTGACACATTTTCCTCCCTAACGTTAGAGGAGGTGGTATAGAGCAGGCACCACCCTGCAAATAAAATTCACCTTAATGAGACATTTAATCTGGTGCTGGCTACTGAATTCTTATTATATGGAAACAAGTGAGAAATCTTCAATTGATGCCAGACCATAATGCTGGTAGAAACTCAGATTAAGTCTGAGTATTTGAAATGGCAGACTTGAAACAGGGATGGACTGGAACATTTAGTTCCCAGATGTTTGTTCTGTTGTGGACTTCAAGGGATCCACCCAGATATTCTTCATCTATTACCTGGATTAAGAAAAAGCTGTTGCGGTTTTTCTTTTTTTATGCATTTTGTGCTAACTTTAGTGTTTAGCCTGTGTTTTATGATCATGAGTCAACTCACAAAATATGAGGCTTTGGACTTCATGGAAAGACATTTCAACGCAATTGTTATTTGGTAAATTACTAAAAATACTTTAATCTATTTAAAGCATCATAACTTCTTATTTCGATGTGAGAAGTCAAATAGCAATGACTGCCTGTTAGACTTAACTTTATTCCTATTGTGCTTATCTTAACTGGAGCTCACTGCTTTTCACTTAATAAGCTGCTGGTGTTATTTTACTTACATTTTGTCCTTTTCCTCTGGATTTTGCGTGTAATATTGGGGAAGTGTCTGATTTCACTAAGGAGATGTGGTATAAAAGTCTCAGATGACAAAGATCTGCAGGTTTTTGATTGACATAGGCAATCTTTAACAGGACTCACTTTACTGAGATCAGAGAAGATGGACTTCAAACATCTAACATCTAATCCTTAATGTGCTTTTCTCCTCCACAGACCAGGCTTTTGTGACGTTGGCCACCAATGACAACTATGCACGGGGTGCCATGGTTTTGGGCAAGTCCCTCCGCAACCACAACACATCCAAGAAGCTGGTGGCGCTCATCGGTCCACACGTGTCACAGCCTTGCGAGTAAGATACCTTACAACCAGTGATACAAATTTCTGAATGACAGCTGCTAGCGTTCTTCTCAGGTCTTGTTTTTCACCTGGTTTGTTGATGGTGATTCATTCTATAGTATTGTGAATCTTTAGGTCTGTGCTGAAGAAAATCTTTGACGAGGTGAGGGTGGTGGACGTGCTCGACAGCGGTGACACAGCACACCTGGCCATGATGAAGAGGCGTGACCTGGGCGTCACCTTCACCAAACTCCATTGCTGGACTCTCACACATTACTCCAAATGTGTTTTCATGGATGCAGACACACTGGTGAGATTAACACGGCATTTTACTTCAGTCAGAAAGATTAAAATTGTTGTACTGGTATGATAATTATGTTTGTCTGTGTTTATTTCTGCATCCTAGGTGCTTTCAAATATAGATGATCTGTTCAAGAGAGAAGAGTTGTCAGCTGCTCCCGACCCTGGCTGGCCTGACTGCTTCAACTCCGGTGTGTTTGTTTTCCGCCCTTCTATGGAGACTTATGGGAAACTGCTTCAGTATTGTACAGAGCACGGCAGCTTTGATGGTAAGTCAAGAGGAACATTTGATTTATTCTTTGCTTTTTTTGCTGAAACAATAAGTCTTTTTCTCCTAAAATACAGTCAATTAAAGGTTTTAACTGTTGGTCGGATAATACGAGAAATTGAGGACATCATCATGGTCCACAGTGTACTCAATAAAAATAATTAGTTGCAGCCCTACTTTGTCTAAAGGAACATTTTGGGAAATACTTCTAGATTTATTGCAAGAGAGCAATACTAGCAAGAAACCATAATTTTCTCTAAAACCAAGTTGTATTTATTCAACCCTCAACATTGCATGAAGTTGTTCCTTTTAATTTTTTTTTCCTTTTAATGTTCAACTTAGCTAGCTGGTTCCCTCAGTTTTCAGTCTTTATGCTAAGCTAAGCTAACCAACGCCTAGCCTCAGCTCTATATTTTACAGCCCGTCACTAAATAAGAGTAATATCAATATTCTGATTTAACCCTTGATTAAATAAAAGACTAATATATGTATTTCACAAAGTACTTCCAATGATTCATATTCCTCATTCTTTATGCTAACCCAATTAACCATCTCCCAGCTGTAGCTTCTTATTTAACTGAAATATACTAAAAGTGGCATTAATCTTCTCACCTAACTCTTGATAAGAAGGCAAAAAAGTAAATTGACGGAACTATTTCCTTTGATTTCTATCAATCTTTATGCTAAGCTAAGGGAATCGCCACCTAACTGTAGCTTCACAGTTACTATATGAGTGGTAAAAATCTTCTAACTTAACTCTCAAAAAGAAAGCATGTAAATATTTTTCCCAAATTTTCCCAAATATTCCTACCCTTTGGACTTTTTTTACATGCTGTTATTTGATAAAAATGCATGTTTCCCTGAAAACATACGTCTCACCTGCCATTGACAAATTCATCACAAAATAGGATTTTGATGTCTAATATTGGCAAACCAGGGATGGTTTACCACCACTGAGTTTCAATGTCAGCTGGGTTTTTTTCAGTGTTGAGTAACACTGAGTTCCTGGTAACACGATGTTAAACCAAGCTTGTTTATCTTTTCCTCTAAGTGAGGCCTTTATCGAGCCTGGTGCCCGGACACAAGGCCCTCCTGTCACAGACTGTCGAGCTCTGCTGAGTTATTCTCAGGGGCTCGCTGGGGTGGGGTGGAGGTTAAATTTGAGAGGGCCTGTTTTGCTCAGAGCCCTGGTTGGCATTCAACAACTCTTCCCCGCGAAGCTCACTGTAACTGAATTGTGGCCGTCATTTTGGCTCCATATCAGGTTTACTGAACAGATCAAATCAGTGGTTGAAGAGATCATTGCTCAGTACTTGTTGGGTGCTGTTTCCCTCATAAACTGCTTGTTTACTACCTTTGCTTTCTTGGAAAAGTTACAGAAGTTTTTAAATATTACATAAAAAACAGCTCTAGTCAGCCACTGCGCAGGAGGTATCCATAAAAAAATTTTAACATGACAGAATACTCATTCACAGTATGCTTTTTTATATCCGTTTTTAACACTTCAGCCTAAATATAAAATATACAAAAACATCACCTTCAAATACACTGAGAACTCTGAACCATGCTGAGTTAAGCAGCTCTCACATAAAACCAGTCCCTGAGTCATGATAACTCGCAATTTTTGGATGTGGATCTCATATAAATTTGTCAAACTGAGAATATTTGACTATTTTGAGACTATAAACACATCATGTTAAATCATTGAGACAGTTATAAATATGGACACAATATAAACACACATTTTTAAAACTAAAAAAGCACTTAGAGAGCACTGACCTGTGCTAGGGAAAAAAGTCCTGTCTTCTTTTTTTTCCAGCCCCATGATCTGTATCCACTCCAAAACTTAATTTTGGTCCATGCTCTCATGAAAATTGAGTCAATAGTTTGTCTGTAATCCTGCAGACAGACAAACAACAAACACACAAATCAATCCATAATTAAACCTCCTCAGTAGTAAAAAAATTCTAATAATAAATTGTGATAAAGATAGGTACTAAAAGAGACATTTAACAGTTAATAAACTTGTCAGGACTCTCTGCTGGACAGACAACCAACACTGTGTTAAATGACCGTTGAACATGTCTTTGACATTTCTCTAATGTGATTCAACTCAATTCAATTCAATTCAGTCCACAAAAAATAAGTCAATACTATCGTCACTGTGTTTCACAGAATTTTCTCAACTCAAGATACATTTACAAGCTTTTTTTAAAGCTTTTGACCAAAGTTTCATAGTTGTGTTACATGATGATGTGGTCATGCCGAGATAACTTCATTCACTCTTCTAAATGAGATGTAGTTAAAAGCCTTCAAACAACAAAAACGGGACCTTAGATTAAAATAGTTTTCACTAAGTACTATTTCCAACCTTAAAAGCTTTCACACTCATAAAAAGTCTGTGATCAGCTAAAATTATACCTGTCTATATATCTGTTAGGCTGTAAACAAACTCATTACACCACAGGATTCTGAGACCTCAAAAATGCTACTAAACAAAAGAAACAGTTGTGGGATGAACAAATCAGGATGCACCTCTTTAGCGGTGCTTGTCCTTGTTAGCAGCAGTGAACGTTTTTAACATTAAATGACAAGCTGTTTTCCCTTGTGATACTGTGAAAGAGATTCCATCATGGAGAGTTCATCGGAAAAACCAATTAGTTTGTTTAATGGCGGCCAGGCCTTTCAAGCGCCGACTCATTCTGGCTGCCACAAGTGTTTGTTGTCTTTGTGTTTTTCCATCACAATCCCAGCCTCAGACAAAGAAAGTTATTGTTTCTTCTTTTTTTCCAAGGAAAGACTCCTCTTTTTCCTTTTTTTTCAATGAAAACCCAAGCAAATTTTTTTTTTTTTTATAAATTTTTATTTACAATTTTTAAACGTGATGCACAGCGTTTGTACGACTGTTGGCATGCTAATGAATAAAGCTGTCTTATTTATAGCCATGGATGGTCTTTTCATGTGCACTGGGGCATGAGCTGAAATTGCTTTGACCCTTAGCATTTCACTTCCACTCTACTGTAACGAATACATGATGTACACATGCAGCTCCGTCCCTCTGCAGAGATATTGAAAAATAGCTGAGGGACAACAACAAGAAAATAATTTCTGTGGTTCGACCCAGAGGCTCTATCTCCTCATCTGTTGCTCCAGTGTTGCGTGCTGCCAACACAAACTGGCAGAGTTGGATGCACATTCTTGCTGAGCTCTGCTCATCCCCTCAAAATGAAGATCCTCAGTCCCATATTAAGTTTTGAAATCCCCAGTGGAGGCTGTGGATTTGGACAAACAGCAGCTATGTGTGTTATTTTAAACTGCAGCAGTCTGCGGTTTCACAGACTGTACAGTCCTGAGCTTTTTAGGAGCTACATGTGAAAGTTCTATTAAAGGCCAACATCTCGCCTCGTGCCAGAGTCAGTCCAGGGACTTGCTATGGTTACTATATGACGCAATTCAGCATGAACAGCCGATGGATGTGTCATGTTTTTACTTGGTTTCAGCATTCTGGCTGGTCAGTTGCAAAATTCGATGATGTAACAGAGGAGATATTCACTGAAAAAGGGTTTATTAAAGGCTCAGTTCAGATCTGGTTGTATACTCGAACTGTAACTGACCTACTTAATGTCACATGCATCCCTGCATCCCAAACTCTTCTCTAAATTCTGTGTTTATGTAAGTTGCCGCCATGACAGTGCCCCAGTTCTAAATTAGCTAAATTGAGCAGGGACAAGTGACCGTCCAGCCCTTCAGTCGGGCCCCAGGACCTGAGGCGACCCAAGTCCACACTTTTAAACAAGCTAACACAGAGGACAACGTTAATACAAGCCCCCAACACAGAGGCATTTATACCTTTTTAAGATACCTCATTTAAAAAAATATTAAACCCTTTTGAGATAATAGAATGGAACAAACTGTCCAATATAAAATATTATCTTAAGAAAAAGGGGGGTAAATTTTTAAAAAACTATGATCCAATTGCAAAGTTTTAGGTAAATGTGTGGAATACAAACCTGAACATTTTTAGCCTCTAATGTTTACTTTCCTTAAATCTGTGAACACATGCTTTTAATTACTTCTTGGACAGATGCACTAAGTAAACCAAATTTAGGGTAAAACAATAAAAACACTTACAGATTTGTAAAAAACAACCAGAAATAAAAAAGAAGCTTCTCACACATGTAGGGCGCGTCGACACAGGTGTTTTCATTTACGGCTGATTAGCTTTCTTCTTTAGACTGTGTGGGTGTGTCCGGGCTGTGTTTAACTGACAGATCATCCTGACTCAAAATCCCGATGTTCAATGTCATTTCACTGCACTACAGATTTAAATGAAGTGATTAGGTTTAATCTAAATCTGAATCTAAATATAAATATGTACTCAAACTGTTGGACAAATGTTGTTGTGTAAATCCTTTTTAAAAAGCTCAGAGAATTATCTACTGACTTCAGTCTTTAACTTCTTTTAATTCATTGTTTTTATTTTGTTTGCAAGACAAAGTTGACAGCTATCAGGTAAACACAGCGGAACATTTAGCTGCTTTCAATCAACCAAAATGAAACTAACTAACTAAACTAAGCACAGTTGCATTTTTGATGAACTCTCAGTGACTAATCCATCTGCTGACTACACCACACCCACAGCTTTGCTTGAATGCCTCCTGAGCAGATTGTGAGTGACATTGCTGTCAAAAGTTATGTTGTCATTTTCCCAATGTAATATTATTGAAAACTGCAAGTTATCTAAAAATATAAACATCCTGAAATACATTTTGGTTGCTTTCTTTCCCACACTTCCTCCTCATCAGTCTCTTTTGTAACCACTGGTGTTCATATACACTATATCTCACAAAAAGCCTTTTCTACATATTCAAGTGAGGAATTTACTCATTGAGTTCCACTGATGAACAACAACATAAAGAATGTAAATAGTTGCCTGTTCACAGGTTGTGATACTGCAGCCTGTTGAAAGGCTTCAGGGTTGCTGAGCAGATTTTGACTTTAAACTGACCTGAGTGTTACAGGTCAGACGCCAAACAGCAGTATGGTGTGAATAAATCCTCACTGCTGTGGTGGATTAGCCAAAGGAAGCCTGTCTTCCTATAGAATATACTATATATAAACCCCTGGGCCTTTTTACAACATACTGATCTTTGATATTTCACCATCAGTGGAGAGTAGGATGTCAACAGTAATGTGCATGTGGCAGACATGATCTGTACATCAAGTCTCTTGTAACCCTCTGTGTAGCTCCTGTGCTGAGCACACGCGTGGCTTGATATGGTCGGATTCAGAAAACCCCTCACTGGGTTTTATCCCTCAAAATGAAAACGTATTCACATTATCCTTTGTCCTCTAGCAAGTCAGATTTTTAAAGATTTTTATATTAAATAACCAGAGCAACTTGTAAAGAAAAGAAAAAAAACAGCTCCATGTGCTGAATGTATGGGAACAGCTCGTCAGTCCTAATCTCAGCGGACTGCTGACTAACGTAGATCAGGCGTGAAGGCTAATTAATCAAACTGTCACAGGTGGGCAGATCAACTGACTGCACTCTCACTCAGCTTTTCTTCTTGTAAAAAAGCTCTGTCATACACTAAACCTGTCAAAGCATGTTGTAGGCTGTGTTTCATGAGCTAAAGGCTGATTTATACGCCTACATTTTATCTAATCAGAGTCTAGGCAGTAGATTACATAAGTAGCTGACAAATTGGCTGTTATGACACAATAACAGAATATTTCACATTGTGTCCATAATACTGTTTCACAAAAATTAGATGAAAAATTACCCAGCTCTCTTCTTTGAGTTAATGTTGACACCTAAAGTTACCTAAAATTTTCATGTTTGAAAGACATTTAAATGTTTCAAAATACCATAAACACAGACCTGGCTTTATTTTTAGTGTGATTTTGCACAAGTACAAGCTTAAAGTTATACAACAAATCAATCTAGAGAGGAATCTGTATTTAAACTATATTATCTGAAGTACTAAATTAAAACCTTTGTGGAAGTTTAACCACATCTGATGCTGCAAATTTGTACATACTTTTCCTGACAACTATGTCTTTAATATGACATGTTGATTTTTCTTTACTCCTCTCTATTGCAGGAGGAGACCAAGGCGTCTTGAATGGCTTCTTCAGCGACTGGGCAACAGCTGACATATCCAAACACCTCCCCTTCATCTACAACCTCAGCAGCATAGCCATCTACACTTACCTTCCAGCATTCAAGCAGTGAGTGTCTGTCTACTCAGGAGGTTATGTTTCTGAAAAACATTACTCATTTTGAGCATTTAATTCTTGTGTTTTTCTAGTGTTTAAGCTACTACAGCTTGCAGTATGCTTCCATAAGACTGTTGTAGTATAGTGCAGCAGCAAGTCTGTCAATGTGACTGAAATCTTGAGTACTCGATGAAAAGCCAAGGTGTAAGCAGAGACTGGGTCACATGTGTGCGTAGTCCCATCGTGACATGACATCAGGTTACGAGCAAATGAGAAGATTCCAGTGGCTGGAGAATCCCCCCGGCAGGCCTCAACGCCGGGTTGGATATCTACCTCTGAGCTCCTAACAGCTGAAACCAGATCCTAAAATAGAGGGGTTTATTTAAAGACCTTTTATGTTGGCCTGTTGAACTGGTCATTGTGCTCTCTGTCTAAGCCTGACTGTCTTAAGCCCCCTCCTTCATTCTCGCCGCCTCTCAGTGTCTAAACCTTCCTCGTCATAAATATAAACCTCATCAGCCGGCTCTTAGGTTTCGTATTTCCTGGAAGCCAAAATGAGGTTGACAGGGGTGATCAACATGTACTTGTTGGTATTTATCAGCAATGATAATCCTTCATATGTCTAGCAAACACGACAAAACAACCCCCACAGGCCCAATTCGTGTTTATCTGAGTGCAGTTTTGGCCAGGTTTGTAAATTTGCTATAATTTTTTATATAATGTAGTTTAATACAAGTAGGATGTTACCACCAACAAGAGGTACTTCAGCCTTTTATTTTATTGAAAACTGACAGTTTTGTGTCCTAATATTGTTTTATTAAATTATCAAATGTGGGCAGGGGACCTTTGACTACCTATTACATGTGCAATGCAACCGAAATAAATTATATTTTTGTTTTTAGTTTGTTTCAGTTGTTTTGATCAAGTATGTAAATGCAAACAATGCAGGATTCTCTATAATTCTTAGTTAGCAGGAAGCATTTTTGCCTCTTTATTTTCAAAGAACCTTAATACTTTAAGCCACCTCATGTAGCTTATTGTGTCTAATGTTTGCTAACTTAAGGTAAAAGTTGTTGTCTCATAAAATAACTTTTGTAGCCACAATATGAAGGAGACAAAATGAATCCACTTAATAAAACCACAAAAATGCATTTAACAATAAAAATGTTATTCAATTCTTATTAACTATATTATGTATTTCAGATATGGTCACGATGCCAAGGTAGTCCATTTCCTGGGGAAGACCAAGCCTTGGAGTTACACATATAACCTCAAAACCAGACAGGTCGCAGGGAGTGTGCATGAGGCCACTGCACATCCCGACTTCCTCCAGCGCTGGTGGCGTCTGTACTCAGAGGCTGTGGTGCCCATGCTGAGGAGTGAATTTGGAGACCAGCCTTTCAACTCCGGATGTGTGGAGGTGAGTGAGGACATCTATTTTTTTGGACCTGCAGTCTGCATTTACAGTGCAAGCAACTATTCCAACAGAAAATAGGTGGTGTTGAAGATTTAAAAAACCTTTCAAACTGTTAAATTATTTATGTATTGTGTGGCCGATTTTGCCTCTTTGAAATATCTCTTTTTGGCTTGTTATATTTATGACTAGCTTGCAAGACAATGATAAAAACTACAGTTATAGTTGGACCTTTTCCCACATTAATGGTCAAATGTAAAAGCCAGTGCAAAATCACAGCCATTGATACAGTTTCTTTAGCATTTTCAGAGTGACACAACCAAATTTTTAGCTTATTACTTTTTTGACCATCAACACACTGACCAAAATTTACTGGTTGCTCAGCCCTTTAAAAAACAGAGAGAAGTCATTTGTAGTGCTTGCATCGTTAATGCAGGAATATACAGTAAACAGGGAATATGTTGTACTGTATTTCTAGAGACACTTGTGTTAACGTATACGTGCTATTTTTTCACCTGTAATTTCTTGTATTTTTTACCTCATATTTTGCTCCGATTCTGGATGATAGACATCCTTTCAGCTTCCTATACATCTAATAAAGTCCCAGTACAGTGACACAGTCACTTTTGAGAGTAAACAGGTATGGTGATGTATTGGTGTTTGAAATAACAGTTTGTTGGCACCTTTTTAATGCTATTACTGATCTCCCTCTAAATTCAGAGCTGGTTTAATGCTAATACTACTCTCTTCTGACAACAAAGCTTTCACTCGTGTTTGGCCATTAATTTAGCTACGTATGACTTGTTGATGACAGTGCTTCAGAGAGAAGTGAGTGCCAAGGATGTGTTTTGTGCAATCTGTGTTTCTCGTCATTAATTAGTCTTCTGTTTTCTGCTCTTTGTTTCACTGTTGTGTATTGTTTGATAATTTTTCTCAGGATATGAGCGACCCTTCATTTTCACAACTCGGACCACAGCTGTCCTCAGAAGAACGGAAGCAGAATTGGGAGCAAGGTCAGGCAGACTACATGGGAATGGACTCATTTGACAATATCGAGAAAAAGCTTAATAAGTTTCTACAGAAGTAATAAAGCAGTGTATCAAAAGAGCGCTTGCTGTTTAACAAACCATCACGTCTCTCAAGAAGATAATGTAAAACAGGTTGCATTTTTCCTTACTACCTGTTTCTCAACTATAAAAAAGAGTTGAGTCTCTCCCTTCACTGGCACTTACTCCAAAGACAGCGCCGTTTAAATGGGAAATAAAAAGTGAAATATGATGAACGGCTTTAATTGTCTATGCAAGACTGTCATTATTCAGTTTTCCCTGCAGGTACTTGCAGTAAAAGTGTTACAATATTCTTATTTTTTTCATGTCAATGCTCTTTTTATGAAAATGAGATGGCAACAAGAGATTTAACTGGGCCTTTTGTATCTGATTGCCCAAGATTAACAGCCACTTAAGTGAACTTTCTTAATTTTCCTTTCTTCTTTTGTTTTTTTTTTTACTATGCAGTCAGTTAGCAGTCTTCTGAATATTTGCTCAGATGTCGATTGCTCTTGCTTTTGAGTTGCAACAGCCCCTATTGGATATAGATACAAAACATGTTTACAGCAATTCTAAAGGCCATGCTTTGGTCTTTTAGCCTTACTTATACTCTAGATCATTAGTGCCTTAGTGTCTTGCTCTCATTTTTGCCATCATCCTGTATTCTCTTGACTAGCAGCTTTTCTGTAGGTGATAAGATTTGTAACTTTCTTGTGTTTTATTTGACCAGGATTTTGACTGTATTACAAAATCTCTTGTCTGGGAATAATAAAAACACATTCAACAAATTGGATGTTGTCCAATGTTTGAGCCTCTACGTCTGCAAGAAAATGGGGGAACGAAGACCACTGGAATATGATCTTTTTTATTTGTGAGTTAAATAAGGTCAGAATTAGTTAGTTATCATCATCATCATCATCATCATCATCATCATCATCATCATCATCATGACTTTTATTTATTATTATTATTATTATTATTATTATTATTATTAATATTATACTTTCTATCAGAATTAATCAGGCAATTCATGAAACGTCTTTAAAGCCAAGAGGAAGAAACAAGAGACTTCACTCTAAGCCACTTCCGGTTTCGTTTGTATTCCGACTGAACTTCACTAAAGTTAATTTAAAAAATTATAGTAATATTTTTACACCTCTTGCACTACACCAGAGGCTAAGTGAACAAAATGTTGTGGTTGGACACCGCATGCTAGTTTAAAATTGTTATTGAGAGTCACAGATGTAGTTTCATAATTAGCTTTTTAGCTAGTTTTAGCCACTGTTTCAAGCCTTAACTGTAACCTTACCAAAAAAATAAATAACGGGGTGAGTTAGCAAGCTAAAAAAAGTTTGGATACCGTGATTAAAGAGTAACTGAATGCGAACAAGTTTCCTTGCAGTTAGTTTCTGGTCTCATTTTTCCACTCTCCGTCAACTTGAATGCATCCCGGAGACTTTTGGGTGATTTGATCCAGGGGGCGTGCCGTGACCCCGCGGTGCTTTCGCCAGGAAAGTAAACACATCATTCCGTCAAGATGGCCCCGCTCTCCGTGTTCCGAGTGGCACTTCTGGTGTCGTTTTCAGTGTTTCTCACTGTTGTTTTGGGTTTGGGACTGCCTGCTTTGCTCAATGCAGCGATGAGGATGTTGGGATTACCGGAGACGAGTGTCACCGAGTGCATAGTTACGCTGTACTTACTTTTTGTGCTGTACATTGCGACGCCTCGAATCCCCAGAGGACTGGTGGAGGTAACGTTAATGTCAGTGTGCCCTTAGTTTCCAACACGAAAATGAACTTATGTCCTGTAGACGAGTAACGGTACATTACGTTAAAACAAATGTCAGAGCGGTGCAAATATCACGGTATCAATTATGCAGGAGGGCCATAGGAGTTACGCTGCTGTATGGAATAATGCATTATTAGTTAAAGAAATTGCTGTAAATACTGAAGTGGCATGTTTTATACATTAATAACCTAACCGTGTCCACTTATGCACGTTATGTTATGCAATGATAACTTTAGATTTTGCAAAAGATTTCGGATTTTTTAAATGTTATTTTATAATAACCTATAAATATAAATGCATGTTGGTTTTTTTCATAATAATTCATAGATATTAATGCATGAAGGCTTTTCTGTTGTCCTTTTGCATAAAGCTTTCTTAATCTCTTGGGGGAAAAAATTGCAAAAGCCTGTAATATATTCTCCCCCTCTGCAGGTGAAGGGAAAAGCAGTGTTTGTTACAGGTTGTGACACTGGATTTGGCCATGAACTTGCTAAACATTTGCACAAGCTTGGCTTCACAGTCTTTGCTGGATGTCTTCTTAAGGTATTGATTATCTATACAAAGACTACTCACTTAACACAACATCCTTCCAAAAGTGAGAATGACCAGCTTCTCAGTCTCAACTCACTGCCTGATGTTGCACTTAAAGTTCTTATGTTACCGTAACATGTCACATCAGATATAGAATTAACTTGGGAGCATGTTATCTTATCGTCATGCATTAGTAGAACTAAAGTGACTTGTCCTGCTTGCAGGATAAAGGTGGGGAGGGTGCAAAGGAACTGGAGGAATTTCATTCAGATCGAATGAAAGTCGTCCAGCTGGATGTCTGCAGTGATGAGCAGGTGAACCAGGCTGTGGAATATATCAAAGACAACCTACCTGACTCAGAAAAGGGTAAATAACTTAGTAACTTTAATCAGTTACTTAGACTAAAAGGTCAGCATGTTTGAACATTCACAGACTTTTTACCTCTATGACAATCTGTCGCCTGTCTTGACACAGGTCTGTGGGCTTTGGTGAACAACGCTGGGGTGTCAACATTTGGGGAAGTAGAGTTTACCTCCATGGACACCTACAAACAGGTGTCAGAGATAAACCTGTGGGGCACGATCAGGGTCACCAAAGCTGTTCTGCCATTAATCCGCAAGGCTAAAGGTCAGCAGCTAAAAAATAACACTGTATATTTCATGTTAATACTTGATGAAGAAGTTAAAAAATGTCCAAAATGGCTGTGTAAAACTGCAAGCACTTACCTTGGGTTTTACTTATGTCATCATTTTTCTGGATTAGGGTTAGAGTTCCTATGAAAAGAAAAGAGTGGGGCCAATCAGTAAGTTGTGTCCCATGATTTCTGTGAGGAATGCTAACAATGCGAACAGGCCTTAAATTGAAATAATTCATTTCTCCATAATGAGAAATATATGCAAGCACTTTTTCTCAAAAGTTACCAAGTGCTTTCAAGAAACACAGAAGGCAGTAAAACGATGAAATTTTGCATGAAAAGTAAAACATAATTAAAAGCTAAATGAAGTGTCAAACAGGTGATTAAGAGAAAACAAAAAGGTAAAGTAATGTGGACTGTAGAGGGTTGTAGGTGCAACAACGGCTTGATGTTTTAAAGTAGAGCAAAGAGCAAATATATACAACTTGACAAAACTTGTCTGCACTTGTCCACAGCTATTAATACATTTCTACTGAATGATTTATCAAGAAATTTAATTAAATTACTTTCTTATCTAAACACAGCTCCAGGGCATTTTCTTGTTCAGCATGTCATTCAAACAGTTAAACGTTTGACCTGGAGGCTTAGCAAGCTTTATATTTGTCATTGCACAGCACAATTTATGCAAATTCAGCATTTGTTCTCATCAGATGTTTGGTTGAAGGAAAGCCTGACTTCATCTGTCTTGCCCACATCTCTGCAGGCCGCGTTGTGAACCTGGCCAGCATGTACGGGAGGATGGGAAATGTCATGCGGTCGCCTTACTGTGTGTCTAAGTACGGCGTGGAAGCCTTTTCTGATTGCCTCCGCTATGAGATGAAGTCCTGGGGAGTAAAAGTGTCCATAGTGGAACCTGGGAACTTCATCGTGGCCACCGGCATCATGACCCGTGACATTGTGGCCAACACAGCCAATAAGCTGTGGAATGAGGCACCCTCGCATGTGAGGGAGGATTATGGGAAATCCCACTTTGAGCAACACATGGCTCTGATGCGCTCTTACTGCAACAGCGGGCAGAAGGATGTGGCCCCAGTTTTAGATGACATCACTGATGCCATCATATCCAAGCGTCCTTACACGCGATACAACCCCATGGAGCCACACTGGTGGATCAGAGTGCAGCTGATGACCCATCTGCCCGGCGCCATATCCGACTTCCTCTATTTCTAAAAGAGAAACTGTTCCTGTACTAGCATTCTCCCTTTCACTCCTGTCAGATCACAGATAGCAGCATTTTCTTCAACAACGTAGCACTACGCAGATCTACAAACTTAACCCTGAAGAGGGTTTCTGCTATGTATTCCTCAACACTTCCAATCATTCACTGATCAAGCCTTAAAACTTAATAGTTTTTTAAACTGTAAGTATATTATTGCACTTTTTGTATGTCTGACAAAAATCATATCTTTATACAGATATGTTCAATGATGAGCTGTAACTACTTTGTGTTGATTGTCCGCAGGGCTATGACATACTCGCAGCTATCGTTATTGCTTCTTGTTTTATCTTCAAAACAACAAAAAAAGGATTTTGTTTGTTCCCTTATATCTATTTTTCCTGGTACTATTAATGTTTTGCCTTATGGGAATTTGTTGGAGCCCCACTGGTGCAAGGACCAAAGCTGGTAGAGCTCAAGAGAAGGCTCCTGCTGTCCTGTTGTGGCCGAGTCCGGAACAAACCCACGTCAGCTACTGTAAATCTGGTGGTGAGATTTGGCTCCACTCGCCACAAAGTTACATAACAACCAACACAAGCCCACTTTGTCTCCCATGGGCCATGAGATCCTGTGCGCTACTTAGACAGTGAGGTTGATTAATTTGATTAATGGGCAAGCTTGCACATAAAGGCCTTCCACTCCTTCCCACCTTCACGGGGGGAAAAGTATTTTGTACACTCCAATGACGTGAATGAATAGAGTGTTTTATTTTGAAAATTTTACAGGTACAGAATCACTTTTTTCCAAGAATGATTTGAAATAAATTGACCAAAATGTGAACAAGTTCTGTTGGTTTGATTTGAGGTTATTAAGCCCGAGTGGTTCAAGTAGGTGTAATAATATAAATGGCCACTAAGTGGCATACATGCATCATTTAAAACAACCACTGCTGTCCTCATGCATGAATCATGTGTTGTCTATCAGCTTATGTCCCAATTTAAGCTGCATTTTAATCACATTATAGCACAGAAAAAGAAAATCTACCCAGTTTTAATACAGTTATGACATTCAAACGTGAGACCAAGTTTTTAAAACCCTTCGTCAATTAGTTCATTTTACAATTAAGTAAGGTACTGCTTTAAGATAATAATAAAGTGAAAGTACCATCGTTTATCAACCTTCTCTGACAGTATTCAAGCATTATGACGCGTAAAAACAAACAAACATAATCATTTTTGTATCGTTTATTACGTCTTTTGAACACTCTAATAAACTCTTCTAAATTATTACACCTGAAGACGATCTCCCCTCCATAAAAACAGTATTAAGAGCATGACAATAAATTTCACAGCACTGCCTTTATCATTCCACAGCATGGATCTGTTTTCTTCCCTCTCTCTCTCTTTCTTTCTCTCATACAGGAAAAAAGCTTTGTGAGACAAAGAACACCATAGAAATGTAAGCAGCACAAAAGCACCAAAGTTTAACACGGGGTCATTTGATCGGAATATTATCAAGAAATAAATCTTAAAATTCAAGATTATCTCAGGCTTGTTCAGCAGTTAAGAAGCAAGGAGCTCGAGCCGCGATGCAGTTCTCGATCAGTAAAAATAGTCTGATAAACAACCTGTTGATAATATTCCTCACAAGTGACTACAATGTCTTTTTAAGCAGATTTAAAAATCATTTCTGTACAGCTACAAGGCTCTGCTCATGCGGCCTCCGTTGGTGTAAAATGAAAAAGATCCCAGTTCATAACAATATCTATGCAGGGAGATACTGTAGTTCTGTATTTGAATATCAAGTAAAACATTTACGTATTGAGGATTTCTTTTTACATACTTAAGTGGCTAAACTGCAAAAGTGAATCTCTTACACTAGTCTTATATGAAATGCATACAGACATTTAAAAAAAAAACAACTTTTTCCTTGGAAACCATGACAGTTTCTTCACAACCAACAATATGTGATACCGTTAACGTGAGGTGCTCATACATACGAGATTCAGGTCATGATTACATCACACCTGGGGTTATGTTTCTGAATGAACATCAGCACATATTTTATACTGTACATTTAGGCATTCACTGTTCAATTAAGAAGTTATACTTGATGAAATCAGCAAAGGTAAGGTCACTTGAAACTACACACAAGACCACCTAACGGGCATTTAATGCATGACAAAAAAAGAAAAAAAAGACATTTTTTCAGCCTACGTCAACAACATGAGCGCTCGATGAGGAAATATCCTCCACTGCAAGGATGTTTTTAGACGTCGCTCACTGATCAGACTTAACTGACGCACATGCAAAGCTTCAACCAAATAGCACGCAAGTGGTGACAAGAGAAGAGGAAGAACAAGATAAACTATTAGGGGGGAATAAACTAAAAAGGGGACACTGAACCTTTGGTTGACAGAAAGCTGTGAAGGCACATTAAAATCTCCTCCTAAATCCTTCAAACTGGGGCACATTGCGTTGGCGTTTGTCACTTTAATGCTGCGTAATAACGCAGATGCTGCAGAGCTGGAAGTCAGGGAGGAAATTTCACAAAAAAAAAAAAAAACTGGGTTGCTGACGGCAGTTGATTACTGCTGAGGGCAAACTATTTCGCATAAAGTGTCAGGAAAAAAAAAATGGCACCGATACAAAACAGCCAGGGATTGGATGTAATAAATGAAAGGATTTCTGTAACCTAAATACTTATCTGGTGATTATAACAGAAACCAAAGTGGGGAGGGGGTGAAATTGAAGGGAATACAGGCACAAATGTGCTAAACAACTTAAAGTATTTTGTTACAGGTTAAATTGAAATAAATCTTGGGGCCAAAAGTGAACAATAACAAAAAATAAAAAGCATTCAAGAGAAAAAATCCTGTGATTTAGGTTTTGAACCGTCTGTCAGGTATCAAACAAGACCTTTCGAGTCCTGACAGAAGCTTTTTAATCCTGGAATGTTTTTGAAATGTTGAGCAAAGTGTATTTAGTTAAATCAAACGATACTGCAGGTGTATAATTAGAACTTGACATTTTCAACCCGTCATAAATTAAATCTATGCTAATTGTTTTCGCTGTTTATATTTCATCTTCTAAAGCTCCAGTACAGAGAAAAAGGCTTAAGCAGTCACACAGCTCTTGCATGAGTAGCTCTGTCAATCATCTGGGAAATGGAGAGGAAAAAAAGTTCACACACGTTTTATGCTTTTTGTGGCATGACTGACTTTTTATCGTGTTTGGACTGACTCGACCTTAAGAGCTCTCCCAAAATACTGCCATTCAAAAATCCTTTATTCTCTGCTATGATACATCAGCTTTGGCCTCCGTTCATTTCCCCACCCGTACACGACTGGGAGCGGTAATCCAGATACTCTTATTCAGTGAAACAGATTCTCCAAGTCTCCTCCCTAGATACTACTTTTGTTTTTTTTTTTTAAGGGTCCATTTTTTCCATTTCTTCTCTATGAAATCCTTCTGCCTCCCTGTCTCCCTCCTCTTTCTCTCTCCCCTCCTCTTTTCTCTGTGCTCGATTCCAACTGACCACAGCTGGAGAACTAATCATCACAAGCATCGTGATCGTGATCATCATCATCGTCGTTGTCGTCATCATCATTTCTAAGCCCACTGCTGGAGCGTCTCCCCACCAGCCCCGCTGCAGCTTTGATCACAGGCGCTGGCACTAGCTGCCCTTCAAAACACTTCAACACTACTTGGTCCACTTTCACTCGACAAAGACCTGTACTGTAACTATAAACCACGGTTTTCTGCAGAAAACATTTAGGCGCACTGTATTCTAACTTGACACTAACCATGCATTTGGAAAAAAACAAGCTGGATTCCCCTAGACTGGAAGACTAATTCCCATGGAAATAAATCCCCAGATATTAAGCATTTTAACCCAGTTTGCTTTTCTTAAACCAGAATTTAACTCCTCTATTCCCTAAAGTAATCACTAAATCAAGAGTAGTGACATCACCCTCTGGACTGCCTGGACTGGTCCTCCATTTCCTTTCCCAACTCTGGCGGGTTGTTTGGAAGCAGCTCTGTTGTTAGCATGTGCCCTCCTCCCCCTCTGACCCCACCACCCCCACCGCCCTCCTCCACCCTCATCTCCAGAGAAACATCTCCTTTGGCAACACTGGGAGGACGCATTAGCTGTCAGTCACACTCCAGCATGGAGGGAAGGGGCGGGGGTGGGGGTGAGGGTGGGAGGATCAGCCCTGTTCTGAGGAAGTCATCCAGACTATGACGGGAAAATACATTTTGACTCTTTGCATGACCTCTATGCGCATGGAAACCCCCCTCTAAATCCCTCATGCCGACTCTCAACATCTCTCCTAGAAGAAACAGTGAAAGATGTGAGGACACTTTTCTGCTTTAACCACCACAGTCTGCGATGCCTCGGCTTTGTAACATTCACATGACATGGATACAGCAATATGTGAGACAAGCAGTGTACAAAAAGAAAGCTCGAATAACTATTTTTGACCTTTCACAAGAAGAGGAATCCTCCAAAATCCTCCAAAAGAAAAACAGATGCGTGCAAGTTTTATTTTCCCATCTCTACCATCATGACCCTAACAGAACTGTATCAATAAATATATTTTGGTCACTTAATTTTTATTCATGATTAGTAGTAAGCAGAGGTTGTGAATTAGTGAGTCCACAACTGTAAAGAATGAATTAAGACAAGACAACATAAAAAATGAGTTGCATGTAGACTTCTAAAGGTTAAACTCTGAATCCACTAACATCTGAAAAACTCCTCATACGGGTTGTTGTTGTGTATTGGACACAGTTAAAAAAATTATCACATTTTAAAAAGAAACTGTTAAAAGGATTATATATTATCAACAAAAACAAACAAAAAAAATTAAAACTAAATGCAACTCTAATAGATATCAAGGTGGAAATACATGGCATTGCCTATGACCTAACACATCTGGATAATTTAAAATAGGCGACCAAGAGGTCTGTAGTCAACTCTTCAGGAGTCCATAGTCTTTTTTGTCTCCCTTTTCCATTCCTCCGTGTCTCTCCCATGCTTTTTCCATACCTCCTCTTGGAATGCACACAAATCGGGCATTTAAGTCCTGATGATGTGTTAAGTCCTCAGGCTGGGAGTTTAAATGTTAGTGTGTGTTCTGGCATACGTATCTGTATGTATATATATATTTTTGTATATATATATATATATATATGGATGCAGTTAATGTATAGGAGTGTGTGTGTGTGCCTGTGAAGTGTGTGTATGTTTGTATCTGAGTGTGTGTGACAGAGAGGGATCAGGAGGCTGTCAGGGCCTTGATCAGGTACAGTTTGTCTCCCTGCTCGCTGGTGAAGATGGGGGCCTTTTTGTAGTGTTCAACAAGCTCTTCCATAGAGTTGAACTTGCGCTGTCCAATGCAGTAAAGGTTTTCCTTCAGCTGCACTTTGAAATGCTTGTTTTTGCTCTGCGCCTTCAGGGAGATGGAGAAGTCGTTTGGCTATGGAAAGAGAAGGAAACGCAAGGTTTTATTATCAGAAGTTGACGGGTCCCTTCAGACAACAGTGACTGTGTACATTTATTTCATGTCACATTTTACAATATGTGTCAAATAAAATCTTGATTGCAATGTCTAAGACTGCTCAATATCAATTTGAGATATCTGATTGTGCAACGACTGTAAGATAAATAAAAGTGCTGTTATGTAAATAGACAACAAAAGATTTTACAGCATTTCTCAGACAGTGTTCGATTTCTATCTCAGACAGCCTAAATCACACAGTATGAAGGAGCCTTTGTGCTGTAAAACATGTAAAACAAATCAATGATAATTTGTACAGCAGGTGGAGGCTACTGACCGATGACTCGCTGTCTCTGATGAGGAAGTCTCCTTCTATGCCTCTCTGGTTGAGGGCCACCTCCGCCTGGTGGCGCGTCACCTTTCCGTAGTACCACTCCTTCCCTGCGAAGCGTCCGCTGCCTGACGGCGAGATGTAGTCACAGTCAGGTGTGGGCGGCCCGGCGGGCCCTGCTGCAGGTTTATGTGAGGAGGAGTCCAGCACAGTGACGTAGTTTTTAGGCACCAAGCCAAGCTGTCCGTCTGCTTTGCGACACTTCCACCACTCCGGGTCGTTCTCGGGCTTCTCCACTACCTCCATCACCTCGCCCTTCTCAAAGTTCAGCTCCTCGTCGTTGCCTGAGCTGAAGGGATATAGCGCCTGAACTGTGTGCAGCACTCTGTTTCCGTTAGTGGTGCTGTTCACCACAGCAGCCAGCTTCTCCGTTAGCGATCCCGCTGGGTCTCCCGGCCCACCCATGCCCCCTCCCCCTGCCGTCCCGTCCACATCCTCCGTCACGTAGTTGGATGGGAACCAGCCAGAGCGTCCATTGTAGCTGCCGCGCCACCAGCCGTCGCTGCACTTCTCCATCACCACCACACGTGTGCCTTTCACCAGCGACAGCTCGTCCTCGCGCTCTGCTGTGTAGCTGAACTTGACGAGGGCGGGCAGGTTGAGGTCGTACAGACGCTCGCCATTGTCTGCATACATGTCTGTGTCTGCGTTGGAGGCTGTGTCTCTCATACCCCCCTTTCTGCTCTTCACCTTCCCAATTCCTAGAGAAAATAATCAACAAAAGGTCTTAGAGTTTACAGGGCAATCATCATCATCATCATCTACACTAAAATTAAGCTCAGTGAATTAGGTCAGAAACTTAATTACAAGGCAACGGACGTCCTGAATTAGCAGGCAAACATCCCTTTTGGTCTTTATGTGTGCATTCACTTTAAGTCACCATTTCACTCAAAACAAAAGTCCCTGGAATTCAAATATTCACATCCTTCCACTCATGTGGAACAAGTCTCGACAGAAAACAGAAACCGCACACACACCATTAAAATTAGAGAAAAGAAAAAAAAAATACCACTAAAAATTCAAGGGAGGAGAAAAAAAATCCCAGACAAATACCAAGCAGCGATAATAAGCATTAGAGGTTGTGCTAAAATACGGGGAGGGTGGGTAAGTAGGTCTACAAAATCATTCCCTTTCCACATTACAGTCGTCTAACCCCCCGCACTTCAAATCCAAATACATTCTTGGGGATTAGGTCTAGGTGCTGAGGAAACAAAAAAAGCAAGAAAGCGTGCTGGTGTGGTTCTGAGAGGGATGAAAACTTGTTTTGGCATGAGCCTGTGAATCCTGTAAAAATGAAAAAAAAGTACACAGTTCTATCAAATTACTGCCGCCTAACATTGAAAATTAATCACAAAATAACACTTGCCTTGAACTATGTGGGCAAAAGGGCTCAGTCGCATTTCATTGTTGCTAATCACATTGCGCTAATCACCTCGGCTGACCTGACACCTGCGGCCTTGCTTGCACAGCAGCTGGATACCAAAGTCTGCCCCATTTCTGCCAACAGTCTTTTTAGCTTTCCTTTCTCCCCTCCGTCCACACAAACTACCCACTCCAGCCAAACATCCCAACCCCCCACTTTGCTCCAGGCGCCCCACTGAGCTGACCATTTGACTTTAGCGTAAGGCAGGGATGATTAAAGAGGACATATTCATCAAGACTTTATCAACTGTGGGCAAGCACAGGGAGTAGCTTTTTCTATCTGTTTGCAGGCTAAATGTCAGCTAGTCAAACAGAGAACGACCACAGGGACAATTTCATCATGAATGCAGTCAAACCTCTTGGCAAAGTGTAAGACCTGCATTCAGTGCGCCTTCTCTAAACAGCCCACAGGCTAACAGAAGGAGGATTACCGGACCCTTTAGCCCTTCCTGGGTAATGGAGCCTGAAGGCCAAGATTTGGCAGGACTGTGGTCATCGTCTTACTGGACAAGAATTTCCACTTGGCAGCCTGGTATGTTAACAGTTGTATGAAGCAAATGTGTAGGGAGCAGTGGACGCAGAAGTGAGATCACACCTTCTTCCAACTTTCCAAGAGACCAGAAAGCAGCTCTGAGACTCACAGCCTGATCTCTCTGTACATGACCTTTCAGAAACAAGGGAAGTTACAGTCCACCTTTTGCTGCTTCTTGCAAAGTAATTATGTCATAACTGTTATTATCACAGGACTATGGCCTAACTAATGATGTTGGCAAGCCAGACTAAAGCTGAGGTAGACATTGATACCAGACGCAGCGAGCAGACCAAAGTAGTGACTGTTTCTGATTACGTTTGCAAGGCTATTGCTTGCATAATCCAAAGTCAGCTAGGTGAAATTATACAGGAAGGCAGGGTGTAGTCTCCAGGACTGTGCTGGGAGGATTGTGTGTGTGTGTGTGTGTGTGTGTGTGTGTGTGTGTGTAAGTTTGTTTACTGAGCGAGGAACGTGACAAATTTGTCACAACGCCATACTGAATCTGTTTTACCACAGATGAACTGTTACTGAAAAGTGTCCATGACTCAAGGAGTGCAGACAAATTTCATGGTAGTGCTCTAAGTCCAACGTCGAATTGCTTCCAGGTAGACCCTGTTATTAGTCACACGCGCACACACACACACACACACACACACACACACACACACACACACACACACACACACACACACACACACAC
>JAPZDV010000013.1:8497166-8588117 GCA_029814665.1 Acanthurus lineatus
CACACACACACACACACACACACACACACACACACACACACACACACACACACACACACACACACACACACACAGTACATAACTACAGACTCCAGACAGGGTGTTAAGAGCTGATGTCTGTGCGTGGAGGTTAGGTCTAGTTATGTCTCTATGCAGTGTGAAGACCTCAAAAGGGAGAAGTGCAAAAAGACCAGATCAAAACAACAATATATCAATCAATCCATTGATAAATTTTACATAAAGATGAAGGCCGTACAACTTGGGGCTGAAGTTTCTTTGGCCATCACATACCAACACAAACAGCTAACTCCTCTCAAATGATTAAAGTGATACAAAAGTGGCACAGAAAGAAACTACTGCTTAAATATCACATGTGGAGGAGGTAAACATGTTCGTGCAGGTGCAGGCCCCAGGATGTATTCTGTGCACAGTTGGAAATGACCTAGTTTGCTCCAAACTAAGGTTAGGGGTCAACCCCGCATAAATAAAATATCTTTTAGCTCCGGCTGCAAATGGAGACAACTGGGAGTTTAAATACTTTATCTTTCCAGCCAGGTAACACAGCCCTTATCAGTTTCCCTAGTCTGGGATTTTTATTTGCTGCTTCCTGCTGCAGTCACACGAACGCTTTGCATTAAAAAAGCACAGAGGCCAAGACCACTGCATTTGACTAGATGTTCAATCTAAGCCAAGGCAGTAAAGGGAAGTTGGGATTTGCCTGCACAGCTACAGGTAGATGATACAGGGAGCAGATAAGGGTTATTGAGGGCATCTGCCTCTCTAAGGGGCCATCTGTCACACTGTTGTTAGTTAATTGCTGAAATTCACCTTTGTTGCACAGAAGAACAACTGTGAGTTTGTGCTTCCTTTTACAATTTAGCAGAGATCCTAATCACACCTGGATCTCACAGCAATTGCACAGCATTGTACTGCTAAAAGCAATGTACTGTCTTCAACAATGGACATGACAGCATTCTGAAAATGTCAGATTTTAGTGGATAATTTTTGATATTCAGCTAGGTTTGTAAGTTCTATGTAGGTGCACTAAGGGGCCAACTTTAGGTCATTTAAATAAACAGACTTATAAAAGGCATGGTGAGTAGCATTGAAAAGGTGCTGAATGTCGATAGGAAATATATTTGACTGCAAACAACGAGACTGGACAACTTGTGTGGTATAAGGGGGGAAAAATACACATGTAATAACTAAAACGTAAAACTATATGTATAAAAAAAACCCATCGAGAGCTAGCTGAATTATTTAGTGAAAAGTTTTAACTGTAATGTCAGCATACATATGGTTACATTTAGGTGCTCTAAGTTGCACATTGTCTCAGGGCAAAAATTACACAGTTACAATGACTGGGCAGTCTGAGGTAAAGCACTTCAGACAGGACTCATAACTCTTATGACAGACACGTCACCAGTTATTAAGACTGAAGCTGATCAGTTACGGGACAGTTCATCTCACCAGCAGACCACAGAACTTTCCAGACCTGCAACCTTTAATACCATGCAACCACGTGCAACAAGCAACATGGTTTCATAAACCATCCGTTTAAACCAAATAGTTAAAATAACTAACCTCACAATGACTTTCATAAACATATATAGTCAAAGTAGTTGGTCGAAATTGAAAAACTAAAAATATGCACTGGTTTGCCCCCACCCCCAACATTTAAACCAACTTCTCCAGAACTGAGGTAAGGGAAGACTTTCTCTCAGTGGCCATGAATTGTCTACCCACCTTAACTTAACCCTGAACACTGCCAACGGCATGATTTCTGAATGTTTGTTAGCAAATGTGGCGTCTGAGCACTTCCCCTGAAAACCCACAAAACCATGTCACTGATTCTGCTGCTACCTGGAAAAGGTCTTGGTGAGAGAAATGACATTAAACAGTGCTGTGCAGTGGAAAGTTATCTATTTCAAATGTAAGAGGCTTTTTTCCTGTGCATTTCCTTAGAGAAGGTAGCAGAGGAAGGATATCGTGTTGCGTCACACAGCGGTAAATCACTGCAAACAATAACAAAAAGCCTTAACCTGCACATGTTAAACCCCTCCGCAAAGTTCACTTTTTGTTTACAGATGAGGCGCACAAGCCGGAGGAGAAGAAAGTGTCGTAGGAGTTTATTTGGCTACCAGTGACAGGCAGGAACTAGTTTTGTTTTTTAACTATGGTCTCCCTGCGCTGGCTGGCTGTCCATTGTCTTTCACGGCCCTTTCGACCCTTCAGCTTCCCTCCATTCCAGGGCTCTTCCTCTGTGGACGACAACACCCCGCGTCAGGCTGTCTGACAGTGTCTGAACATCCCCCTTCTGGAACATAACACGATCACTGGGACAAGTTCAACAGAAGTGAAATGGCTCACAAAAACAAAACCCTAATATTTACAGTGAATCCCTTTTGTATGCTAAATCGCAATTATAGTCAGGTTGCCTAATTACTATGTAGCAACAGTCATGCCATCACTGGCGAGACTGTAGGCTCCCAGAAAGCATTGCACTGTACATGTTCATGGCAATTCAAAGCCTGACAACAATGTGTCACTGGCATTCAGCAGACATGTGACGTTAAACGGCAACCCTAAGCCATATGGTCTTGCACGAGACTTAGACATTAAATGTAATGATACCACATGCAGTCAGAAAGAGTCAGTCCAAATGAACTAAAAGGGAAGACACGCAAGAGTGAGTAGGCATATTCTTCGATGGGGAGGGGTTCAGGCTTTTCTTTTAAGACAGCAGCTTCAATCAAGCCGCTAACATGGCAGACTGATGGCTACACAGGAAACATGCAAAGCTCTTTTAACTTCAGCCGTCAGAGACATCAAAGCAGGCAGCCATCAGTGTCTGTGACGGAGCAGAGGGAAGGACGGACGCTCGGCGCTCCATTTGGTCTTTACAGCATTACTGTCAGAGGCTACGCCAAGTAAAATCCTTCCTGACAGTAAAACAAACAGGCTGCATTAAGTCCAGCAATTATCAACTTTGTTTTTGAAAGCCAAGTGGTTGTGATTCGAGGCAGGTTGTTGATGTTGTGTAATTATAAATCTCTGCAGCAACACTGGAAAGATTACATCACGCTGAAACTGCTGTTGCAGCATTTCTATCTGTAAAATGTTTTTACGGGAACCAACCTTTTGTCACTTGACCCATTTTTCTCACTCTTTACTCTGGTAACCCACATTTCAAGTACATTTAGTGGAGTAATCCCCTCCTGTCAGAACCAATATCTCAGCTCAATAAAAGTTCATCCTTTTTAATTTGATAAAGTAATAAAGCAACAAAAGTCATTTCACTGATTCTTTTATTGGTTTGGATCAACAAAAAAACCCAAACCAAAACAAAAAAGCCCTTAAAAATATTACTTGGAGAAAGAATATAATTAGTGTGTAGCCACAACATAAAACTCAATTATAAATAGGACTGGGTGTCATTTAAATCATTTTAATTTTAGTTCTAACGCAATCCCTAAAGTTTGGTACTAATAATGTAACTATTGAAGACATGTTTCCCAAAAAGACATTTCTCCGCATTTCACTCTGAAAGCCAAAGTTTGTAAATGTTTGCAACATTAATTTAAGTCAGAAATTAACCAATCAAAAATAAGTAAATAAGATTAGAAACCTGGCGTTGAATGACTGGTCAGAGTTTTAATCTTGTTTGCTTATTTCTTGATTTCATTAAGTTCAAAAAAGTTTTAAGTGTAATAGCCAGCACTAAAGAGGACATGGACTTAGAAAAAACAAGAACTAATCGATAACCATTTCTAGACACAACATAAAATATTTCAGTTCTTCACAGGAGGTTGTTATTTTCAGACAACCACCAAAACCATTCAGATCAGGAAATGAGACCATTGAGGGTTGGACCAGCAAAAATGACTGGTTTCTGCCTGTCGCATGCGTCTATTTTCTGTTTAGTCTTATTAATTTTGAAAGTACATCGATGGTCGTTTCCAAACACATGTGCTAACTTGGCTTGGCTTGGCTCGGTCTGACTTGGCGCAACGGCCCAGTGAAGCAAGGATTTGCATTTCCATTAATACAGGCCTAACTGCTCAAAGGTGTGTCACGCTGATGACACGCCTATCTCAAGTTTTTTTCCAACCACACAGCACAGCAGGTAAGAGAGATTCAGTTAGAAGCTCTGAGAGTACTGAAGGGTGAACACAGACACTGAAAAAAAAAAACTCTCTCTCTGCTCTGCAGCACAAACATGAGCTGAGTCTCGCAAAATACAGGAGAAGGAAGGTCGTCACAGGTCATCAAGATGTGTCAATAACACACTTGGAGGCAGGTCAGACACGCTTTGGCCCTTCTCTGTATGGAGATGCTCCATCTCAGACACTGCTTGCCACAACTCGGCAGGTTTAAAATGCTAATGGAAACACAAATCAGTCACCATGGTTTGACTCTAAAGGTGCCAATGAGAAATCCCTATGAATAACTTTGAGTTTTGGACTGTTGTTTGGACAAATTAAAGATGTGACCGGGCGCTCTAGCAGTGATTTTCGCCATTTGGCGATTTTTTGCAGATTAGAGCTGCATCCAATTTTTTTTTTCATTATTATCAGCTAGTGTTGTCATTATTTTCTTAAATAATCAATCCCAAGTTGTGTCTTTAAAATGCCAGACAATCGTGAGATGTCTTTTAGAATTTTCCACAATGCAAACTGTTGTCCTTTAATGTCCAACCAACAGTCAAAATCCAGAGACTACAATGTTTATTCAACTATTTAAATAGTTATTGGGTAATTTTCTGTGAATCAACTAATTGTTCTGGCTCTACTATAAACCAACTACTACATAAGTTAATCAAGACAATAATATGTGTGTCAATAAAAAAATAATCTTTAGCCTGACAGACACAAGGAGCTGTGCTGTAGACATTACCACAGTTTTCTACTAACATGTTGACAGCAACGGTGAGTTTTCGACAAGCCCAGACCACTGCTCACTTCCTCTTATCCCTTAACGGCAAAAGGTAGAGGAAAGGAAAGCGGGGTGGACAGCCAGACAGGAAAAAAATATCTCAGGTCCCTGTGGCGTTGACAACTCAGTCACCAGTGTCTTAATTACCGTAATGTGTTTTGCTTTTCTGGTCAAGAAACAGGACAACAAACAGTAGCTTGGAGAAAAGGAGCAAGAGTTGGAAAGAGGGAGTGAAAGATACAGACTGCAAAGGGAGTCCAACAGACAGATCCCGCACAATGATTCAACTTCCTTTTAACTTCTCACTTCCTCTCTGGCCTGTACTCCTCCAAAGCTCAGGGTGAAATGTGGCTCAAATTAGAGTTTCCGCTCGCTGGGGAGGCTGAGAAACAGGAAAACAGAAGGGAGGGGAAAGAGAAAGAAAGAGGAGACTAACAGCTCTCAGTTTACACAAGCAAATGGCTTGTTAGCTCATCTCTAGCTTCTTCTCAGTCCTTTACACTCTCTTTAGGCTATAAGCAGGGCTGGTCAGCAGCAGAATCATACACACACACACACACACACACACTCACACACAAGAAGGGGAAGATAGGCAGAGACAGGAGATACCACTCAACGGTTACAAAGTGAGATTACAACATGGTTGTGCGCCGGCGTTTGTCAGAGTGTGTCAGCGTGGCTGTAAAGTATCCACAGCCCTCGGAGCTGCCAAAGCAATGACATTCCTCTGATAACCGAGCGAGGTGCAGGAGATGGAAGCCCGGGTCCCATCAATCAGCAGAGACCCTTCCTCCTCTCTGCACAATGACTACAGTGTTCTACAAGAGCACCCCGCGTCCCTTCAACTGTAGCTCATGACTGGCGTAGGGGTGGAGGGGGTGGATGGGGAGACCCTCCCTGACTGAGCGAGCTCGCCCTGAGGGCAGCATAAAAGAAAACAGACCGTAGCTATGTCTTGAGGATATTCCTAAACAAGGTAAAGAGGAGGGTCTTCAAGCATGATAATGTAATCCACTGAGTTGTGGTCCACTCACTGGGACATTTGCAAGAAAAAAATAAGTAAGATTATTGTGTGTATATGTGTTTGTGTGTGTTTCTGTGTGTGTGTGTGTTTAAAAGAGACAGAGAAGGATTGCTGAGGCAATTACAGGCTTCAGCTCAGCAGAAGGCTTTTCAAAAAGCATATCCACCCAGTCTTTGCAGCCGCTCACACAGACAGCCTCAAAAGCTGTTAAGACACCCTCTCTCCTTTGCCCTGCCAGCACAACATGTTAGCGCAAAAAATCAGTTTCCTGCCTGCTCTAATTATGACAAGTTCATTTGGATAACCTGAAGCTGAAACCGACTTGCAAACCAAAGTGAAAAGTCAGAAAGGGAAGAAAGAAAAAAAAAACCACCCTGACAACAGCCTCTGCAGTCAGACAGAGAAAAAAGAAACGCTCAAACTTCAGACAAAAGCTCTCTACACCACTTTTAATACCAAAACAACAAATCAGAACAACTTTAAAAAGCAGCTACAGAAGTGGAGGAAAGTTGAAAAACTCACGAAAGAAATGTTTGAATAGGTTAGCCATGTCCATTTTGGGCTCGCTGTCTCTCCCTCTCTTTCCCGGCCCCTGCTCTCTTCCCACTGCAGCTGTAGAGTTATTCCATGTGAACACCCAAAGAGCTGGGCGGATAGTGGAGCAGGGCGGCCCACTCCATGACCATGTGGTCAGGCTCAGCCAATTAGAGCGCGGGATAGAGAGGCCTCCGGTTTAGCTCTGGAAGGCAGAGTATAGAGGCCTCATGGAAAGGGGAAGAAGTGGAGGGGGGGAGTTTGAAGCACAGACTCAGAGAAAGAAAAAGAGATGAAAGAGGAGAGATAGAGGGAAAGTGGAGGAGCTATTGTATGAACATTTAGCAGAGGAGTGGTTTTTATAAGAGTGTAACCAGCTCTAAAAAAAATACACCCAGTAGGGATTTGTGGGGACACTGCAATGGCTCAGTGAGTCAGTGAGGGCTCAGTGTCACATGACTGCAGTTGTTTGTAGAGACACACTCATAACTTTACAACAAACCCAGGAAACATGAGTCCTCGAACATAGAAACACACACGCACACACACACACACTCACGCACCAAAACACAGCAATCTGCAGACGGATCATACACTCATACATTCTTTCATACGATGACAGCACTCCACACCCAGCAACAGGCTTGTTTCAAAAAGAAAAAAAAGGAAAGAGATAGATTTTTTCCTCCCACATAACATATGAAAATGTGGTCATTACACTGCTGCTCTTATTGTTCCCCCCCACACACACACACAAACTGGGAAAACACAACCACCCACAATCTGCTAGTTAAAATGTCTTAAATCTACTTATAGATCATAAAAAAGAAGAAATGAAGGTGAAGTATTTACAAGCTTTCTATGATTGTATTAGTGTTTAACGAGGCTCAGTTTTGGCTTTAACTTGTGTTTTACATTAGTCTGTGTGTTTTATTGGGTTTATGTGTGTGACCTGAGCCTGTGTGTGTTTGTGTCGTTCCTGCAGCTGTTCACCTGAGGTTATTTGATCAATGGATGTAGTGACAGGTGGGAAGGTGCTGGGAGGCTCATGACTGTGGTGCATGACAACAAATATCCCCACCAAACCCTACACACACACACACACACACACACATACCTACACAAATAAACCTGCACGTTTAAGGGCAAAACAGAGTGTAGAGACTGAAAGTGCAGTTGTTAAACAATTTCTATGCTTGAGTCAAGCGAAAACAAATAGGAAAGTCTTATAAGTTAAAGTTAGCATTATCAAGAAAATGAGCTTGAGTGCAAAAATGTTTCATGTGCTGTATATAAACAAAGAGCTATAGTCAACAGACCTCTTCCTGTTCTTATATCATATTTCATCAGAGCATTACAGCATATAGTTCTGTCTAAATGTCACCAGTCTCTCTCTCTCTCTCTCACACACACACACACAGACATACAAAAAAAAAAAACAAAAAAAGAAAAAAATAGCACCGCCAACAGGAAGACATGGTTTACGTGTTCACATGATAAGTGCTTTGCAAACGCTGCACCGCGTGATACAGTTATAAATTGATGACACACTTCTGGTTAGTGGTACCGAGAACATCCCCATTTTACTTCCGGTTCTTTTCTTTCCATGGGGAAAAGCCACTTTAGAGCCCAGGGTTTCCACCCACAGGTCACCCTCTGCAGCAGTGTCATCATCAACAAAACAAGCATAAGCAAAGGAGACAGGGCTACCTGTTTTGTCACTACAGCAGATGTAGGTTTTGGTTCTCTTGCTTCAAAAAAATTAAAAACTAAAAACTAATTAAAAACTCAAATACATTGACAATTACTATTAAGTTCTGTATTAATTTAACAAGCTACATATTTTTGATTTAATATCAATGTAATGCAGGTCTGTTTCAGAGTCTTTAAGTCTCAGTAGTAAATGCTGGAATAAAACCTTAAACTGATCTAATGAAATCTGGGTTTAACAAACACAGGAGCACACAAAAACATGGTCACCCTAACATGCTCGTAGTTGAGACACTGATGCCCTGCAGAGCAGAGCTAGCTTGAAATCAGAGTGTGATAAGCATTAGAAACTAAAGACAAGACCATTACATAAAAGCACATAAGAGAAATTGCTAAAAATTGAACTCAAAACAAACACAAGGCTGTCTGGCTTTGTTCCAGATTGGATGCCAGTGGTCAGGGTGTATATCCTAAATTATCATGAATGTCTGTCATCAAAAGGCATTACGCTAAGACAAATGGTAACCTTGGCTTAGATACACAGTCACATTTGGCTTGCTGCATGCATTACAAGGCCCTTGGCGAATGGCGGTGCCCAGAAATATTACTGTTGCGTTGAGAGAGCAGACAACACCTGTGCCGGATCAGTTCTGTTCATGATAAAAGGGCAGGAGGATACAATCTGCTGTGCATGCCCACAACAAACATAAAGTGGAGGTTTTTAGATTTTCCAATACAAAACAGTGTCTAGATCTCTTTTTCTGTCACAGTAACATTCTAACTTTGTATCTGTATTTCCTCCAAAAATCCTCAAAAAAACATCAGAAACCAAAGACATACATTATTTTCTTACCTGTGTGAAGGCCTCAGTGTAAAATGGAAAAACTGCACTGCACATTAGACACTTCACTACAGACACTCCTGTTTAACACTAAAGCTCAAGTCAAAGTGCGCTGTGAGAAGAAAGTACCTTTTAGCACATGAACCAAGAGACCTCAGCCTGAGACCATCTTCCTGTAGAAGCTTCAGTACATAAAATACCACAGCAATGAGATCAAAAACAAACTAATGTAAGTGCTGACCTAGTTACAGGATATTTTCAGAGGTTATGCATTTGTCAGCAACAAGCAACAATTGTGTATGAAACACAAAACATTTCTAACTTAATCAGAAAGAGGTTATCGGTGACTTTAAATCAAGTAAATTGGACGATTGCTTATAATTAAATTATCACATGCTGAATTTAAACCCTGCAAACAGATGTGTTCTTTTATTTATTTCAATTTTTTTTTACCTAGTGTGTCTTTGAGATTCTTGACAATAGAAGCTTTCCTGGCACTGTTTTTCCTCTCCACATAGTTGGACGGGACAAAGCCTGTTTTGTTGGTAGCATTTCGGACCCTCCACCAGGACTTGGAGTCATCGAGGAGCCAAAGGCGCTCGTTTTTCTTGATGTCCAGCTCCTGGTCCTGCTGGGCCATGTAATCAAACTTGGCGATGACAATCACCTCTTCCGTCATCTTGCACTAGGTGGACTAAAAGAGAAAGAAAAGAGGACAAAGCCTTGATCAGAATGGCCAGAATAAATAGTTTATATTACAGAAAATTTTGAACTATTGATGAATAAGTCTATTATACAATGTAATTTGGGCCGGCAGCAGTAGGAGCAGTGATTAAACTTGGCCACAGTATCTAAAACCCAGCTAATGAGGACAAAGAGACACAGGCTCTGCTGTATTAAAACAATTCAATGTTTCCCTCAGGATACTGTTATGCAAAGGACATGGCAATGCTGATCTTTTTTTCTTTTTCTTCTGCAATAACAAACAAAGGGAAAAAAACGTATTTTGAACCCAATTTTCAGAGAACTTTCTTTGAACTCACATATCTTGCCTATTTATAAACCAAGAGAATCTCTATCAGCACAGCCTTTATAAACACTTCACTCTCCACCTGTGCTTTCTGCCCCAAACAAAATGATTAGGCACTGTGAGAGACACACAAAAAGTAAATTAAGAAACTATATTTGGAGAAAGATCGCTGTACCTGTACTGCATCAAAGCTGAGAACTTCAAGGGCTCTGATGCTTCTTTGCTGACCTAGGGGGAAAAAAAAGACAATTCGTAAGAACTACATATCGACTCTTCTAAAAATATGCCTTTAGTTTTTTTAATAATACTAAAAAACCCATGTCTTTTTCTGTTGAAGTTACTCAAAAGCTCTGTTCACGTCAAGATGAGGACAGTGTTAACCAAACATACTATTAAGATGAAATGCCAGCTACCATTTCCACAGTTTAGTCTCCTCAGACATAATATCCTCCCAACAATTGTACTCTTGAAATAACAGATATAAATGACTATTCTTTTCAGTCTTTAACACTAACAGCTGCCAGTGAATACGGAGCCAATCTCCAAGTGTTCTTGATAAATTTACAGAGTGGATGATTTCCTCTCAGACGCAGTCCAACGATTGACTATTGTGTCAGGCATCAGACATGAACCTGGGAGCCAGGAAGATGGCAAAAATTACTGGAACAGGGAAGTAAAGAGAGGGGCGTTGTGCGTCAGCAGCAGGGCTACGTCAGAGGATGAAGCGCTCACTGAGCACTAATGATGTAGGATATTGCTTTGAAATTAGCACAGACCTCAAGATATTCCTGAGTGTGCACGCTATGCAAATGCTGTGATTATGTGATCTGCATTAAAAAGCATGGTTCCATTGTCTGAGGGGCTGCTTTTCATAAGAAATTTCTAGTTCTGCGGTCATTTTTAAAATTATCATGATGATCAACAATCAAAACTTGTTTGTGTTCAACAATGAGCGCATTCATGAACGACTGGTCTCATGACCCATGTAGCCATCAGCACATCTAGGCTATGCTTAGGTTAATACTGCAGCACTGAGGGAGCAAGGCTCTACTGAAGCGGCTGCTTAGTTGCTCTGGTGTCATGGGAGTGGATGGAGTTTCACCTTTCCCCCCCTCGACTGACTCAAGGGACCAGACACTGACCTCATTGATCGAGAGCTTTTGGGTTTTTTTTTTATTTGAAGCAGTAGTGTCTTGGTTTCAGCTGCAGCTGGCCTTGAGATAGGCCCCTGAACCTGATCTTAGGTAAACATAAGGAGCAAAGCTGACTTACAGCATGATTAGCCAAGAGGAGTGGAACACACAGTAAATAAACACAAGATCCTTCATCCTTCGCTGGATGGAGGGTGAATGAGACCCTGAAAGCTTTAAGTTAAAATGTTTAATATAAAGACTGCAAACTGGCTTTGGGAGGGACACCTATGTTTTCAGAATATACTCTTGCTTAATCTAATTGCATGATTTTGCCTTCTCGTTCACCATTTCTAATTAAATTAATGAACCCTGGGAGGCATGTAAGGGAGCTGCAGACAAAAACAGAGAGCAGATTTGCTCTTCTCAAGTGCTGCCTCTTTTACCAAGACAAAGACAGAGATCTCTCCCCTCCCTGGGCTGGGCTGGATAACTGTCTGCCAAAGAGGCTGACAAGTGTGTATATGTGCTCCTTCTCCATTTACAACATCCCTCCCTTACTTTTTTCCCCCCACTTTACACTCTCCCTACCAGCACATGAGTGAATCGTTAATGTAGGACTTTCCCTTTCCCAGCTATCTCCCATTTTCAGAGAGCCCACTGCAACCCAGTCTCTTTTAACTGCCATAACCTCCAATGTCTAGAGTGGCTGAGCACTAAGTGCACAGTAACACCGCAGTGACTTACGATGGTGCAGATGTGAGGGAGGATCAAAAAGTTGGGCGACAGATGCTCTGAGCTAATCGTGCAGCTCTAGACTGAGCCAAGGCCACACGCCACTCCAAAGCACTAAACACGAGGTCAGATGGGTCAAACTGCTCAAATGGAGTCATATCCACTGTGGATCTCAGTTTACACTGCTGCCTGGCAGAATTACCGGGCACCCAATCCATCACAGACCCCGCAGAGCACAATTAAATATGAGTTAGTGGGGTCAAAGTCTGATTTATGCGCTTCCACTTATAATGACCTTTTCTTTTTTTTATTGAAAAAATTGCAGTTAAGATTCATATGTTTAATGTTTAATTAAACATTCTAGAATAGATTTTCAACAAACTCTCTGAGTCACAAGGTGTCACCCAGGTTTTTAATCTTAAAAACAGACCATAAAGTGCCAAGTTCAAACCCTCTTCCTGTCATTACGTCAGTTTGACTTGTTACAGCATCATCTGGGATGTTGTGTCCTATGTGACATGTTCAACATTTTTTAAGACACAGGCATACAGGAAAGTTAGAATTATCCAGGATTTTTAAAAAAAACAAAACACAGTTGCCTATATGAACTTAGGAATAGTTTGTCATGGATATGATAATGGAATGAATCACTGGTGTCCATAAAACAGCGTATGACTTTTTTAATGAGTAACTTCTCGTATAGATGTTTTCTAGGAGTATGTCTGGCTCCAAAAATAACTCGGGCACCAGACATTAAGCAAAAACAGAATCTGTATGCACGAGCTTTGCGGTTGTCATCAAGGGCCACAAGGCCACATGGATGGCGAACAGGTGGTCAGATCTAGCGGGCAGTGGTAACTGCAGGGTTTTCCCAGCTAACTGTGGATATGTCTCTGTGGCTACTCTTCTTCCCTAGCTGTATTCAAAACTGAAGCACTGACAGGCAGTAATGCTTCAATCTTGATATTTTGTTTTTAACAGAGCATAATTTAAGGTAGCAAACCCTGAGGATGCTCCACAATAAGAGCGTTTCAGTGGTTCATTGGTAGCTTAAAGCAGGAGCAGAAGGTGTATTTGCATAACTCTTATCTTAATACCAGCCTACTTCCTCACAGTTCCCATAACACAACAAACAATCAGCCAGTCCACTGATAACTACAGTAGGGGAACAATGAATTGGGCAGCTTAATAGCTGTATGTTTGATCTATCTAGGCTAAACTAAATATTTTTTTCATTATCAATTCAACTCAATATTTTGCTTTGATCTTTCAATAAATGCTGGAAAAACAACCATTACAACCTCTCAGAGCCCAACATGTGTCTGCTTATTTTTTCCCACCGATTGTATTTCATGTTAATCATATTTCATTTGCACTGATAAAGATTAAAAAACCTGTTTTGCACATTTGGAAAGCTGAATCCAAAGCACTTTTGCTTTAAAAATTACCTATACAATCAATTTAGAATCATAATTGTTTTTCATTCATTTTCTATTATGGAAATAATTGAGTTTTTTTTTGACATTTTACAATGCTGAAAAAACAAACAAAAAAATGTTCAATTCAATGGCAACAACAAAAGTCTAAACTCTACACGCAGTGATAATACTGCATGACTGAACAGTTTTACAAACTGAAGGTGAGTCTGTTTAAGCTTATGCAAATATATAATATGGATAACAGCTAAATGCCAAGCAGATAGAACAGATCCATCTTATCTACTGGCATTGCAGCAGCTGTGGGACAATGACAGTTAACCAGAGTTACTATCAGTATCACACTTATGTTTTCAAGAGTGCCAACAGTGCTTACAACTGTTTTCCATTGGTTAAAGATCACTAACTCATATCAAGCACTGTTATCTTAAGTAGATAAAACACATGGGGTAGCTTTTTTCCACTTAGTTTTTCAGAAAATACCTTTTGCAAGTTGATAAAATGTAAGAGGCTTATTAAGCTCTATAAACCACAAACCACAACAACTGCTCATTGGTGATGTCATACAGATGCAGGCTGCAACTCTGCGAGTTACAATGAAACAAAAGTGACACGAGTTCACCACATCCTGCAGTCTACAGCTGCTGCCACAACCCCTTGAATATCTGTGGGGGAAAAAAACACAAGTGGAGATCCAGTCGAAGAGCACACCCAGCGGCTTATATGGTAATGCATGAAAGGGATATAATGCTAGAGATATGCATAAGAAGCTAAGGACTGGAATGTTAGTGTTCAGTGTGGATTCCAAAGAATGGCTCTGACTATATTCACCAGACTACCACTAAGAGGTAAAAATAAAGTCAAAAAAACTGGATACTGTGTAACCTAAACAAGCCTGAGAGAACAATTATGGATCCTTGTCTCTTTTCACAGTGGGAGCAAATAGTGTCCCGTTGCTCGACAGGATTGCTGAGGCACTGAGACAGCAACAGCATGAGCTCACAGAGGCAGACAGAGTAACCTAATCCCTGTGACAGCCTGCTAAAATCACAGCCTCTGCTGCCTTCTGGAATGTGCTCTGTATGCTCACTGCTCACTCAGCCCCTCTGGCACTGCCGCACTTCCTCCAACTTACACCAAAACTCACATTTTGACCATGGGGGCCGGACTGCCTTCAACGCTGGATGGTGCAGAAATGGTGATGAGCCGATGAATATGTTTGTGCTTTTTTTTTTCCACATCGGACCACTTCAAGTAAAACCCATGAGACTGCATCTCATCCCAGCTGTCCTAGATTCTCTCAAAACAAAACAGCAGCATAGCAGCAAAGGGTCATGGGAGACTTGGCAGGCCAGCTGTGAGACAGGAAGTGTGGACACAAGGGTGACCGGATGATGGGAAAGTGATGCAATCTGACAGAGTGCAGGCTTGACCTATAAGTTCAGATGAGTTCAGATAACTTATCTCTGCTTTGCATTGATGCATGTAATGTACCTCAATTAAGAGATGAGAGATTGAGTTCTGCTGCTGGAGAAAATGTGATGCTCACCATTAGAAAACAGTATTGATCCAGTGATATATTGAAACTTTAAGGGCAGAGGGGCCTCTGGTGTTTGGGGCGAAGCACATAGACTCATGACTGTGTGAAAGCAGTTGGTTATCCACCCCTCGGGATCACCCTCAGCAGTTGAGAAAGGCCTAAAATAGACCAGGGCTCATGTCCTTTGAGAATTGCCAGAGATTTACTCTCATAGCAACAACTAACACCAAACGTTTCAAGCTGCCTTTTAGGCCAACTTCACATCAAAAGGTGCACTATGCGCTCAAAACAAATCTGTGAGAAGCTTACACAAACGCCACTGTTTGAAATATGTTGCATAGCAATTTAAGCATAAAATGCTAAGTCTCATGCTAAGTCTAACCTAGCCACTCTAGTTTACTGTCCTGAAAAATTACTTCAGAAGACAAGAACAGTATTGAGGAAGTTTAGAGTAATTTCATCCAAATGATCACATATTACCAAATTCCTCTTTCTCTTGAGCTACATGTACTGAATTGAGTTTTAATCACAGACTACTTCCTATTTAAATCTACAGTATAAATCATTTAATCAAACATACACTGTCTGACATACCCGTTTCTAACAATTTGTTATCATTAGAAACTAATCGTATAATACAGATCAGGCAAATAAACAAGCATATTTCAAACTGTTTTCACTTCCTTATTTTCACTTCGCAGTTCATGAGTGCTGCATATTCTCCACCTCATAAATTTGAGTCTGAATGCTACAGTCTAGCCCACAGAGGGATGGCAATGGTGAATTAAATTTTCAATATTTGTGGCTGGAAAACAAGATGAGATGTAATGCAAAACAGCATGAAGTAGCTAATAAAAATCCAATTTTAGCTGAATCTTTTTATCTGTGGATGTCTAATTCAGTCATCCAAAAGTCTTTTTTTGTGTTGTTTAATTTCGAAGGATGAGATCAGACCAACCTAAAAAGGGATGACACAAACATGAGACAAAAGCAGTGGCTTCACTGAGTCTCTACATCAGCGCTTGCTGAAAAAAAAAAGGAAAACGAAAACCAAGATTGACACAATAAAGTAAATCAGTGATCTATATCAGTCCTGCGAAGCCGGATCAAAGCCTTCTTATCATACAATACAACAAATACACAACTGAAGGGCTTAAAGGAAACCTAGCTGCTAAATTTAGAAATAAGACCACCACTGTGGTGTTTTAAGAAATACATTCGACAAAAGGCAGACAAAGCATTACCTTCTAGTATTTACACTAAACCAGTTTAATGTAGTCAGTTACTGGCCTCAGCAGCCTCCCACCAAGGAGAACTTACATCCTCTCTGTAACAAACTACCTACTAAAAGAACATAATACCTCCCTGTGAGAAAGGATCTATTTCCTCAGACCCCACCTACATCAGCAGGGCCTACACGTCCGCATCCACACCCTTCTGGTTGGTGTATTTGCCAGTTGTTGTTCTGGGTGGCCTATTTGCTTACAGCTTCAAGGATCAATGATGGCCACATTCAAGCAACCTGGGATCAAGGCAGCAGCAAAATAAACCTCCAGGTTACCTCACTAACTTCGAGAGCTCCAGGGGATTTCCCAATGAGTAATCTAAGTTTACAAAGCAGACAGATTTCTAACATCAAGAACTTCAGTACAATAAAGTTGTTTGTGGTTAGTTTTGTGTGGTGTCAGGATACTTCAAACTACTAGTAGCATTAAAGAGTCAGTAAGAAAATGATCCACATACAATCTAAAATGGGGCCACACAATGTACTGTAGCTGTATACCTTGTTGCAACTGAAGCCTTCTGGAAAAAGCTATTGTCACAGTCAAAATAGCAGATCATTTGTAAACCGCAAGATAATAATCCCAGACAGCTTGTGTCAGAGAGGTGACATGGATACACTAGCTTCCTCTTTGACTTTGCACATCCTGACAAATATGAGCCCTAAGGTGTTGTCACAATAGGACTAAACAAGCCACTTGGGACACAGTTCTGGGAGAGCCACGTGTTGGAACTTGTGTGGGAGCATCTTGAGATCAGGACAGGCATTCCAGATTGCATGGTGATGCCACAACAGTCTAGGGTCTGCAAAAAAAAAATCAATGAGATCTGCAAAATTTTTGATAAGCGAGGGGCAAGAAAGATAACAATTTCCACAGAAACCCTAACCTTTGTTCTGCCTGACTGAAAAACAACATACTCACATTCTGACTGTGCTTGATGACACTGGTTACTCTTTTAGAATAATGTTTCTTACTTTAATTAAAGCAACTACTCATACTGTCAAAAATGTTTTCACTGTTTAACAAGACACTGGTAGATGACAATGGATGTTACTTACCACTCCAAAGGATCTACGAGAGGACTATGATGAATGATTTGTAGACTAAGTCTATTCTTACTAGGATGGAATTCTAACTTGTGACTTTTAAATGTTTTGAAAGATGTAGTAATCAGATCTTTGATTTTGAAACACATAGAGACAAACAGAAGTCCTCCTCACATTCAACCACATCTGCATGTCTTACAACTGTGGGAGGAAAACATGCAAAACTCTAAATAGAAAGGCTGGTTTCGAACTCAGAAACTTGCTGTCTTGTATGAGGAGATGGTGAAAACCATGCTACCCCGGACAAAAATCAACTCATCCATAACTGAGGTTAAGTGTGAACTGCCACATCATGACTGGTTAGGTGAACCATTTGACGTTAGCAAAAAATATCACACTTCCTAGCTGTGCAGAAGCCGTGAAGTGCACTGTTAGATTATTCACTCCAAATTATGTTCCAAAACACTGTTTATAAGATGTTTTTAATCAGAATATGGCCTTATAATAGAGCTACATACAGAGCCATTTAAAGGCGTCTTTGTTTCTAACACTGTAGTAAAGTGAAGTAGACCTGTGGGTTACAGCTTCTGTTGGTTTAGCAAATTCCCACAAAATATCTGGGAGGTGGGCAGACTAAACATAGCATCAGTGTATCAACTGGGACTGTGATTTTACAGTCTTTAGTCACGAGATAAGTTTGCACTTCTAAGAAAAGATTTCGAAACATTTTGCTTTTCTAGTCATGGATACACAACACTTACTGTCATCACAATAACAGATGCAGTTGCAAGTACACACATCCTCATTTTCACACTGCCAAACCCACTGAAAGAAAACCCCGAACCATAATGAACTAATGGAGAAAAACTGAAACTCCACACTTTTCTGTTATATGAGGAAGTCAAATCACTTACTACGAATGAGAAATGATAGCAAATAAGTTGACCGCAGAAATTTTTTACAGAAGTTAGAAGAATTATAATCAGATTTTATACCATCAGCTGCAGTGTTTGATGACTTTGCTATTTAAAATATTAACAGATAAACATGCTCCTGCTCTTTTCAGTACTATTTAATTCTTATAAAATAATTAAAAAAAAAAAAAAAAAAAAAAACACTTGTCATTCTTTGTCTTATTGCTCCCGCTCTTTTTGCCTCACAAAGGGTTGAATTCCTTTGTGGAGCAGGTGATCATAGTTGGCATATAGAAAGTACTTTTGTTATTGACTGTTCAAACATTCATGCATGCATGAGCAGTCAAAGAAAAACTTGTCAGACGGAAAGACATAATCAGAAAAAGAAAATGAGGAAATGAAGGGGACTGTATGCAATAATGACGATTGGGGAGATAACAAGAAATAACTGTCAAAATTATAAGAAAAAGTCCCCAATTTCTCAATTTCAATAGAACCCTGAAGCCTTTTAATAGACTTGATTCCCGAACTTGTCATTTGACCAGGGAAATTTTCAGCCACAATAGTTTTTTGGCTATCATGAAAATGCACAGTTGGTATTTTCCCCTTGGCTGTGGGGACAGATTTGCCAGCTTGAGGCCACTGAGAACAAGACAAAGGCAGGAGCTTATGTGAAAAGAAGCTCCTCTCTGCATATCCATGAGATTACACTGTCATAACATTTAAACAACAGAGCTGTTAGAGGGTATCTGAGTCAACAGTTACTTCATGTAGGACTCAGATGAAGTTTATAGGGCCAAATTACTGCAATATCAACATGCAGAGCTGCATAATGAAAGTTTTTGCTCAGGGAGGTGAATGTGAGATCATGACCTAGCAGCTGATAGGCACAAATGTGCTCCATACATCTCCTAATTAGAGATTATTCAATTCCATTTTATACTGATACGAACAGCACCACCCAGCAAGACAATTCCCTAGATCCCAATCTAATCAAGCATCCAGGATTGTGCTGGAACAAGTCTGATCTGGTTTTGATTTTACTTGTCGATACCCAATCCAGCATTTTAGGCATTATTGGACACATTTCCAGTTCTTGTGTACCAAATGGCCTCAAAGCTCATGTGAAATATACTTGTCTTCGAGCAAATAAAGCTCTCTATCATCTTTCTCCCTGCAAAAATGTGACCATCCTTCCTTTGACTCCCACTGAGAACTCGCTACAGCAGACCCAATGTCTCCCCCACCCCTCACCTCCCTGAAACCTTAATGAGAGACTGTGAAGAGGTCTGTCAGTGTGACAATTATTACAGAAACTATACTATTCAGCAGCTGCAAAGAGACCCCATTTTGGCTTCGGAAAGACAAATATGCCCCCTTAAGTCATTTAACTCTAACCAACAATACATCTCCAAATCAATATCTGAGAGATACAAAACTCAAGCCATTGTAATCTGCTGATTGTTTTATGGTACTGCTGAACAAGTTTTGTAACATGCCACACAAGCATAAGCCACAAGAGTTTGCCAACAATTTTACAGCCTTATCGCCCATTGTGCTACCGAAGCATGACATTTAGTCAGGCTTTGATTGTGTTCGGTAGAAACAATGTTAGGAGATAAACAGAGGGAGCAATTACCTAAAATCACGCCTCAAAACAGAAATGGTTTTACTTAGATTTTACATTTGCCTTCTTATTACTGGTAGGTAAAAGCTAAGTTGCCAGTCATTTCACTCTTTTCAGCTGTTTCACTCTTTGAATCAGTGCAGTAATGATCAATACACTGACAGAAAATTAATCAGCAAAGATTTTGATAATTGATTATAGTCATTCATTAGGTAAAAAACACAATCATTCTCAAGTGGCAGTTTTTACAATGTCAACATTTGCTGTTTTTCTTGTGATTTGTAATATTGTAATGGATTATCTGATGATTTGGGGCTGTTGTCCAGCCATAACAAGATATCTGAAACCATCAACTTGGACTCCTTGGAGGTAAATGAACAATGAAAACAGTCCTTACGTCCAGTACATTAAAAAATGACATCAATAGGCAAGCCAGATGTGATAGACTGACTACAGTATCAATCTGTATGTGTACAATCCCACATGACTGGCTGTTCAACACAAGTAAGGTTACAGGGAATCATAAGTTAATGTAAGGGAATGCCTCCATCGTGACCATGACCAAGTTGGGTCCAATCAGTGCACAACACCCAACAACTTACACTAGAGCTTCAGTTAACATTACATAAATTATACAAACATAAGAGAAAACAACAAGCCACTGGAAAGTATTCATTTAGAAGATGCATTGCTTTGTAAAACCGTTTCCAGTGGCTGCCGTTCAGGCGTCTTCTCCATTTTCAACCTCAGAAATAAAAGCGTTAACGTGGTGCACTGCTCGAAATGAAGTGTAGCCACATTTATGGGGTTATGCAGCAGTTTTTTTTTCCCCAGAGCATTTACCTTACAACTAAATCTTGACAGCGTGTCACGTTATCTAAGTTGGCTAACGTTAAACAAGAAAATTCACAGAAAATGCCTTCAGTGGTTGTAAATATCTCGGTTAACAGACTAACTAGCGATTAGCCAGCTGGGTAACAGTATGTTGGCCATGTCGGCAAGACGACAGACAGTTTTTTTTTTTTTTGTCTGGGTTAACAGTTAGCTTTTAGCTGACTTGAGTCATAACGTTGCTTGGTGAATTGCAGGATAGCAGGAGCTAGCCTGTGGCTCTCGTGAGAGACGTTAGTGCGGTAGCCTGGATCAGATAGCCTCACCGTCAGTGGCAGCCCAGATTCATACCCTGCTCAGTCATACCACGTCTTACCCGATTGCTGATGGCCACCTCTTCTTATCTCCTTTGGGAATAATTTAACGTTTTGAAGGGTCACTCAGACTGGAGCTGGATGCACAGGAATTATAATATCCAGAGACCTAGCTAGCAGCCTGTTAATTTTCCACTCCAACAAGCTAGCCTAGCTGATGAGACGCTGTGCCCCGTTGGAATAGCATATCTGTATCAAAGCATGTCATTGCTCAGCAGCGCAGCTAGGCTAGTTAGCAGCAGCTTCACAAGCTGTTCAGGCTCCGGGTCCCTCCTACTCGCATCCGATTGGCTGAGAGGAGACGACTCTATACCCATTGGACAGCGGCGCCGTCAGTCAATCACACTGCAGCTGCTGATGTTATGCATTCCCATGAGCATCATGTTTCTCGCTTTTTGAGGCGACAGAGTCCACATTGCCACTTCTGTAAAAAAAAATTGTCGTGTAAGGCGAGTGATAGACAGATATATGTTATTATTTGTTTTTTAAAATGTATTTTATGATTTACTTTGGCTCAGAATCAACTGTCCAAAAGAAAAGTTTCAGGTAATGGCCTTAAAAGCACTGTGGGGGGTCTACTGTCCTGATGTATCAATTAGTTTAATTAGTTTATTAATAAGTGTTATCGTCAGTTATTTGTATCTTTATTCTGAATCAAAAACTAGACAAGTGGAGATGGAGAGTTTCAAAATGTGAATAATCAGCTAAAATTTTAAAGAAAATACATCTTTTCTTTATTCATGATTAAGGTTGGCTGCAGCTGGAAATATGCTGTCTTTGCTTGAACAAGTATGGACTGAACAATGAACAGGTAGACATATTTAATAGCTGGAAAGTCTGGTGTTATTTTGAGCCCTTTATAAAAAAAAAATGCTCAGTCATCATCAGCAGCACTCACACAGACTCACATACATACAATAACTCATTAAATACCATTCAGGCTCCTCCTGGGAGACGATGGTATTTCTAACAAACATGTCTGTGGTGAAGAGGGTTACAGAGTAATTTGGAAGGTTGTGCAGCTCGCTGCAGGATGCAGTCTGTTTCCTGCTCAAACAGATGGGCCTACACTACATGCATTCAGTTCTCTGCACCCAAAACCCTCTCACAAAACAAGACTATAATACAATGCATACAAATGGAGACTAAGCCCACTTTATCTCAATTTATTCACCTTTTTTTTTTAAAAAATAAACTTTAACCACACCTCCGATCATAATGTTTTTAAAGAAAATGTTACATTACAGGCAGAATGTTCAACATAAAGTACATTTTCACATTTGTATGTGTTTATAAGGGTGGCTGTTCAGCTTTTGATCAAAAATGAATGGAGCTTTTAGTTTACTCACCACTTTATCTGACATCAGTGATGGTAGATTCTCATGCCACAGACTGATTTAAGTTCAGCAACGCTACTGTTGTGTATGTGGTCAAAACCACATGGCTTTTTGTGACAGCTTTATCTTAGACGTGTAAAGCATTTACCAGAGATGTAATTTTTATCACACTTGATTAGGTGATAGTGTGTATAAATGGCAATGTATTAAAATAGTTTTGATGCAGTACTAGCCCTTAGCTGAATATTATGAATATTATTACCACTGTATGTAATACTAACTTTTTTCAGAATTTCCAATTCAATAATTGATAAAATACTAAAAGGACTGCATTTATACAGTGCTTTTCTTAATAGAATTATTTAAACTGGTTTTCAACACTAGTACCTATTCACCCATTTACCCATTCATTTCTGTACATCAGTTTAGGCTGAATGAGTAATGAAGTGGATTGTGAATGCCACCTGCTGGGCTGTTAATGAAACATCCTTGTTGTGTCAGTTTTTAGCTGCATCTTGTCCCGTTTCATCCACTGTGCATCATCATTTTCTCTTTATTTCATTCCACCACTTTTGCTTTGCCTCGGGGGAATCACAGAGACCAACTGCCTCAGTTTGGTTTTTTTAGACAGAGAAAGGAAGCATCACTGCTGAGCCTCTGAATCGTCCACTACAGAAAAAGCAGATGGTCTCATGTTGTTAAAGGGGACTTTAATTCAATACAGTGCACCTGCCTCTGGGCATTAGTTTGATATGCTTCTGAAAGTAAACAGAGGCAGCATCAAGGGATGTAATCTCTAGTGTTAAATATCAAGCAGCTGCTGGGGCCAAAACATTCGTGAGAGGCTTTAAAAAAGGACTGAGGTGCAATTTGTTCACAACATAAAATGCTTGAAGAAAAGAGAATATGGTGGATTGCTAGTTTTCTTGTGCATAAAATCATGTTTGACCCCCTGTAAACTAAATTAGTAAAATTCAGATTAAATTTAAAGAAAAAATCAAGGGCCTGAATCGAGGACATTGAGTCACCATATCCACCCCTGTTCATAAGCTGGATCCTCCATTATGGCATTCTAGCAACAGATTAAGGCTAAGAAAAGCAATACCAGCTATTGTATGAAAGGAGGGTGGTATTCATTTTTATTCTTTCATTCCTTGTATAGTGTATGAATGATATCTTAGCTGACATTTACACAGTGTGACAAATGTGGCAGTGTGACAACAGAAGGATACACCACACCTGTTTGATGTTAATATCATCAAAGGTGCATATCATTCATATGATCGGCTCGCATTGCCACTGCTGAGTCTAGATTCAATATGGTTTCAAAATGCTGGAGCAAATTAAATCACATAAACCATAAACTGACTCTTGTTTTTTGCTGACATTTTGGTCTTTGACACAGTTTAACATTAAAGCAGTACTATCAGGGGGGAAATGGTCACCATATTACATTTTTATTTCACACACAAATATTAAGACATTAGTTACACAACTGGCACCCTTCAAACAACACAACAATACAAAATCATCAGATACTGATCCAGACATTCTTTAAATTGCACAACCAAGCAACAATGTAAACATATAGACTGACATATCAAGACTCATTTGATGGGTGAGTCTAAGATCTCTTGATAATCCTGTCGAATGGCCCTGCTCACCCTGTACAGCTTGACTCCTGTCAGGGTGAACACACTGATCATGATGACCAGGCCTCCGATGACGTCATAGACAGATGGGATCATCCTCAAAACGATGAGCTGGAGAAACATGGCGACCACGATCTCTAGGTGCTGCACGGTGCTAACTAAGGCTGGATGAAACTTGTTTAGAGCATAGTAGACTCCAAGGAACGCCACAGTGGAGCAGATACAGATCCCAATTAAATAGCCCCAGGTCTCCCCATCCAGGGGAATGATGGGCTCCTGCATTATAAACATGGTGGAGGCACCCCATACCGTGCCCGTCCAGCCGAAGGTAAAGAGTGCCGTCCACATGCTGACACGCTCCTTAATGGCTCTGTAGACGATCATGGAGAGGGCAGCAGTCAAACCGGCCATCACTGTCATTGTGTAACCAAAGGCCTCCTTCCAAAACCCCAGCCTGGACTTCTCCTCGTCTGCGACATTCGGCACCATGACCAGACACAGACCGAACACGCTTCCCACCACTGTGACCACATCTGTGTAGCCCAGCCTCTCATCCAGCAACAGGAAGGCTAGTATTGCACTGAAGACCGTAGTGGAGGCCCTCCACATGATGGTGCCATTACTGGGTGGTACTATTGCAAAAGAGGTGTAGGCGCAGGTGATTGAGATTACGTTGCAAACGCCGTAGAAGAAGAGTCGTAGCCGGTAGCCCTTGGGGCCAAAGGGGGCCTCATGGTAGTAGAAGACCACCAGGATAGACAGCACTTGAATCACAGAGCGAATGAAGAGCAGCTCGAGGGAGGGCACTTTAGAGCGGTCTGCTGCCAATCGAGTAATCAGCGCCACACAACCATGAGCAACCGCTGCCCCAAACAAGGCCATCCAGGTCACTCTGGAGGCCAACACATTCGCCTCGCCAAAGCTGGCCAGCTGGCCCCCAACCCCCTTGTCTTTTTGCACATTAGGCTGCTTTGGCTGGGTCTCCATAGTTCCAAAGAAAGTCCTGCCCCCTTTGCTGTCTGACACCAGTCTCTTTCCCACATTCGCCTCTGCGAAGGCGCCAAAATCCTCAAAAGAGGGTGCATCATCATACCCTTCATCCCCAGGCTGGGGGAAGTGAGTGGCATATTTCACTGTCACCGTGTCTGGGTGAATCTTAACCCGCTTTTTTGATCCATACTGCAGTGAGGATGAGGATACATCCATGTTTCTTTACACGTCAGAGGGGGAAATCTGAAAAATGACATAAGAATGAATGCAGCGTTACTGTGCTAAAATAATACTTAAATATTCTTTATCCTGTGATCTTACTTTGTTCTCCTAATTAGTCAAAGCAAAGATTTCTGAAACAGTGACATGCTTGCATAGTTCATCACTTGCTTTGTCAGTATCCATCTCTGACACCCAGGGGTGTCAGGGGTGGATACACACATTCTGACACAAGCATGCATGCATGCACAGAGAAAAAGCACACACTCATCATCCCTGTCTCTTATACCTTTGTACTCTGCCTAGCCTTACATTTGTGTTGTAACTTCTATATATAGCCCATCCCATGCGAGCTCATATAAGCCAAGCAGCAAACACTGTGAGGCTGATGCAGTCTGATGGGGATGAAATTACATAACAGGAAACCACAGAGGGGACGATATGTGAATGTGGGCCACATATGAGATGAACAGAGTTGCACAGCATATATTAGCCAACCCTGAAAGAGGGACTCTGTGAGAGGCTTAATCGATGCCTAACCGATGAATTGTTTGAATGGTTCTTCAAGTCATAAGACATCTCTAAAGCTTCCTTTTAACAGCAAAATTTGATTTAAAATAAGATTACCAAATCTTTAAAAAAATAAAAATATGCATACAAAGAAAAAAAAAGTATCAATTACAAATTGTTTTATAGTGACAGATTTTATAGATTCCTATTATTATAATACAGCTAAATTCATTACGACAATATCTTTAAAAACAGAGTGTGAATCGAAACCACAAGGGGGCAGATAGATACTCTTATTCTCTCTCTCTCTCCTCTCACATGCGGTTGCTCCTCCTTTTGGAAATATACACAAAAATATAACTTGATCCATTAATAAACGACTGTAGCACGCGGTTTGGTCGTGGAATGATAGTCTAAAAGGTAACATTTAGTCTTTTTAAATCCAAAAAGACACCGAAAAAAAAATTCGAACACTTCAGGCCAATTAAACGATGGCTTAATATCATAGCAGACAAAACCTGTCAAAATAGGCGAATTATTTTTAGAAATTATAGACAGAATATCCAGAACAAAAACATTTTTTTCTCATAAATGTTTACATTTATATTGATAAGTGCATTCGCAATTTATGTGCATACGTAAATACTGTTTTAATTTAGGCTAAAACTGGCACAAAGAGCGTGAACATGCAGTCGTCTTTCCAATTATTTTCTTGAAAACCGTCACATCTTTAGGATTTTTTTCTTTGCACGTATTAGATAAGTGCAGCAAGAGAAGCAAAATATCCTCAAATGTCTTACCTTTTTGTTCTTTAAATAGTTCCTACTGAAGCATTAACCCGGGGGTTTATCATAAATAAAGCTTTCGTTTGATTTCTTGATCCTCACATTCGGTCAACTGCCATTTCCCCATCTTCCCCTTCGAGTGGAGCGCCTCTTGAAGCTGCGTGCCGCTTATTTGTTCTCCGCGCAGTCGATGGACGCTGCTCCTGCTTCTGCTGCTGATGAAGCTGAAGCTTCTGTTGCTGAGGGTGATGATGAAGATGATGATGAGGCTGAAGCGGGGAGGGGGGGGAGAGCTGAGGAGAGAAGCAAGTGTCAAAGCCAGTGGTTTCTCCTCCTCCTCCTCCTTCTCTTCTTCAAGACTGCTGCCCCCCAGACCCGCATATTCGTCATCTTTCTGAAAGGAAAAAAGGACGTGCGTCGACCAGTCATCATCATTATGATTAACATATTCATAAGATTATAATTCATTCACATTTATGGGAAAAAAAAATAAAATCCATTCTGATTTACTTATGCTAAATTAAGCTGCTCCATGTTTTTTGTATGTCCCAACATTGCCCTAATATGACATACAATATGTAATTATGGTGCAGGCTATGTCATGTTAGTAGTGGGGTTTTCCTCCTACGTTACTGATTTATGGCAGTATTTGCATCCTCTTTGTTTGGCCCACATCTGCAAATAGATTCCAGATGATTTCTGTCAAGCCTGAAGTGTTTGGAATAATCCTCTCTGGGAGTCTCTCCTTAGCTCTGAGAAGACTCTCCAGAGAATGGTTTTCCTCTCTCTCTCAGTGCAGCACTTATTTCACCACTTACAGCCCAGGAACATCACATTATTGTCTGTCGAGGAAGATCACTTTAACCCATCACTTTCAGACGCTAAATGCAATGATCCATTTTGCAAAATAAGGAAGCCAAATGCACTGAATAATGATGTAAAGAAACCTCGAATGAGAGTAAAGAGTGGGTGGCACATGTTGATGAAAGGCAGACGTACATTTCAAGATGGGTGAAGTTGAAAGCACTAAAATTCAATTGTTAAGTTTAAAACCCCAGGCAATTTAATGGGAACCTCAGCCAGTAATAGAACAAACTGCTACTTCTGCCTCTGTAATACGGCTGTGATTTTAATTCATACAGAGCACCATGGAAAGTGTTTATGATGCTGTGGCAATTGTCAGCATTAACCTTATGAAGCTATTTGCTATCACCATAAACCAGACTGTAGCAAAGCATTAACTAAGGGATATAATTGCCCAATTATGGCTGCATTAATTGAGGTACTATATAACTATTTCATTCAGCGTTTTATTCATTCAGTCAACCTGGCAGAGGATAAATAGATAATTGCTCTTTAATATATGCAAAATAATGCAGTTTTGAGGACAGACTGGTTGTCTAACACACATTGGAGTAAATGCTTGAGCACATTTGACTTTGATGGAGTAAAGATATTTTGAAATTAGTGACATATAAATACCTGGGCTTTTTTATATTTATGTATTATTTGGAAAGATTTAAATGTCATTTAATGTTGCCTGAATCTAATTCCCACAAACATTTATCTCTGTTAACCATCCTCGCAAAAAATGTTGCTGTGACTGAGATGTTATATTACAGGAATAGTCCAACATTATGGGAAACACCCGTAATGGCCTCCTTGCTGTGACTTAGCCATGTATACATATTTCATGTTAGTCAATTAAATATGATGCAACAGCCACCATACAGTTATATAGTTCAGCATTAAAACTGGAAAAGGTTAAATAAAGGGCCACACTCTGTCTATAGGTTGAAAAACCTATAGCTCACTTATTAACATGTTATCTCATTGACAAAGGCTGTCTTGAGTTTCCAGTCTTAAAGCTAATCTAACCCTCTTACCAAATGCACCAGAGAGATGCTAATCTTCACATGTAACTCTCGGAAAGAAAGCAACAGGCCATATTGACAATTATGTTAGCCTATCCAAATAAAAACTTTTCATTGGTTGATTAGATGTGAGCATCTGTATTCTTCACTCTAATCTATGCTGCATTTACATATTTTTTATCTGAAACTAATAAAAACAACTGCAAATTTTGCACAACATGTAACTTTCAAAATGACTGCTGGGGTCTGTATGAGGCTATATCTGCTTAAGTGTCCAGTTTAGGTACCACTGAAAATTAATGGAGGGGTGAGAAAAACACCATAAATTTTAAACTGGCTCACAGTTCATTGAATAACAGTGACACTAGAAGGCAATAGTGCAGTGTCTTCATTTAGCCACCCATGATGAATAATCTTGCCATAAGAAATTCATGAAGGGCTTTTCTGACTTACTCGAAGAAATTTTCAGACTGTAGAAAAAGAGTTTAAGGAAGTGAGATGCTGAAGATTTTTATTATCCTACTGAACAGGGAAATGATTTGCTCTATTAAATATCTCTCAGGAGATGGCAGCACGTTAAGGTTCCCTAATCCTGACTACACTAATTTAATTCAGGCAGCTTTAGCAGAGACTCCATTGGCAGATGCTTAAAATAAATCCATTAACTTAACATATATATTGATAGAGTATTATATGATATTATGAAACAGTTATATGATGAAGGATGATATTGATTGGATTGCATAGACTGTATACCTCTTATTATTATTGAAGCTAATTAGCTCTGTGTGAATGAGGACAATTAAAAACAGATGCAAGCACATAATGGAGACTAATTACTGATGATGGTGGGTCAAGTTTGTTTTTATGCCCTGTGGTGAAGCTTGTCTCAGTGCAACTTCTTTGCAGCACAACAGATTTCAAGATGAATAAAGTCTAGGGAGCTTAATTGTCTGTGAATTTGTGACAAGGAACAACACTTCACTTGCACTACACATAGTTTACTAGTGGAAAATCTCAAGTCATGTGCAAAACTTTGTACTTTCTCTGTGAGAAATCACACTTGCGGTTGTGTAGTGGTTAGTACACAGCAACACCAAGGTTGAATAAAAAGGTAGAAGACAGAAATTGAGCTCTGTGGGCGGTATAATTAATTTAGATCCAAAGTGTGTTGTGTCAGAAAGGGCATCCGACTGATTTCACGATTTTCAGAAACTCCCACTGTGGACTTTTGTTAAGTTGACATTTCAAGTATTTTATTTGTGCTTTTTTCCCCTCCATAAAGCTTTCACAATGTACATGTGGCTGATTTATCTTCCGTCTGGGGCTTTGGCCATCTGTCATTGATTAAGCACTTAAATATCTGTTTTATTGGCTGGGGAGATAACGACAAAGTCTCATCCCCTCTATTCCTTCCATTGGTGCATTGACTGACAGGCTTATGCGGCAATTTAAGGATTTGGAGAATAGGAAAGGTGAGAGCTTGGCTGTCACTGACAAGAAACAAATAAAATGAAATCATCGAAGGATGGTGGCTGAAATAAGCAATTTGTGTGTGGGTGGTGAGAGAACAGATACGGTTTTTGTTTTGTTCACCTTTGGGGCAGGGGAGAGAAAGAAAGCAAGTACCATGGTTCAGATCAAGCATCCCTGACAATTTCTCTTCCTAAACCAACAAGACCTGTGCTTAATATCTCCTTACACTCTCTGAAACAAAGTATTTGCTAATTTTTAAGTGTACATTAACGCTGTTTTTGGCATTGTTTCAGTTGTTGAAAGTTTTTTTCAGGTAATCTAAAGACCATTAGACCTTCACTTTGTAAGAGCACAGTGTTAACATTGCCCAGCTGTCAAGGACCAAGCCAAATTCTTCTACCAGCATGATATTACCTGTAAACATAGCTCCAAGAATGGTTCATCCCTGTTGGCAACTTATCCACACTTGTTTTCTCTTTATTTGCCACAGCTAAAACCTGACAGAGACTTATACTTCCATGAATCATAAATGGGCCAACTCAGCAGTTTGTTCCAAAAAGAGCCTTTTTCAATAATGAATGAGCAGAGGAGGATTCCTACTTTTAGAAAAAAAAGGCTTCTTTCTTGTCTTGTTTTAGTATTCTCTCTCACTCTGACAAAACAGAAAACAAGAAATAATTGTCAATATAATGTAAAAAAAAAGGTCTGGTTACAGACATTAATTAAAAACTAAAGTAATCATCATGAATATAATAACCTTGATTTCCTTTTAACTTGACTATAAACACAGATTTTAACAGGATTGAAGGTCTGCAGCCATGCTAGCGACGCTGTGCGACTACAGTTAGCTTAGAGTGGCACTTTGAGCGCTTATGTCAACATGCTGCTGCAACACGCTCATCGCATCAATGCTAACATGCTAATCTTTTGCAAGCCATCTAAGTTTGGCAAATTAGTATGTTAACATTCACCAGTTATCAATAAACTTCAAGTAGCTACAGGTATTCAGTCATAAACCACAAAATAGATATTTCAGTCTGTCTGGATCAAAGGGTGGATTGACTGACTGCTGCTGATGTGCCTCAAAGTTATTGTGAAAAGAAACAAATTTTTATATTATTTCAAGGTACATGGTTAATTTACTTAGAATTCTAAAACCTGGGATTGACTGAAATGTAAACAGTGGTCTTATTATGACACACAGAAAACAAAAAAATATACATGATATATGGTTCAGTCCAGAGAAAGAAATGTAACAATAAAATGATTGGAGAATTGACCCACTGGACTTTGTTCTCAGATATTTAAAAGCCTCCATCAGTTGCAGAATCAGAGCAGGGAAACACAGACACAAAAAACAAATACTACAGAAAACTATAAGGGATATTAAGCAAATGAACCGTGATCAGTACAACAGTTATGTTATCACAGAGATGCAAAATGAACTCCAATCTCAAATAAGTCCCTTTTAGTTACGGCCTCAACATGCACCAGAGGTACACAGCACATGGACGAGTTAATTGACCAGATGGCACATCCATTTGACTGTGACAAGACAATAAAAAAGGAACTTATACTCAACTCTAAAGATTATTGCTCAGAAAATATAGTTATGCAGTCAAAGTATTGTATAAAAAGTCATAAGATGTACTTTTAAATAAAAAAAGTCATCATACTCAAATATTATCAACAGATAATCCTTCACTTACTCAAAAATATCAGTCCAGTCAGACAGTGGCAAATTAATTATCAAGGATTCAGACTTTCTCAGCATCTTCTTCGCACTTCTGATCAAACTTGTACTCACTGTAGCAGATGATGCGTTTTAACACATTACTTTTTCGCTCACTGTGATGTTATCAGCTCCTCAGAGCCACAGAGACTGGGTGTAATTGGATCCTGAAGCTCAAGCAGCTGTCAATTTTCTTTCTCTTTTTTTTCCTAACTGGTTTTCTGTAGGACTTTGCTGTATCTCTGAGAACTCTTCATAACTCAATAGACAGTAAAGCTCATAATTTCTTTTCCAGGGAATATTGAATTGGAGGATAATTTGGAAGAAGTGTGCTGTGGTCTTTCATTACTTTTAGATATCTCTCAGCTAACTTGCACCTTGAGGCTTTGATTTGCTTGATTTAATTTGATCAGTAGATAGTTTACTTTAAAAATTGCCTCATTTATTTTCTGTGAGGAAAGTTGTTTCATTTAATGTGTGTGTTTGTTTATCTTAGTCTGCACATTTAATGTCTGTGTGTTTGGCTGTATTAATACGAAGAGGCTGGATGCGCATAATAACAGCATACAAATAATGTATTTGTTGATTCTAGCAATATTTATTCTTACTTGCATCGACCTCGGCTGATAAATGTGTTTTTTCTAATCTTGAAGTGACAGTGGAGGGCACTAAAGCATGCCAATTGATACTTGCCAAATAACATTGAGCAGTTACTCATCAAAATCCACTTTAATAACACTTCACATTGGCATAATACATTGGCTATCAGTGACTGAGGTGCTGTCTGGGCGCTGGAGTTGGTCCCCAGGTGCTGTTCGGGGCTGCCATCTGCTCCTCAAAGATGGGTTAAATGCAGAGAACCAATTTCAGTAGGTTGTACTGTACTGTGGGAGAATAAATGTATGTGACAATAAAGATTTCCTTCTCCCTTCTAAGTTTGATCCACCACACAGCTCTACAAAAGAGGAAATGCTTCACTTTTGAAGTTGTTTCATGTGAAGACAGTGGTGAAAAACACTTAGCCAGTTTTCATTGAAAAAAAAAATATTTGGTTTGCTCACTGCATGTCAAACTAATCAAAGCACACACGGCCATATTGCCTCTGGTGCAAACTTCACAGAGAGCAGTGAGGGCAAAACAGCATCACTGTTTCATTTCAATGGAAAAATCTCTGGTCTAGCTCAACTAAAATCACAGAGTATCAAAACATCATTGTGTAGTTCACTACTAAGCCTGTCTGTATCCTGCACCAACATCAGTGTTTATGAGCTGGACAGGGAGTCTACCACAGTTGCATGTGAATTACTTAACATCACAGTGGGCTTCCTTTTGTATTGTACTCTGTCTATATCATAGTCAGCATTCAGATTTTGCCATCAGTGTAAAAAAAATCAGTCAGTGATGGAAAACATTCAGCTGATATGGAATTACGGAAAAATACCCACATATTCTAGCTAACAAAGCTTTTATGTTTAAAGGTAAGACTCCAAATTATGCTCAAGGATCCAAATGTGCAGTTAAGAAGAAGGACCCCATAACTACAAGTTAATAATTGTACTTAAGGGCAGCAAATGAAAAGTCATACTCTGACATGTGAGCAAAGTAAGGTATTAACATTCCCATCACAGTGTGACAAAGGAATCTGAGAGGTGGCACTTTATTAGAAACCCAAGTACGCTGCCTTCAACACTTTTTCTGCATGTGATTTAGGTTAAAAAGAGTTGAATAAAATGTTGGATTGTGTGACATTTTTATGTGAAGTTAAGAGTCTTTGAATTACTGTGAGGGGGTGTTGTTTGCCATTGTGAGTGGACTTAAAAAACCAAACTCTGCAACCTAAAAAGCGTCGTATGAGAGGATACAAGAGGGGGAAGTGGGCACTGTATTTCTGTGCTTGATTATGAGAAAATATTTCTGCCTTTGTTGTACTGGAGACCCTTATTTAGGCTGCACAAAAACAACATTTGAAAGAAAATGTGTCACTACATATGCTGCACTGGAAAAGAAAAACATGTTCTTCATCTTTTATCTTAAAATAACATCTGGGACAGAAACATGAAGTTTTGCCCCAGGTGGTTTACCCCTACATCAGTCTGTGATTAAAACATGGCCATTTCTGGTTTTGATTAGCCTCTGCCTCAACCCCTTCAGACTTCTGCCACAGACCAGCCCCAAGGCCTGATACAGCAGCCTTTGTGTGTGTGACTGTGTGTTTGTGTGTGCATAATGCATGCGACACTTTTGACTGCACGCCTCCTCTCATGTGAATGCCCTTTTCTTTGCATACGCCTTATTAAAACTTTACAAATCCTCTTATCCTAATGCACAAACAAATGTTCTGCTGTTTTTATTAGATTTACAATCAAGCAAATGTCGAAATGGATCATTTTGCTGTTTTCTTGAAAATCCAATCTGTTGGTCAGGAAGCTAGAAAGGGAACAATAAAGGCTCTTTAAAGCATGCAGGCACAAGAGGCAGCTGTGTTGTGTTTATTGTCCCCACAGTTCAGCAGCTACAAATGCATGTTTCACTTGTGTAAAGGGGAGGCATCTATCATGTTATTATGGAGAGCATGATAGATGCCTCAGTCAAATTATGAGGTGCAAAATGAACCAAACTGTGACTGCATAAATCTCACTCTTAGTGTGTGTTAGATCACTGCAGGCTGTAGTTGCTGTAGAAACACAGAATAACAACACCGATTAAAGTGCTTTATGACAATAGGTGCTGCAAAGGCTGTGGTGTGATTGTGTAAGTCTGCAACTCACACCTGCAGTTTAAACTGCAACTACATCAATAGTGGTATTGATTATGAGGCCGGGAGTTGGCTCATGAAAGTGTATCTGTAGCCAACATACAAGGATGATGCCAGCGAAGCATGTAAACTGCTTAAAATAAAAGAAAAACATCAACTATTGGATTCAGTCCTGCAGTTTTATTCTATACTGTTATTGTTGATGTTAAAATCAATATGTAGCTGTAAATAAAAGCTCATTCAGAGTCATTTAATGGATTAAATTGAATAAAAATAAAAAATAATTGGGTTGGGTCTGGACTGTTTTTCAGTCCATCAAGCAAAAAAGCAAGACATCAAATATGACTTGGGTTATTTTTCACTATTTTCTGATGTTTTATAGACTGTGCAAATATCTGTTTATTCATGAAATTCAGTGACAAGTTGATTGAGTTGGGAAACAATCGTTAATTACATACCCACTATCATATCAGATCTTTGTAATATGATTAACTCTAAGCCAATTTTGCCCTTTTCACTCACTCTAAAGGCTCTGTTAGAAAGTTGCACCCAGATTTAATTGAGTTTTTGACTCAGCAAAAACTGTACAATCGATGTGAATGATATGCAAACAAATTTGACAAGACAGCAGGCTGTTCTGCAGTCCCACACATTATGATAACATCTCTGTCTGCCTGCTTTTTCCAAAGGTGAGGGATGATCTTGGTGTCAATGTTAAATCACACTGACCCCAGACCTGACATTTAAAACATCAGTGTAGAATAGATATTACAAACTTTCTGTTCAGATATCATGAGTGAGTTACAAAGGTCACAGACACCTGGGAGAATATTATTCCTGCATTAATGCCTGGTGGGGAAAGAAAATACAGGAGAACGATAGAGTAATACTGGCAGCTGTTTATATTTCTATTTCTGATAAAGTGGTGAATTTCTCATCATAAAAATTACTCAGTTTGTTACTCATTGTGCCCTTCCTATGAAATCTAACATTTACAACTAAGTTTGTGTTTATTCTGTGTTTGTTTGGTTTAGTCATCTGTCTGAATCGATTTTATTTCAGGGAAAGATCAGATCAGTGCAGATATCTTCATAACATACCAACTTTGTTTGGTATCAGGAGTAAAGCAGTAGTATCACCTTACTGTCATCCTTGTACAAAGTCATGAAAGGCAAAAATGGATCAATAGAATATTTTGCTTTATACCTTAGCTCTCTCAGGGGATATCTGCTGAGATGTACACCACCGCTACCACCAAGGGCCTGAATAAAATCAATCTTAAACAAAATCAAATGGAAATCACATTGACCGCCACATCTGGGAGCGAATGCGTCCTTCAAAGTCCTTTATGGAGTCACTTGTCTGCTACAAAACATGCTGTTCAGGATTGGATGCATTTATCATATTCAATACCTGATGTAGTTTGTAATTAGACAGCAGAGTGAGGGGAGAGGAGATGCAGGGCTTTATGACATGTGATGACATTGGCCTATCGCTGCTGTGACAGCACTGTGACACACACACGGGTAATTACAGACAAATCTGGGGCCAGATTATGGGAGGGGCACAAACCATTGTTTGGCAGAGCATTAATCATCATCTGCAATGATGACTGTGTTGCTTAAAGATTGAGTAAGCAATGAGGAAGGTCAGAGAAAGGTGATTTATTGGGGGGAATATTGATTCACTTGTGCCCCATATGAAAATAAATCTAAATTCTATTTATCCCAGCATGGACTCTCACTTATATTGCAGCTCAGTGAAATGAGAATATGTTGATATACCTCAGACAGTCAAAACCTATTTTAAGGGGAGGGGGTGAAGCTTGTACCACCAGTTGTTGGTCCATAATGCTATTGCTTGCAGTTGCTTGATTTTAAGGATATGTCTTGCTATTCTGTATATTTTTCTTATTGTCAAGAAATTCCATGAAATAACCCAGAGCAGCAATGACTTGAAGTAAAAGGTAAGCCTACAGAAGCTTCAACTCTGCTACCATGCCTGCAACTCTATGAGAGATTCTGAAAGGCACAGTGGATCTTTGAACAAAATGCTAACATGCTCACAATAACATGCTAACATGCTGTTCCCTTTCTTAGTTTAGCATAAAAACAGGCTAACATTTGACAGTTAGCAACAAACACGAGGCTCATGGGAATATCTTTGATTTATAAGGTTTTCTGTCATGAACAGAAGTTTTTAATGAGCAAAAACTTAAACTTTATGACCAGTTGAGAAGACAAGAAATACCAAAAGTTACTACTTTTCATCCTCAGGTGTGGACATGATCTTCCCTAGAGAAGTGCCTCTAGTATTGCTAAAAATACATAATTGAGTGCCATAGAGTGAACTGTTATCGTGAATGTACGTAGGTATAGTCGTTAATTTACCACATTCATCTTCATGGTGTTGAATACAAACTATGTATTATTCCATGGCTAAAAAAATTCAAATAAATTCAGAATTTACCCATGTTCAAATAATTCTGTCTTAAATTGCAGTGCTGAGCTGTTTAGGTAAATTACAAAGCCTTTATAAAAAGGCAGCTAGGCTGTATCTTTTTGAAGATTTAATGGGAATGGTGAGTGTGCTGAGTAATTAAGACAGGGTAGGAAAGTCAAACAGCATTTTTAAAACCGAAAAAATTCAATGTTGCTTTTTTTTTATTGCATTTGCCGACAGGAAGAAAAACAGAGAAAAGTGCCAGACTTATCTTTTAAATGAGCCACTTAGATTTTAAAAGTCTACCTCTGCCTCTATTAGCTCCCATTTCTCAGATTGTTTGTCTTTCAGGTAAAATACAGAGAGAGGGGCTGTATGAATGCCATTTCTTTATATCCACCTCATATATTTGCGATTCAGCTTTTAAATTCGGCGAGAGTGCCTGCTTTTTCCATTACGCTTTGAGAGTGCCTCCTTGAAATGCCCATCAACATGTTCTCTTGGTGTTATTAGATGATGAGGCAGTTTGTTTTGATTTTGCTTGAAGGGAACATTTTCCTCAAACACTCCTTGTCGCCAGAGACAACAGAGAACTGATTAGAGCAGTCGGGTCACCCCATTACATTTAACTCTGCAAACACAGTTGCCATTAAATTAAACCGGTTGCTAAGCTAATTTTGCATTTGTGCCGAAAAGGTTTACAGGAATCAGGTAATGAAAATGAGAAGACGAGGTAAAGGGTGTTAGATAACAAAGACAGTGTAAATAGAAATGTTTCAGTCAGGCATGGCAGCAACCTGTAACATTTGTTTAACCAGGGATGCTGACAACATGCCATAATGTAATAAATTACAGCCACAAATGTCATTGCCATGTCAAGCCAAATACAGATTAAAACAGCCCTGTTTCCCATTGCGCATTTTAATGAGTGAATAATTTCATGAATTGAGGGGCATTAATCATATAGAGTAAATTTTCATGGACTAATAAAAAGAACCAGTTGACAGCAGGATTTTTATGCAAACAGTGCAAGAAAATCGGACTTGATAAGGTTTCAGAACATTCTATAAAACTTGAATTTTGAGCTGGAGTTTCACAGGGAAACTTCAGTAATATCTGCACATTATATGAATCTAAATAAACTGACCTTGGAGTCCTCCATTAATGCATGTGTTTTCCCTGCAGGGTGAGCTAAATAGCTGCCACACCACGCTGCTGTTTATCATTGTTCCCTCAGAACCAGCAGAAAACCTCATCGACCCACAGAACAGAGTAAAGCCCTTATTGACTGAATACCTCTCCTGGTGGCCATTATCTTTACTGCCTTGTTACCAGATGGAGCCGGTCAGCATTGGCACACAAAACAACCCCATGCACCTCCTTTGTGTGAACAGATGGAACATGAGGAGATGGGTGATATCACTTGGAGCGAGAATGCAAAATATTAAAGAGGGAGACTCGCTGGCTGTGTGCGACCAGGCAGTAAGATGACAAAAAGAGCAAAAGAAATTGGGCAATAACACGTTCAGAGGAAGACTGATGTGATTAGTTTCATCCTGTGGAGGTGCAAAATAACAGGAAATTCTGCCCCACTGGCCTGCCATCGACCTGACTGTCAGTGTTGTGCAAATTCACACTTCATAAGTGCTAGCTCAGTTCAGTTCACACAGATTTAAATGAGCGAGTAGTTCACTTTCATAGTTCACAAATTGGAATTTTTCAGTTCACAAACTTCATAATACCAACAAAACTAGTTCATGTTCATATCTTCTCATTTTTAAATTGCATTAGGGGGAACTTTGTGGTTGTTGGCTTGTTGTTTATTAATGTTCTCTTGTGATCATCATTTTCTGCTGTTATGTGAACACAATGTGTGCACACCTACGGTATCCATTTATTTTAAAAGACCAGCTGGGACATTACAGCAGCATGCCAGTTGCCATGAAACACAGTGTGGGTTCGTGTCCATGTTCATGAGCTGCTAACAGATACATTCAGTTTACCAAAGAGAGAAAAAAGGCTAATCTTACAAGTCTGCCTGCCACATTCAGCACCCCGGTCAGCACCACGGGTTCATCAATACACATATTGACACAGGTAGACTGATATCCAGATCAATCAGCGGCGCTATAGATTCTAACCTGCACAAACCTCAGTCAGATAAAAAATCAATGAGTCAGGCAGAAAGAGGCTAATATAATCAACTGGACAATCCCTCTGCCCCTTAACTCTCTCTGCAACTTGGGGACAGAGAGGGGGGATGCCAGGTTAACAAGGAGGATTGTATCCAACCTCAAATCACCCGTTTGCTGGAGCACTGTCTGCCTGACACTGTTATCACTAAGAAAGTGATTTTTAAAAATGCATGATGCATAGAAGGATGAAAGTCTTTAAAACTGACAGAGGGAACTCCTGCCGCAGGAGCGACACTGTTACTGAAGTTTTTGTTGGAGCCAGCAAACTGTTGTCTGCTGTTTGTGAGAGGATTTCTTGATTTATTCGCTACTTCATCTCAAAATGGCCTCATTAGAGAGGATTCTTCCTTGGCAAAGCCGTTTCTTCTCAAACCGACTCACAACACAAAGAATTGTTGAGCTTTACACGAGAGGTTTTTGAAGCGCTGCCTGCCCTCATTTCTGGCACACCTCCTCTTGGCATCAGGAAGCGACCTGAGCACATGTTAAATTGAGACCGATCCACGCCTTACCAAATGTTGTCATCCTATTTCTCTGTCTCTTCCTCACTTTTTTTTCCCTCTCTGTGGGTCTGGCCTGAGGGATCCTATTTATGCGTCCAGGCAGCTGTCAACAGGGCGGCCTGGCAGACTGCAGAGGCGCCTGAAATGTGAAATGCTATTTCTAGGACTCCACAGAATGCAAAAATGAAGCTCAGGAGGGAAGGAGTCATATCACATACTGAACAGCATAGACGTGCAATGGATGTGTAATCAGGTCATGCTGCTTTATTTCTCTTTCCCCAAACAAACCGCCTTGTCCCTCTGAAAATGTCACTTATCACATCCTAATCTCAGTACATCTGTCTTCTATAACATTGTATTTTGCTCCAGCTTTCTGTTTGCTTTATATTCAATATATATAATGGAGGAGAGAGTGTGTATGTGTGTCCTAGCGTGTTGCAGTGATGTGCCTACAAATCTGTTTTTGTGGGAGACAGCGAGGACACAAAGGGAGAGAGAGAGAGAGAGTTAGAAAGAGAGCAAATGGAGGAACTCGAAAAAGGGAGAACTGATAGACGGTCACGACATAATGAGGCATGAGTCACGTTGAATGGTGACGTAGATAGATGGGTCAGGTAAGCAGCACTCTTGTCATGTAATTACCGACCCAGAGGCTGCAGGCAGGCAAAGAATGTACAACATTATTCATGCAATAAAAAGAGGCAAGAATCTTGGATCGATACATGTCGTAACTCTCAGTGTTTGGTCATTTTTATTGTACGTTTTACCGGTAATTTGATGTGGAGCAATCTCCTTTAGACAGAACTGATTCGTCTCTAGGTCCCTAAAGCTATTTACTTGTCTAAGGCTTACTTTTTGCAAATATTAGTGTGTTACAGTTCTAGTGCCTTTAAACTTTGTATTAATGATAAGGGAAAGCCTGACAAAGTATGGAGGAAGGTTCATTCAAAAAATGTCGTTACAAATTAAAAAATGGATCCTGACATGACAAAGTTCTGTATTTTGCAGACATGGACATCCCTCAATTATATGGAAAATTAAAGCTGCTATAATGCATATTTTCTGTACAAACAATGGATGAAAGTATTATATGTAAGTCAAACCTAAAAGAATTTGTTCACAGAGACAAACCCAGAGAGAAATATCACCTCTCAGCATTTGTATTTTAGCATCTTTCATCTAATCGTTTTTATTCTTTGTCATCCTGCAGTGTCGCTGCTAAGTGCTTCTCTCACTGTTTTTATAAGCTTGTTTCATGAAGCAGCAACTGAAAATGCAAAACCCTTAAACGCTATGTGTCCAGCATCAGATGGCTGATGGACAAAGCCAAAAGCAAGCTAAGAGAAAGCGAATAATAACGGATAGAAACACAACTCTGAAGAAAATGTTGCTTCATATCTGATCAAAATAGTAAAAGACAGTTGTTGGTGAACATGTTTCCCCCTACTGACTTTATATGGACACAATAAATCAATGATGTGTTTACAGCATGATGTGATGCACCAGAGTGTGAAAAAAAATCACTAACTAAAGGATTAATGATGCAACATTTAATTTAATTATATTTCATATTTTGGCAACATTTAGGAGTATTTTCAACATTACAGTGATGGTTTCTTCAAAGAGGTCCTTGAAGAAATGCTTTTTCAGTTTGGGGTGGAATAGATTGACTGGCCTGCTCAGGCGCCCAATCCAACATCTTTGTAGCCAGGCTTTTAGCCCGAATGGTGGCTGACATCACTATAGGAGCAAATCCCTGCAGCCAGGTTCCAAAATTGTGTCTATAAATAATACATCACCTGAAAAAAATGTATAACCTCTTTTTTTCAAGTATAAAGCTATAAAGCTCATAGAATTGCCTCCGCTCAGTCGTGATCACTTTTTAAATTCAATATGTGTTTGTTAATCATTGCCTCAGATCTTCAGGGATTAGGGATAGAAGAAGTAAAAGAGTGAAAATGGAAAAAGAAATGAGATTTTGATGCAGCTGACTCATGCGCTGCGTTCAATTTACTGAATCATATACTTAGAACTAAGTAGCTTATAATGGCGTGTTCTTCTGCTGAGCAATTATTGTGGTTAAATTCCCAGCAGGATCTTCTCCTATAGATCAAACTGTAATGGATCTGAGTCTTTAAATCCACATAAACTTGAATTTTGTTTTTTTGATAATGTTACTTTTTCTCCCCAGTTCAGTCAAAACAGGAGAAATTTCAAATAATTTGATATGTTGTAGGTGATAAATAGAGAAATTGACGGCTTGGACTGAAGAACACCGTAATGTTTTAATGGCTATTGTGGCATCTTTGTGCAGTGATGGAAAGAACATAATTTGAAATGGCAGGTTTTGTGGTTGAGGTTTTTTTCTGTTATGACAACATGAGCATGTTCATATTCTTTATCTCCTGATCTGTCAGACAGACAAAGCCAGTCCTGTCTGAGAGGATGGAGGACGTGGAATGAAACTCGTGAAATATAATGCCATTAAGGGAGAATAAATGATAAAAGAAATGTCAATAAAATGTCAGATTTATTTTTCTCTTTGATTTGTTTTAGCCATCATACCACATTTTTATTCTCGTGTTTCCTACATTTTTTCATTGTTTGGGCCACAGATATGGATTGTGCGTATAGTGGTTTTTATTATTAAATCAACAGGTAAGATAAAAGGCTCCTACGTCCATGCTGAACAGCAGATGGAGATTAAAGTCCCTGACGGCAGTCTGAGAGCTACATTATCAAAGACAAATCCAATCACATGGCCAATTAACATGGGGGACCTATTTTACAGGCGAGAGAAGACAGGAATCCTGTACACTGTTTTTGTTACTTAAAATTAATTTAATTGATTAAACAAATGTATGCTTTCTTTATCCATCTTTTAAATTTTTTATTTTTATTTTTTATTATTATTATTATTTTGCTAATTTAAGGACAATGTGCAGTTCTTTCATTTCTTGTTCTTGGATGTTTCCTTGTATGTTAGCCATTTTGAACTGCTCTTTAATTGGTCAATTTAGCCAAACTGTGGTGGCACTTTGAGCACAAAGCCTGTGATTATTAAGTCTAGAATTTCTCAGTCCCTTCAGTTGAGCTTACTTTTTGTTCTTTTTATAAAGGAAATCAATTTAAAAGCACAGAGTATTTTGTCAGGAGCTTTAAACTGTTTTTAAAAAGGATAGCAAAGAATGAGACGAAAATACAGGAGTTTTTTAAATTTGTCCTCTAACTGAAAAACTGACTGACGACATTCAGCCATCAAACATAAAGAGTTTCTAACACACTGTTTGAGGAGCTTTTCAGCCCTAAGAGTCTACATCCAGCTGCTCATGCTCCATTTTTAACCACATATGCGGTTTGATGCCTCTTCAAGCATCCCACCACTGAGGAACACACAGAAGTAAGACCAGTGCATCTGCCAGAAGCCATTAGGTGGATGCAAATGGATCCTACTTAGCCTTTTTCGATTAATTGATCCTTTCTGACTGGAGCACAGGCAGTTCTTAGAGGTTATAAAGGGGCCAGCAGAGAAGGACAGGAGAGATAATGTCAGCGGAATGGCAAATGTGGTCAAGAATGTATTTTACTATGTATTTTTAATAAAGCAGGACATAGAGTTTGGCCTCGTTTATGAGGAGTCAGGTTTAAAAACCTGCAGCATTTAGCAGATTTGTTGTCTTATCTTTGATGTCTGAATTTATTTATGGGGATTAAGGAACAGAGATGTTAAATTTGAGATAGGATCATCTGTATTTCTACCAGCCTCCAGAAAGAAGAAACATGAATTTTGTTAATCCACCCTTTTGTTAGTGAGATTTGTTCCACAGCATTGTGTGAATGCAAAACACTCTGCAAATTTATTCTCGCTATATTAAAATGAACAGATGGTGCTTGACAAAGGTATGAACATATCATAGCTCTGTAGCTGCTGCAGAAGGTTACATATTAAAAGCCGTAAACATGATTTCAGATTTTCTTGTAGCATCTCTCACAGGAATTGCATGTCTAAAAATGTCATGATGGAAATCTGGGGCAGGGAAATAGCAATTGAAAGAAAAGGGAAGGATCAGAAAGGGCCAGCTGGCTAACTTCAGGGCACACTGCTGGATCACGCCTACATGATGAGCTACATTATGGTGTTACTAAAAAAAAAAAGCTTCGGTTGTAGCTCACTGCACACAGGGAGCACCTATAGGTTCATTCCTGCCCCTCTTCCACTGCTGGCATTTAAGATCAACGTGCAATTTGCAGGTTTGGACTCATATGGCAGGTCCCCAAAAAATCAATTGCAAAATCAATCTGAGCACAACATGAATAGGAAATAAAAGGAGGTGGTGCATGAAAATTGGAAGTCAAAATTAAGGGACAACTCTTTGGATTTTCAGACATTTTGCTGCACCCTGTAATTAAGCCCCTCGTGGTAATTTCCAGTTGCCATGGAGACAGAGACGACACAATCAATTAAACCACATGTGTGTCTGCTGAGGACAGAAAATGATTCAATAGATTGGAGGCAGAACACATTGTTTCTGTGACACAAAAATTATAGTGTACAAGAAGTACTACAAGGAGTTTTAACTGCTTATTAAACAGTCTCAATTACACACAAATGCCTCTGTATGACCTCCGTAAGCAAATAAAAACCATCAACTAGAAGACTGGCTAGCTCTAAATAGTATTTATATTAACTGCCAGCAGCCAAAGCCCCATGAAATCAAACAAAGCATTTTGCAGCATGCACAGCAGAGGAGCCCATGTTTACATCTCTCTACTAGATAACTATTACTGAGCAGCCAAATCTGTTAGTTGCAAGCTTATAAGTAATTTCGGTGTGTGGACGGATTTAAAAAATGTTTAATTTTGTTTTACCATCGTCATTATGCAGTTGTTAAATATTGCATCTTCCCTCTGTACAAACAGATGTGTTTAAAAAAAGGATAAATAGCATCAAAATTAAGTAGCATCTTTCTTTTACTCTCTTCCAGAACAAACGCTTGCACTGGCCAGGTTATAATGACCTAAAACACTGCTGCTTTTGCCCACAGGGGGCACCAAAATCAATACAAAGTGTACGTTCCTTGTAGTTTTTTTTAAGAATATAGTAAACACATAATACACAGCCTTTTGTTCATTTGTGGACTTCTACATCATCAAGATGTGCTAATTTCGATGCTAAGCCTGAAAACTTGACGTGAAGAGAGACTTATTTAAATATAAGAGAGTGATTTGGTTAATGCATAGAGATTAATTAACCTCTTAACCCTTATTATCACTGTAACGCTTTCCATACGATAAACCCTTGTCCACTGAGGTGCGTGCAGTGCGTGCAGGGAACACAGTGTACTGAGGAGAAATTATCATCTAAATCAGTGAAGCGCTGCCTCCTGTGCGTTGTGTCTTCATCTGCATGTTTGTGTGGCACATGTGTCTGCAGGCGGAGCTGGAAAAGAGAAGAGATCACAGCCACATTGTCAGAGGACACGAGATGACCACGTTGGAAACTTGCCATCAGCACGTTGAAAGCCTCCCACACACACACAAACACACACACGAACACAAACACAGAGAGATACATCCAGATGCATCCATGTATCCTACGCAATGCTCCCCTCGACTCTTGTCTCTGATGGGCCAGTGCTGACAGCAGGAGCCGCTGATGACTCACCATCAGATAAGTGATCAGGCGGCTCTCTCTGAGTCACATGAGCACTCTGATCTTCATTTATCACTGTAAATTGCAGTCACAGGTTGAGGCAGAGGCCTGGACCCACCTGTCATCCTCTGTTTGCCTCTGGCTAGGTAAATAAAGTTCTCGCCTCATGTATTTGCACTGAAACACAGACATCTCCATCTCTGTCGTCCCCACAGACTCAGAAAAGCTGAATTACACCGACAGCCAATTCAGAACCTGTCCATTCATACAATCGCTGTAATTATGACAGATTGCTAATGCCATCAACCGATAGCCATTCACGCAAACTCTAATGGCAATTTAATGACTTGCATAACAAATGGCTTCTGATTTGGTGCTGCATTTAAGGACGCATTAGTTGCTGAATTGGAAAGCTCTCGACAGAAGCCAGACCTTTTAAAAGCAGGAGGAAGAGGAACGTATGGCTTTCACACAGCAGGAGCACAGCGCAGCACAACCCCCTCTCCTCCCTTTGCTCTGCAAAGTAATTACAAAAAAAAAAGAATCTCAAAGGGAGGCTGAGTGTGTGTGTGTGTGCGTGTGTGTGTCTGTATGTGTGTGTAGCTCAGCTGTTGTTAGAGACTGTGGCACTGGTCTAACCTGATAACAGCACATTTTCACTTCAGTACACACACAGTACATTTTCCACTCACACACATAAATTTTGCCACTGAGTTATTTTCATTTTGGCTATTGTTTGCATCTGCTCTCTTGTGTGTCCCCCTTCAATTTTCACCCTCTCTCTGCTCTGCTTATAACACTCTGCATGAATAATGTGTACACAGAGGCACACTGCTGAGGCTCAGCAACAAAAGCTAGTTCTGTCAGCTTTTAGAAGTTTACATAAGCATCACTTCTCATCAGATGCTCAAATATTGCTTGTGTATGGCTCTAAAATTTGGTTTACAATATGCTTTTTGTAATATTCTGTGTCTCTGGCTGAATGGTGCAGAAAAATCAGTCTTGTGGCAAGATTATCATTAAAATGTACGTGTTTTTAGCCCAAATTTTTCTGTTATGATTCAAAATCAACCTGATTAAGTGTGTAATCCATCTGTATTATGATATATATATACTTCGGCCTTTTAGTTATTTTATAAATGTAAAGATAATTACTTAAATGTATCTAATCTTCAAATAATGTATCTGATCTTCAAAAAGAATTCAAACCAAAAGAGGCAGAAAAAACATTCTTCTTACAGCTTTTCCTCACATCCATATGCACACCTTGGCACCACTGGATCATTTTCTTACATGTTTTATCTGTCTATTCCACATTTCCCTCTAATCCCTCTCTCTCCACAGCTCCAAGAGATGGTGCCTCCATTTTGCTCTGAAAAGCTGACACAGTCCATTCCCCTCCACCATACTGGCAACGCCACCCTGCACAAACACAGCACGTCGGGTTGTCAGGTAGATCAGTGTTTTTTTTCTGACTGGACACAAGGTCACTGGCTGAATGATGCACATGCTGCATTAACATGTTTGGGCTGTCATCTGTCTGTGTACACACACTAACATAAAGAGCCAAAGCTGTTTGAAAGCAGCAACAAATGGCAATAAATGCTGGAGCTGTTTTTTTGATCATAAATCATGTGACTGAGGATTTTATTCTTCGACAGAGGAAAATTGGTACACTTGTATTCAGGCTTTTCTCAGTGCCAGAATGCATTGTGAACATGATATGGCTTATATCATTTGGTTGGATGTGCTGCAGAACACTGACATCAAAGGTAGGATTTATGCAAATAAGAAAGCATTATAAAAAAGTGTGTAGCACTGCAGCTGCAATGTTTGGAAACTGCAGACCCACGTGAATGCTGAGGATTAGTTTCACAGCCTTACCCACCAATGACACTTTCTAGAGGCAGAAGAAACATTATCTGAGTATTTCCGACATTCAGGCTGATCCTGCAGAGTACTGCTTGTCATGCTTTATGGGTCCTTTAGGGAATGACATGCTATGTCGTGCACATGTGCATATATGTTGACTGTGTAGGGCCAAAGCCATGCATGCATCACCCCGTAGGGTAGATGGTCAATGGTGAATGAGGTTAACACAAACAGACAGCTCCCTATCGGGTCAAAACGAAGTCAGTGTAGTGGTGGGGATGTCACAGCAAATATGTCACAAGCACAGGAAAACAGCAGGGAATGCACTGAGCTGTGTTTCCCCATCTACTCATATTCATTGTGAGAAGTAAAGCCAAACCTCCATCCTTCTGTCTTATCTGCTGCTTCTCGCCAGAACAAAGGGATTTCCAGATCAGTCAGACAAAAAGGTGAGACACTGAGAGTAAGAAAAAACGCTGCAGGCTCAATGATGTTAAAGCAGCTGGACATTTTTTGAGCAATCTGTACATACTATATGTAAAACGCTGCCAGAGCCTTTTTTTTCTTCCTTTTTGTTCTTGTTCTGCCATGATGAAAGCAGCAGTCTCGAAATGTCAATTCAGGAACGATATTTCTTTTTAATGTTACTTCAAAAAGATGCCTTCAGGACAAAAATGGCCATAAAAACACATTCCTTTCAAACCATTTGGAAAAGAAATGTAATGAGCGTCTACCAGAAAAAACAGCTCACGCATAAATATCAAACTCATTAGCAAATGTAATGAAAAAAAATTAACGCACCTGAGGGACTGAAAGATATTGGATGATAATTAAAGTAGTAATCAGATTTTGTAAAAATGGCATGTCTTGGATGTTTACAAAGCAATAACAAAATGATGGCATGCATAAAAGTCATGTCTTTTTTTTCAGGTTCAGAGAATGGGAGCCACAGGAGCAGATGGGTGCAGACCTGACATCAGCAGGGTCATCCTGACAGTGGAACAATGTGTGCTGTCCTGTGTGGCCAGCTCCTCACCCCTGCTGAATGGCAATTAGTATTGGAAATAAAGCGGGGCACCCTCTCTCAACCTCCTTATTGCCTGCTGCATCCTATTTGCCTTATCTCTTGCTCTGCTGTCACCAGGAAACCAGCTCAAATGGTGCAAGATTAAAGATTTACTTCGGGCAAATTTGCTGCCTTTGATAGCAGGAAGGGAAAAGATGAGAAGTCGCGAAGATCCCACACAGGGATGTGGCTGAAAATTCTGGGACTTTTTGCAAGGAATATTTTTCAGACATTCAAAGTTCACAGAAAACAAACTCTACAGACTTTGATGATCCTCTGACTTTCATCTAGAGCCAACACCAGGTCAAACTCACACCCATACAGCAAAATATATGCTGAATAAATTAGCACAGACATTCATGAACCCTCTGTGATGCAGCCCCTTAACTCTGGTGATTGCCTGACTTTTCTGCCTGTGCCGCTATTTGGTCATCATTTGGAGGCTCTCAACCTGCTTAATTTTGGCGTAAAGGCATTGTCATTGCATCTTAACATGCTGACATTGGTATTTAGCTCAAGGTAGAGTGTATTACAGTGTCACAGAGCTGCTAGCATGGCTTGAATTTTCTGGAAGACTGTTCTCACAAGAAAAACAACACATTTGTTTACATGCTAAAATACTTTTCTGAAAGGTAGATTCTTGTTTAGAAGCGAGGCAGATGTCATGTGATTGTGTTATGCTGCCACAAAGATATCTAACCCTGACCCCAGGAAGTGGTTAGGGTCAGTAATCAAATAAAAGATTTCTGACTTGGACAGTGAAGACCATTTTCCATGTCCACATTAGTTCCTTTAGACTAGAAACACAATCTTCCCCTGACCTTAACCAAGTAGGTTTCATATCTCAAACACAAGAAACCTTGACAGCAGAAATGACAGAATACATTAACAACACTCAGTTCACATGTACACAATGTAAGAAAACAGCACAATTATTTCTAGAGGCTACAGCATGTTTCAAGCGATCCTTTCAGAGAAAAAAATGTAAAAATAGAAGAAAAATACTTAAAAAAACAGAAAAAGATAAAAGAACTTGTATGAAATCAGGCCCCCTGAGAGTGATAGTACCTTTTGCATGAATGAATGTGATTACTGGTCTAACACAGACGGGCACTTATTGAGATTATTCCAAGGCTCTTGTGTGCGCAGTGTGAAGAACACCGCATGACACTGCAGCTCGCAGCATTTCTAAACATAGGCTACATCGCGCCAAGGTGACAGAAACTAGAAGAAAATAGAAGACCGTGTGTGTGTGTATGTGTGTGTGTGTTGGTGGGGATATGCACCCACACATATGAACCTTGTAATGAGAATCCACACATGCCAGTCTGTTATCTCCAGCCATCCCTCACGCACTCACATTGTCCAGAGGATGGAAACCAAGATGCAGTTTTATGTGGAGATGTGTGACCACTGTGGCTGCAGCAATTACTCGCTCATTTTTCGAAGCACTCTTCAGCCTTATCTCTGCACCTTTTTCATCCATTCCCTCCATCAATGCCCCGCTCCCTGTTCTCCTTTTCTCTGGAGTTATTCTATTTCACAATTTGTCATGCTGCAACGACAAGGCTGAGGCAACGGGCACTATGCTGGTGCCCGAGAGCCGAGCCTCTCAGGGACTGAGATAAAACTAAGCTGACAAGTGGGTTCAGCTGCGTCACTGTGTCCTTTGAAACGGTCTAAGAAAAGGGCGAAAAAAGAAGACAAGGCATGTTCCTCCAGAGGTGGACCCCCTTTACACTTCAACTCTTGGCTCTTCCTGGCACACAGCTGCTGGCTTTTGCCTCAGGCTGTTTTTTTACCCAAATACTGCTGTTTTCATGTTGCAAAGGCACCATAAAGGAAATGAAACAGCATATTCACCCTGAGGTCACCCGTAAAAAAAAGATAATAATAAGCCAGCTGAGCTCCGTGCTGTTCTGATTTGAAGCCTGAGATTTAAATTTCTCTAAATTTCAACACCGTTAATTTTAAATCTGTGTGTGTAGGCAGAGAAGGCAAAGCTTCTGAGCTGCCACATCTTAATCTTTGAAATATAATCCCTTATTTCACACTCTCTCTAACGCACACACATACACACACAGGTTGTCCAGAGGAAGGCTTCCTTATGAGCACCACTCACTCTCTGCTGGATAAAGACAAATCCATTTCCCTTTCGTCTTTCTTCCCCCACACAGTCTTTTCTTTCCCTGATTGCCCATCCCCCCATCAACTGAGGAGGGCCCTGGTAAATAATTGAAGCATGTTCCCCCTCTGCTACAGTAGCTTCCCTGCTTTTTTTTCTGGCTCTCACTAAAATTTGATTATTCAAATACATTGTGATGTCTGTGATGAATGGCCGATGCTGCCCATGTCAACAAATACCCCTAAACTCAAATAGCAACAATAAATACAAGCATAGATTTCTATGTGATCAGTTATTGAACCCCAGTTGCTTCAGATTTCATTTTGATGAGTCAAAGTGAATAAGCCATGACAGCAGATATCATTTATACAGCCAAAACTGAATATATGCAGCTTTGTATGATATAAATGGTACAAATGATGCATCATGTCACTTGGTTTGAGAGACAATAGCGCTGTTAAGTTTCCCTCACTGATGCAAGCTGTTCCTGTTCTGCAAGATCGAATGATTCCCTTAAACATACTGAAGACCCCTATAAAATAGTTGTGATCTTTGCAAAAACACTGTGCAGAGGCACTTCATGTCTTCATTCTCCAGTGAAAATTTAATACAACAGACCTGATTTGACAGTATTTTTTAAGGTGCAATAGCAGAAAACTCTGGCTTTTCTGGCTGGGAGCTATAATGAGGTGTTTGCTGCCACCTGCTGTCTCAAAGCACAAAGTTCTGCTCCCACACACATTTCACACACAATTACCTTCATTAAATGCATTAATTAGACTGCGGCAGGTTTACGTTGAGCATTTTCTTTTTATAAATACTTGAATATTTTTATCCATCCATAAAAATCTGAACATAATTGAATTAAAATCGATATAAAGAGAAGAAACAGAAAACAATCAGAGGCGTCAAACATGCCTTACTCATTTACACCGATCGAAACTCAAACCTACACATGAGAAAGGAGGCTATTTAAAATGAGACATAAGGCAAAGAGGCTTAAATGGTTAATGCCTGAGATTAAAACATTTTTTCACATGAGTACTTGTCTTGAACCAAACTCACAGAAAAATAAAAACATGAACCCTAAATTCTAATAATTTAAAAACATAAAACCACATGATGGATCTGTGTGAACTCCAGCTCAAACTTCTTTTTTTTTTCTAACAGTGTTTCGTACTATTTAGCAGGTGATAATGACAAGAACAACAAGGCAAAGTAATATATACCTTTGGCTTTTTAGTGCAAACTAGGATGATGTTTAACAGCGACTAAAACTCAACTAAGGCTTCTTCCTGCATATGTTGAGACATACAGTATGCCTAAATCAGAGAGTACATTCAGATTGTATTAAACATCTGGCCTACTTTCCAGCTGACATACTTTCTTTGTTAAATGTGCAATTTGGCATGCAGCAGTGGCACCTGGATATAAATAAAACTCTTAGAAATTAAAAACTAATTCCAGTGACGCAACTTACAATCATAGAGGAAGCTTTCTGTATCACAGTGTGCTGTAAATCTCTGACGTAACAACTTCTTAACTGTGTGGCGCAGCAGTCTCTGACATCTCCTGTTCCATAGTATTAGCTGGGCTCGAGGGCTCAGCACTATTATCTTGCACCCCTAGGATACCTGAATCACTCAGGTTCTCTTTGGTGACTTCAAGGCTGACAAGGTCGTCCGCAGCCTCAGTGCTCTGAGAAGCTGTAGCGATCACGTCAACAACATGCCCCCGCTCAGTCTCCTTGGTGTATGAGTCTTCTTTCCTCTCTGGAGATGAAAGTCCCTGGTCAACAGATGAGCTTTCTGTAAAAATAAATTATCAGAACAACCACGTCAGCATACTGTATGCTGTTATAAACATTATTCTGACAAGCTTAGCGTGCACACCGAGGTATTTCAAAATGATAATCTTTCTGTTTAGACAATTTTCTGTGACACTGCCTTATTTATTTTAATGTTAACACTAATGTAAAGAGAAATGTTTCATGACTTTAAACTTAGACTCAGATTGTTGCACTACACCAACGATGATTTTGCAAGTGCTCTGTGGTTGCATTTTAAGCTGTGCTGCACTTATATTTCATACATCTATCATTAAGGATCACTATTCTTATGCAAAATAAAAGGTAATTCACCAATAAAGCAATTATATGAATCCAGACATGAGGTGAAGCAACAATAGCTGGATTTAATATTATTTCCTTTTCAAGCAGAATGAAAATGAAAGCATGTAATTGTTCTGTTTAGCTGCACAATTTAATCACCTGAAGAGGGTGTAGTGGTACTCACCCAAGCTAAACTGATCACAAGAGTCATCTCCATAATTAGCAAACATCGAGCTTTGGCCAGCGTTGTTGGTTGAAACCATGTCTGACAAGTCTGGCGTCATTGCCTCAGGTATGCTAGAAATATCTGCAAACCGCAAAGGACAGATATCCGTTTTAATCTACGTGAAAACATAAGAGTACGTCAACTAAATCAGACACTAGAAGCAAATGCATGCCTCTTCAAATTAGATCTGGTTACCGAAGTCTGCAGCTGGCTGTGTGGGAGAGGATACACACAAGTCTTGCAAAGCTCCTTCGATTTGTTTTGGATCTATTTCACTGCTACATGCAGCTACTGAAGGCACCTGAGAACAGAGGACTTGAGTTTCAGACCCAGAAATAAACTCAACAAAAGCCTCTATCCTGGAACATTTAATAAAAGAAAGATGTGATAAGCTGTACCTCAGTGTGGTCACTGGCAACTGGCACTTCACTGCTGCCAATCACTGTGGACTGCAGAACAGTTTTGTCCTGGGTGTTAGGCTGAGCTGGACGAGTTGGGATCCGGTGCAAGTAGCCGTAACCGATGCCACAACCTAAGCTACAGTTTCAGACAAGCAAGACAAGGGCATTGCTCTAAATGTTTTGTGTCAGTACATTTACTTGTGACATGATGATAAGAGACTTCAGCTGTTTTAAAAAAAAAGAATTTGAAAACTCTGCAGTAACACCAACCTTCCCTCTCCTCCCCATGCTCCATTTGGAGTCACCACTACCTCTCTGCATTGGTCAGTCTGTGTGTTGTAAACCAGCAGCTTCAGAGGTTTCCCCTCATTGGCTTCAATCAAAGAAAAAAAATCCTCTGACTGCAAAGGTTAAACAAAAAGAAAAATTAAGGATTTAACAATACATTATGTTCACTGATGTCTTTTTATATCCATTCATATTGATAAAAGCATAAAACAAAACAGGAGTCTTACATCTTGCAACACTTGGTCAGCTCCTACGATAAAGTCATTGTGAGCAATAAGTCCAGCTAAAGCTGCAGGAGAGCTGGCTTCCACATCCTAAAAAGATGATTATGAAAACATTTTATCTGTCACTGCTATGTCACCGAATTAAATGAAGACTAATCTTACCAATGCACTATTATAGGGGATTTATCTTTGAAAATAACGCATCAACATTTTTCCTTTGGCAACAAACCATACAAGAAATTGACTCTTTCTAATACTTAGGACTTCCAAGCACATGTGGAACAACACTTAAGTTAATATAGTTTTTCAACTCTTGTTTTCTCTGCTTTTATTTAAAAGAAACTGTATTGACTGCTGCCTCAAAGCCACAAATTAAATGTTTATCAGGACATATGTATATTAAACAAAAAAGTTAAAGAATGGCCTGTATTAGGGCTAGACTTGACTTACCAAAACATGCCAAACATTCTCATTGGCTCCTTCAAAGCTGCAGAAGCGGACACTGGCACCCAGCAGACCTTGACCACCCCACATGTTACTGGGCGTCACCTCAATCTCCCTCAGCCGCTGGGTTTTAGAGTTGTACACTTCAAGTTTGACCGCTTTCTCCACATTGGCTTTTAAAAGGTCTTTCAGCAAGTCACTTTCTTTATTCTGGAGAAACAGAGAAATGCAAACTATTCCAGCTGCGACAGTGCACGAAAAAGGACACGAAATTCGATTATGGCAGAATGAAAGACCTTTTTTTCCCTCCTGGAACTATGATTCAGGCCACATAACGAGAGAGAAAAAAATGTTGTCATATGGGGTTTGGAAACACACTTAACACATCAAAACAATGTTAGACACAGGCTAAATAAAGTTTCTCAGTGAAATAAACTTTAGATTCTGCACAAGTTATTCAATACAGCCCATATAATTAATAATACATACAGTTATTATATGTAATGAGTGGAGATGCCACACCATTAAATTTAGCATTATAGGAGTTTACTCACAAGTCTGGTATTTCCTATAGAGAGAATGAAGTCAAAGAAAGGCTCCAAACCAGCCTTCAGAGCTGGTGAGTCCTTTTGAACCTGGAATATGAAAATTTGAGATTTAGCTGATTTCACATAAAGGTTGCCTTGTTCAGGTCTCCACCTAGCGTCAAATTAAGATATTGCACTGACCAAAACTGGGGAACCCTTGCTGAGGGATTTTGCACCTCAAATGGTGAATAAATTAATGTGTGATATTACAATTGACTTTTATTAGCATCAATTACTTCACAGAGTAGGTCTCCTAAACATCTGCAGTCTGTGGCAAAGCTAAGAAGCTTGAATGAATGCCAAATGCCACCTCATCATGGGCGGACACCATTAAGGCTGGCCACGGTTTTACAAGTTACTCACTTACACTTGCAGAAAAACTAAACAATAACAAGCAAACAAACAGCTGTGTTTCCTCGGGGATACATGCTGATAAAATATATGTCCAGGACTGGCGTGGCGGGTTGGTGAGCTAACCCTTATTAAGTGGGTAATTCAGATTCAAAAAGAAAGCTGTGGTAACGAACCGAGTTTGTTAGGCTAATAACAACCGTGACCCACGCAAACGTTAACCTACCCCGTGGACATGATATCCACTATTACTTCCCCCGTCCGACAAAAACGAGCTCTGCGGTATCCCCATTGCCTTCAACAGCTACGTGATACTGATACTGACTGAATGTCACTGAGGTAGAGTAATGTTACAAGTCATTACTGAAGGCTGCACAGCTCATTGAAGCTAGCTAGCGGCGGCAGCAGCCGGGGCAGGTTGACCGCAGGCGCTCGCGGGCCAGACCAAACTAATAAATAAAGATGCCAGAAAAATCGAGCCGGTGCTCCGATAGTTTGGGCTGGCCTCTCTAATGAACTGGGCTCCTCACTTGTAATGACCTACCCCAACAAAATCATTTCTCAGAGGCAATTAAAAAATAAAATAGGCAACATAAACAGGCTCTATAAATATTTAGAGTTGGTAAATCGGTCAGATACATATATCTATTGGATGAACTACAATCCATATAGCCAGAACTTTGAATAGGTATTTTTGTTAGGTACACATTCCTATCGGAACGGACAACTACCTGTATAAATGTTAAAAATTGTGTAGTAATTCTGTCACGGACAAATATCAAGCAGAATGGAGTACTACCTGCATAAATTATATGAAAAAGTGCTTTATTAATCCCGGCAAAGAAATTCAGTTGTCCCACATCTCCCAAAAAACAAACAAACAAACAAACAAACAGACAAACAAACAAAAGAAACCAGATAGAGTAAGTTACCCACACTAGTCCCACAAATTATAATCATTTTTATTACATTAATAGGCTTATAAAATGAAGGAAATGTTAGATACCATCTTTAAATGTTGTGATAAAGGCACTGCCTTACAAAAAGAGAATTTGAAACTTTTTTAAGCAGAGAACTAAATATATATCCTTTTTAGTTCATTTTAATGGATTATATTTTATGTACATATCTAATCTTTTAAAATACTATATTAAAATTATTTTGCACATAACTGGACTTTTTATATGCATGTGCTTATTTATGTTTGAGCCACATAACATGCAATATTCATCATATGGGGTTGAATACAAACCTGTTCTGCAAACAAGAAACTAAACATTTTCTTCTTCTCACAGGTTGTTGATCAGTTATCAGAATTATTCTCCATGCTTAGGAAAATTTTTGTTTGAGCATCGCTCTTTACAGATGGTATGGTTGATTTCATGTACATGTGAATGCACCTGTTCTTTTCCCACCACGATAAGAAACATGACCTCTTTTTTTAAGTTTTCTAAAAGAATAAAATGCAAATACAATAACTATAACAATATCTATATGACCGTTTACCATAGTATGTATGGTTTTTGAAAATTTTATATGGTTGCTGACTACTTAAAAAGAAAATTAGCACTTCTCCAATATGTTTTTTGAATTTCTATGAAAACACGTCATGGTGTATGTTCAATCTGGAGATATCTATATGGCTTGCTGAGGTTAGCAGGTAATGATTGCCTAATACCTCCTGAAGGTCTTTGGTCTCAGACTGATATAAATAGTTAAACTGGCTGGTTATTCCCTGGCTGGTTCTTTACTTTTCCAACATGATTTGGCTTGTGGCTTTTCTCTCCTGCTTTGGTAAGTTTTTCCAGAAATATACTAACAGAATTTACAATACAGCTTTTCCAGTGCGGTTAATGTTTTTTCAACCTTTAAAATGTCTCCACAACACCCTCTGTTCATTTTCATGTGTGCACAAAAGGGCTGATTTGGGCTGAAACACCCTTCAACCATAATGTCCACAATCAGAGGGTTATAGGAGGCCACGATGCCCAACCCAACACCTGGAAATGGCAGGTAAACCCACTATTTTCTTATTAGTTTCAAAATTGAGCTCTACTCCCCATCACAATTAATGATTTCTGAAGTAATATTTTATCCTCTAACTCATAAGTGTGTATTTGGTCTCTGTTTTCTTTCAGATTTCTCTTCAGGAGAATTTATACAATGATGGTTTTTTCTACCACATCTGTGGAGGCTCTATTATTGATGCTTCCCATGTTTTGACTGCCGCTCACTGTATCCGCAGGTTAGTTTTCTCAGTGGTCCTTTTGCACTGAAGATGTAAATAATGATGATGTAATGTGACATGAGCAAAAGAGTCAGGCACAGATCTTGTCAGTCCTGGTCTGTACTTATTCCTTTTCTGCTGAATAAATGATTGTAAGTATGCGTATTTTGTTTCCTATGTTACTGTTAGCTTGGATGCTAGTAGGTTCCGTGTGGTGGCTGGTGAGTATAACCTGTATGAGTATGATGGCAGTGAGCAGTTCATCCCTGTGGAAAAGATCACCATCCACCCTGGCTGGACTGGAGACCTTGGCAATGGGTAAAGTGACAACAAGTCACCCCTTAACTTTATATAATCACAATTTCAAAAGGTAAGCTCTCAAAAACACATGCATTGCCTTTCATTGAACATTTTTTTGTGTATTAGAAATGATATTGCTATCTTGAGGCTAATGGAGCCTGTGTATGACAACGGCTTCGTGGCTATTGCCGGCCTTCCTGCTCCTGGTCAGATGCTGCCTCACGACTTCCCCTGTTACATCACTGGCTGGGGACTTATGGACTGTAAGACCACACACACACACATACACAGAACCTTTATCTCCCATGCACAACACTGATTATATCTTGTCAGGTCTAATAAAACAATTCCTGCACCTTGTCTTCACTCCATCTTTTTACAGACATGGGAAGCGTCCCTGCCATCTTGCAGGAGGCTGCAATCCCCGTTGTGGAGCATTCAGTCTGCTCCCGGTCTGACTGGTGGGGCAGCATTGCTCTGAGATCCATGGTGTGTGCTGGAGGGGATGGAATCATATCAGGCTGCCAGGTACTGCAAGCGTATGGATGAATATGCCTGATACAGGGAGCAAATTTACCTCACACCAGATTAGCATTTAAATGCATATTTGCATTTATTGTGCTCTACTAAGAATGTTTTAGGTGAAAAATATTCTTAAGTGTATTTTCTTAGTAATTTTAAGTGATCCTTCCACATTAAAATAGTATCACAGGTGACCTGAAACCAGTGATTTATTTCCTCACAAACATGATAACCCTAACTTACAACAATGTCAGCTGTATTAGGAATTATCTTACCACATTGCAAATCTCTTTTTAAGTAAAAGCTGCATAAAAGAGTAAGAATATCTACCCCTTGTTTTTGCACCATCCTTAAACCGAACCCTCTGTTCTCTGTCTTTCCTAATTGCTACCTGTCCCAGGGCGACTCTGGAGGTCCCTTGAATTGCTTCACCGACGGAGCCTGGAGAGTCCACGGTGTTGTCAGTTACGGTCCATCTGGCATGTGCAACCAAGTGACTAAACCCACCGTTTTCACCAGAGTGTCCTCCTTCCAAGACTGGATCTACTCAGTAAGCATCCCCCTTCCTCCCTGATGTGATTCTGAAAATGTCACCATATTTTGACTGTGTACTTAACATCCCTGACTTTCATTTCTCTGCTTGTATTTTACAGGTTTTGTAAAAGCCTAACATGGAAAATTTTCCAAAATGTCAAAAGGGAATCAGTGAAATAAAACTATCTCAGTCATTTTGTGTCTGACATGTACTTACTTGTAGTTCTCTATTCAGCCAAAAGGTGGCAATAGTGGATCATGTTCAGACTAAATACCTCTCTAAGTCTTTTCATGCTTTGATGAGTTTCTTGGCACTCTTGTACCAACTCACAGCCTCAGAAATGTAATGTTTAATGGATGCATTTCGTGGTGACACTTAAAACCAGTTAACAAATGGGGCCACAGTTAAATGGTCACTGGGTGAATTTCAATGTCAGGAACGGTGACAATCCTGATCCCCTGACCTCCATAGTTGTAACCCTAGCAGATGGAAAATTTCTCAGGATGTTTTGATGGATGTTTCAAACGAAAGACAAAAGGGACTGGACTTCTGTAGGCTAATAAGGCTTCAGAGGCAATGTGGCATGGAGACAGACCCTTTTTGCATCAAAAAACCAAAAACAGTTTTTTGCGACGTTCACCTAAAGACTTAACAAAAACCACATTTTCTTAATGTTTGCCAAATGTGAGCTATATGCAGTCACTTGTCTTGTCTGTGAATTCTGGCCATATGTTTGTGGTGGTAGTCAGGAGACTACAGCATAACATCACATCAAGTGTTTTTCTCTTAACCATGGAGACCAGAGGCCACAGATGAATTCCAGTGGTTTACACAAAAAACTAAAAGAATGTCAATGCTTCTAATGCCAGCATAAACTGTCTACTGGCTTTAATACTAGAGAAGATATAATGATTTTACTTGGTTAAAACATTAAATCACTAGAAGTGTTTTTAGTTAGGAAGCCAAGACTGCATAGAATATGCTTGAGATGGATCAAAAATAGCAACTGTGTGGGCATATTTGCTTATTTTCTGCCTCTGAATCTAAACTTCACTAAGGTTTATTATGTAGCATAGAGTTCACTTGAACAATTAAGAATTAGACAAACAACATAGTCAAGCCTTTAGAAAATGTTTTTTTTTATTATTATTTGGAGGGACAGGCTGTCAAAATGGCTTAGATGAAAGAAACTGTTTTTGAACAGCAGGTTAAAGTGTGAATATGTAAAAAATAAAGCAGCTTTGTTTGCTCTGCAGGACCATTCAAGCAGAAATATGTACAACACAAAAGGCAAAAAGTAAGACACGTTCTTTGAAAATAAAATTAAAAAAAGCTGTACTGTAATACATTACATTGATAAACACTCACTGTTGCCATTTCTTCATGAGAATTGATGTTTTATACAAGAGAAACAGATGTTTGCTTGCAATAACCAGTGCCCTCTTCATGGCATAAGAACGTATATCAGATGGATTTAAAAGTAATCACAAAGGCAAAAAGCGAATAATACATTTCCGATGTGCACTCAGCACTTTTCAAAGTATACAATTATTCAGAACAAGTTTTTAACAAACAGGACCTGCATGCATAATTTCTAAAGGGTCCAGAAAGGCTGTTGAAACAGCTGTAGAAAGGGTGAGATATGTACATCAACTCTCTAGTGTCCTCAACTGTTCACACAGGTGACAGCAGAATCACCTTTAAAAAGGTCTTGTTCAATAATTAATGAGGCAACTCTTCAATTATCAGGGTTTGTGTGTGCGATAAAAATTGTATAATATATGCAGTTTTTATCCACAAAAACCCTTTACATGTGTAATTTATAACATAATGTAACCCAAGTCACAGACTTCCAAAAAGTTCTGAATACAATCAAATTGATCTTTGCAATTTACTTAGTTTTAGTGGCATTTTGCTAAAATATCAAACCATAAGACTGCCTATGAAAAATACTTCAGAATGCTAGAGAGCGATAACCTTCATAAGTATACATTTCTCTATAATTCATATATTACAAAGGTTGTCCCAGATTGAAAATTACTCATTTCGCTTTCTTAATAAAATATTCAATTTGTCAGTGATTAGAATTCTTTTGTCAACCTACATAAATTAGTTACAAAATATTAGTGTAATTTTCTATGGTTACATTATAGGCAGCGATACAATAGACCCATAATTTAGTTTCAGTGATTAGGGAGATTCCACAGTTTTCAGTCCCAAAGCTTAAATGGAAGCACTGTGCACACACCGTCGGCAGGCATGGCTCCCCTGATAAGCAGGCACATCCAGTAAACTTCACAACACCCCATTTTTATTGCCAAAATGTCTTAAATTAAATAACTAATGAAATGATGACATAATAAGTTACCAAAAACATGTTATATGTATAAGAGAATAGATATTAAATACTTTCTGATGGACTTGTGGTTCCATTTTCCATAAAAACGCCTCAATGCGATATGGAAAAAAGGAAGGAAGATTGCACTTTCAGGTGAAAATATCAAACCACAGTGCTTCTTGAGTGAAAGTAGGCTTAATCTGAAATAAATAAAATAAAATCATAAAGGAAATAATTTAAAACAAAAGCAATAAAGACAATACAGCTACAGCTTTTAATGGTGTGAGCATTATCTCTAGTTAACCGGCTCATAAATAAGAAACTCCATAATTTAGCGTTGAACTGTTGAATCGACCCCATAAAACCGAAACAATGCCTATTTATACATAACTATTTTCACAGATAAAGTGCTGATCGAGGAGCTTTTTAGAGGGATTTTTTGTTTTTGTACCATAGAAGACCCTTGAGAGAGATCTTGAGGAGAAAGAGTCCGCTAGCTTCAGGATTCAACACAAGGGAGGACCCTCCCTACTCAAGTCATCCGGGTGTGAGCCCAAAGGGAGGACATGAACAGGACTATGTTGTGATTTGACTCAGGTTTCCTATGAAGGCCATCACAGCAATGGTCACCATACATTGCCTCCAAAAGCTAGAAAGCTAGAAAAAAAATCCCTGAGGTGCACATTCAGCTGTGTTGAGATTCCCAACCTGGCCCCGATTAAGCTTTATTTCTGTTCAGTATAAGTTGGTGTTCTTGGTTTGGTTAAAAGAGCTTTCTTAGGAATTGAGAGCCGTCATTGGTTTCTATGGGCCCGGTCAAAATTTATCACTTTTTCATATATATATTTTTTTCACTTTCATCTCTAGCTGCCATCTCACACAGCGATAATCCCAAACTGCTTTGCTAACGTTTTGAAGGCAAGTCTGGAATTTGAACATTTATTAGGCAAGAGGGAAATCACAGCTTCCTCCCATATCACACTGACATTGACTTCTTATGTGCATGTTCAGTCCCCTCCCAAACCCCTCTGTTTGTTTGTTTTTTTTTATTTTTCTTGCACTGTCCGAGCATTTTCACGTTTTGTCAAACTTTCACAGACTCCATCACAGACAATTTCATGGCTTCCTCCAACAGCTGATTGTCTGTAAATGTGGCAGGGGGTTCTGGGACGGATTCTGAAAGGCCAATCAGTGACTCCAGGAGGCAGGTCCCCGGGTCACTCGCCGCAGGGAGGCTGGGGTAACTAGGCAACTGAAACTGAAAAAAGTTGTCCATGTGTTCATACTCCTTGAGGGAGTTGTAGAGCGAGCTGGGCCCGTAGCAGGGGAAACCGTCGAAGAACTCCAGGTCTGACTCCGAGGAGAGGCTCAGGTCCATGTTATAGCTTGCTGAGTGATCGACGGTGGGGGAGGGCGTGCGTGGGACACTACTGCTGTGAAACAGGGCATTTCCCTGGTTGGCGTTCTCATCTAAAAGTTCTGAGATTGCTCGATTGTCTGTGTGATCGTCCGCAGAGTCCAACAGTGCAGCGTCTATGTTGTCGTTCTCATCAGCGAAGTCCACCATGCTAAAGCTACTGAAGGCCTCCGTAGATGGCTGCTGTTGTTCTTGCTGTTGATCTTGGCAACACATGTTTTTACTGTCCCCACTGTCCCGGCTGCTTCTTGAACTATTCTCCGAGTCGTTGAAACTGAGAATGCGACTTAAGCCTTTCTCATCCACATCCAGCTGGTTGGGATGCTCACACGGGCTCTCGCCTCCCTCGGAGTCCTCACTCTGACCAGAAGAGTCCGAGTCCGTCATGTCGCTGCTGCAACTGTTCTCTCCAGCTGCGGTCAGTTCTGAGCTAAAGGGGAAGGAGGGCACTGCTGGTAAGGAGGTGGCTCCTGTTGTGTTCTCCTCCTCCTCTGTGCTGGACTGCTCTTCAAGCCTCTTCTCCAGCTCCAGCTTCATGATAGTGTGGATGTAATGTGTCTGTACCCTGGTGGAGTTGAACTCAATGCGACCCTCTGTGTTTCCGCAGCCGTCCTTGGTACAGCCGCACGGGAAAGAGGAATGATCCATCTGTGAGAAGCAGAAAACAGTTGGTAAATTACTTGTGAAAGATAGATAAGAAGAATCTCAACTGCTTTGTGATTTTGAACCCTTGTTATCTTTTTGTCATCTTTTTCAGCCCATACCTGACATTTGATGCCGGCCAGGCTGCAGCTACACGTCTCAGGCTCGCAGAAGCCTTGGCAGTCACAACCGCAGTTCTCCCTGGAGATCCTCAGGTCATGCAGCTGCCTCTTCTCTTCCTTGTCGATCTTCTTCACACCAGCTGCTTTGAGCAGTGCGTAGCGGCGTTTTGGTGGGTAAGGCTGGAGGAAAGAGCCCTCCTCCAAGTTGGCTCCGCTGATGTCGATGTCATGCTCGGGGATGTCGTCCACCGTCAGCCGCTCCGCCTCCTCACACTCCTGGGTTCCATTCTTAGTCAGCTGAAGAAGACAAATGACATTTTTATAAATTTGTAATTGTTGCATTGAATATTTTTTGCTTTGATGTTTTTAAAAATTACCCAAAAAACTTTTTGGGCATGTTTGCTAACCTTCAGTTTGAGAGCCTCCAGCTTCTCCTCCCTGAGTCTGTTGAGGAGTTTTTCCCGGCGTAAGAGCCGCTGCTCCACGGCAAACTCAGCGAGTGAATATGTGCGGAGCAAGCTGTGGCGTTGCATCATGCCCAGAGTGCATCCTCCTCGACTGGGAACACTGGTGAAGCCCTGGCACCGAGGGAAGAAGAACACTGTCACCTGGTCAAACGTCACGTTGCCTCGCCGTGCTCTCTTGGATTTCTTTAGGATGGATGTTGCTGTGGATGAAGAAAGAGCGGATTTGAATTACATCTTATCCAGGAAGGAGATTAGGGTTTAAAGCAGGGCCATGCCTCAGTTGCTTTTGTGTGCCACAAGATGGCATGATGCCCCACCACTTGAAGTCTTGTTGTGTGTGCTGAACAGACTGTAAAAGGACACCCCTCTGATTCATGGCCCTATTCCTTAACCGAGCCCTCTCATGTACCCAATTAAAAGATACTGCTAACAAGATTTCAACACACTTACATCCTTTAAATTGAAACCTACACTACCAAGAATCCATTCAGCCTTGTTTCATGCCACAAAAAACCACGTAGCACAGGAATTTCCTCTTAGCGGCCACCAACACAGCGGAGGAAGCAGAACTGCCAAACTGGTGAGTAAATGCTCGGGGCTTCCGGAAGAGGTGGAGGGTGGAAGTGTAGCTCTCAGGACAGAAATAAAAACTGCCCACCCTGGTCTTCCTGCAAGCTGACAATCCCCACAAATGGCCCAGAAACTGACAGGAGTCAAAGGTCCCCTCTCTGCTAAAAACATTCAGGACCCGCAGCGACCAGCCATCTTTCTATACCCAGACAAATACAATAAAACCATATGGGAATCAAAGTGGAACCACATGTGGGAACAAGTCCAACAATTATTCAAGCTTTATTATAAATTCCACTTCCTCTGCCCAGGAATACTCAACACGACTTTTGAGCCTCGCTTAAAGACAAGCAACTTTTTCCTCTGCATTAGCTGCCAGAGCCGATGTTTCTTTTTTGTGTGTGTGTGTGTGTATGTGTGAACAGAAAAGGATGCTAATACTCCACATGTGTTGAGCATTACCTTTATTGTGTGGTGGGGAATTCCTTGTAGAATCCCATTTTCTCAGAAACAGAGCTTTCTCGGGACACACCCTGAACAACTGCCCGCAAGATTCGGAGAAGCCAAATGAGAAAATCTGTGTACTTGGTGTGATAATTCAAGCTCAAAGAAAGAGCAGCAACCTTTCTGGCCCGATGCAGGTACAGACAGCAGCCTCACTGTGTCGTCTAATCTGCCGCAAGGGGTAATACAGATGAAAGAAACTGCCAGTTTCAGCTTCACATCCATCAAATCCAGTCAGGCTTAAGACACCCACAGGAGACAAATGACACCATCTCTGCCGCCTCTAAATGGGATAGCTTTGCTTGCTGTTTCCCCCCCCCTTCACTTCACAATGGCAGGCCACTTTCTGTCCAACACAAACACAGGATTTATAATGGTCTGCACAATCTGCTCTTCTGTAAGTGTCTGCATGCCTTCTTTTCTTGATTGCCCCCCACCCCTTCCTTTTTTTTTGTATCCCTTTACCCAGCCTCTTTCAGCACCTGTGCTGGGTGCACGCCCGGGCTTCAGACAAGGCTCTGTGTGTTTCCCAGCCTTGGCAACCTGCCACGTTTCTCGTCCTGGCTCCCTGCCCCACCATCCTGAAAACCTCACAACTGTTTGCCCTTCTCCCCCTACGATTCCTCTCCAACCCGACCGGTGCCCTAAAGGCCAGCAGATGCACCCAGGTCCAGACAGAAAACACCCTGAATCCACTCAACCAACCTCTCTCAAGGAAAGGTGAGGCTCTGTCTGTCAGTCTGTCTGCAAGGCTCTGGGAAGAAGGTGGAGACAGAGCCAAGGTGAGCAGCCACTGCATAATGCGATTAGCCATTTTGCAGCTTTGGGGCATGAAATCAAAAGGGGTATTCATTGCAGAAGTCTGAAATCATTTCTGTGAAGTGTTTCATTGGCTGCCAGCTGCCTAAATTCCTTAACTCTCCCCATTTTTATGGGTTTGTTGTCAGAGCCCTCTCTGGAGCAGTAAAGACAAGGCAAAAGAATGCATTTAAAAGCATGTACCATCAGTTTTTTTCTATGATTTATTGTAGCTGGAAGAGGACACTCACTGTTGAAATTTGTTGCTGGGGAGCTGGGATTGCTGGGAGTGGAATCCAGGGTGTCAGAGTAGCAGCTCTCCCCCTCCGAATCCCAGCCTGAGCAGGCAGAGGAGAGGGAGGAGGGTGAGGAGTAGCATGGGTCCTCATCCACCTCCTCAAACTTCCTCTTGAGAAGCCCACTCATGGCGTTAGTGCGAACAATCTGCAGAAAAGAGCAGAGGGAGGGGTTATCAGTAAATTATTAATGCTTATTGTAACAGCTTTGATTGCTGGGTGTTCATGAATATAATGCATATGAAAAAAGAACACAAGCAGAACCGCAGAATAAACATCATCTGTAAGTTACATGAAAGCTATTGTACACACACACACACATATACACACACAGAGGCTTCTCACATTGTTGGTACAAGCGAGTCCTGTGCTCGGCCATGTGAGACCGTGTGCATCCCATTCTCGTGCTGCACTCAGCTGAGAGTGGAAATAAGCCATGGCACAGGAAGCAATCAATCAGGCCTATTCGCATAAGTCAACAATTACTGGACCCTTCAACCTCTTCCAAATCCCATCAGCTCAGCAAATGCATTGATCAGAGAGGCAGAGGTGACCAGTTATATAGACATTTAATATCAATCATTCCCTTTAGGCAGCCGTCATGATCAAATATGCCGTCAAAAGTCACTCGGCTTTGCCACTTGTCTAGTTTAATGTGCTCACATGGCCCTCATAGTAAGTACAGCTATGCATGGTGAAGATGTTGTTACGCAACTCCTGCTTGTATTCTTTCTGAACTCCCATGAGAGTGGCTGCTGGTTCAGCGATAAAAACAATCAATCCTTTGAGAGAGACAGACGAGGAGAAAGACGAGGACAGGAGGAAAAAAAAATGATCACCAGTTCATGAGAACAGGGAATGCCATTCACAGTCTAATCTTCAAAACAATGGCTGATGTTTGTGATAAACTTTTCCATGTGAAAGCTCTGTTGATGTTTAGAAATCTTGCTTGAGTCAATGAATAATACTTTCATAGCTCAATAAAGACAAACCCCTGCATTCTCACTTTGTTCCAGGAAAAAAAAAAAGTCACACAAAAAATAGAAACCCCATGACATGAAAAATGAAGTTGTTGAATGAGAAGGAATGTTTACTGCTGCTGTGTTTTATGGTTATGGGACGTAAACGTGTCACATCGCTCTGACAAACAACAGACAATCTTCTTCACAGTTTCTGGGAAGCGGGGAGGCGATGGCGACTGTTAGACAAGACAGGTCGCCGTCACAGTCCGTGGGCCGAGCTCCTGCTAACTTAAACAAGGAGGGACGGAGGGGTGGAGGGAGGAAGGAAGTGAGGCGAGAGAGGAGACATGACTGGGCTCAACTCCAGTGCAGACACTCCCTTGGATGATGTGGAATGGGGAGAGGAGTTTTTTTACTTTATGCATAAAAAGATCATTTCACCATTAAACTGTTTACTGTCTGTGGAATCACAGCCAAATCACTTACAGCTGCTGCAGCTCGAGCATGTTAGGATGCATTTCAATCTTTGGTTATTTTTAGCTGTGTTTGTTCAACTGTTTACTCGGTAATACCTATAATTTTGCAAAATGTTTATAAGGAACCATCAAAGGTCCCTTTCTGTTTCTCCTCTGGCTTGTTCGATTTTTAGGATAATTACAGAGTAGAGACCTTTAAATTTGTTAAATTTATGCCCCAAACATGTTAATTATTAGACCAAACAAGGCTCAGACACACAGACACCAAGCTGTCCTGCCAACGGGCTAATTAGTTACCACTACTCCTTAGAGGACAGCTAAATGTGTCAAAGGCGGGATGCGTCATTCCTCGAGATCCTCCAATGGCTGTAGAGGGACTTTAACTCCATGCGTGACCTCCTGCTCGCCTGGTGTTTCTTATCAGAATGTTATATAAGTATCAGAGCACATGAAAAAAAAAAGTCCGACCAGGTACGCAAGGAGGGGGTCAGTTTCAGTGTGCAACAGAGAGCAATTATGCAAAACCACTCTTCCCTTTTGACAAGGATTAAAAAGGAAGTCAGAGTCAAGGGCAAGAGGCTTGACACCTTTGTATGGGCGGTGGGGGCAGCTTTGCAGCTGTATACGGGGTTATTATTATTGCTGCAGTCAGATATTGTTGTCCCCAGTGTACAGATGATAAATGAATCACCTTGCAATAGGTCAAGCTAGCTCATACCGTCTCTGCAACAAACAAAAAGGCTTCCTGTGACCACCTTAGTGCCTCAGTGTGGTTTACATTACTGATCCATGTGTATAGCAGCTGCTCATTTCCAGACCATCAACTTACTCAAGCAGGAAGTAATCTCCAAATGCCTTTCACAGCTACTAATATTATCACATCGTGGGATTTGCCTCGAACAATTCAGAAACACCTGGGTGCAGCATCTGTTGCTTACGTTCTCACTGATCAGACAACAAGTGGGCTCTAAGCCCCACGCCACAGCGAACATATCTACGAGAGAAAAGAGGAGCACACATGGGTTCACCTTACATTTTTGCCATCATTCCCATTCCCCTTTTTCTTTCCACGTAAAAAAAAAAAAAAATGAAAACAAAGCTGTGAGGCATCCTCAAGGGAGTGCATAGCGCCAGCTAAGCAAAGTCTTTTTAATTAAAAGCTGCAGTGAGGCAGAAGGGGGGAGGAGAGGGAGAGAGAGGTGGGGAGGCAGCGGTGTCAGAACTGGGTCATTGTCTCTTGACTGCAGTCTACCTGACACATTGATTTGTTAATCCTGTTCAACGGGCAGAAACAATGGCGAGAGGTTAATCCTGGCAAGGGGACGGCTTGTAGTCAATCTGGAGCTTCTCAGCCTGTTCAGCCGCTGCACCCACAGAACAAGGCCAAGAGAGCGAGGAGAACGGATGGAACAAGGGACCGGGGGTAAAAAGACAACAATCATGCAATGACTCATTTGCAAAAAGGGTGGAGGGAGAGGAGAAACAAAAAAAAAGAACAAAGATAAAAGAGGAGAATCCAGATCTGGCTCCTTAAAGAAAGCAGCGCCTGTGAATGTCTGCTCTAAATGGAGAATGGATGTGATCGGACAGCCGAGCCAGGGAGGGAGCACAGCATGTTTTCAACGTGCACTAAATTATGCATCACTGTCATTCCATCAACCGCACACAGGCAGGCAGATAAAGGACGCATCCGCTGAGGTGCTCCCCAGCCAGTTGTCACAGAGTTGAGAAGATAAATCTCAGGCGAGGAGATTTGTCACCAGAAGCACTACGCAGCTCAAGTCAGATGCATAACTATGTCAGTCGAATAAGATTATCTTGATACATGCAGCTACAGGCTGTTAATATGACTTTAGAATACCAATTCATTTCTACTTTATCTGTAGACGACTGCTCAAGTTCTTATTAAAGAGTCCTAAATTATTCAAACAGGGGAGGATGTTAAAAATGTTAAAAAGTTTCGGCTCATTCAATCACTTAAGAACATTCAGCAGCAAATAAGAGGATAACAGTGCTGTCCTTTTACTTTACATGATAGTTTAAAAGAGGATTTTAGGACGGAACAATCCTTACCTTTAAATCTAGTTTTCCAAAACTAGACAGAGAAGAGCAGCCAAAAGGTTTTATTTTACAAGAAATGGAATCAGGAGCACTTAAAAACTTAAAAACATGAGGACAGAGTGGAATTTCTCCAGGAAAATCTAAAATCTAAAAAATCCTTAACGCAATACGCATCCCCGCGTACACGTCCGTAATCATCCAGCAGCCTTTAAACTTCTCCCATGTGCCCCTTCAGCCGAACAGGACAAGTCACAGTTGACTTTGCCCCTTTGCACTGCCTGTCCAGCCTCTTTGCAGCTGATAACAGTGTGGGTGGGAGTGACAAGTCGCACTAAACTTAGCCAGCCAAGTGCATTTACATGGCACACTGACAACCCTGTGCAGCGCCTGAATGACTGACTGACTGAGTTGAGTGCTCATAAAATGTGATAATGATGAGCCTGGGAGTCTTCCTGCGTGTGTGGAAGCGTGTCTAGGCAGGCCGTCCCCCCCTCCACTCTTCAAGGTATCGCACCTCTCACTTCCAGCTCTGTCACTGAGAACACTGAGGTAATTGATCAGCGCTTATCAAGGTGGCGGAGGGGCTGGATTCCAGCTCCTGCACAGCTGGGGAAACACTGGCTCATTTCTTCGACTCAGCTGTTACTCTGAAGCGCTCCACCTGCTGGAACAATGCAGGGAGAGCGGCCGTTTTCCTCCTCTATGAGCCTGTTGTTCTCACTGAAGCCCAAAGCTCGCTGCGACTGTGCCACAGAAACATTCTGTTCCTCTGCCTTAACCCGTGCACACACTGGGTCCAAAAAGCAGAGGTAGTGGGAAGAAGGAGGGAGGATTGTACAAAACAAATAAATAATGTCATGTCTCCAGGCCGCAGGAATTTCATTCTGGCAGCGCCACTCTTGCTGTAGTAGTGGGAGAAGAACGCAGGCTCTATCTAACCCAGATGTGTTTTCTACTGCTAACCACTGGAACGTCCTACAACCAGGAGGCAGCCAAGCGAGCTACCTTTTTCCAGCCACACCTGACAGGGTATTAGCTTGCACGTGGACCTCACATGCCCCCAGCTGTCATTAATCTGTTATGCAGGCCAAACTTGAATGACCAGGTGATGTCTGCAGGAGCCAGACTGTGTACTCTTACTGATCTGGGTTAGTTTACCCAAAATGTAAACCCAAAAGAGGTCTGGAAAGCTAATTTTAAGTGCACTTGTTCTTGGAAAAAGTCTTGCTCTGCAGAATGGAAGATAAAAGAAGCAAAAAAAAAAGGAGCTGTGATTTTATCTATCAAAAGCTGTGCATTGGGTAAAAAAGGAAAGTCTGCTACCAGAAAGCATGCAGCTTTGTGCGTGTGTGTGTGTGTGTGTTTTTGAGAGAGCAAGAGAGAGTGGAGGAAGGGTGGAGGTGGTTGTGGGTTCAGGGGTCGTGCTCCAGTCTGGGACACTTGCAGTATGGAATGCTGGGAGAGGACAAAGCAGATGGGAGCTCTCCACTGCTGTGTGGGAGACCATCAGCATACTCCCTGCACACACACACACACACACACACACACACAGACACCCTCCCCTCACCCCTCTCTCTCGTCTCCAGGCACAAAAGCGTGGGGCCATCCTGCGTGACCAAAATGAAGCAGGCACAGACAACCTTGTCTGAACCCAGCACTACTACTGCTGCTGCTGCTGCTGCTGCTGCTGCTGCCGCCTCCCTCAGCTAAGGAGACAGACACTAAAAGTCTGTGTGAGCTTCCTGAGGTTGTGAAACACACACTGCAGTGCACAGGAAGTGGCCATCCAGTTTATCTCTGCTGTGTCTGACAGCTGCAAGCACCACAAGGTTAGCTGAGTACAGGATTATATGGGGATGAGGGAGACGTGAGGTGGACAGTGTTTATCTCAGTTGAAATTCCTCTAAATGTTCAACAGAGCCTTGGTTGGCTTTTCGTCATTTAAGTATGCAAAGAAAAGGAAACAAACTGCTCGTTTATCATCACTTGCAGCTGCACAAGGGTGTGAAATGTGAGCTAAAATGGAAAATTGTATTATATAACTAGAGATAAAGAGTTATTCAACATTACTACACAATCCTGGGAAGTGAATACCACAGGAAAGGCACAGCATCAAGTGCTATATCCAATCCCTGTAAACAAAGGATCTTTCAGCTCTCTGTAGCCTAATTCCAGAAAACATGATTCCAGAAATGATCCGAGTGAGGTCGCACTAGAGACGATTAGATCCATTCAGCCGCTGTACCATAAACAGAGTCTGGCTCTTTAAAATAAGAGGCTCAAACTGGAGGCTCATTCCTCATATGCGTTCCTAACAGCTTCAAATGAGATAATCGCAATCTTGTAAATAAACTGACAGCGAGCGTAAACACGCGCTTCCTTTTGGAAATTAACACAAACATTTATGCGTCACAATTACCGGTTAATTGACAAGGAAATATCCATTTTGCGCTTACGGAAAATGAAAAAAAAAAATGTTCCAGCAATGAAGACGCTCAAAATTTCCGTATTCACACCTGGTTAGCTGTTATCTGCGCGAGGTGGAAATCGTTAATCATTAAATGTGGCCGGAACGTGCACGACTCGGGGCTCGGGGCAGCGCTCACTCTCTCCCCGCTGACCCGATCATTCCTCATGATTAATGCTAATTCTAATGACAGCAGCCCCTGTCAGCTGTGTGCTCACATGTAGTGCCTTCAGGAGTCGCTCGAGTTACAAGAGGCGCACCAGCACCGCTGAGGTGAACAAGAACAACTCCGCACGGGCTGAATACACAAAGCCGACCCCATCAACAGTTCACACAAACCAATCCACAGCCGAAAAAAACACACTTTCATGAAAAGTAGGCTGACACACTCCCGCGAGCAAGCCGCGAAGTTTCTGAAAAAGCACTTGAATAATCCATGATCGATATATTAATCAATAAGTGAATGAAGCGGATTGTTGGAATCTCGCCTAAATCAATAAATTATCTTGTTCCTTTTTGCAATTATCCGATTATGATCAGCTGTGTGTTAGTAAAACTAAACCCAGCAGGCAGAGAGCCGTGTCAGTATTTATAATAAAAGCGTCAAATTAAGCGAACTAACATGCAAAGTGTGTTTTTAAAAAAGAAATCCATTCAACACAGCGTCAGCATTCACCTGTAACAGCGATTTTTGTTTTTTTGTTTTTATTTTTGGGGCTCACACAACCACAAAAAAAACCTTCGTATTTAAATGACTCCCCACACAAGAGAAAGAACATTCAAACTACTTGGCTTCCCTCCTCCGCTGAGGTTAAACACATAAAATACAGTACGGTGTTCAATAACCCCAACAGCCAACTCTCCCATTCCGACTCTACTCACCAACAATTCGGGTATCCGATCACCATTAGTGACAAAATAGCGTCGGGTAAACAGCCGATGGGATAATATGGAAGTAATCCAAATGGCATAAATAAATACAGCGCTTATCCCCGCATATAGACAGCTCCTCGGTGCTATTGTCTGTGTCTGTCCGCCGCACGGGGCTCCGTACCAGCTGAAGCGCTTCCCTTGTCTGTAGCAGACTGCCGAGAAGCGCAGCCTTTTTCGTCAGTGGAAAACTCCCTCCTGGCGTCTGCTCTGACGCAGGCGGTGACACAGGGAGGCTGCCCACGCCGCTTCCTGCATGTCCTCCAATGTTACTGTAGCCTTCCCATACTACCTGCATGACACCAATTCATATGGTCATTTATTCTATTTACATAAAAATATGTGGGATAAATCATAAAAGTGGGAGGTCCTGAGCCCTATTCGTGATTGTGGAAACATTTCGTCGCTGGGTTCCTAGATAGATACATAGCCTTTAAATTAAAAAAAAAATCAAAAAAAAGTTTTTGTTGTCACATATAATCATAGACATTTCAATATTTAATACTATTCTGAGGCGCCTACCTTCAAAACGCAATCACCCCCCCTCCAAAAAAAAAAAACAAAAAAAACACAGATAAGCCTACAGATAAACTGATTGAGTCTAGAAAATGAAATTGAGGCAACAGATTAAAATGAGTTTCACTTAGTCGAGTTACGAGTTTCATGAAAAAAAAATGAAACAAAGGAACATAAAGTTTAAAACAAATAAACAAACAGCAGCAACCAGTTTGTGAATTTAAGGTCACATCAGTGTGACCATGTTCTGTAGAAGTCAAACATCACTAACCAAAATTAGAGCACCCAAATAGGTTGGCAAGAAATTAAAGTGTAAAACCAAAACTAACTGAATAAGTTGTAAATGAAAAACTGACACAGAAACTGAAACAAAACTAAAAAGTTCATTTGGCACGTGACAGTTGTTCTTCAAGTCAGAAATGCTCTTTAGCTCAAATAAGAGAAATAAAACCAGACTGGGTTTGGGTTTTCAAAATGTGTTGTTTTCACATGACAGGGACAACATACTGAACAGACAGACAGACAGACAGACAGACAGACAGACAGACAGACAGACAGACAGATTAGAGTTTTTTATATTGAGATAATTCTCATGATTTTCCAGCCAAATTAATTATGAACAAGCTCATTGTCTTATCCGTAAAATGTTCTGTACCTCAACTGAAAACAACACTGATGTTGTGGGAGAGCATGTTTTGAACAGGACAGCAACAATACACCGTTGTTTTGTGATGTTGTTCTTAACAGAGTTTCTGATCTGCATCGTCACCAAAACATCTTACATCTCCTCACGAAGAAAAACAGCCATCAGAGGATCCCCACTCTCCTCTCTATGAGCTATGTGCTGTGTTACCATCACTAGGCGGGTAACATCATCTCTAATAGTCACGTGGGCGGTGCTGTAATGTTGTGTGGCGTGGCTTATTTCCAGTCAAAGGAAAACACTGACTAAGCTCTATGAAATTATGACTCAGTTTCTTTTTCATGGAACACTAAAACTGAAGTAGAGTTTCAAAGGAAACAACTGGTTTTAATATGACAAGTGATCAAAACTCCTTTTTTGAAATGATTCTCTCAGCACGCGCAGGAACTCAGGCTCAGCTAATATGAAAACTCTTACCTTTAAATATTTTGTATTGCAATGACTGTGTTTGGGTTTTTGTAGCTTGACAAAATAATCTTAATTTGTTGTATTTTTTTTAAATTTGATGTTACCTGAGCAAACATTTCAACCCAGAAAGACCCTGAAACGCAGCTGAAACCTGGGAGTTTTAGCAACCTTGAGGAAGTTTACTTTCTGCAGTAACTTTTTATAGGTTTTTATTTTTTATTCAGACATGGTGGAGTTTTTGAAGGCAAATTCTGGTATTTTTAGGATTCAAAGGGAAATTTTTTATCATGCTAGGAAATGGTTCCTTTTTTACTGAGACTTAAATAAAAGAAATGGTTTTACTTTGGTTTCTGTCTTTACAAATTTGAGGCTCCAGCTAGCAGCCTGTTAGCTTAGCTTAAACAAAAAAAGGGCAGGAGTTTATTTAAGTTCAATAATTAGTTATATGTTTTTATTTTATCCACACAAAACAAAATGTGAAAGTGACAGTCTTTCATTCAACAGAAGATTATATTCTGGACTTTCTCTGATAAGAGATGCCAGGAAAAATGAAACTTAAATTTGACTACTGCTACACAAAAAACAAGTAAATAGTCTTTCCTCAAAGTACAGAAAGAGCTATAAAAAAGCATTTATACCTTTATTCTAAAAACAAAAGGGTTTTTCGATTTCTTCATAATTAAGTAAGTTCCGTTGAAGGAACTTTGTCATTTGAAACTATTTTTAAAATAGAGAAAATATTCTGTAACAGTTTCTCTGGTAGGAGTTTAGGGAAATAGGTTTATTAGAAGTTGTTGACCTTAAGAGGAACAAACAAGTTGGCCTGTATATGTCATTTTATTTTGATGTGTGGGAGTTAGTGAAACTTTCACTCATGATCCCAGTGTTTACACTGATGGCCCTGAAACTGCTGTTTTCAAGGTCGAGAACAAATCTTTACACAGCATTAATGATTTCACATCAACATATTAATTAAAATTCCACACAGCTTTGCTCACTGATTCAATCAGTCTTTTCTCCAGAAAGCAGACACACCCTTTCCCTACTCCACTGAACTTTTCTCAGGTATTTACAAGTCTCGCTGCCTACGGCGAGGGCACAGACATGCTCTGCTTTCACTCTCAGCTGGACCTGAACACTGAGGCAGAGTGTTCTGCCAATGTCAATACAGGTGCCTGACTCAGATATGTGGGGAGAGGTCTTCTAAAGCTGTGTACATAGAGCTATGCTAATTGTCTCCAGCTAATAGAGGGGCCTTTTCTCACCAGACTGTTGAGCTAGAGGGGCCCATTTAGGGCATCGACCCCAGAGGCAAAACAAGCACATCAAGCTGACTGACAGCAGAAGTAGTCCCATTACTGCTCCTACGGGGCTCATAGTGTTCCTATTTTCGAATGAAATTATCTTTTTTTACAAGTAATTACATAATGAAAACCAAAACAAGACACGGTGTCCAAGTCTGCGGACTTACCTGATTTTCTTTTAGAGGTAGTGGTTTCACTGGAGCCATAAATTAGCATTTGAACAAGAGTGAATGGCTGATAATGAACACATTAGATAACAGAGATTATGGCTGGCCACGCAACTTATTTGTGAACCCAAAGGACTCATTTGAGGCTCGAGTGAAAATGTGAGAAAAACTGCAGATTAACAACACAAATAGGATGCAATTTACACTTTGTTGCTGTACCCAGAAAAATAAGTCTTATTAAAACAATAAGTCCTGGTGGTTTTGCCAACAAGTTAGTGTGAATATTAAAGCCAAATTCTGACTGATGAGTGAAAATACATTTAGTTAAACAGAGGGTGACAGAAATCATAAAAGATAATATTTTTCTATAGTTGTTCCATCCTTCAAACACACAGCAGTTTCTCAGTAAATAGTCAAGATCAAGGTATGCATTTTGACACATACTGTTACAGGCTAATTACACTGTGATTAAGGTGAGGAACCAAGGGGCAATTTAAGGTGTTATTGCAGCGTTTGCATTGTTGTTATTGCAACTTGTAGAAATGGAAGAAGTTGGAGAGGGTGCAGAGAATGGCTCACAGTTTAAGGATCAATTTGAGGAGGTCAAATAAGACGATTAAAGGGGAAAAGAGAATATTTGGTGTTATTTTCTCTAACCAATAAACACAGAAATACTGGACGGTGTTACTATTACCACTACTACCAGGTATGTGAAATCCATCAAAATAAACAGCTCTAACTGCTTAACAACTTTTCACTTCGTTTTAAAGCATGGCACTTCAATAAAATAAAGGTTGAGTAAGTAAATGTGTAATCTAGTATAAAAGAATTTAGAAGTGTTGTCTGCATAGTTAATCTTTGCTGCTATCTGTGTTGCAATAATAACACTGCCATTGTTTTGTTTTTGTTTTTTCATGCAACCAGGGTGTGTTACACGGTAGCTGAAGGTGTGTGACATAGTAATGCTTCAGTGTGAGCCTGGGAGTCTCCATGTCCAGACAGACTCCACCCAATTAGCTTCCCTGTCGCCCTGAAACTCCTATGAACACAACAATAAACCATCCACGGCCCCGAGGAAGAAACCGGCAGTCACATGAGCGGCCGGCAGCGGTCACAGCCATTACTGAGGAATTCTGCTCTCTTCACAAAAAAAGCACAATAATCACCAGCATTAACAATTAGCCCTCTGTTTGTCAAGTTCCCTGGAGCCTGGAGACATTCTGACACTGACACTTCTGTGGTGTGGTTCAGCGTAAAGCCTAATTATAGTCGGAGCTTTGACAAACATCAGATCACTGACACGGCTTCGACAATGTTGTTTGACAGACAAACATTATGTAAGAAGTGATTCTGGGTAGCATAAAAGCTTGTTGTGAGTTCCTGGTTGCTGGTTTTTGGTCTTTGATGAAGTGTCCTTCATGAAGTTCACTCGAGATAAACAGGAAATGTCTTGGCGGTGGAACCCATGCTTTTTATGTTGCCCTTTGAAGTCCCCTGTCAGGCCCATCAATTCCCTTTTTGATAAACAAGGAAAACTTCCAGGGAACAGTGCGAAACACACATGTTTACCCTCTCTCCTAAGAAAAAGAGCTGCATATGTGTGTACGTGTTTGTGTGAGTGTGTGAGTGTGTAGGGTGGGGGGGATGGTAGCCCTAGTGCCAAAGCCACTGAATCAGGCCTGAATACATTAAGGCCACTCTCTTTAAAAGTGTGCCAAAGAGTTCATGGTGGAAGACGCCCCTCCAAGAGCACAATAATGGGCTTCAATGCTTTCCATCTGCGGAGGGAGAAAGGCCTGTGACTGCACGTGCTGCGTGGAGTGGGCTCAACAATGTATCAATTTATGGCCATCAGAAGCATCATAAAACTGCTCCCGGGGTGAAGGCTGGGGTTGTGCTATAATATGCCAAAGCCATCAATAAACAGGCATTATTAAAACAAAAGCGGCATCAGCATCTCAGCTCAGGCTAAGTTTGTATTTTAGAAGGGATACATAAAACAAAAATGATTTCCATCTACATGAGCATTTTAATATCTTATTAGAAATAACCTTGGTCCAGGCTAGTGCCTTAAAATACATGAACACGAACACGTATGCACACTAGCTATGTGTTTTCCCTTTTTTTGCCTCCTTCATGTGGGCATTAGCATCATAAAAAGCAGAATTTAACTGCACTACAGCTGCAAGCTCAGACAACAAGGTCAGCAACACCTGCAACTTGTTATTCATGTTGAATTAACTGCTGGTGGACATGAGACAAAGATATATGCAGGCGGATTCTGCTTGAACTCTTCAGGAAAAGGGTTACGTGACAGGAGCGTGATGAATCAGGGAAGGACTCGTCACAACTGATCAGACCCAGTTAGCAAGAAAGCATGAGTGTCTGCATCATCATTTACAAAAAGTTTCTGTTTCAACCATCCTCCTATGACCCAATCTTGGAGTTTTCATACTAGAATGAGGTCAGTAGCGTTTCAAGAAAGTCTTGATTTAATGAGATCCTAAATGCCGGAGTATTGTGGACTTTAGATGTAGTATAAGTCATGCATTTTAAGAACACACATGTAATAGTGCAGATGCAGCCTGAGCTTTAGAAAGCTTGCCCAAAAAATCCTGGAAACAAGCAAAGAGTAAATTCACAGCAACATTCATGCTGACAGGGGTCGAGAAGTGTCCCCTGGAGGAGAGACGGACCAGATGAGACAGTCTGATGTTGTTGTTATGGTGCTGGTGGTCAGAATGGGGGGCAGGAGGGAGAGAGAACGGGGCTCGGGGGAGGGGAGCTGATTGATGGCTCCAGCTGTCCCAGAGGAGAGGAACACAGGCAGACAGCTGGTCACCTGTAGCCCCAGACATGACTGTGATAGAGGCGCATGGCATTGTGTTTCACTGCGGAGGGCAACCAGTGCAATGCAGAGTTCAGGCCACTGTTCATCACCGCCAAGAAAACAAGCGGCGCAGCTACAGGGGATGAGACTCGAGGATTAAAGGAGCACTTGAGGAAAAAGATTTAGCCAAGGAAAAGCGTGCATAAGGCTAATTTATTGGATTTTGACCAGTAATTCAACACTTCAAGTGTTTTGTTAACAAGATTACTTAAAACCCAAATAGAAAACACACATGCACACACACACATGCACCATGTTATCATCTTTTAAGGACAATGCAGTCCTCATAACCATCCAGTTTTTGTGTGAGCTTGCTGAGCATGACTACATTAAGAGTAACTATTGTTTTGACACAAGTTACATGAGAGAGAGAGAGAGAAAAAGAAGAGATGAGCTCACAGGCACAGAAGCAAGAGGGAAGAAAAAAAAATCACCCTCCCCCTCCAGCAGCCAGCCAGCCAATCAGCACGCAGAGGAGCTGGTTTACTTGGAGACCAAAGAATCTGTGTAGTGATATGACATCATCAGCTGCCCATTAAAGGATAGGTCACTTTTTTCTTTTCTTCCCCCTCTTTCCTCCACCTTTGAGGATGAGGAAGAAAATGTGATGCAGTTCTCCAAGAGGAACAAAGACCCTTTCAAGCATCTACCTTCCCTGTTTTTCTTCCCCTTATTGTCGGCATAAAAGGATTGTTGTAGTCGTCTTTTCTCAATTTCACCTTCCAGGGTTGTCTGAACTGGATGCTTGAGTATTATTCATGAGTTTCAGTTGTTCGGCTCTGAGACAGGCACGATTCATAAATTCAACAACTTGCCTCTGCTGTTTTCCTTTGTCGCCGCAACACTGAGACCAGAAATGTGCAGTTTTCAATGCTTCCATTCATCTACTAACAAATAAGCACTATGTTTGGGTTGCCCTCACTGCATACAGTATGTGTGCCTGCTCTTACTGGTTCTCTGTATGTGTCTTCAGCTTTAGGGGGAGAAAAGCTGCCAGTTTGTGTTTTGTTTACTTGGCAACGTCACTGGGCTGTCTGACTAATGCATTCTGGATTGTCTCTCCCGGGACGTTTGTTCTATGTTTTATTCATCGGTGTGATGTGCTATAGACTTCCCCCTGACATAATATTATTGATTGCCTAATAGACTATCAAATAAATGGCCTCACTCAAGGCATCAAGAGCTTAGGGTACCTTTGTTTTTTATAGATAATTAGATTTTGAAATAGCAGGGCTGTATGTAACAGTTAGTTTCACTATTGATTAATCCGATGTTTTCTTCTTTCCAAAGTAACTGATAAATGGTTTGGTCTATGAAGTCTCATAAAAGCCTGAAAAGACAAAACAACAGTCGAAGCACAAAGAAAGTCAATTTGCTTACAAATAAGACAAAGACATTAATCCTGAAATTACTTATTAACTTATCAGTAGATTGTCAAAAATAATGTGCAAATGTTGTGATAATTGTTTGAGCATTCAATTTTTTTTAAAACAATTTTTGTGATTTATTAAATAACATGTTTGAGTGCTGAATTGTTGGTTGACAAATTGAAAAATTGGATACATTTGCTGATGATTAATAGACTAAATACTTAACTGATGAATCAAGTTAGTTCCAGCCCTAAAAAACAGGAGAAAATCCTCACAATTGAGAAGCTGCTACTGGTAATTTTTGACTTTTTTCTTCAAAAAAACACTTTTATTTTCTATTGATTGACTAAAAGATTAATCGAGGGATTGTTTCACCCTCTTAAAACTTTTTTAAACTGATTTTTAGACATGAAGTTCACTCTGTGAATCCAGGTAATCCTTCACTTTTCATGAGACAGCTGTTACTGGCACTCAGAATATTAATAGGCTGAATCTTCCTTTTTGCACTGTGAAGCGAAATTATGTTCGTAGGAAACCGTTACATGAAACAGAGAGTGAAAAAAAAGTGGTGTGCAAATCTGCTGCTGAAAGGATGAGTGACATGTGTAACGGTGAATGGGTCCCCTGCTCGGTGAACATCCCTCACCAACACTCAGACCCATTATTCACATGACTGAGCTAAACCCCACTTCCACACGGGACCCTGCAATTGGCCTTTATCTCTGCAAATTCATCGCAAAAACACTGTGATCATTGTAGACTCCTAAGCTGCCATTACACTCTCCTGAACTGCTGTGAGGCTCCAGTCGATGTTCAGCGCTGTTGGGACACATGTCCTCCAGAATTTACAACTCCAGACGGCTCTATGCATTGCCCAGAAATCAATACATGGCAACCTGTGCTTTATTGCTACATAACACCACTAAAAGATGTAGTGCGGGAGCGCACACAGAGATATTAACTCGATTGAGTGTCAGACAACAAAAGTGAAACCTCTCATCTGCTTATTTTCCTTTTACTGCAGCACTTCCTCATCGAAATGTTTACATGCAGCACACGTGCTTTCAAAGAAAAGACAGAGGCTACTGAGGCTCAGGAAGTGCTCTGCTGATACTGATACAGGCTGATAACACTGAAATCTCACACCCTAAGATTCAACATGTACACGTAAAGCAGCCAGTGCTGATAAAAATTCATTTAAAATGTCAAATTCTACCCGTCGACTTTTGTTTTTCTGCCTGATTTATAGCCACTGCATCATTAATCAAACAAGTTATTAGTATATTTGACTATTAATTATTTCCATCTGCCCACTCTCATACTATCACTCTGTCACAGTGTCACTTATTTGTGCTATTAGAGAGTTGAGTTACAGGAATAGATTGGCTTTAAGCAGAAATTAAGAAGCTGTTTCCCTGCAACAGAAGACTCGGACTGAATGTGATGGAAGTCCCTCGTCACGTCATGGTCTCACGCTGACACAAGGAGAGGGAAACCACACACTGCCGTATTTCCCGTTACACACTGAGCACTTCCTCTTTTTTTTGTTCTTATTGTCTGTGTGAAAATTTCAAAGTGTACGGTATATCAAGATGACATAAAAAGATTGTGCTGGTAAAAACAAAAAAAAAAAAAGGGGGGGGGCCGCACTGCTGAAATTTCCGACAATAGCAGAAAGCAGATCACGTCGTCTTGAGGATTCAGAAGAAATATTTGTGAGTCAAGTGTCAACAGCTTACTTACTGTCTTACTTACCGAGACAAATAACAAAAGAGTTACCATAACTCAGCAAACAGAGCTTCTAAGTTTTTCAAATACTCTTTCCATGGGTGCTCTTCTGTTTATTTTTGGTTTTGTGCACAAATCAGTACAAACAAACTGAATGCAAAGTACCCTTTTCAGACCATTTATTATGGAAAATAATGCTTCTTTCATGCATGAACACTATCCCACAAATGTTCAGTAACATTCCTGTAAGGGGTCATGTGTGTATTGCAGCAGCAATCGTTTTGAACTGCCAATGTCCCACCTTAAAACACATTTTCAGGAAAATAAAAATCTTTCCTTGAGTCATTATTTCAAACTTGATGGAGACTGAAAGATGTTTTAAAGTTTCTGTATCATAGTATCTGTATAGTGTCAGTAACCTCATGCATTTTATCACCTCCTCTTTGAATCACCTTAATGTCTTGTGTTACATTTTACACAATATGAAGAAGCTTTGCTCATTATAAAAGACACAGACTGTTAAAAGATTAGTGTGTCCATCAATCAGCATGTTGACACACTGCAACACTGCAGAGTCAAAGAATATAGCAAAGATTATGAAAAACTTCTCAGAACTAGATGTTCAGAGGGAGACAGGTAAGTGTGGGCCTTGTAGAAGTAATTATTTAGCTTATTCTGATTATGTAATGGAGTTATTTGTGTTTATGTAAACATAAGGTCTGAGTCATGTGTGCTCCCACTCCATTAAAAGGCTTCTTAAGTGTAGTTAGTTAACTAAATCTCAGCTTTCAGCTCTGCAGTGGTTGGTTGTCGTCAAACAAGATCACCACGTTACGTCTAATGAGTGGCATTTTTTCACTTGGGGGGATGGAGGACAATACGGCGCTGGTAATGGGGGAACGGCAGGGGAGGAGCAGGTGGGGGTGGCTGGGCTGAGGCAATGGGGGGGCGTGGGGGCTTGCAGTCGCTGAGGCTCGGAGATTCAGCATCACAGCATGCCGCTGTTACCACGGCTACAGTGACATGCGGGCCAACTGCAGGTGCCAGGCCGACAACAGCGAGGCCCAATTAGAGACCCTGGGAGAGGGGAGATAATGAAATCCAGCCCTGGACTGACGTGGGTTAACTAAATAAGTCCACAGTCGTTTAGTATTAACAAAAAAAAGATGACCGGGTGGGATGTCAGAGTAAGAAAAGTGGTCAAAGACTCCTGGACGGTCGTTCAGAATTATTGACTGACAGGCTGTAAACCTGAAGAATTTAAGATTTAATTCAATCCATTACACGTCTGTTACTAGTTTGCATTACCACACTTTCCTCTCCTCTAACAAACTGCTTCTTCCCACTGCTGTCTTTCTCTCTCTTACTCTATCAGTCTGTTTCAGCTGTACCTCACTTGCACACTTCCCCCCTAGTTCACACACACACACACAAACAAACACACACACATGCACACCACGGCGTCAACCTCCGGGCTAGCTGGTGCAGAATGGCCTCAGAATGTGAGAAAGGGACAAGTAGCAGTGTTTACCGAGCACCACTGTCCACACATCCGTTCCCACAATGGCCCCATTGAGGGTGGGCCCAGGTTAAAGCCTATTTAAAAGGCTTGTTTAACACTGAGAAGAGGGGCCGCATACCCGAACTGCAGGGAAGGGGAGGTGAGTGGGTGGGTTGGAGAGGAGGGGGGGGTTACACAGCAGGCTCCTCACCCTCCACCCCAGCTTTTTCTTCAAAGCAGAGCTCATGTTGTGCTGACAATTCACTTTGTTTTTTTTTTCTCCCTTACTGCACTTCTGCTTTTTTTTTTTCTTTTTCCTGCGTGTTTTCTGAAAATTTGTTTTTCACATCGTGTGTGTCTGCACGTGCGAGGGTACACGAGGACGTGCCACAGTTTGAGCTGAGCAGAGGACAGGGGCCAACGGAAACCAAAGGACGGAGAAAAAGGGTGGGTGTAGTTGAGAAAGTAGATAGTTTTAGGAGGGAAAAAAGCAGGATGGATGGGCAGAGAGGAGGAAAGAGAGAGTAAAGGACAGCGAGGGAATATTTTCCCCTCCACCTCCCTCCTTCCCGCCTTTCTCTTCTCCTCATGTGAAGGACAAGCCTGGCGGGGCTGCGGTCTGGCCCAATGATTGTGTACGGCGCCTTGCGGTGCCTCACACAGGAACCCCATTAATCACTGGAGCAGGTCTCTCACTCCTGGACACAAAGACCCCACACACTGATTCCACTGCATACACTTGTACATGCAAACACACAAACATAATGAATACTTGCATATCTGCATGTGCATGTGAGGAAAAAAAAAGAGCAAGAGAGAGAATGGAGATTCCTAAGCGTTTTCACAGAAGTACATGTAATTATTTCTAAAATGTTTTGGCAGCGCTCTGCAGAGAGAACTGAGAAAGGAATGCCAAATAGTTTGGAGTCACACCAAGAGAGCAGTCTTGAATTGGTTTAGCGTTTAGTCATGGGCTGAATTTGTTCCTACAACACAGAACAGTCCTGATATAAAGTGTCCTGATATAGTGATGTCAAGAGGGCTTATTTTACATTCCGTCTTGCGATGTAATCCTCCTCCCAAAATATATCTGATTTAATTAAGTAAACAAGAAAATAGTTAAAGATGACTCTAGATTCCTGAGAAATTAGATATGAGTACAGAGATGTGCAGGAGATACACATATTATCCCACAAGTCAAGCAGGCAATGTTTTCCAGGTCATTTGGTGGAGAAATCCCTGCAGCAAATCTATTTCCATCGGCTGCCTTGAGCCTGAGTCCATGTGTGCACAGTCCGTCTATAGTAGGAGTCGAGGAAAGGACACCACTGAGGTCATCCCCTATATTAAGACTACAGGCTCCTCTTACCATCAACATGGTCTGCAAAAAAAAAAAAAAAATAAATTATCAGCCTTAGCAAGTCATTTACTCCCACATGTGTTGTTGAAATGAAAAAATTGCATAAGGGAAATAGTGACTGTTATTTACTATTTTTAGAAAATGACACTGGATCCTGGAAAAAATAGCTTAACACGTAGTTTGTTTTCACTCATAATAAGAATTGCACCTATTTGTAGATTTTTTGGACTCATTTTAAGGAAAACAAGCATATTTTTTCCAAAAGTTTGAACATGCATACTTAGTGTGCATATTAATTTTTAAATTTTCCAATGTTGTTTGCTGTCTGAACTGCTGCAAAAATGGTTTGTTCAGCCATAAAATGAGTACACAAACCTTTGCATCTGCAAGCATAAATGCAAAAAAAAAAAGCAAACAGGAAATTGGATTGATTGATAGTGCAATCTGCAGGTGGAAGAGGGGGAGGAGCACTAAAATGCAGAGTTGTCTGGCATACGAGGAGACAATCATCTGAGTGTGGGTATGTATGTGTGTGCGCATCCTCCTCCACTCTTCCTCTCAGACATCCCCCCTCTCTCATACCTAATCCCAGCCTAGCCACTATAATTTACTGCCCCGTCGGTAACTAGCCATCGACAGGGAGGAGATGAGGAAGAGAGAGAGGAAAGGCAGGAGCCAGAGGCAGGCTGAGGGTCAATGGCTATATCGAGCACATAAACCCCCATGTAATGAGCAATATTTGTGTACCAGGAAGAAGGTCGTCAGGGCGAAATGGAGAGGGAGTTGCACGTCACATGCAGCCACAGGACTCCATTAGTCAAGAACAATAGAGCACATGTATAATGCATTTTTGTGTATGAATGCGCGAGCCAATAAACTGAAACTGAAAAGATGTGAATATGCTTTCTTCCCTTTTCTTTCTTACTTTTTATGATGTATCATTTATTGTTTTTATTGTGTTCCGTCTGACGCCAAATGCGCCGTTGCTGTCTGGCTTGTAAAAGAGATTTCTGATCTTAATGAGACTAATAAGCAAAGATGAAGCTGAAAACAAGAGCCATACGCTAAAGGGGCCATTTGTTTCCTTTCGTACGCAGGCGTTAACTGTCATGTGCGGCAGAGTGAATCACTATCCTAATTATGTGTTATTGCCTAATCAATGTGTTTGTGGTGATGAAGCAGATTAGTTTTTGTTGAAAATCTTGCGTGCGGTGAGGTAGAAATGCAAATGAGACGCAGCACTTTGGAGCTAAGTGTCCATCAGTGCTGTCTTAGTTTAGCAATCTGCGTCTTGGCTCTAATAATTAAAAATGCACAATGAAGTGAATCTAGTCAGTCCTGAACAGCTGACCTCAGTCTGGGTAAACAAATTTTATGTTTTTCCAACAGAGTCTGAGTGCCTGTTGTTTTTTTGTTTTTTTTGCCCGTGTAAAAAGCTGGGCCTTTGTGAACAGATTAAGGCGGCAGATCCTGCGTGTTTGAGATTTGATGCGCATTGGGGCTACTTTTAATCATCTCAGTCCTAACGTGACCTCGCACTGTACCAGCATACTCTACAGATGTATCGAGAACCCCTTCGGGCCCACAGACTCATCCCCGGTGGAGAAAGCCCCTCTGGGATTGGCCCAGCATAAGCCCCTTTCTAACTGATGGGGCTCAGGGACGTGGATTGACAGCATGTGTTTCATAATGATTAAATGCTGAACGAGGAGCCCGTCAGTGACCAGGCATCGTCTCACACACACACACACACACTTCCAGGTGCTGTTAATCATCTAAACAATACACTGCATCCATCTCACACACAATGGATCCATATGCACGGGCAATCAGCTGTGAACCTATCAGCCCCGGTATCAGCAGTCGTTATGTTAATGACTTTGCCGCCACGTGTGTTTTTCTTTTGGGTGAGAATGGATGTTATGGCAGGCAAATCAAGAGCTGACTGATCTACATCGATGCGCTAATGACGCCCTGATACTCTAATTAATTAAACTCGTAAAAGCAAACAGTGTCTATTTATTTATAGCTTCCTGGAGGTAATTCTTCAGTAGATCAGGTCTGTGTTTGCAGGTGTGATTAGCAACACAAGATGTTGATGGAATCTGGCACCTCGGCACTTTTAAACCCCCCCATGAGTAAATATGTAACATAAGCAAATAACCAACATTGTCTAGAAGTAGCAGCGAGGCAGATGAATTGAATTTATTAAAGCTCTTTAAGAGGACACATGCATTAAATATGTAGCCTGTAAATCTTTTATAATCTAATTATGAGCAATTTGGAAATCCTTTACAAACCTTTTATAGGCGTTCTCTTAATTCAGAGTGCTGTTACGACCATCATCAGATAAATGTGCTCAGTTTTTATAATGTATTAAAATCCAGCTAAAAGAGCTAAAAACTGCTTTAATTTTGTTTGTTTCTAGGAGAAATAGATTTGTGACCCAAGTCCGGTCTGTAAAATTCAACAACACTGGCTTTAGATAAGAGGAGGTATTACAGAATAACATGTTTCCTTTCTGTCTGATTAATGCATCAGTGACAGATGCTGGGGGGATTAGGTCTAGATTAGTATCCTTTCCACCAGCTCTATTTTCCTCTGTTTGCCACATTGCCTTTCCAATGGTCCTTTTTAAGAAACAAACAGGATCAGCTTTCCCTGTTTTTCTTCTTACTCAGTCATTGTTGTTGTGATGTTGTTTTTGTCAAAAAATGTCTCGTAGACCAAATATGTTTTTTCCGCTTTCAGCCTGACTGCTGGACCTCAGTTGCACATACTGAAATGTCAAACCGCTCAGCCGGGTCAAACAAAAGATTTTCCTGCGTGGTCTGGTTTGGTTTCACTTCGCTGCTCTAACACTCTCTGTACTCTTCAAGCATGACTCATTTTTTTCACCTTTATTAACCTGACTCATCAGTCTTGCCGACCATATCGCGGCAGGATACAGGATGTTAAATTTTTTCTGCTGAAGCTGGCAATAGGATGGTTGGCTTCTGGGCGGATTCTGGCACCTGTTTAGCCACCCAGAGATAAAGCTATCAGCGACAGGGCCTGTTCTCCATTGTTGAGAGCAGCACCCAGACCCTAATGAAGTGCATGTAAGCGGCATAAAGGGACCAGGGTGTGTCTCTTCCTCTCTAACCTAAGTAACGCCGGTTTTTCTCAGTGTTCCCTGAAACTGCATTCACAAGCAGATGTCTGCTGGCGGGGCCTGCCAGATAATGACAAAGGATTAAATCGCCTGATTCCCACACTCCCAGCCCACTGTGTTTGTCTTTAGCCACAATTTATGGGCACTGCAGAGCCGAGATAGATGGAGTAAAGGAGTATAAGCCTCAGAGGAATAAAGAGGGGCGCTAATCGGTGAGGAATAATTCCAATTCAGGGCAGTGATTTGGGATTAATAAAAATGCAAATTTACAGAGATGTGATGGAATGATTTCTTGTGTTGATGACATGTTGAGGCAAAGGGATGACATGTACCCCTGATGTACATGTATGCACAGATTTTTTATCATTAATTATCACAGCACTATTTTTGATGAAGAAAAAAATAAAATAATACCTTTGATGACATAATTTGACATTCTTGGAAATACGGTTCTTCACTTTCCTGCAGAAAGATATATGAAAAAATTGGGGCAGATACAGCTCATAGCCTATTAGCTTAGCTTAGCATAAAAACTGGTGACAAGGAGGAACAGCTAACCCTGCTCTGTTTAAAGCAAACAAAAAACAGATAAATATTAGCAAAAACTTATGATGCTAAATCATTTTAAAAAAAGTATAAAAATATAGTAGCTGGCCAAGTTAACTGTCTCAGCCTGCTTTCATATTATGTCATGGATAAGGTATTTATCTTCTAATCTAAACCTTGGTATGTAAATCAATAAACACATTTCCCAATTATTTTGATAATTCCTTTAATCTAAATTATTGTTGCATTATTTTCTGAATTCTCTTCTATTTTATCAACTTTTGCACCAACACGCAAGTATTTCTACCAGATGGTTCCTCACACTTATTTTCATTTATTCATTTGTTTGTTTGAAAAAAAGGTTTTGGAAAATTTTGAAAATAACTTCAGTCTCACACATCTCCATCTGAAGTTAAAAACACCCCATACTTGTAGTGCTTTTGGATTTACAAGCTCCACTGGATCATAATAAAGTGCAGAACTTTACAGCAAAAACTATTAGATTTGAGTTGAAAACAATGCTCAATGCTCAAAAGTTGTTAAACTAGATATGAATGATCTTTAAAAAACAAACATGAAAGGGGACGAAAATAAACAGGACAAAACCTGCCACACATGATAACCTGTAATTTTCTATCAAAACATAGATTTTTTTTCTTTCTTTTCTTTTCTTTTTCTTTCTTTTTTTTTGGTTTTTATTTGTAAAATACACAGGCAATTCTGTCTAAACACAAGAACGTTTGAGATACACACTGCTTATTTCTAGCGGATGATTTGTGTACCAAACCTGGCAGACTATCATTTTGTGTGTGTTTTAATGCGGAGTCCTACTGACTCCTGCAGTTTTGCGGATCACCCAAAATAACACCGTGTGCTTGTCATTTAGGGATAATGTAGCTGGTTGGCAAAGGAGAGCAGCAAAGCAACAATTAGAGAACTGTTCTCTCCGGCTTGTGAACAGGAGATGAGAGGAGGTCAGTGTTTTCATTTGGCCAGGTTTGCTTGGCTGCAGTGTAATAATCAACTGGCAGACCGTCTTACTGTAAAGAGAGCACCCGGCAGAGAGTTGAAAGCAGGACACGCGTTTATTCAGTGCTGGAAAAATGTTGTGTAAAATGGAAGATTCACATTTTTTTTTTCAGCTGTTTACAGTCTTGACTTTGGTGCTGTGCTGTGCATATCTATTCATAACCTCGCAGTGCATGAATTTTCCCTCATGCTTACACATACACAAGAGGCAGCACTTACAGGAAAGTATCCTGACAATCCCTGTCTTTGTTTGCAGTAAACTACGGCGCTCACCTGTGACTGCAGTGGCATTGGCGTCTGTCCAGAGGTAGTGTGTATTTGCGTGTGCGACTAAGTGTACAAAAGACAGGGCCAGTCAGGCGCCTGTGCATTGGTTTGCCTGTTTCCACACAGTCTGGGCCCCAGAGGAGGATTTGCAGGCCAGATAGGATTAGGCTCCCTCTCTTTACACTACAGTGATGGGGATAAGGAGTCCGCAGAGCTCAGGAGCACTCCAAAGCCCCATTAATACACAGCAGCAGAAACCGCACAGATGAGTACCTTAAACAGCTGAGCCCACTTTGTCCATGTTTGGTTATCAATGCTTGGCTGCTGTGCCACCGGTCAATTATGCCACAGCCAGCAATGCCTGGTGGAAAACTCACTGAATGCACCAATTATCAGGGACATCTTTCTGCTACTGAGCTGCAGCCGCTTTTCTCATTTCAGCTTGAAGCCTGAAAAAAATCCTTCTGTAGCTGTAATCCTGATTGTCACATCATCATAGCACTTAATACAACTAGGAAGGGCACACAATTTGGCACACTTGATTTATTTAATCAGTGCGTGGCAACCTGCACAAGCAATAAAATGCCTGACAGTGTCACTTGTTTTTTTTTTTTGTGTTTCTTGGTTAGTCTCTGATGACTCATTTTTTTATTTTGTAATGAATTCCTGAATCACAAAAAAAATACATGACTCATCTCATTATCCCTGATTATCTAGATAAAACCTGACAGCTACAGCAGTCCCACTGAAACAAGACCAGTCCAACTGCGTCTTCCAAACTGGTGGCTTACTGGAGAGGGTCCTCCCTGCACTGTGAGGGTTCAAAAAGCCCTAATCACATTAAGACAAGCCACTTGCAGCTGAGTTCAATCTAACTGTAAACTCTCTCTGAGCTCAGATAAGACCTCCGGAGCCATTCAGACAAGACAGCAGCAGTCTGTTTGCTCCACTTTGATCCCCTTGTATCACTTCGATCAAGTCTTTGTGTAAGGGAGCGTGCGGCATGTTGCTTATATAGCCATTAATTCTACACATTCTGATTCATAAGTGGGCTGTCATCGAGGCGGGCGCTAAGCGCAAATATCCTCCCACTTCCTCTCCTCCCTGCCTTCAGAGCTACGACACCATCTTTCCCATCTCATCCTAAAGCATCTTCCTCTTATCTCCTTCATTTGCTGCCTCCCGCTGAGCTTATTGATCTCTGCACAATCTGCCAGTCTCCATGACCCACAGAGGCTGCTGCGCTTCATGTACAGTACTGTAAGTTAAAAGAAGGCAAACTGCACATTCTGCACGCTGCATCTTTAATTTGAAAATGTGTATATATAATTAAGAAAATGGTTTGGTGTTTGTGTTTCATTCCTCCATCTTTCTTCTGCACTAAACAAACACATTTCCTATGATGTGTCATTAAAGCTACATTAAGTAACCATTTTGCCTTAAATCAACACTTTAAAAATCATTTTGATGATACACAGCCTTGTTACAAGCAAGGGGCAAACTCCCCACTTCCGCATTGAAGCCAACCAGGAAGTACAAAAACTTGCAATTCCTCGACTGACCGCTT
>JAPZDV010000013.1:8588217-8607981 GCA_029814665.1 Acanthurus lineatus
CCGGGGGCCGTTAGCTGAGTGGGCGCGCGGTCCGTCCTTTGACCCCGCCTCTTTTCCCATATTTGGTTTTTCGTTGTAAAGGCGGGCTCTTGGAGGAGTCACGCGCAGGCTAATGGCGGCGCCCAGAACGAGATTTCTGAGGCTTCACTTTGGCTCATGCAGAAACCAATGGGTGACGTCACGGAAGGTTTGTCCAGTGTTTTATACAGTCAATGGTTACAAGGTGCATGGTGTCTCTGTGTCAGTCTCTCTGCACCCTGAGTGCTACGTGAGTTAATGTGCTACGTAACCAGGAGGTTGGGCGGAAGATCAGTATCAACACCGAGACAGCAAAGCATGAGGAAGCAGATTCAACTTTGCAACTAGTAGACGCATCAGAATAGTAAGAACGGTGTGCACAGTTTTGTTAATTTAATTTGTTTATGTTGTTTTTTTTAACTTGTTAGTTTGTTAAGTGGTGATGGCGGACACTGCATAAGTAGTTGTGCTGATGCAAATGATCATTTTCTGTCCTGAAAGTCCATTTTGCGCTGGAGGTTTTCTATATCTACAACTAGCTTTCAAATTTTAGATGCACTAAATCCATCTTAACAAACTCTGCACGGATACAAGTCAGTAATGTCAAAGACAAACATTTTAGTGGAAATAAAAAGGAGAAACACATTTTTCAGCAGAGGGGATATTTAAATTTACTGTTTATACAGCTTAACTGAGTATTTTAGCATTTTTCAGTCCATTGTAGAACCTGTTGTGGTTCAGCCTCACTGCTCGCAGCAGTGTTACCGGGCCAAACAGGCAGCTTTTTTGGAGAAAAAGCTCTAAAATCCCTCTAAATGTGTACTACAAGTGCTAAATACCCATCCACCAGCCAGACATTCACATCTTTCCTTTCCATTTAGCTATATAAGAGGAACACCAATGCAATGGTATATTGGCATCATCCAGTATGGCTGTAATTCCTCAGGATACTGGGCTGGGATTAAACTAATCATTTTACAATGTAGTTTTGGTGTAAATGACTTGAATGATCTGTAATTATTGCTAACAGGTCTCTCAACTGCCTGGAATCAGCCAAAAAAGGTTCCACTTGTCCGTTGCTAAATCCAAAATTTCACGCCACCAAATTACTTGGTGGTTGCAAAGTGCTGATGCACAGTATTCCCATTGATTCAAAGGAGAGGGGAGATTGACATGCAGCCAGTTAGACGGCACTCTGCTGAGATTACAGCCACCCTCTTAGTCTGTTCTGGTGTTTAAGATTAGAAAAAATAACCAGCTGTGAACACTGAGGACATTATCAACCAAGGTGTTAGTGCAGAGATGTGCTCAGGGCTTTCTATCACCACAAGTCTTTATCTGTGTGTTAAAAAGCTGATTAGCATTAGCATTAGCCTCGCTGTGGAACCAAACAGGCGAAGAAAGGGTGTAACAGCGATGGAAAGCCATGAAAGAAGAGGGAGGTCGTAAAGAATCCTGTTTCCGACACCACAGACCATGTCTCGCTTTTTTTTTACAGGGTCTCTGCCACGGAGGGTCAGGGGGGTCTGGACTGGAGCTGTGTGTCTGTGTGATTACTGAGCAGCGAGCAGCGAGGTCACATCACAGTCATTGACGTTTACAGATTGAAATAGATGATCTCAAATAAAGAGTCGCAACAAAGCCCTAAAAACTGAGAGCTCATTAAAACTCACAGCTGTGGGTTTTGGGATGTAGGGGTGGTGAATTAGCAGAAGGGTGGAAAAGAAGGCTACTTTCACTGTCTGGTCCCTGCACAGTATGCAGACCTGTAGATGGAGGGGAGGAGGAGGAGGAGAGCAGGGGAGGAGAGGGGAGGGAGGGAGAGGGGTCAGCTGTATTTAGCAGGAGAAGCTTCCTGTGCGTGGGCCTCATGGCGCCGAGCGGGGGACAGGATCCACAATCCAACTTGCTGTCTCCACAAAACACCCTTTGCTACAAAACACACACACCCTCTGGCACCGATTCTGCTCTCAATTTCCTGCCTGTAATTCTGGCTGCTGGTCAGAGAAAAAGCAACTTCCTAACAGTGAAAGGAGCCGAGGACAATCATTCGCCGCTGAGATCACGTGTGAATAATCATGCTTCATGGTACAAGAGAGATGTTGTGTAAGAGCAGGGGGAAAGGGGATGGCGAGGAAATCTGATTGAAACAATTAGTGACACTTAATGATGAAAGTGTGAAGTATCCAGGAACTAATTATTGCTCTCAAATAAATTAAAGCTTCATGAGTTAGCACAACTCAACATCAGTCACTTTTACATCTTTATTATAAGACACATAAAAGGCACAGAACAGAAAATAAATTTTAATCTGCAGTTTTATTTTAGCTGTTGATTTCTCTGATTTATATGATCCAAATCCAGTCAATAAAAAATTCTCTAAAGGCACAAAGCATCTGACTATCATATGACTACTGACTCTGTGTAAGTTTTTACAAATTAGGGGGAGCAGATGCTGCTCTTCTGGCACACTTTTAAAACATTTAGGTATTACGGTGTATTTCAACTTGTCGTACCAGGAGAAAACACCAGTTACTCCCTTGTTAATTCAATCATTGCTCCCTATATAGTTATTATTAATTATATATTCAGTTAACCCTAAAGAGAGGAACATTCTGGTCTGTCTTAAAGGGACAGTTCACCCCAAAATCAAAAATATGTTATCTTCCTTTTACTTGTGGTGCAATCTTTCCATTTATCTCTTTTGGTGTAATCTGCTGATATTTGGGGCTCTTTTACATTTAACGTGGAAAAATGTCAGCTGAAACTTTTATTAGAGTTCATCCTGTGGGGACAATGAATGTCTGTACCAAATGTGAAGGCAACTTATCCATCAGAGGCACAAGGGGAAAAGTCAGAGGATTACCAAATTAATGGGATGTATCTGCTGAGGATAATGAATGAAAAACAAAATAATAAGCAAAATTAATTAAAAAAATCTCAAAATAAGATGATAAATGTATGTCATTGACTCTAAGGTTATAGTTGCGTGTTGATTTCTGAACTGGGAGAATTTTTATTCCAGGCACAGATGTGTAAAGCAACTCCTTAATGCTCTAAAGAAGTAGGGCAACATTTTCAAAGTGTGTTTACATCAGCAATCTATATCTAAATCTAATACCACACACAGAACCAAACATTACTTTAAAAACAGCCACGAGGTGCCAAACCTCTAATTAGCCTGACCTTTAGTTCTCGCCCATGATAAACAATCTGAGCGAGGACAGTCTTGTAATTAAAAACCTGAGAAACCCTGCGTCCACAAGCTGTAAAACAAACATTTGTCCTTACAGTATCTCCGACTTCATACAGCCGCGCTGGCCATCTCCTCGCAAACAATTCCTAGTTCATGGACATTACAAGACCTGGAGGAAGTTCCTAATTACAGGGCGCGTGCTAAACTGAACCAAGCCTGGTTACCCCTGGAGGGGTAAGAACACAAGCACATCAGGCTGGAGCCAGTTTTATTGTTGTTGCCAAGGCTGAGGAGAAGAGCATGGAGGAAGTCCTAAATCAATCCTGCTCACTGAGGGGCTCACAGTAGGAAAGAGGCTGTCATCAACAGGAGGTGGATCTGTCACGATTAATTACAAATCCACAGGGAACAGCACTAATGAATTTTGATACCAGCCTTTGTCTTTCTGTTTGAATTTGGGACTTTTCTGTGCTGATAAACTCCAAATAGCTCATTTCTACATGTGAAACAGACATAAATTCCCTTCTTTTAACATAATGTAGCGTATTTAGGACATTTTATGAATAAGTTCCATGCCTGTCTGAATATAAAGATTTATGGAAATCCTTTTAGTCTTAAAGATTAGCCACTTAATTTACCATTTAAATTTTGTTTATTTTACTTTGCAAACAAGCTCATATTATACAGATAAAAAAAATAATTATAAGTGCATTATGCAACAGTTTAACAGCTTTTTGTTTCCTCAATTTTATGATTAGTGTCTATTTACAGGCACACTCATTGTTAATAGCCAAAAACTAAATACCTAATTATATAAAGTCACTAAACATATTCTGCTTAGTTGTAGTACCCCTTAGCAACACTTATCACCACTTCTGTTTTCAGCCTGTTGTCAGTCTTCAACACTACCTGCAGGCATATTAGATACTATCTCCTTCTCTCTGTGGAGATGTAATCTGTGCAGAGTCATCTTTTTTTTTCCTCCATGAGCGACTCAAAAGAAGGGCAGGGCGACAAGCACGGTGTCAAAACCACAAAAGTCTGGGACACACGTTGACTACAGCGCCACAACTGAAACAGTTAGCGATAGAGCACGTATTGTGGAAGCCTAAATAGGTCAAAAGTAAACTTTGGAGGTTTGTTGATGTTCAGAAACACACTGTTTCGCTGAATTTTAGCTGACACAGCCACCCAAAGTGAACAGACAGGGAGTGGTGACTTAACTTTTAACTATTATCTACTGATGTGCAGAGAACAAAAGCATGAACTTAATAATACTCATCTGCAAAATCAAGAAACATTGACTTTTAAACTTTAAAAACTGCACACATGGTAGATGTTTAAAAACAACTTCCCTATTTTGCAGCAAAGCCAACAGGTTGGCTGTGTTTACAACTGTATGCAGTTCCTCTGATTTAATAGCTTCCCACGACAATAACAGTAAAATTTATTTCATTATAAAGGACAAGCGCGGTGCCAAGTGCAAAGACACTGTGTATTGATTCCTGTAAAGCTTTACCAATGTTCTCCTCATATGTAGGTCAATGAGGCTGCAGACTCGCTCAAGTGCAGCTTCAGTCAGATATTTAGGTCACACCCCAATTACAGCGAGGCAGAGAGATGAGCTCTGCAGGGGAAATATCTTTATGGAATACAGCCATTTCTTTGAATATTATTCTGTATTTATTTTGAGACTGAGCCCTGGCAGGGGCTCGGAGCAACAAGCAGCGGTAGCAGAAAGATGACAGCTCGGGTGATTGGGTTTGAAAGTGGACCTGTCTAGCCTCTATGCTAATGCTCTGGCTCCTAGACAGTCTTCAGTTGGCGACGCTCTCCGGCGAGCTCCAACCCTTTTCTTTTAGATGACATCACTATTCATACAGGCATGTTGACATCACTGGAAGAGTATGTTTGGGAATCACACCAGCAGATCTGACAAATTTAAATCTTCTGCTCATTTGTGTGCACTTTTGTTGTCTCAAACAAGACAATCTCTCCATCATATGTGCAGATTGTCACTGCTGATAAAACCTGATTCACATTCAAAAACGGATCCGCAAATCCGGGATGTGAGGTTTTATAGAAGGCAAAAGAATGTTGCCAACCCTATTTTACCTCTCCAAGGGAAGCCCTGGGAGAGTAAGCAGACTGAATGTAAAGTCAATACCATCATACACAAGCTCTGCATGTGGTCTGCGTCAGATCAGCCCAGGGGGCAACTCTCAGCGAGGGGGTTGGATGGGAGGGCTCATTTGAAATCCTTTGAATACACAAAAGAATCGAGGCGGATATGTTGAAGTCTGTCGTGAAAATGACAAACATGCTACTGCAGGTGGTGAGAATAAAGCATACTTTTTTTTTTGAAAAAAGAAAAAGGAAAAGAACAAATGATAAAGACAGACAGTCGTCAAGGGGAAGGAGGCAGGAGAACAAGTGTTCCTAATTCACAAGTTTGTGATTAGCGTGACAGATTTAGTGCATGGTGACAAGAGGGGCCTTGCTCTCTAATTGGGGGTTTTCTGTTCTGCATGTTATTTTAAACTAGCTTATGATGATTACGGCAAAGTGACACTAACTCAACTCCCACATATGCTGCTGGCAAGATTCTAGTGGATGAAGAAATAGTTACTTTATGTTTAAAATAAAATCACGCTTGCATCATGTGCTATGACATATCTAAATGCAATTTCATGCAATCTTGTTTTTTTAGACAAAAAATGCACCCATAAAAAAGACTTGATTATCATGATATTATGATTCTTAGAAAACCCCTCATAAAGAGTAAATATAATGTTTATGAGAGAACAAATATAGTATAAAGCTACTCACATAAGAGCTAGAACATATAAGCAAAAGGTGGTAAATTGTGGGTTTTCCTGTTGCTCCAAAACATCATGACACTCTACATTTCATATATTAGTCCAGCTGCAGCCTTAGATCCTTTAAGAGAAACTCTCTTTGTGGTTTTATGCATTAATGAGCTGCTTAATTAAAGAAATAACATGTTAAATTAAGGTGATAGTTGAATGAGACAACTAAGTTTTCAATGATAAGGAGAGACGAAACATCGAACTTTCAAAATATTCATAGGAAGTTCACGCATCATTTACATGTCTCAAAAACAAGTGTGAGGAAAGTCCCTGTGATTTGACAACAAGGCAGAGAAGTTCTCTCTCAGCTGTTTGTGCTGCAATTTGAGATTTACAACATGAAACTGGCCTTTCCAGTCACTATTAGCATTTTTTCTATGCTGCACTTCTCTCAGTTATTTATATAGAGGTGGAAGTATCTGTCAGCTGATTGGTCCACGACTTTGGTCTAAGCTGAAAGATCCTTTGATTGGATGGATTGTCATGGTTTTGTAGACATTCAAGGTCCCCAGAGAGAAATGCCTGCTGACTGTTACTTTTAGCACCACCATAAGGCTGCTATGACATGCCAAAAAATTAAAAATCCCAGTTCTTTCTCTCCTGTAAGGTATATTTCACTCCTTTCTTAAAAAAAATAAAAGAAAAAGGATCATCTTACAATTTGGAAATGCTGCACTGTCAGTCGGGCTTTTTTCTAAATCTCTCCTCTGTTACTCATCACCATCAGCCACATTGAATATTTGACTTCTTTCCCGCTGAAAAATTCCTGTGATCTGTACTAACAGTGAGGGAAAGCAGAAAATATTTCCTCCTTAATCTTAAGCCTGTTATTCTAAGGCTCTCTCCCTCTGGCAGAAAAGACATACAAGATGGCTTTCCCAATGTTATCCCTTAAATCTTCCCCCAAGTTATTGCTGGCATTAGTCTGGCTATTTCAGCTGTGATATCAAAGCAACACAAAGGACACATCAGAACACAATGTCCTATTAAAATGCATGAGGGAAAACCTGAAAGTCTGTAAAAGATACATAATCGATTCTCTCAGCAGAGGGAAGGTCTTTAAAAAGCTGAATTACATCACGTGGACGTAACGAGTGATGAGTCTGGATTTCTAACAACCAGACCTGTGTTACTCATAGGCTACACAGTGAAGCATGTGTCGATAGCAGATAATTACATGGTTTACACTACATCACACACACACACGCGCGCGCACACACACAGACACAAGCGAGCAAGTATGTCTGCTTCAGGAGGTGATTTTCACAAATGGAATGTATGAGCTCAGTGTGTAAACGGAGGATAAAACCATAGACTGGAAAATACGAGACCAAGCCCTTAAAACATAGCGAGAAGTCAACAACGCGACAAGGGGGGAGGGTGGGGTTTCCCGACAGACACTTTTTTTTTTCCAATTCTGCTGATGCCGTGGAAACTTCAAAGAAATCAGAATACAGAGAGAGAGAGAGAGGGATCTGTTTTGTTTTCCCTCCGCCTGCTACTAGGTGACTTGGCAGATGGCCGTGAAAAGGAAACCAGAAGTCTGAAGTACAAGAGGCAGCACCTCATCAGCGGCGGCTGATGTCCTGATCTTATCTCCTGGACACCTGGTTGGGCAGCAGCAGCAGCAGCAACAGCAGCGGTACGACTGCAGACAATCAGTGTTCAGATCAAATGTCTGAGCAGTGTTGCCAAGCTGCCATACAAATAGCATTAGTCATGTGTCTGCAATGTATGCTGAGGTAAATTAAAACAATATGTGGTAACTGCATAAGCAACCATTCCCCATTTTCTCTGCAATTTCTCTCTCAAAAACAACAGTAATGAGATAAAAAACACTTTGCAGGGCCATACACAGGATTTTAACAAGTGTCATTACTGGTTCAGAGTCACATAGTGCCTTGGAATTTTTGATACTCCGTATCACATGTACAGGCAACACTAATGAGAATTTCTCATTTGTGGAATTTCACATCCCAGGTGTTTTTCATTTACTTTTTTTGTATGAATAAGACTTTCCAGTTACAAATTGAAGAACAAAAAATGACTGAGTGTTAAAACTCTGGCTAAGCACATGGTTATATACATGTCATTAGGGATAAATCAGATGTTTGATATGTGAAAAAAATAAAATTATGTGAATCCCATGATGCAGCCTCCTGGTAACCTAGAAATAAACTGTGCAGGTCAGGACTTATTTGTATGTGTTCAACAAGTTAGAGTCATTCAAGGCCATGATCCTTTGCTGGATCCCCACCTGAGAACACAACCAACTGTGTACACTGGAAAGCACACCATCTCTGCACTGGTGGGTGCCAACTGTGTCTCTGTGTTCCCTCTGTGGGCTCAAAGGGTTGGCATTAACCGAATGAATGTCATGTAACATCTTCAAGACACTATGTGTGCACTGTAAATGTTTCTGTTGATCTATAAAGTGCCTCACTGCAGAGGCAAGGTAGCACTACCTATCATTATAAATGTAAATATGACATGAGGAGGACTCTCAATTACACAGAGGGAAACATGAATGTCTCGTCTGCACCGCTTATGGTCACACTGTGCAAAGAAAACAGTGCAGACCTTGCTCAATCACGTACTATTTCAGCACCTTTTTAATGCAGCATTGAAGTGAGGTGACATTCAAGATAAGTCATAATGACTACCTTAACGATGCTAACTGGTGATTATTGAAATGTTAGCGCGGCACTTCATGCAGAGGGAGGCAGATCCACCAGACAGCAGATCTGCTGTATGCTAAATTATTTCTATACAATGAGATTACTCCCCATTTATCACGCGCAGACACACACACAGCCAGAGAGCAACCCTCTGCTTCATTTGATGCTTCTCTATTCACACAGATCAAAGGGTGAAGGACTGATCATCCATACATTATGAAAAAACATAGACTGCCTCCAGCATGAATGCATTAACAGGTTAGTTATTTTTAATTAACTCTTCAGCACCATCACCTTTCACCTGCTTTCAATATTCATTCAGTCCAAAGATCTTATTCTATGTTTACACCCAGCTGGTTGTCAATATTTGCAGCTTGCAAAGAATACCAGCAAAATATCCAAGCAAAGTGAGACTTTTCTGCACACTTTATCAGGCCTCTTATCTTTGTGTGGTGACAGCTGATTGCTCCTGCAGGGGAACAGAGTGTGTAAAAGACCACAGGGAAAGCATGCCTTAAATGGTGAGTCGGCAGCTTGCAGCCAGGTGCTCTGTGTCCAAAGGACACAGTCGACCAAAGGTCACTAGAGTGCAGTGCTTAAATTACATAATCAAAGTTTGTTTCAAGCTTTAAATATGTTTTCAGGGTCACTTTCCTGAATGTACTGCAGACTTCAAGACGGAAAAAGTGTTGAAATTTTTACGTGATTGCAACATTTTCTGTAAACTATCCTTAAAGCATGAGTTTGTGCATGCAGAAAGCGGACACAGGCCCAGAGAAAACTGCTGCAGTTGTGTTGACTTTAGCTCCTTGAATTTATCTCTCTGTTCCTGTGTCAGATGGGGGGGAGAATCAACAAAAACTGATGTCTGCCACGGTGTGTTTTTTTTTCCATTGCTGATAGTTACCATCACTGCAGTTTTCTCTTTATATGGTGGCTTTGAAAACCAAAAATTCTGTCATCAGTGGATAAGTACACTAACTGTACATTTATTATAGATATAGATTAAAAAAATGTATTTAATAATACTGTATCTCTGTGTAAGATACTTGGCAGATTCAATGGAAAATCTAATTTGGTCATTCATCCTTTCTATCCATCTATTCTTAGTAGTGTTGGTCAAGGGACTTCCCAGACTTCCCAGCATGTCTTAGACAAAAAGGCAAAGATGCACCCTGGACAGGTGGCCACTGGAGCAGCTGGGACTTCAACAGAAAAAAAAATGCAAGGTTGTCCAGCAAACAGCTCAACTTTTGCCTCGACACACTGCAATATCATCGGGAAGCTGTTGCATTGGCAGAACAAATATATGGCATCTGATAGGGCTGCAAACACATGAATCTGTTACTCAAGCTGGAACAGGAGCATTGCAGCTCCTTTGCACTGTTGCACAGCAGGGCTGTTTTCAGTCTGAACGCTTACTAACACATTTACACCTAAAAGCAAAGAGAGAAAGACCAGGACCTTCTTGCAGTGAGGCGCCAGTGCAAACTCCAGAGCCAATCACAGTCTCAAATACACACAGAAATTTGGACAGTGAGTGCTCATGCCAAACAGAGCAAATTAGAACTGAACTAATAAAATGTTTGCATGGCAAAATAAGACAGCTCTATTAACTGCTCTGCATTGCACATGTTTAAATATACACAGGTGGGAACATCCTTTCCCTTAACGCAGGACAGCAGAGGAACGTCTGTCTCCTTTGGGTGGTCCCGTTCTCCCGCCGTGTCTCCACACAGTGTCTGACACTTGTGCGACATTCCTCAAAGGGGTTACCGCAGGGTCTGTCCCTTCCCATTGATGTTTGGGAAATTTTAAGAATTTTTATTGTGCTTTGTTGCCACGCTGCTCTTTGAATAACAGGGAGGCATGGAAAAGAATGCATGAATCATTAAAGGGTCAGTTCACCCTAAATGAAAGAAAACATATTTTTGGTCTTACACATACAATAGCTGGTGGCATTCAGCTGTAGAGATATTTTTGTTTCGTATTTACTCAGGTTTAGAGATATTCTCTGGTGAGACTGACACAACCTGATATGATGCACCTGAATGGAATTTGAAGCATTTAAAACACTGACTGCATTTTAGTGAAAAATACTGAAAATCCTTCACTGTTGATTTCCCAGAGTCATCAAGGAATTGTTCCTGTACAGATACGTTGGTCATTTCTAAACTCTAAAACAAAATAGATTGTTGGTTTCTAAAGACCTGTACAAATAAAAATAAAACTTTACGCATCATTGGATTCTAGGAGAATAAAGGGGAAAAAAGAAGTTCTTTTGTTGATTGAGTGAACTGACCCTTTAAAAGATGACTTATTAAGGTCTTAAAAACACAGGCCAACAAGATGGCTACATTTATATGGCAAGTCCAGGTCTGTAGTCTTAGTATAAAGTAGACCTATGTGTTTTTTCAGTATTAATCCATTGCATTTTGAATTAAACAAAAGTCAATCTAGTAATGAAAAACTTCTTTGCAGAAGCCACCATAAGAAGTTACATGGAAATGATTTAAAATCAGCTTTACTTTGACCTCAAAAGACAAAAATCCCTGCACACAATAAATGTCCACTGACGTTTATAGAGGCTTCCTGACTTCTACTGAAGTTTTACAGTTTACTTTTTTTTGCCAAAGCAGATGCAGCCGTGTGACTGCCTGGCTAAAACGTGTGTGTTCAGCGTCTCATCTGATGCCAGTGACTTCAAACCCCCTCAAGGAGAACAAAAAGCATTCTTCCTAAAATTAATATAACCAGACCCAAGACTCCTAAAACCCTTTATGCTTTTAATATCAGATGGGAGCCGTTTTTTTTTTTTTATTTTCCTTAGAAGAACCGACACTCACCGGTGCTACCGACCATCCTCCCTTTGTCTTTCTGCCTCTGCGGGCTTTTGGCGCTCGGTGTGAGGCGGCGAGGGCAGGAGGAGCCCCACTTGGCACGGGAGGAGGATGATTCCCGAGCAGCCTGTCGACTTCACTCCCTAATGCTCCTTCGCCTGCCCCACTGACTGAGTTTTTAATAAATTATGAGATGCGGTATAAATAAACCACAAGGCAGTGCAACTGCCAAAAGGCAGAGAGAGAGATACCAAGGTAAAGCACAAGAGGTGATAAATAAGTCAACAAGCACTCATTTGCACAACTCGGTTGCTATCACTATCATCTTATAGAACTCCGTTGGATTGGATCTAAGAGGTAGTGAGTTCGTTGCTACACATACATGAATTATTTTTGGAACAGAAACAGCGAACTTGTGTGCCACTTCTCTATGATTTCTAAATATAACTCAAAGGTCAAGAGCTTGGCTTTTTGCTCTTCAGCTTTCATTACTCCCCCACTGACAAGCTGACTCATTTGCATTGACTTTAGTGATATAATTTATCGTTCTAAATGTGAGACATCTTAAAATTAGTGAATTTTGAAAATATACTGTATGTAATGCAGCATAATAACAAACTATAACGTGAAATATCTACCATGCAAGGTCTATTTAATATGAAACATGAAATAAATGCTATTGTTGCTAAATCATTCGACAATATACCTCTGTGTTATTCATGCTATTTTTCCAGCAGCACTTACTTTCATTTCAAGGTTATAAGATTAACGGCAAAGGCATATATTCAAAATGATGCCTAATTAAAAACTAGACAGCATATTAGCTACTAGCCCAGGTTTAAAAACACACAGGAAGTTACTCATCTGACAATGTGCTGATAAACATCTGACAGAAAAACCTGACCTTTAAGGCTGCATAACAAATAAACCATATGAGCCACAAAAACTGCTCTGATAAAGCACTTACAACAACATTTGTGTGACATGTTGATATACAAATAAGATTTTGAACTACAAACGGAACATTTTCCCCATCTGCAGTCAGATTCATGTAGAGAAGGCAACTATTACTAGTTAAAAAGGTTGTTTTTGTTCACTAAAGGTCATTGATTCATATGTCACGAAGTGGGGGAAATCATAACAAAAGTGCGGACCTCTTTATCTTCAGCCAACTGTTGGGGAAACAGTGGTATTTTGCAACAGAATATCAGCCTATATTCCAACTCTGTCACTGCCACTTTTGCTCCAGTTACGGTCTGCAGATAAAGACAAACCTTGTCCTAGATTCCTGCAAGAGCTCAAGCTGGTACAGGGCGAACTTTTAAACTAGGTGAATTTATACTTGGTTGATTTTTTTTTCACAGGAACTCCACTGGACAACGGCTAATGCGAAAAACTCGAAGTCACTTTAAGTAATCTAAACAGTCATCCTTAACAGTGCAGAGCTGGATGTCTCCAAAACAAACAAAACCTCTGAATACATCAGCTTATTATGTGTTTATGGCCATTTTTAAGCAAACAGTTTCCTCCTTTAGCAGGAAGAGAGCAATATGAGCATCCTACTGGAATTTGTTAGATGCAAATCCAGTATTTATTCACTCCATTCATTCATTGAATTTCTATTAACTAGCACCACTTCCTTGAAGTTAAAGAAAAACAACATTAAGCCAAAATTTTACTAGATTGGTCACTTTGATTAGAAAAAGGTGGACAAAGCCAAAGGCAGAGATGAATGAGGATGGAGTTAGGAAAGGCGGAAAGGTTGTAAATTACATGGCGTATCAGGATCTAGTATTAGTCAATGGAGCCGGGATGATGAAAAGAATGATGAAAGGCAGGGGTGAAAAGCTGAAATGAGGTGGGGGGCTGTTTAAAATGTCCTCCATTTCATCAAAGTGATTATTGGGGGTACTTAGCAGCTTTCATATTAAAATGATTAAGGTCTCTTTGAAAAACTAAGAGCTGGTGTGGCTGCAGTCGGTGGGAGGCCTGGAATAAAAGGTTCTTGTGGTAAGAGAAGAATGAGGCTTAAATACCTTACAGGGAACGGACGACGTGGCACGTTTTAGTCTTTGCCGCTGCTTCTGCTCACTTACAGGGAGCTTCTGCAAACAGAAGAATAACATGTTACACTAAAATAAATGTTAGAAAATTAGCACATACTTTTCTTCTCTTTCATCCTCCCCTTTCTTTCTTCAATGGATTTCTTAACTTCTAGATAAAAACAGAATAATTCAGACACCTAATGTGTGTTTTTTTTTAGATTTGCTGTAATTTTGGCCCCAAAGCAGATTAATTAAATGATTTAAGCTTCAGTGTGGGGGAAAATTGTTTTTACCACTTCACCCTCAGATATTAGTCACTTTTATTTTTGTTTTTCTTTTGTCCAGAAAGTGTAAGTGACTCTTATGACTAAACCACAGTGATGCATCTGAGCTCTAAATATTTTGGGATCCTCTTTTCTCTTTGAACTCTTTGCAGTCTACTCATTGGGCAAATTGAATAGATTTATAGTGTGATTCATCAGTATGCTCAGCTGAGTCTGTGATCGAACTCCAGTAGTGAAAAACCTGGACTAACCTTCTATTTTAAGTTTTAAGACCAGCTTAACTAAAGATGTGTCATTTAGTTGCAGCTTGTTAAGGGCATTATTGTGGACTTGACGCTGAAAAAGGAACCTGTTCTTATATAAATCTGCTCAGGTTTTGATACTAATTCTTAGCTTATATTAAAACATAACCAGCAATTTCTATTATTCTCTCTGAATGTCGCTCACAGGTACTTTTGTCACTCTCTGTTCTTTCCATTGCTAGTCTGATATGAATATTGAATGGCATTTTATTCTGCAAGTAAGAAACTTTGCTACCCGTAGATGAGTTGCTACCATCAGGACAACACAAGGGTCCACTTTTGCAGACTTCAAATACCCAAGCTCTGTGAAATAAGTCTTAAAAAGAATCAAGCTTTTGTGGCAGATGAATCTAAACTTTAAAACAGTAAAATATGGGCCTGTGGCAATCCGCCTCAGCCATTCACTTAATTGCTGTTAGCAACAGATTCACAATATACAATCCTGCTATCACTGTATTGTAAGGCTCGTCCTTCAAACAGATGGTCAACACAAACAGATGAGGACTGTCTGTTCCGGCCTTCTCTCTTGAGATCCTCAGGGGCACAAACACACAGCTCAAACAATCTCCAACTGGAGCATACAGCGAGAAACCCGTTCTGCATCTCACCGCGCTGCAACCTAACATGGCCGGCAAACAAAGGAGACACATTACTCATTTCTGCGTCACCGTTGGACCTTTGAGGACAAACTGTGCATATTAGCAAACACAGCAGTCAGCTACATTATAAATTGTTAGACTCACTTTGCAGTAAATGCAACAGAGGAGCAAATATTGATCAATTGATTAGCGTCTGAATGTGACTTTGCTCGGTTGAATGTTAATGGCAGCGGACAGATGCCTGAAGAGACGCCGGGTAACAAAAACAGCAGCTCTCCATTTTGTCTGGATTAAGGGCTTGTGTCACAAAATCACTGACATAAGTGAACAGGATAGGGGTCGTGACCTCAGTTGGGGGCAAATCCAGTCTGGACTTGAGTTTGCAAAAAGCACAATTTTTTATTTTTTTTCCACGAAAGGGTCAGCCTGTTCCTCTGAAACACTGCTAAAAGATCACACTGTCTTAAAATGCAAATATAGTGCTCGCTCCACAAAACATGACAGAATGTTCTCTTCTCACAAAAGGGATTATGGAGACGACTAGAAACAGGGAGTAGGTTAATATTTAGATACAGCCTGGCAGAAAGTAAAAGCATTGCGGTTGGGGTGTTAGGTAGGCGTGCACAAAATGGTCTATAATTCAACAGCCTGAAGCCAACTGCCAACTCATGCTGAGAGGCGGTCGAAAGGCTTGAAACTTTTCTGTTTGCCACTGCCTTTTCATTCAATTACATTTGGGACTAATTTATATCATGCATTGTGATTTTTAATCACTTTTGCTCAATTTTAGCCTTTTTACACTATTAAAATCCTCTCAACTTTGTATCTTGTCATAATTCTTCTTTATGCTGATGTAAATCACTTTGAATCACCTTGTTTTCAGAAGATCCTATATACACATTTAAACTTGCATGGCTTTGATTTACCTTGTTGCTTGAGTTGATTTTTCTTTTTGACCACATTCTTAAATTGAACCAACTTGAGAAATTGTTTAAAAAAAATCTTATTTGCGGTGGAGCAAAAGCACATTTTACATTATTTATGTTTACAGCATTTCATCCATATTTCAGAATCTGTGATGATCTGGCAAATATTTGCAGGGCTGTGTAGAAAAAAGTCTTTTACAGAAATTCATTACATTTTAAAGGAACCTGTGGACGCTGCAGCTGACTGACGTTCAGGGTGAGTAAATCCGCCTATAGCTACTCACTTTTACCAGTTATTTTATTTCAAGTTTTCATTAGAACTGAAACTCAAGTAAAAAATGTCTTGTGATGATGCCGTCATCAGACATTCCCGTGAACCCAGCTTACTCTGCAGCCACCCACATACACATATCTGGGGGATATGATGTTGCTAACAGGGAGGCTACGAATTTGCCACCCAGTTGCCAGATCACAGGAAACTGAACTGTGGCTGCTGCAGGGGCAATACGCAGCATGTCATAAAAACTCTGAGAACCAGAGAGCTGCACGTTGCCCTTACTTCACACACAGACACACACACACACACATACACACACACAAACAGACTCCCAGGGGAGACAAGGACAGTCAATCAATCCTAGCAACTAGGGCATCTTATCCTCGCCTCACCCTCTGCATGGACGCTGGCTCGTCTGGTTTAGTTGGGGAGGGTCCTGTCCTCAGCTCACACTCACTGAAGGTAACACCGGGACAGAGAGAGAAAATATTGTGTCTGCCTTTGATACAAAGTGGAGCTGCTAAACAGCTGCCATCACTTCATCCTTTAATAAATCCCCCAATTTTCAGACCCGTATACATAATTATTTAATTTCTGCCTCTGTCTGTATGTAATGATAATAAAACAAAAGTGTCAGCTGTTGAAGCTGCTTTGCCAGAGACTTATATTTCTCTTATAGTCGATGAAAATACAACCTAATCCTTAATTTAACTATCTAACCTCTTTCATCATAATGTGACCCATGCTTCACCGCTCCCCGGGCTCATCAATAAATCAGACTTTTGCTTCAGAATTTCGAGACTGGGTCTAAAACAGAAATGAATTTCCAACTAAAATGGAACCATTTGTGCCTCTCTGCCTGAAATCAATTCATTTCCAGCTTTCAGTAGAAAAGTAGAAAAAGAAATGAAAGAAAAAAGTCTCTTAACATCTCATCTCTGCTGCTTTTCCACAGAGGGCCTCGGCATTGTCTAGAGACGGTGCAGAGATCTTCTACCGAGGCTTATTAATTCACTACTCTCATCTCCCCGAGCTGGCTATCATTACAGCCCTATATATAGAGCCGCACAGGGAATAGCGAGGGATGCACACACACATTAACATTAATGACTTTAGGCTCTGCTCATGAGCAGTGTGTGTTCTCACAGACGCACTCATACATGCAACTGTGAAAAAAAAAAAAAAGAAAATCAACCAACTGTGCTTGCACCCCATGAAATAAACACTCCTTTGTTTACAAACAAAAGAAGGACCGGTTTCCTTTTTCAACACCATATCTCAGCATCGAGTTGATGTTGTGTCTCTGGTTACACTGCTGAGCTTGCGTCAGGTTTGGCTTCAGGCAAGAGCAGAGTCCGGGATCTTCGGTAGGTTGGTCGAGTGCAAGCTCCTACTGAGTTTGCTAATGAACAATCATCATTGCCTCCCCCAGTGGCTGTTGTAAAGGACCAGTGCACGGCTGCATTGTGAAAGCAGGATTACAGTGCGTTGGCCCTTCCTTAGTAATTCTATCCCGATCTCAGCAGGAGTCTACACAGCCCATTACATTTTCCACATTGTGTTAATCAGGATCTAATGTCCAATATTGCAACCGCACGCTCTGGGTTTTGTGCACAGGTCTGAGTGCATCTTTTTTTTTTTTATTTTGGAGCAGAATCTTGCAGGATGCATTGGAAGGAGAGAGCAGGCGTCGAGGCTACTTTAAGTCCTTCCTCCCCTGCAGCACCCCCAGCTGCCCCTCCTCAGGCCCCATCCTGGGTGGCTCAGTAGTGGGGTAGCAGATGGTGCTTGGGGGTGTTTGCTGCTCGGCAGGGGCGATCCAGTGGGCTTCCACCCAGGAGCAGCAGAATGTGACCCCACTCTCTCTCCCTTGCACTGCCCTTAGGCCTGAACACGGTCAGCCACGCATAAACCAAAGACAGAGCCAATGCCATTCTCCTCTGCAAACACTCACACATGCAGGCAAGCACACCCCCCCTCCCTGCAATACACACTCACACACACACTCAAAGGCTGCTATGGATGGGTCGATTCCCAGCTATTTCCCCCCATCGAGGATCCATTAAGTGTCTTGTGCACGCATGTTGTTCGCACGTTACATTAACTGACAGCAGGATGAATGATTTATTCGGGGAGGCTTTTCAATTGTCAGAGATGGATGGCATCAATAGGGGTTTTGTCCTTGCTGATGAATCAGGCGATTTGCCACTTTAAACAAATCTATCCTCATGCTGTTGTACAAGCACACACTCGGAGAGGAGTCCTGGGACTTCCACTGTCTGCTTAGAAACTGGACTCAAAATGAAGGAGAAACAGGTGAGAGGAGGAAAACTGTTAAGCAGGCAGAGACGAGCAGCATATTGCAGTGAATATACCCGAAGCCCCGCGCTGCTTCCCTTCAGTCTCTTTGATATCTTTATGCAAATATGAGCCGGCTGATTTGGGAGTATGGAGGGGATTAATAGCTCTCTCTGTGGACTCGGTGTAACACTGTAGCAGAGGATTGTGGGTCAGAGCACTGAGACCCCTGGGCATAACAGGCATCAGCTGCCATTCTCCAGGTATGCAGGCTCGGGGAAAGCTGTGCATGGTCTCACACCTGGATACAAACCACTCACTATTGTGGCATTTAATGTTTACCAAAAATGTGTTTACCAATCCAAAATTCATTTATCCATTAATAATTTATTTATTCTCTTATTTTATGGGCTCAAATAGCATCAGTTGGGCAAATGTGTCCCCCTGTGGAATTAGCTAATAAATTAGCCTGGAAGCATTATATGCATTTGAATAAGCACCCATTTAGATTATTTAGCCATGGGAATACTAAAATAACATACAATGGTAAACAATTAATGAGGAGATAAAATGCCAATTAATCAAAATGAATGAAGGGGGATGGAAATGGCACATCACTTGAGGAGTGAAATGATTTAAGCATGCAGGTTTTGATTAAATCTGCATTATTCCACAGTGATCCTGCCGCATATTAGACAGTGGGATATTGCAGTGGGGAACGAGTGCTGTGGAATAGGCACAATAGGCTGAGCTTGTGTTTTCCTGGAGGCATACTGCATGCTCTCGTGTCAGCCTCACTCACTGCCGGCAATGACCAAATCCATCATGACATGTGGACAACAAAGAGCTACAAGAATGCCTGCCTTAGTGTGCGCACACACACCACACACACACACACGCACATACACACCACACTGCGTCTTAGGAGGCAGCGCGCAGTGCACTATCTCCCCAGAACACAAGCCTATCCCCATGCACTGGGAGCATTACATGTCACAGAACACAGTGAAATCTTTAAGCACCGTATCCAAAGGAAAAAGCCCTGTCAAATAGTTCTACTCGACATGAAATACAGAGGAGCGGTTGACGGTGCCAGAGCGGAACTAGTCAGCGCAGGGAATTTTCCAGATAAAGCTTTCTGGTAGAAAATTGGGAGAGTCCAGTCATCAGTATGTTCCAGGCAATTCTTTAAATTAGCACGAGATTAGGGAGTGCATGGTGATTAAGCTCATTTGAAGTATTGAGGATCCGTCTGGGCATTGGCAACAGCCACACTTTAATTAATCTGGTAATGGATGAGAAAAATAAGCACTCTTACGCACATATCAGCATTTTGCTGAACAGGAGGAAGTAGAGGAGATGGAGGGGGGGGTGCGGTGTGTGATGGTGGTGGTGGTGGTGGTGAGTGTGTGTGTGTGTGTGTGTGTGTGT
>JAPZDV010000013.1:8610203-8631934 GCA_029814665.1 Acanthurus lineatus
GCTGAATAAAGACTGTTCATACAACAAACCTGGTTCATTTGTGCTGCAATTGGGTCCACTCTACACCCGTTACAGGAAGGGTCAGTTTGTGGAGGGGGGGGTCTCATCAGAGAAGCTCCCCTGTTCCAAAAACAGAGTGAGAGTGATAATTAGAAGTAGGTGATTTGATATAACAAACTTGCTATGCTGCTTAGAGCTCTGCCTCCACTATCTCTAGTTGTAGATAAAGGCGTTGGGGCGCTTAATGGCGACTACGCTACATTTCTGTGTGTATAACTCATCAGATTAGCCAGAAGCAGATAAAAAGACAAATCTATATTAATTTATTTTAAGTGTATTATTAACTGTATTAGCCAAATATCATCTTCTTTCATCATCTTCTCAGGAATGAAAAGCTTAATTCACAAGCAGTGAAATGCATCTTTTTCCGAGTTTAATACCCTCAGTGGTTCAGCTGCTACAGCTGCGATAGGTTCAGTAAGCTTCTGGTGGCTAACATTAGCTAATGCTAGCAAAGTTTAGGTAGATTTTTGCAAAAAAAAGGAGACATAACTGAGCAAGACTGGTGACTTTATGGGATTTAATCACTCTAAAAGGTAGATAACATTAGCTATCATTAGCCACTGTTAGCTTCCAGCTATAACAGGACAGTGAGGCTTAAGCAGCAAAACATTAAATGCATTGATTTTATTTTTTATTTTGCTCTCAAGTTTAACTCTTTTCATGTTTCCTTTTTTACTTTTTTTTTGTTTTTTTTAGTATGACACAGTCTTACTTTAATGGCTTTGTTAAAAAGGGACGGTTGGTATTAAAGCCACCTGTATACAATAGAAAGTAAGTCAGGTCTGAGCTTTATGGGTCATCTCAGCAAATGACCTGTGTTAAGTCAATCAAACGGCTCTGGGTAGGACAGCCACTCTCAACACACAGGATTAAGTCTACTGACCCACACTGCCTGGGCCACTTACGTAAACGCACCATAACAGGCCTGTTGTGTAAAACACAATCGCTTCCTATAACCGTGCTGCTGTGAATTACGTTTCTGTGCATCTGAGCCGTCTCCTTTGCACTGCATGACCCTGAATTATAAGCAGGATTTTGATCTTGCTGAGGAGATGCATGTCTTAACGGTTGCATTTAGCAGCCCTGGATGCTGTCCCCCTCCTGCTGGCAAGGCGGCATCTTAATTCAGGATGTGGATCTCAGTCAGCAGGTGAGTGCTGGTCTAATCAGCCAACCATATGTCCTCCTATCCCCCGACTGATTAAGGTTTCCTCTCTCCCCCTCACTGATTGCTGTATGGTTTGATAAATCATATCCCCAGTGAAAAATGCTAATAATATGGTAATGCCGGCTCCAAACTGCCGTCCGACCAGATAAAGGCTTTCAGCTCGTATGACCCTCATACTAAATACCTGCCCACGCAAGAGTAAGAGGAGTTACTGTCAATTCTGAATGAACCAGATCTGTGTCTCTTTTTATTTTGCAGAAATCTGTTGCCCTCGTCCTCCCACGTGGCCCATCTGTGTGGCCGGGTTAGTCACACAAACTCCATGCGGCTCCCTTCAATCCCCCTCAATCTCTCTTAGTGGGTCACAGAAGCACTTCGACTGTGCTAGCGGAGAGCAAAAGCAGAATCAGTTACCAGATCTCGGTCAAATCACAGACACATTAAAACAGCAGCCTGGTGCTAATGCCCCCTCACAAACACTTACATCCACTATACTGTTCAACAATTTGTTTCACACACTGCAAACTCATCTCCCCTGCTGTGGAACCAGGCATTGAATTTAGGTCATGACCGTTTACCTTGTTATCTTGTGATTTTATACCACAGCAAGCGAGTAAACTGCAGTGACGCCTTAATGCAGCTAAAGCCCCAATGAAACCGGCTACCGTGCAGGAAGAGTTCATCCCATTTCAGCAGCTGATGAACATCTGTTCAGCATTAGTGGTAACTGCTTTGTGGTCTGTGGTCCTGTGGGTGCAATGCAGGCCTCAACTGATAATGTCGAATCCTCAGGTGCAGCTCGCTTCTGCTCAGAGGTTAAAAACTGACAGGAAAAAGAAAGAAGAACGAATTTCCTGTTTGCCACAATCCAAGACCGAAGCAGGAGCCTCTCACAGTTTTTAAATATAAATATAAGTGTAAACATACCACATTTGTGCCAATACGTTAGATTTTCAGCAAAGAAACAAGCAACAGAGCATATGGTTTTGTTCAAATGTTTCACACTTTGATGTGTTTTTAACACTAACTGAAACATTTAATATGAAACATTTCCACATTTAAATGTCATTAAAACATTATGAATAACTGTATCTTTGTAATATTTATTATGTTGTTTATCTTACTGATTTTTTGTTTAAATCATCTAAGATGTTTTCCAACAATGTTTATACTCTAATTTCATTCCAGGGTAACAGTGTGTTTCATTTTGTCGCTAGTTGTTAACTTTCACAGTAACAAAAGTCAGAGAACGAGGAAGGAAGCTGACAAATGTGACTAAATATGAATAAAATGATAACACATTACCTTGTCTGTAAGCATCTCTGCTTGCGTCATTCAGATTATCAATGGGGACGGCAGCTGTTTAACAGTGAAAATAAACAAATCCCACAATACTATGCTACTTCACATTGTCAACAAACTATGTCTTTGGTTAAATGATTTTGACTGAGGGACCTTTTGTGGCAGAGATCACATAATGTGCGTTTAATGCAAAATGACAAGATTACATTGGTTTGATCATGTCAGGGATTACAAAACTAAGGACCCAAATGGAGACAAAAATTCAATGATTCAACAAAGAGCGAGCTTTACTGAAAAACAAGCTGATAATTCCAAAAACAAACAATGCAAAGTTTAACAAAACAGAAAAATCAAAAAGACAAAAAAACCCAAATGCTATAAACCAAGAAGATGCAGGGAGAACAGGATCAACGGCAGGTTCAAGGGATGACAAAAGCACAAGGGAGAAACAACAGACAAAGACAAAGACAAAGGGGAAACACGGAGACTATATACACACTGGAATAATGAGACACAGGTGGGGAAATCCACACAGGTGAAACACATAAGGGCAGGGCAGGTAATTACAAAAGGAAAGAAACTTTACAGGAAATTGGTGGACGACACAGAACAGGGATTACCAAAATAAAACAGAAAACAATGAAACAAGGATATATACAAAAAGCAAACCTGACACTCAACTTAAGAATTAACTGAACTAAAACTACTCAAATGGCAGATCATGACAGATCATGTTGTGGTGACACAACAGACAAAAAGCATTATAGTGTTTAATTGATACTTTCTACCAGCATTAATTAAGGCAGAGCAGTTACATTGCATTTTCTTATATATTAGCTTAGCTTATATAGCTTTTCTGTTCATGCTGTTTGGCTGCCAGCTGACTGGAAACCTCAAGTCATAATCCTGCAGGTGTACAGTGTGGCAATATAACACACTTTTCATTTTCAACTCAGCTGATATGTCTTTGTTTTTCATATTTTTTTTCAGCTGGTTCCTGTAAATGTTAGTAAGAATAAACTCTTACTCATGAATTATTAGCCAACATGGATTGAAGGTCCTTTAAAGGCTTCATAAAGCTTTGGAACAGATACCAGAGGGATTATGAGGTGAGACTCTGTTTGTCAATTATTTCTGTTGTCACGAGGCAGAGTATTTTTCTCCAGTGTGTGTGTGTGTGTGTGTGTGTGTGTGTGTGTGTGTGTGTGTGTGTGTGTGTGTGTGTTCAGGGGAGTAGGTGCACATTCTTGAGTGTGTTTTTGTGTTTCACACATTCCCCAGGCTTACAGAGAGGTCATGATGAGCATATTTCTCCAATCGTGTGGCACCTCTTTGTTTACATACCAGACATGCTCCAGGGAGACAAAGTGACTGACACAATAAACTTGCCTGGGCTGTCTGTACATCACAGCATGCCTCCAGCACATCGCAATTTATCAACAAGTTCCCAAAAGGACAGTGGAGCTCACTGGAGCTGCCACTGTAAACTGAGAGATGAATTTTGAATAGTTTTTAGGGCATATTCTTTGGGGTTTTCATCATTTTAGGACATTTTTATTGACAAAACGATTAACTCTTTGCTTAAAAATGAAAATAATTGTTTTTTTGCAGCTCTAAGATCAACATAAACATATTCTGGTATGGCTCACAGCTGTGATTTGACTCAGGGAGAATGTATTCACATCTTGTTTTTCAAGGAAATCTAATAGAAGCCAGTTGTCCCTCATCAAATAATCAACTTAGCAAAACTGGCCTCTTTCCCACATGATGGAAGTTATTGAAAGGTGGAATGGCCCTTGGTGGAGACAGGCGACCTTTCCCCCAGAGCCTGACCTCTGACCTGACTCTCTGTGATCAGCTAATTGGGAAAAAGGAGTAAGAGGAGCCTGAAAGCTCTGTGGTAGCAGCCGACCTGCTGGGACCAGGACGAGCCCGCTGGGGAAATAGCTGGTCTACTAGAGGAGAAAGGATTGAATAATGCCTTTGTGTAGAGGCCAGTGTGTGTATCTCTGTGTGTGTGTGTATGTGTGTGAATAACAAGTGATACACCAGTCATAAACTGAAGGAACAGACATAAGAATACCCCAGGCAGGTGAGGTGCCACAGGCTGCACATGATAAGTCAATAAATCACATAGCCGATGGAGTTTTAAACAGGGCAGTCATCAGCATGCAGACAGTCTGTGCAGATTTATGAACCACAAGATTGCCATACCTTTCACAAGCAGTTATCTTATGAATAATACACGTACACCATATTTGATGAGCCAATCTACAGGCGGCCATAAACTCATTTTATTTGCGACGCCGGGGCTGGTCTGCAGAGCCTCTCTCTTCATAAAAATGGGATCTTCACTTCTGCTGCTTCATTGAGGTAACGGCACCATTTGGGTAATGGCACACTAATATTTTACATCAGCTCAGGGAGTCCTGATTTGCTGCGGCGATGCTGGGAGAAATCTTATGCAATCAAAGCACCTCCCACGGTATTACTTAAAAGACGATTATGAAATCAGGAACTGTAGCTTTTGATATAGAGGCAAGTTTTACAGTACAGAACAGTGTGAGGGAGAATCACACAAATGTCCCTTAATCAGTTTCATTGCTTATTTAATTTTAGGCTTTCTATAATTAGTGCCTTGACTCAGTTAAGACTACAATTTTTTGCCTGTTTGCCTATATATACATAATGATTGCAGTCTAGTATGTTATGCTTAGGTGGACGCATGTATATTTAGGTTTTTATTTTTTTTCCAAAGGAGCTATAAATGTAGACTTACGGTCGGTCACGTACAGGCTTTACTGTAAATAGTTTGAACTGGTTTTCAAATAAAAACCATCCAAAATACGACAAGTTCTTCCCTTTTAAGGCAGAAAAAGCACAAATCAGTGATTTAACCATAATGTTTTGGTGTTTTAAATACATTTTTTTTTACTTGGATTTACAAGTTGTGGGATTTCTCCTTCACATTTATGTCTTCTTTTAAAAGAAGTTTGAAATAAGCATCAGCAAAACCCTGTTTTTAAAATAAAATCAAGCAAAAATGGCCTAAAGGACACAACAGCAGCCTGACAAAGAGGAGCATTGGTTCAAATAAAGTTCAGCAGTTACTCTGATAGTGACTCTTTGTACAGTATGCAGTGTTCAGTTCTTTATTTTGTAATAGTTACATCTTGAATGACCAAACATACTTGATGTGAGAGAGTGGAAGTCTGTTTTCAATGGAAAAACAATCCGTCTTCTCTTCTGTTGCGTCATATTCAGCAACATGCAAATGTGCCAGATCTGTCCTTTTGCTTTCATCAGCAAACACAGCAATCTGAGAGTAGTGGGGCCTTGACAACATGTACACACACACACACACACAAACACACACACACACACACACACACACACACACTGCTGATGAGTGATTGTGTTTGTGTACGTGTGTGTGTGTGTGTGAGTGTATGTGTGTGTGTGTTTAAGATAAACTGGCCAAAAAGGCTGTGAACCCTTTGTAAGTAAAACAGTGAGCAGGCTGTTAAAGGGCTGATTTTGACATTCATTAACCAGACAACCCTGATCTTAGTGTACGTAGTGTGTGTGTGTGTGTGTGTGTGCTTTGTACGTCACACTCAACTGCAGCCAGATACCACTGGCCTACCTAGCTTTGACCTCTGAGCTCCAGCCACGTAACAACCTGTCTGACCCACAGACAGCATGCAGGCTTTTACTCCAGGTCACATGTACAGACACACACCCACACACACGTAAACACACTCATTATATTGGTCACTGCAGGTCTCTCACTTGTTTATTCTAAAGAGCTGAGACTGCTTGTTTGTAACTTGGCTGAGCTGAAGGGAATCATGAATGGATTTGTGTTGTTTAGTGAGATACAAATGAAACAGTATCCACTAATACATTAATAACACAGAGCCTCCTCAGTCCTCTGTGCCGAATCTAAGGTGTTTTGTTAGTTGCCGAGCAGTTCCTATAAATACACCATGTTTGAAGTCAGGCTGAGGAACATCTGACTCAACTATGAAACACCGACAAGGAACAAAACTGAGAGCTGATTGGCTGAAAAAATTGCTTTCCATCTCTATTTTTTGTCTATTCACAACACAAACAGAGAGACATGGATACAGGAGACAACACACAAACACATTCACATGCTCATATATTCAAAGAGATGCAGCACCAGTAATGCACAAACATTCACACATCAAAATACTATTTAAGAATAAGATAAGCTGTTTAAAGTCTTCTTTGGAATTTGCATAAATTAATATTTAAGTGTTTTGATTAACTGCATAAAAATATCAAAAAGAGGTACTGCAAACCTACTGTTTTTTATTTCGATGATTCCCTGGCTTCTTTAAATAGCGCCATCATCAGGTCACAATTTTGAATCGTCCAAAATATTTTAATTAATGACCAATGTGCTAGAGAAGAAGAAGGAGAGGAAGAAAGCTGATATTTTCATCTGCTTCAGATGCACTTTGTAGTTCAATGGTAGTTAGCAAAGTAGCATGCTAACATAAAGCTAAAGCAGGATGGTAAAAATGGGAAGCATAGGGCTAAATACTGATATTTTAACATTGTCTTTAAGAGCATATTAGCATGTATACATCAACTTTTAGGTTTGGTAACAACCAATACATTCTTGCTACATCATATCATTTTTCCTTCTCTCTCACTGTTTTCAGGCTAATCTTAATCCCTCCTTAAAATATATTTTTAGCCTTTTATGTAACCTGTTACATTCATATTTTCCTGCCGTGTTTTTTGTAGTGTGTAAATGTTTTGCTGCTTGATACCTTCTATGCCCGTTTCCTGACATTGTGTTCACATTGCTTGAAAAATTGCTCTGTAAACAGAATAACTGTCATATTTCTAGTGTTATTTTTAAAATGAGACATGGCCTGTTAGTACATATCCAATTTAATGCAACAGATACAAAAGGGAAAAGTGTAACGCAAAAACAATCTGTTCAAATATAAAGTTGAAAAAGTTCATAATACACACAAGACACAAGATGATTAAGTCTGCAGAACAGTACATTCAAGCACAAGCACACACAGAACTGATGACAAAAGCAGGGAGGTGGCCAGCACTTGCTGAGCCCACACCACTACGGAGGAGGCATGTGCTGAGGCTGAGTCACAGCGTAGCCAGAAATCATCAAGTCATGAATCCGTCTGTGTTTGGGCGTACAGAGGCACGTATGAGTCATGACAGGGAGAGAAAGGGACAAGGAAAGAGACAGCGAGCTGCAGAGACAGAGACAGAGGACAGGCAGTCTCGGGTCAGACGTACATTAGTTCCACACAGGCAGTCGTGGTGACACTCGGAGCGTCAGCAGCTCTGAAGTCAGTCTGAACTTGGAACAAAACCCCTGAGTTGAGAGGCAGCAGCAGCACCAGGGTGACACACTTTTACTGTCTTTGTTGTGAAACACTCAGATCCCTCCCACCCTCTTTCCCTGCACCCTCACATGCACTCCCACTTTCGATTTCTCATCTAAAATATACACTTAAGATCCCGCGGATGGTGTTAAACTACACAGAAACACTCACTCCTCTCAGACAGGAGCCTGTTCCTTGACTTTTGATTTAACAAAAAAAAAAATCCTACTTTATCCGTCTCCTATATTTGGCAAGACTCGGAGGCTCCCTGGTCAATCTGGGTCAAGACTTTTCCCTGGACTTAGCCACCAGCAGCGCGCGAAAAAAACCTTGTACAATCCCCCCAACAATATTTGTCAGTGCATATTCTATCACCATGGTGACTGACACTCCAGCCAGGCGGTGTTGTGCAACTCTCTCCTGAAAGGGTAAAAGGGTTGGCTCGACTTGTCTCTCTCACTCTCTCTGTCTGTCTCCACTGCGATGTGCTCCCTGTCCTCCCGCAGCCAAGTCACCGCATAAAATGTTGGCATTCTGCAGACTATGGATGTGTTATATTGTACGTTTCATGCATATCATATTGATGTTTCTTTTATTAGATTACATGCAGATAAGATCTATTTCTCATCAGGAGGAGAAAGGTGTTGCAAAGGTGTGACAGGTAGGCAAGATGGCTTCAAAGCAGCAAATCTCTGTATAAAGGTCTCCCAGTTCCACCTGACAAAAGCAGATATTTTTCAGCCATGTTCTTGATGACAAAATCAGGTGTTTTACAATCAAAACTTGATCTATTTCTAATCATAACCGAATGATTTTTTTTTTTTACTAGACCTAAGCCAGAGGTTCTCCAAGTTTTTCTGGCATCTCCCTTCTGTGAAAAAAACAGTCCTTGTTAACAGAAAATGTATTTGTTTGTTTTCCCCATATGACTCATATCATTCAACCCTGGTTTTCCATGAGAACCACCTGACCAGCCCTAAACCACAACTTTGTCTCAACATGAAAATAAAAATGTAAACTTTCAGTGTATAGAAACATGATGTTTAACATATCCATGATTTGCAGACACATACAGACCAACTTTTATTCAGTTGATTGGGTTGATTCTTTCCAAGTCTCCATGGTTGAGAGGCCACTTTTTACCCAAACTGTAACTAAAATTTGTGAATTTTTAACTGATCTCCTTTGTTTTGGCCTGTCCTCTTGCAGGTCTAAGGTGAAGAGGAGGTTTTATTCTTCAGATCCCACTTGGCGACACCTCAAGAAGCTTAATTGTCTCCTTTGATCCACTTTCTTCATGTTTATTTTGTAATCTAGCATGCACCAGAGAGTTTGGCACTGTAAACTGCACATGTTGTAACTTTTTTTTCTGTGTGACATCTGCATGTGAGTGTGATTTCTCTGCTGTAAGAACAGAATGTGTCGTTCATCGTACAGATTATAAAGCTCCCAAAGGCAAATTGCGGTTTTGGACTGCATAAATAAAATTTGACTTGACTTGACTTGAGCGTATAAGTGAGAGGTTGCAACTATCAGTCAGCAGCTGAGCCTTTTGTGTGTTATTATAGGTTAAAGCCCCTCACCTTATGGTCCCTCCTGTTGCCTCTGAGAATAAAGGGAAGGCGAGTGTTTTTGTATTCAAACTGTATTCTCTCAGTAAGTTTGCTGAAAGTTTGTTTTGGCTAGTTTGTTTTTAGTTGGTGTGAGTCACTTCTCCAATGATCTATGCAACGAGCCATTGAGGAATTGTTTTTTAAGTTGGAGCAATGTTTTGGTTAGAGGAGTTTTCCCGACGCTGTCATGGAAACCAGTAGAGAGGGGCAGTTGGCAGGATGGTAGAAAGACAGCGAGGCCGACATGCTGTTTGTTCTGCAGATGCAGCCCTCTGTTCCCAAGAAATCCCTAGGTGGTGCAGACTGAGTGGTGTATCCCAAGGGGCTATCACGTTTCAGAGCGAAAACAAGCCGACCCGGCTCTGGCAAACAGAATCACTCATTGCAAAACCTCTCATTTCCAAAGGGCTCCGTAGCTGGAGGCTTGTTTCTTTTTCCTGAGAAGCCTTCTGAGAAGTTAGGGAACTAAATATGAGGAATAGTTTTGGGAAATATGATTCCTGTTTCATGCTTCTGGTATTTTAGGAGGGAAAAAACGGATCAAAGCCCACTTGTTCTTGCGTGTTAAAAATAAAGGAAAATCTGCTAAAAATGGAATGCAAAATTGATATTTAAGGATGCTTTACAAATATCACAATAAACTGAATATCCAGGGGTAATAAAAGTATTTTTAAAATCTTATTTTGGATCATGAGTTTGTGGTCATCCATGTGAGTCATTATTCCCTTATCAACAAGCATCAGCTAATGCTATACTGTCTGTGGAGAATAAAAGGACACTGTTGCTGGCATTGATATAAAAGGCAACACTTTCTATAAATAGGCTCACCCGGGGCAATAGGGATGACATAAGTACCTCAATATACCACAGTGCCGCAGCTTGTTTCCCATCGCCACAAATGGGGAAGAGCACGTGCTGTCATGTGCCATTTCTATCCCACAAATAGCCCAAATGGTTCCTACTAACGCAGTTTAAGGGCAGGATGATGAGTAACTTACGCAAGGAGTCATTGAATTATTCTAAGCAGCGTGTGACGTCAAAAAGTAAGGATGATGCATGTTTTAAGTAACAGTCTGGGGATTTTAGTCATTTTTTCATTCACACTTCAGCTCATTCAGCAGCTCTCAGCTTCTGTAAAAAAGGTGCTCAGCTCAAGCGACATGAATTTTAGTCTGAATTTCTGTTCATCTCTTGTTTTAGATGGATCACATTAATAAATTGCTTAAATTGGGAAGCTTTTATAACACTCGCAGTAACCGAAGTTGTTGTCAGCTCAAGGAGCTTCTGTCTCTCCTCTGCTCGAGTCTGTGTGTGTGAACCAGAGAGGGAGAGGAGAGAGAGCAGTGTAACCTGAAATGACATCAGAAACAGCAAAAACTACCATGCTGAGCTAAAAAAATGGAGAACTGCACTTGGTAAAAACACAAGTTAAAGTAGTAACAGTGATTCTTATTTTGATAGAATTGCACCTTATGGTAGATTTACAACACAAATATGGACAGTAAATTTAATCATTGGAACCTTTAACATCTTGATCTTTTTATGTTCAACATGAATTTGCAGCGGCTATAACGATGGTGGCCATGTTAAAGCTTTTTTAAATCTAAATGTGACCCTTTAGAAATATTCGTTATTATATGTTATTATATGAAGAATGGAAATATGTTTCTTTCTTACTAAAACTGCCAGGTTCAGGTTCAAGATTTAGGTGAAAATTAAGTTAGCTGGCTTCTCTGCCAACAACCACCACTATTTAATTTTCATCATGTTAGAAATTGATACAGATTCTCTCCAATCTTCTTACCACTTGTTGCATAACAAAGAGAAGAGAGCGAGAGAAAACTGTTAGCAAATGTAATTCTTCCCAAGAGGCAACCAACTTCCAGTATTGAAAATGGAGCCGACACTTAAGTGCCGAAATTGCACTGCAATTCATCAAATGGCCACTTGAGGCTGGTTCCCGTGGAGCCCCAAATTAAAATTCCCGAACATCTCTTCAGCTTGGTTTAAAAAAAACATTTTGTGTCTCTGTAGCTAATTTCCCTGTTTATGACATCTGCTCTTTTGGTTTAAATTATCTTAAGTTGTGTGTATTTAAGGGTGTGGTTTCTTCTGGCTCCAACACCAGAACCCCTAACCCTAACCCAAGATTTTGACAGCCATAATGCCATTCTTGAGGCTTCAAAATATTCACCGCAAGCCAGTGGGTAACATCATGGTGCCTCCTCTGCTATTTAAAACACAATCTATGTTTCTGTCAAACCTTCCCTTACGTTTATACACATCATAAAACCTTTTGTTTTCCTTAATTAGCATAACATTATATCTCATTTTGGAGCTGCACATTTGTGTGCGATTGTAAGGGTAAAGAGGGAGAGTGGAGGATGAAGGGAAAAAGAACAGAAAGCAAAAGCAGGAGGAACTTAGCGAGAAAATGTACAGACACTAAAGCAAAGGCTGATATAGTGGCAAAACATATTTTTATGTGTCTGAGAGTCGCCCCTGTTGAAGCACCTGTTTGCTTCACTTTCTATTCAAACCAGAGTTCACTTGGTGTCTCTTCATTGGTTGAAATAAAGCTTTCATCATCACAAAAGCATCACAGTCTTTGTGAATGTGTGCACGATTCCGTTTTCTAATTAAGTTGATGATAGTAGCTTTCTGACAGGCTTCATTCATAATGGCACACATTTCCTATCGAGTATGACTCATGTGCTCAACCGGAGGAAGAGGGAGAGAGAAGAGCACCTCGTCATCCATCATCCATTGTGCGAGTGATCTCATCCTGAGTCATAATATTAGTGCTTTGACACGTTAGAGCTCATCCACAGGTCATAAATCCTGCTCCCTACACCTCCTCGCTCTGTGTCACAGGTGATCTGCAAGACACACGTTTCAAGTCTTTGTGCTGGAGTTTCAAATCAAGGTCGACAAGTCGAGTCCACAGAGAAATTTAACACATTTAACCCTCATGTAATTATTATGTTCATCATAATATTTAAAAATACTAAAAAAGGGTCTGAAAGCACATCTACGATTTCTCCTTTATCGAGATATTTTGCACCTATCAATCACAGGCCTTGTGCCCCCCTGCCACTGCTGCTTTCACCAACTTGAGCAGTGAAAGTGCAGTGTGGGTCAAGATGCAACTTGCAGCTGTCCTGATAGGTAACGATGTGCTATAATTAATTAAAATGACTGCCAAAACTGTGAAAATAGATATCAAGTTGGATCATCCTACCAGGATTGCATAAAATCCACTGACAAGTCATGACACTTAAATATAGAGTCAGACCATGTTAAGATAATAAAAGCACACAGAAGGATTATTATATTATATACACAGAAGTGTATTCTTAAGCTTAATGCTTAATAATTACACCAAATTATGCTATTAAAGTTATGATTTTGTGATTGTCTGAAACAAGAGGAGACATCTGATTGTCTGAAATGTATTTTATGTTGATAAAAACTGAGAAGATTTTAAAAAAACTGCACACAAATGCAGTGAAGCTGCAGAACTTTTTAGATTTTGGGATGTTTATTTACAACAAGAATTTTTTTTAGTGCATCTGAAATATTTTTTCTGAATTCTTCATATTTAATCATGTATTGGTTTTACATTTATATACAAGGACAACAACTATTTATGTGAAAAGAGCCGTCGAGTCATATAAATCCTGAAATACACTTTGTGAATGTGTCTGTGTGTATTCATTAAAACTGAGACTGATCTGATTTCATAGCAGAACACCACAGTCTTACAAACACAGGAAAAGAGAAGTGAGAGAGAAACCAGACGATAAGAGAAGTTGCACAGAAATGACCTAATATTCCAACAAAATTCAGTCTGTTGAGGTGTGGATTTCATGGTAAAACCTTTGCTTGCTGTAAAACTGCTTAAGCCATTTCATTCTGTTCTTTGTGAGACCAAAATAACAAAAAAAAAGTTGACGCACTTCCATCTGTGATGTCTGTGCTGCAAGTTTCGGTTTGTGAAATTTTGGTAACGCAGTGTTGAATTCTTATCCACATATTTTTTTTGTACTGCCTTTTGTCTATCTGCTCTGTTTCTGCAAATGACACATTTAAACCAGGTAATTTATTTAAGTGTAAATTCACTTCACGCTAACTTGCTTCACACACTCACAGCAGTTTTTAATCTTTAGATTTGAATAGAATATTTAACTCACGTAAAAGGTTCAAGAAGGTCAAGTTGCTTCTTTGATTCTCTACAATGGAGCCTGAGGAAATCATGTGGCCTAAATCTTTCTAAGGTCATGTGACATACGTCCTCACCTCTTCTACTTTCATTTCAGTGTCTTTGAGTCAGTATTTTGTATTTACATGTAGGTATTGTAAAAATGTTGCATGACTGGAGTTAAATCAAGGTAATATTTATTACTTACAATAAAACAATATATAATGAAATTTTTTTTTTTATTCAAATTGCAAATTTATTTATTTATCTGTTTACTTGTTGAAATTCATAGTTGAAATCTGTAGGCGGACAATGTGTGGTACTGTTTTGCAGCTCGAGAGCATTTTAATACGTGTGGGGGTTGAAAATGAGAGAGAAATAAGACTTCGGTCAAAAGACAGCTTTGAAACATGCGCATGATAACAGAAATCCAGACTCACTGGATGCATTTAATAACTAGAAATGAACTGCACTGCAAATTACAGGTCAGATGGTGTCTGCTGCTGCGTACCAAAAATAAATAACACGGTCAATGCTGTTACAGCAGATAGTCTTTAATTTCTCCGGACTTGAACATTACTGACATTATAGGGATATTTTGGGTCTTTTGAAGTGGGGTTGTATGAGGTAATTATCCGTAGTCGGTGTATTAGCTACAGTAGATGTTGGTTATGTCCCCAGTTTGGAGATGCAGCAAAAGTACTGGTTTAGGAGGCGAAGTGATGAACTGCCACGGAAGAGGACGGCAGCAAAACACATTTTTTAGGGCTTCTTCAAATAATCAATATCTGTTGAAGTGTATGCTATATTCAGAAAATTTACAGCGCTATACCTCACTATCAGACAGCCCTTTCTGACAGGGAACTGAGGCTGTTACATCCATCTATGCTCTCCTCAAAGCCACCAGACTCCTTTGACAAAAACAACAATTTTACCTAGCAAAGCAGAGTCGACATCCACAGTAGCTAATATGCAGACTGTGCTTGAGTAGCGCATATAGCCCCATTTTAAAATAACCAAACTATTCCTTTCAGTGGATAAAAGCTTGATGCTCTTATTATATGCATGATCATTTTATGCAGGAGTGGAGCACATTAAAACCAAAGGGGGAAATAACCCCTCCGTTCCTCCGTCGAGCTCCCTGTTCTCAAGACTTGTCACCGTCTGCCTCATGACGTCCAGAGTTCAAACCGCCAAGCAGCCTGTCCTCTGCTATTCAACGTTTCATGCATCACTATCTCAGCTTTCATGTCATGGTTACTCTGGCAACCAAATGACCAAGACACCGTGACTCTTTGCCAATATCAAGAATCTATAAGCTCCTTTTTTTTACTAACAAGCAGCCTTACTGCTCTTCTACTTTTTTTTTTGAAGGAATCTGAAGACAACAGAATCAACTTGAGAGTTTTAAGTTGATTAAAAAAAGAGGAATTTAATATATAAGCGATTGTGAGTGATAATAAGGATGCATGCCTGTAATTTCTTTAAATGGGGCTTGCCTTTCGACAGCCACAATGCAGCTCCTACAGTAAATGGATTCTCAGTGGCAACAATCCAAAGATAATCCACCGCTGAAAAAGCAGGCCATTAATGCCCGTGACATAAATCTACTGTAGATTGCAACTGCCAAAACCCAAGAATTGTGGTAATCTCGACCAGTTGTTGCCTCCAGTGAATCAGCCACAAAGCCGTGGGATAGTGCTTTATTTAGATTAGGTCAGAGTCGATGCAGCAGGACTTTTCTCAGTGGGGTGCCGTTCATTTAGAATATATAGCATCATATTTTAGTCCCATGTTTTTTAACCATTAAACTTCTTAAAGTGACCATGGCCGATCAGATAAGAGGTCATGAGGGGCAGTTAACAAATTTTAAAGGGTGCAAAAAAACCAGAATAGCAATCTTGATCACCTTCACACCTCCTGTCACCACTCTTCTCTCCCCTCCAAAAGAGGTCATGACCTCTCAACTTTAACCACCCCAAAGCAGTAGCTGCAAACACATGCCAGTAATCAGCCAACTGAAGTGCGTTTCCCTCCGAGACTGATGTGACAATAAGCTGCAAAAATGCTGATGGTGTTTAAAATTTACAACAAAAACAGTTTCACTGAGCCTAAGAGAAGGATGCTGCTTTAATTTACACTTTATCATTACCTAGTCTAGTTTTGTCCTGTTCCAGCAATCCATGTCTGACAACAAGAAATTAGATTATCAGCGTGATATGTCTAGAATTTGTCAGAGACAAATCAGCGGCTGATCTTCAGCGTACAATAGGATGTCTGAGATAAACCCTTTTGTTAAAGCTCTTTCCTAAGAGCATTCAAATTGAGCTAACCACAGTATGCTGCTGATAATGATCTGTATAAGTGAGAGACTTTTGTTGGGTTCCCTGGAGGGAGTGAAATACTGATGGTGATGACTGTTATGCGATGATCTGTCTCGATCTCTTCCCTCGACAAAGATAATCCGTCTAGTTCACTGTGTACTGTGCCTGTTTGCCCTGCAGCCTCAGTCTGCAGGCTGACTGTGGCACACTGGAGCAGAGCTGCTGGGAAGTAGGTAAAGGACGGGGAGGAATCAGCGCTCACTATGCTTGGCGGTGCCAAGGGCGATCTGCCGACTGGGATGCACGCCCAGAATATGTGTACAGATAGGGAAACAATCTGAGGGATCTCTTCCCCACGCAGTATGCAAGAAGTGAGGGTGTTAGTGTGCTGTCTCTACAGGTGAGAGGAGGCAATGCAACTGCTCTTATCAGAGAGAGAAGGATTAATTTAGCCTGGATGTGCTTTAGCTGTTCTACTTAAAGTTCATCCTAAAGATAACTGCAACAGTCCTAGTTCAAGAATTGAACCAAGAATCCAAGGAATCTATCCGATAATTAGCCTTAAATTGATTAACAATAATGTTAAAAATCCCATACATTGCCATAATGGGTAAAATTTGGAGCTAATTTAATGTTTATATCATATATCATGACTGTATTGATGAGGAAACACTAACCAATTCATAAAAAAATGCAAAATCCCCCTTGCTTTCAAGTTTCATATCAATACAAGAGGAATTCTTTGTGTTGTAGCGCCGTAAAAAGCACATTAGCGTTTCTGTTATTTCAACCCATTTCAGTTTGACTTGCATTGTAGTTTCTTCAGTATTTTGCATCAATAAAAATTTAATCTTATGCGAGCTGGAGAAGCATGTTTTCTTTTTTAAAGTTGAAGTTTCGCTTGTGTTCTTTGTTGTAGTTACTTATTATTAATCAACTATTTCCTTGAGCCTTTTTTCAAATAATATCGAGCTCATTTCAATTTGTACTTCTATTATTTGTACAAGGACCTTTTTTACAAATGCTTGTTTTAAGACAACATTAACATTCATGTGACTTGAAGTTTGGCATATTTTAATGTTTATCATAACTTACCATTAAAAGTTTGTGGAGACACTTTCTTTTTGGCCTTAAGTGAAATAGACAATTACTTTAGTATTGATTAATATGCCAGACACTTTTAAACAAGTAAGGTTTTACTTGCAAAAAGGACCTGACTAGTTTTTTGACATCACAGACTGCAAGATTAATAAACCCATCAAAAAATCCATAAATTAGAAATTGAATAGACAATGCCTCAGGATTCTGCCCTAAAATGTTGCATCATAACGTGTCCTTTTCTTTCACAAGCAAACACAATTGCCAATAATGTGATTTTTTAACCATTATTTATAATCCTCTTTTGAACTGACTGTAAGTGCAGCTTTGTGTCATGTCCCAAACACGGCTGGCTTGCAGGCAGCCAGTAAGTTGTGAATGTTTATGTGAGGCTGTGCTGCTTACACCACAGAGGCAGCATGGGAGTCTGGCACAGTTACAAGGCTGTGAGCTGAAACTGTGACCGTGACGTCATGTGGGTGGCCGTTCCTATGCAGTCAGCACTTTTCACCCCTCCTCCTCCTCTTCTTCTTCTTCTTCTTTGCCCTACAGCTGCACATCACACACTGACCTCTGGCCATCCTCTATGAGGCCCAGAAGGGGGAGGGGGCTCGACCAGGGAACCATGCACACAGGTCAGGGGGGACAGGGAATAGGAGGCAGAGCTTTAGGGGGAAGGGTGGTGAGGTTGGATAACCTCTCTCCTCTGCAGACTGGCTGATCAGAGAGCATCAAGAGCGCCATGATGAGTGCTTGGTGTCAGTCTGAGTGTCTCGCAGTGATAGACTAAGAGACAAAGGGGTTGGGAAAGAGCAACAGCAGCAGCAGCAGCAACAGAGATCTCCTGTCTCACATGCTCCCCCATGTGAGAGTGAGCTGTGCAAGAACGGGAGCTGCTTTATGTAAGTGTCTCCCAGCAGCCTTTGGGACTGCTGGAGAGCCTCACATGTTTGTGTTGTGGTCATCCCACACCGGTGGACTGGGGCCGGCTCGACTGAACCGCACCACAGAGCGTCCTATCTCGAGCCACTTATCATGTGTCTGTCTCTGTCTGACTGCCGGTTTGTTTGTGTGTCCATGTCGCTGGCTGTCTCTCTGTTGTCTGCACCCTCCCGTCACCGTCATCATCTCTGCGCTCCTGCCGCTGCTCCCTGGTTCACCCCTGGCTGCGAGGGCTCGCAGCTGGGACGGGGAGGAGCAGGCGGAGGCAAGGGGGAGGGAGGGTGAGGAAAGGCGGGATGAGGAGGAGGAGGACAGATCAGAGGTGCCGACTGTGTTTCCCTGCAGACATAGCAGAGATCAGAACGGAGCTCAAAACATAAACAGTGGCCGAAATCTACTGTTTATTGCATTGGACTTTCAGATCTGTACCATAAGAGCCCCAACTTACAAAACTGTGTGCACCACCCTAAATCTCTCTTTGCAAAAAAACAACTCACCAATTCAGATGCAAAACATTAAGCACATAACATCAACCACATATAGCCACACTACACACACATTGAGCCTTTATAGCCTCCCCTCACCCTCCACCCCTCCTTCTCTCAGGGCAGCTGGCAAAATACAAAGGGGAGAAGTGTGCAACTGGTGCGATAAAGCTGGGAACATCTTGCTATTCAAGCGTCAGCATAATAAACTGGAGGCACGATTAAGGGAAAAAAAATCCCCTAAACCACAAGAACAAGACTGCAGCAGCAGCGTTCAGCGCCTCAGTCCAGCTGCGGGTTGTCTTAAGGGCACAGGAAAAAAGGACAACAGAGCTTTTTCTGTTCCCTCCTCTGGTGAATGCAAATGATCAGACAGTGACTTACTGAGAGACTACAAAGCATGTGTGTTTTAACATCAGATGTGCTGCCATGACACTATTGGGAAGGTCTGATATATTAGAGTGTGTAAACATCGCTCCCCTTGTCCAAAATTCCCAAAAGCTTCAATTTCTCAGTAGCAATACACACACACACACACACACACACACAGTGGGGTATTCATGTTAAGTTAATTGTTAAAAGGTGTTTTAAAACTTTACGGCTTAACAAAATAGATCAAAGAGCCCTTATTAAAACCTTAGATTACAGAAAGTTGCTGATCTCTTAAAAAAATAACAGCCCTTAAAAAGCATAAAGTTTGGAGGTTTTTCCCTAAAGCTTTTAAAAAAAAAAAAAAAAAAGCCCAGAGAGATTCCTCGCCCTTAAACCTTCTCTCTGTTCTCACAATCCCCCGAGGAGGCTGGTGCAAAGTCTGCCGCTGTCTGGCTGTTCCCATGGCAACCACCAGGTGAGCAGACAGGCTTGGAAAGCACGGCGAGGAACATGTGACTCCCTCCACATGCTCAGGCAAAGCGCACACACACACACACACACACACACACACACAACACACACACACACACACACACACACACACACAAACACACTCTCGGATAACAGGCAGGCGAACCCCCCCTCTCCTTTATTCAAACTTGCAAGAACACGGCGTAGCCACAAAAAGGCAACGTTTGGTGAGTCTGAAAGCAGACAAGCAGATGACCAGTCTGCCAGTCCGTCTGTTTCCCACTCTCTGTGTCTGTCTCTGTCTGTGACACACACAAAAAACACACATACTTGTACCTCTATATTTATGAGATCCGTCATCCTATAACCCCCTTAACTGTTACCACCTCAGCTAAATGCCTTAAACTAACCATTAAACTAACCCTGAACTACACCTCATTCTAACCAAACCCCTTTAATCAGAGTCTTCGCTTTAAAACAGCTCTTTAAAGTTGTTAAGACCGTATAAAATGTCCTCACTTTCCAAAAATTGCTCCCTCTCTGCTGGTGAAAAAACTTGTCTTCACTATATGGCAAGTACAAGTGCCCACACAAACACACACACATACACTGCATTGTGAAGTGCAGAAGAAGAGAAGGCTGCCCTAGAGGGGGGCAACTGAGATGTGTCACAACCGCTGAATGTCAAGTCCAGTTCTGCTACAGCAGCAAAAGGAGGAGGAGGTGGTGGTGGAGCAGCACGAGGAAGTTTGGCATGAAAAAGTCACATGAATGAGTGAGAGAGGAGAGAAGGATCATCTCTGCAAAAAAAAAATGGAAAAAAGAGAAAAAAGACTAAAAATGTAAGTCCTTGTGTAATGAAGACAAAGAGTGTGCAGCAATGGTAGTGAACTCTAAGATGCAAAGTTGTTTCAGCATGCTAACATGAAGATGTTTAGCAGCTGTTATGTTTTTTTTGGTGCATCATAGTATTTTAATGTGAACATGTCAAAATTCTGCACATATTTGGTCATAAAGCATTGAAAAATCGAAAATAACTAAATGAGAACAAAATCCGACTTTGTTGCTTTTATTGTTTTTGCACACTCTGACTTTTACATACCCATAAGTTTGTAGCATCAAGAAACATTTTACTTTGCTTTTTTGTTGTCTTCCTTAGTCATAATACCCACTTCACTGCAATAATACTTTTCTGCTTTGACACCTGCACTAAACAAATTCCTTGTACAAAATATGCTTTGTGAATAAAGGTTGATTCTGCTGAGATTAAGGAGCTTAAGTTAATTATTAGCATCATTTTCTCTCCTGGTGTGATTTCCACGTGCATATGCAATACGCTATGTATTAGATTTCACCCAGTAAAAAGACAAAGAACTGTGTGTTGCTAAGCAGCATGTACACAAAGTCGCGTGCAGTTACTGGAAGGGAAAACAATGATGCTACTGTTTATTACTGACTGTTTATCACTAACATATTGCCCCTGAGTAATTTGTGCTATCTGTTGTACTTCCTCCTGCTGCGTTTGACACACATTGACAGATTACTGGTCAACTGTGACGGGGCTTCTGCCTGTTGTTCATATCCTAAGTAAACTATGATCAGGCTGCAAGCTGCCAAAACTGTAAAATGCATATGCTGTCCAGCAGCCACATGGGATTAAAATGTTTTTAAGGGGGAAGTATCTCAATTGGTCAAATCAAATTGTTTTCTGACTAAATCAGTCTGCACTGTGGATCTGAGGAGAGTTAGAGATCCTGTTCCTCTCCTCTGTCCTCTTGTCTCAGCTCTGTCTGGGATTTGCATAATCAGGCAGGTGACAGAGGTCAACATGCAGCCGTGTTGCCTTTCATTACACATCCCTGCCTTCTCTGCTTGTGTCTAAATGCTCAGGATGACACATGGATGCCTAAGCCAAGCGAAGGTCATTCCACCCACTGGACTCGCCTCTGACACTCTACTATTACGCCCTCACATATGATTCATCTTTTATTCATGTCTGCTTAAGATCTAAATGTGAATTTGATTAAAAGCATGACCACATAACAAGAGCAGGAGCTCATGCAATCCTGAGAGATTTCATCACTGTTTTAACATGTACATAGCCTACACAGAAAAAAACCCTCTCCAAGGTTGCGTGTGTGTGTGTGTGTGTGTGTGTGTGTGTGTAAAAGTGGCAGGAGACACACGCTGAGGTAGGAAAAAGTGCACACCTGCATGAATATTACATTACATGTGTTTTTGCTTTAACAGCCACATGTCTCTTTCATTTGTAAGCATTCCCCACCCTCAACTATATAAA
>JAPZDV010000013.1:8642270-8659493 GCA_029814665.1 Acanthurus lineatus
ATGCATGCCATTTTTAAGCTGTTCAAACTTTTGATCAAAGGTTATTTGTCCAGTAATAATCTATGTGTGATCATTTAATAATTTTTTGGCGTTTGGAAACAGTTTTCCATTTTTTTCTTGAGAAATTCTCCTGATAAAATGCAGTGATGCTCACGTTGAACATCTACACTATAAATTAACTCATGTGCACATGGTGTTGTTCATTAACAGTGCTCACATGCTCTTGAATTGGACTGTAAATCTGTAACCTGAGAATATCTGTTAATCAGTATCTCTCACAACTCAGCCCACATAAAATGCTTGCAAAGCAGTAGAGCTGCAGATCATAAGCCTCTTGTTTAAAATATTTCCCATTTTATGTTCTTTGTTTTTCCCTTCCCTATCCTGTGCTGCAGAACTGGCTGTCCCTCAGGATCAATAAAATTAATCTTAATTTATCTTAATGGGTTGTGTATTGCTGCTCAAAGATCAAGTCTGAGTAATGGAGGTCTGACCTAAAAACCTCTGAAAACTCACGTAGGAGGGAAAACATACAATAATAACAAAAGATGTTTGTGAAATGTGGAGTGATAAATGAATTATGACTTAACATTGGTCTCTGTATTTATGATGAACTCTGCAGATTGTTATCTTACTGTTTGCTACTCCAGCCTGTGGTAATGAGTAAGAAAAAAGTAATAAGAAAAAAAAAGACTTTGATCAAAAACACTTATCGTCACGTGCAAGTCTGTGGTGTTGCAGAGGTGCTTTTGATCGTTACGCAGACATCTGTAAGGTAACAACTGCACTCAAAATGTCCTTTTTATGGACAAGCACTTTGTTTTCAAAAACATGTGTTTCTCTGAACTGAGTGGTTATTGCACTGCTTTGAAACCACATGACTTCATCAGAATGCAGTCACAACATTTCATTTCATGAGAATTTTTAGCTTTACAAGTAATCTAAATGTTAAGATGATGGTTAAAACCGGACTTTAAGGATTAACAGACTGTGATTTTTAAGGCCAGTTGATCCTCTGCAGAGGTAATATACTGCAATGATAAGCACTGATTCATGTACTTAGTGATATAGTTATTGGCATCTGTGTGCTGCCGTGACATGATTGGTCATGGTTTTGGAGAGAAACCGCAGGTGTGCCCAGTCACTGATGAGCATCCCTTCATCATGTGACCAGCCCACCAGGACACACGCAGGGCTGCAGGATAGGAAAACATCTGTGTCCCAGCTAGTTGCCAGGTGAAAGACACATCATCTTCTTCACTCTTGTGACGACTGAACACACAGTGCAAATATCAATAACCTTCTACAAAGCAGCTCTTGTTTGTTAGATGATTAACATGGCTTTTGTGTCTGTAACAGGTATCAAACTACAGCAGAAGTGAATGCATCTATCAAGATGATTTGGCATATAATGGTAAAGCAGAGCCAAAGCAGGTTTTTAAAAAGGTAACCTCTGTCTTTATATGACATTTTTGAGCTGTTTTAAACATAATCAGTACAGCTGCTGTTTTTTTTCTGTTTATCACTGTCAGATAACCCCATCCTCTCTGGAGGGTAAAGAGACTCTTCTGAAAGCTCTGATATACAGAAGTGCAAAAAGAGAGAACGGTCTTGAGTCAAGGCCAGTAAGTCAACAGGGAGCCTCATAAACAGTTCTGTGTCTGTTGATGCCCCGAAGGCTCTGTTTGAGTCAAAGGCTCTGTTTGAGTCAGGCGAAGAGCTACAAGTTTCATGTCACTTTACAAGGCAGCAGACATCATGCCGATAATGAATGGAGAGATAGAAGAGGTAAAGAGCCCTGCAGAGAAACAAGAGACCCAAATATCTGCTGGTTGAATTAATGATGCAACAGAAGATCATGTGATTCTTAAGATAAATACAGTCACTATTATTAGCTTAAAGGTCAAATGTTACTCTTTTCATAAAGACAGACAAAGGTCTATTTAGTAGCAGTGACAGTCCATCATTTCCCTCCCTGGATTGTGAATCAAAAGTGGATGGAGAGGAGGGGAATAAAATGGGGGGTTGATTTTGAAAATATTGCTGCCTCTCAAGCTGGCGAGTACAAAGCCATATTTATCAATGCATGCTCTGTGATGAACTGCCACCCTGTGTATTATTTCATATTGCACAATAAAGCTGGGAAATAAATGTTCAAGTGTTCTCTCTGTTGAACAGTTATTAGGACTTAGATTAAAACTTTTTATTGTTTAGTAGAAATCTGACTGGCAGGCAGGAAAAGCAATTTAAACACAGAACAAAAACAAATCATTTAAAGCCCAGTCATAAACTACATATAGCAATAAAAAAAAATAAAATCAAGAAATAAACTATATATATACATACACTTCAAGGACAACAGGCAGCTGTTAAAAGCAAATGAGATAGTGTTCTTTGAAAAAAAAAGCCCTGATCAAAGTTGGTAGGGAAAAGTGACAGTCATGATGTCCTTAAGCTACTCCAGATCTTTATTTGCCATAAAATTCTAATATAATGGAGCAAAGTTTAGTAATAAAAAACCCTTTCAAAGGCACAGATCAATAAAAATAAAAGACTGATTGAGTGTCATAATACTACTGTACTTTGATTTCCTAATTATTTTACAGGGAAATTACTCTCCTAGAAATACTTATGTAATAGGTGAATTACACAGAAGACTGTGCTAAGAAAGTATTGACTCATTCAAATTCATTACTAACATAGGGAGTCTTTAATTCAGTGCACAGCAGGTCATCTGAACATGCAAACTGGGAAAAATGTCTGCCGGCACAAATTTAATTCAACTTATATAAAAAATTAAAGTTTAAAATGTAAATTAGTTAAAAGCCATAAGTATTCAAATGTTAATGAAACTGTCCTTTTAATCAAAGTCACGTTTTCCATTATATTACTTATATGTTACTTAAATCTCTTGATTAAACATTAGAAAGATGTGTAGAATAAAATGATTTATTACTCAAACATATTTTGCCATGTTTATGTTTAGCTTCTCACAATAACCCATTGCAATGTCTAACTCCTCACACAACTCATACAACATGTCAGCTTTGCTGGTAAATATTCCCTGGAAGGACTCTGTGATTCCTGTGACTCAGGGAAAAAGTAAGGACGGCATGAATGAAAGTAAAGAAGTGAAATGGAGATGAATATCAGCACAGTGACTCTGCAAGAAGCCATGATTGACTCAACCTGGTGTGGGAACAGTAGGCCACTCCAGAACGGGACAGAAATAGCCCGCACGCTAAAAGTCCGGAATAAGTGCAGGAGGGTGAAAGGGTCAGCTGTCACTAGGGCAGGAATGAGACAGAGAGAGGGAGTGATCGAGAGGGGTAGAGGAAGCGTTTTCAGATACAAACCAGCAGATAAATCAGACCGAAACACACTGAAAAAGACCAAAAGCAAATAAGAGGACTGCCACGCGAAAAGGAACTGGGAGCTGTTTGTTTTCTGTGAGTACAGGCTTGTATTTTGATTGTAAAGGACATTTAGGGAATATTCTGTGAATATGCTGAGAAGAAACATTCTACCCTAAGTTATATAGTTTGCATATGCTCTTCAAAAAACAATCCCTTTAAACCCACAAAGCCTAATATACTCGGTAGCTTACAGGGAAAAAAAACAAATGATAGAAGGCCTTAGCAGGCATGAATCTTAAAATATTAAAGTTTTGAGACTTTAATATCACTACAGGTTGACCTTCACATTGCAGGCAAAAATTAACAAAATTCTCATTTTGAAAAGATTTCAATATATATTACATCACACTGCCTGTTTTACCCCATGCTTCAGCTGCAGTGATCTACTGATTCACTATCCATACTTCTATAAACAACAATAGATGTATGCATGTTTACTTTTGCTCTCATATGCTTCGTCAACTTTAACTGCAGAGACATGCCTGTCCTTTTAACTTTCAGTATCTGTGTCAGTGGAGTCAGGTATCTGTCCCTCTCCACAACAAGTGGTACATTTATAACTCCAACACATGGCAGCTGTTACCCAAAATTGCTAACTATTAGCACACAGTTTAGTGACATTCATGTGAAAGTTACCTGTACGTTAATGAATTGAGTCATCGTTCGACTAAATTTAAGATGTCTATCTTTGTGTCACATGATGTTGTGAGAGTCTCCAAAATTAGCCTCGTATTTTGACAACAGCTGCCTTTTTGACAGCTAATAATAACCAGTAAACACAGCAAGACAAAATTACAAGCACTTTGTCTTTACCCCAAATCCACTGTGAGGAGTTTGACAGCATTTTTTCTATAACAGAAAGAACTTAATATCATTATCAACATGAATTTTCTGACAAGGCCCCAGTTTTGCACATTGAAACTGCTGCTTACTATTTCTGCGGATTAAAAGAGGAGGTCAGTTGCAGATTTCAGAGACAGCTCCTTTATTCAAACCAAGGAGAAACTGAGCATCTCGGTCAAAGCTAAGTCTGCTCTTTCTCTGTCAAAAGCAGCACCTCAGGGATCAACAAACAGCTCTCTAAATTCGGTAAACATCTGTCTACTCATTATTGCAGCTCATTACTACACACTCTGTAGCTGCCAATCTACATTATTATATCCTTGGCAGTCTCCAGTATAACATCATGACATTGATATCATATAATAATTAAGATAAAGTAAATCTGACAGCAAAGGTCAGGACATCAGTGCTATTTTGTGAGGTTGACTTAAGTTGAAGTGATTATTGTTTCTATTCAGGTACATGATCAGTCATCTGAATCCGGTATAAGACTCAAAACAACCAAGGTGAGGTAGAATTTCTCCTTGAAACTTCACATGAAGGTGTGGGTTTGATTTGCATTGTTTCAATAACATAAATATCTTACCACAACACTATTATGTATTACGTCCTTCAGCATGTGAGCCAAATCCTTGTCTTTCTTATTTTATTGGATGCTATCCCTCCTATGTTTATTCTCTCACTGTGGTTGCATTAGCAGATGCATTAAAGCTGAACTAACCCATTTACACCAGGCATGTAGAAAAACGCATCAGCTGGCATGATGTAGGTAACATGTTGCTCTTGTTGCTGCAAGCATGTCTGCACACTCTGAAGCATGATTTTTACTACATAGCTCCATTCTCTTATGAAGGACTCAATGATGAGAGCTTTACTTTGTTCTTCTAAGATGGCTGAAGACTCTCAAAAGAGGAAAGATGACCTCCCTAAACAACCGTTAACCAGATATCAGCCAGGGCCAGAAGACTTCTCTGAGACACATTTCCAGCAGTCTGTGCCATCCCAACTCTCCAAAGAAAAGTTATACCAAAAGCGGCAGAAATGTGAGCTGAGAAGGCTCCTGAAGCACACGCACCCAGAGCTGAAGATGTTGGATAATGTGGTGGATGAAGAGCTTGCAGAGGTTTTGAGCTCAGAGACTGGGGTGACAACTGGTGAAACTGGATACGAGGGAGAGGTCCTTTCAAGACGCTTGATATTTGAGAACTGTTCCTTGAGTGACAAAGTATCTCCTTACTCTCCCAAGAGGCACATGGCAGAGGGAAAAGCCGATGTCAGTAAAAAATCAGCTGCATTTGAGCAGCATGAAGAGAGGCCATGTAGTGAAAGTGCAAAAGGGATCACAAGAGATGACCAAATGCCTGATTCCAGTCCAGATTCCAACACAGAGGAGGATATGATAAAAATAGATGTTCAGGCTACCAGAAGGATATTTGAAAACCAATCTGTAAACACATCCAGACAATATCAGTATAAGTTTCAAGGGAAGGTTTCGACTTCTGGGACTGAGACAGGAATAGTCCAAAAACCCAAACAGGAGTATAGAGAAGAGAGTATACACAGCGAAAGCAAAAGCAATGTTTGTACCAAAAGTCTTGATTTGACAGATCAGCCCCTTAAACAAGAGCTTATCACTTCAAGTACTGACAATTGGTTTTCTGATGGGGAAGACTTTTCAAATAATGAAACAATCTTTGAGGATGAAGATGAGCCAGCAAGCCCTCCTGATTCACAGAAATTTGGGAACACAATCAAAACAAGTGCACGTCTTTTCAAAAACAATCCATTTATCCAAACAAACATAGAAAGAGAGAATTCCTTTGTGCACACATTAAAACCTCAAAGTCCAGTAGAACAAAGTGAGGCTGCTCAGGACTATCCCATAGATAATGTCAAGAATAGAGCCCATTTGTTTGAATCAATGCCATTTAACAAAATTAGGCATCAGAACAAGGACGAGGTTGAGACCATGGTGGAAAAGATAAAGGAAACATTGAATTTCCTTCATCAAGTCAATGCCATACATTCAGGTGGTTCAATCATTGAGGTAAATGAAACAATGATAGCTAAAAAGGCCAAATTCACACTCTCAGAGGCTGGGCCTGAGATAAAATATGATGAGGTTGCTGAAGGGGGTGCACAAAACTTTATACTCCAGTTATTACCACGCACAAACCTTAAACCTCAGATCATTTACCTAAAGGAGGACAGTAAAGGAACTATAGAGGCCACAGTGGTGAATGTACCTGTGCATCATCATCAGTTTACTACCAATCAAGACACAGAGTTTAAGACTGCCAATGTGGTTCAGGTTGTTGAGGATATTCTGAATCAAGATAATTCTCTGAGGAAAGGAGTGATAATCCAGGAGGGAGTGGACAGATGTGCTGAAGTCATTGTTTACTCCCTCTACAATTATTTTAATGAGGAGGATGTAAAAAGTTATTGTCCACCACAAAGTGAAAAATACGATGAACCACAGTCAGAAAAAGGAGATATGAGTACAATGGAAAATAAAGGACTGAGAAAAGGTGCCGTTGAATCAACCACAAGCTGCCTGCTAGAAACTTCCAAAGCTCAAACCAATGAAGGATCAAAAAGGCCTGAAATTACAGAGAAAGGAAATGTAAAACTGTTCAAATGTTGCATTGAAAGGGGAGATTTGGAGTACTTGAAAAGTCTTCAGACTGAGTCAACAGAGCAAGAACAAGAACTCCCTTCTAACCAAAATGTGGCTGGACATCGAACACAGACAAGTGATCAGGCAGAGGAGAGCGCCTCAGAGTTCATCCCAGTGGATGTAAAGAAACTTAAAAACATCTTTTCTGGAGATCAAATACCGGCCCTACCCAAACAAGATGTACGGAAAAATCTTGCACCATCTACCACCATCTCTTCTTTTGCAAATCAAAATGTGCCACTTGGAAAGAGTCAACCCTCTTCAAAATGCGATGCTGGAGTAAACTCCAATAGGCATCATAATGATACTTTCAGGGAATGTGGGACCCAAAAACAAGAAAAATCTTGTAACTTTACAGTTGCACCACAGGGATCATACCTACAGCTTGAGACACAGGATGATGGCAGGGTCCACAAGGCAGAATTAGTTGAGGTGGTAGATGACAATGATGAGATTGATAACCTCCAAATTGCAATACATAACCTGCGACAGGCCACCATTGAGGCCAAAGCTTTGCATCACTCATCCCAAGTAAAACAGAATTTTCTTGCTCAAGAATCTTCTGAAAAATCTGTTGTCTTAGCTGCAGCAGGTAATGTCAGACACTCAAGAACAGAAGCTGAATTACCTCAAGAAAATGAAGTCCAAAAAGAGGGCTCATACATCATGCAACCAAGGTGGGATGAATTCCCATCAGCCTCAAACATTACCTTGGACTGCCACAGTGAGAATACAGAAAAGTGCCGTAAAGACTCTGAGGAAGTACAAACTGATGACACTTGCAGTAATAAGGGCCAAAAAGGCACAGAAGATGTCCAGAAACCTGCTTTGGTGTCTGTACATAGCTCAGAAACAACAGCTACACAACAAGAGGATGATGAAGTTGTTTTACAGGGTAAACTTCAAGCAGCTTTGAATTCCCTGGAGAGATCCAACATAAATGTCACCCGAGGAGATTTCAGAGCAGCTATTATATACAAAAACTCTTCCAAACCTCTCAAACAAAGATCACAAAATACTGATGCAATATCTAATCAAAAGCACTCCAATGAAGAGGTTTGCCCTGTGACTGAGCTTAAATACACTCAAGCACCACTAAGACGAGAAGTCTCCAAAGAACATGTGATTTTAGGCAAAGCAGAGCTCCCAAGCCAAAGTAAAATCTTAAAGAAACCATCTGCAAGTGCTGTCTTAGAGACAAATAAAAGGCCTGTCGGTCCAAAACCAGCCATCCCACCAAAACCTGAGCATTTGAAAGTAAATCAAAAAGACATCCAATCAACCACTGCAAAGAATTTAGAGGCAACCCAAACTGTAAGACCCAAAGAAACAGTTCCTCAACCATTGCCAATAACTTTATTGTCAAGTAAGGATGAACATGTGCCTAACATGTTCATAATTAACAGTGGAGCAAACACGAGACCTACTCTTCAAACTAACAAGTGTGTAAATGACACCATACCTATGTCTCAGGTAACTGAAGTAAGCCATCAAGTCCAAGGTTCAGTTGTTACCTTAGAAAATGATAACATTGATAAGAATGCTATTAATCAACAACAGGAGATGAATGTACCATTTGAAAAGAAACAAACTCAGACATTTCCTGTCATGGACAATATGAATGAAACAGATGAAAGCCCCGTAGATTTTCAAGGAGCATGTAGAAAATTTGAAGGTAAAAATGCTGTTTCAGTTAAGCATGCACCTGTTAAGCCAAAAAGAGTAAAAATTGCCCAATCTGAGAGGAAAAACCCAAAATACATATCTGGAAATGATAATCCCTCATTGCTTGCAGAAGTCTTTCAGGAACCACAACAAACTCCAAGCGGTCCATCATTTAGTACCCTGAAGGCCTGTGGACAAACTCCTGACACCAAAGACAAGCATGAGAAAGATATAAAACAAGAAAGCAAAGTTGAGATGAGGGAAAAGAAAGGTCGAGCCGAGACAGAGGATGAACGCCGACAGCGTCTGTCAGTTCACATGGATGAGATCATGAGAGGGAACATAACAGCTGCCATGGAAATCTTTGACAACTTGCGAAAGCAGGAAGAGTTACAAAGCATTCTTAGTCGAGTTGAAGAAATTGAACAGGACACAAGGGAGGTTGATGTAAGGTCTCTAAGGGGAGTATTTGAGAATGTCCCTGACTGGGTTGTCTGCTCTGACAAAAAGAAACAAAAAAAGGCAGAGGTAGAAAACAAAGACAAGAGTATGCTATCGACGAGAGACACTCAAAGCAAGTCCTCAGTGGCACACGTTTTTGGAGATCTTGAGCGTGCAAGTGAGGAAATCATGAATCTAAAAGAACAGACCTTATCCAGACTCTTGGACATAGAAGAAGCCATAAAAAAGGCTCTTTATTCTGTCTCCACTTTGAAATCTGACTCAGATATTGCTGGCTTATCATGCTTGTTCAAAGAGTCATTAGGGACAGTGCGAGGATCCCCGTCCTCTGGTAATATTAGTAAAATTAGCATCGGCTCAAGCAGAACAAAATCGGTGCCAATACAGGAAAGCCACACAGCACAGGGATACACAGCTCTGCCAGTCAGCCAGAGTGCAATCATTGAAGCAGGCTCAACAAAACAACGAGTAAGTCCTCCATCTTCACCTGCCTTCATTTCCATCCAGTCGGCTGCTAGAAAGGCGGGTAAAACAGAGGTGCACTCGTCGGAGACCATAGTCTGCCCGACATGTCAGCACAGCCCAAAGACTGAGGAGAAATTCCGGACAACAAAAACCCTGACATGTAACAGCCCAGCACAAAACAGAAAAAAAGACCCTAGAAAAGAAGGTCAAAAACAGTCCTCTCATAAGCCACCAAACCCTAACCCAGAACTCAGTGTTCCCGAGATGCAGACTGACAGGGAAGTAAACAACATCATGGACAGGAAAACAGTCACAGAAAACTATGAGAGGACTGATAACTTAGGCAACCGGTTTTACTCTTCTAAAACCTCCACTGTTCTTACAGCTCCGCCAGATACAAAGACCTCCACAAGTCATGCAGTGATCAGTCCAGCTACGTATCAGGTCACCGAGTACCCCGAAGTTTGGCTTCCGGTCAACCAGAAATCTTAGAGGTCCAGTGTGTGAATTTAGGGGGATCTTCTTACAGAATACAGGCAAACTGAAATATAATAATTATAAGTTTGTTATCATTAGTGTACAGTCACCTGAAAATTAAAACTGTAGTATTTTCATGAACTTAGAATGAGTCTTTTATATCTACAGAGGTAGCAGGTCTTCTTCCAGTGGGTCCACTATGTTGCGCTAACCACGTTTCTACAGTCATCTAGAGGGGACAACCCAAACACTGGTCAAAAAGATCTCTTTGATGTTCAATCGGGTGTAATCTGCAATTTAGTCATTAGATGGTACTAAATCCTACACACTAGGCTTTTAATAATCATTTGGCAGATTTTTTCGCAGAATTTCGCAAATGTTATGTACATAGTTTTGTTTACCAAAATAGTTACATTGGTAAAGACTGCTTTTTTGTTTATATATAGGAATTTATTGTTAGTTTAACATTTTTTATTGATGTTTGATTATCTATTTATAGATCGTATTTTCTGTAACTCCTTGGATTTGCATTTGAAATGAAATTTGCATTATTAGTTTTATTTATGCCTTTGTGCTTATGTGATGGGTTTGGGTGATGGGTGATGGGAAAATTTACTGTTGTTTTGTTTAATGTTAGCCTGTTGCCTTTTGTATATCACACATTTAACTCAGAGAGTAACTGTACTGATGTTTTATTTGGAAATCAGTCAATACATTCAATGCCTGAGGAAAGTTGTGTTGTGGCATTTCTTAAGCATTAATCCCTTTTTCAGGCGTTTTACACTTATTGTTACTGAGGAAGGAGCAGTACAGGGTAGATACAGTATATTCATACATGCTCAGCAAACATGTTGGGGATTCATGATGCAACCAAGTTGTTAAACTTGCACAAAAACAATAAAAGCAGCAGTAATACAGACAATGACGACTCTTCTCTGCTCAGTTAAACTTTATTTAATGTAGCATTTTTAACACAACACCATTCTTACAATGAACTTCATAATTCAGAGAGACAAGATAAAAATGAATAAATGAATGAAAATTACATTTTTTCAATCCACCAGGTTAAAGGGTTCCTTGCTCAAATTTGCAGCATTAGCTCTCTCTTTTATATCCAAGCAACAATTAGTATTGTAACTTTTTTGTCAGGATATTGTCAGTAACTGAATTAAATCAAATGAATGAACTACAGACCAAAACAAATACAGACTAAAATAGAAATGATATCCTTTAATAATGTCTGACCCTTAAAAAATAGTAAAATGTTAACTGTATCCTAAACTACCCTTAACTGGTGAAACTAAAAAAAATAATAATAATAAAACAAAGGAAAAAAACTAAAGCTAAAATTATTAAGAAATTAGAAAAAAGGAGAAACCATTAACTCAATTCTGATTGCAGTTTTTTTGTTGAAATTACAGTTTTTATTTCTCATTAATGTGTTCAGCATCATTCTCTTTGTCCCATGTTGGTCTATCGACTGGTTTTCTACAAAAAAAAAAATAAAGTTTTATTATGTATAAATGCTCATAATTAAAATAACATACCATCAGCTACAGACTGGACTCTGAAGTTGCGTTCTCTTAGTACAAGTCGCCATATATCAAACATTTTAAACCTGTCGCTAAATCAGGTGTAATTTTTTTAAATACAGCATTTACCTTACTTCTGCTCAGTGTGGTCTTGGAGTTCAGCATTGAGAGTTTCGGGCAGTAAGAAGCAGAGACCTCCGGCAACAATAGAGGGGATGCCATAAACCAGCAAGGGAACAGCTCGATGGTAGACCTCCAGGAGCCTGATTAGTGGAGAGATGATACCCGCCACACGAGCACACATGGAGTTTATACCTCCACCATTTTGCCTAAAACAATAGGATTACAAACTGATGGAGATTATTTTGGTATAGCTTTTAGATTGCAGCCCGCAAATTTTAGTGTAAATATCAACACAAATATATGAGCAGTTATCATTATCAGTAGCAAAAATAGTGACTTTACCTTAAAACAGTTGGGTATAATTCTGCGGTGTAAACGTAGGCTGTGCCGAAAGAGGCCGCAGCAGAAAACATCCCCAGTACAGCTATTGTTGTTATCACCTCTTGAATATCTATAGGACAAATAGTCTGCTAGTTTATATTTATATGACAACATATACTGTATCTGTCAGATTGAAACAGAAATTGTGACATTCTATAACAAATCTTTTTAAATAGCAAGAACATAAGGTTTCAAAAAGTACCAATTGGGATAGCAAGGATCAAGAGGCAGGCACCCCCGAAGAAAAGAAATCCAGCTTGACAGATTCTCCTCCCAAAGCGCTGAATTAGAAACAATCCGCCCAGATTCGCAGGAATTTCAACAAAACCAAAGATGAACTGCGTGAGGTAAATATTCGTGCCAAAACTGCCAACATTCAAGCTCAGTCCATAATAAAGCTGACCTGTTGTAAACCTAGTACCAGAGTTGGAGAGAAATGGTCAGTATTTGTATTAAAAAAAAATGGGGACAAATGCACAATATTGCTATTGTAGCTACTTCAGATACCATTGATGTTTCTCATGTACAATGAAAAATCATGAAAAATTCTATTAATTGAAAAAGACAAACCAGATAAAGCCCAGTATGAATGTTCGTTTTCTCAAATATGGTATCCGGAAGATGTCCAACATGTTACTTCCTCCACTTGTACCCTCTATCTCTAGCTGAAAAAGGAAAAATTAAGATTTTGATCATGTAAGAGTCATGAAGAGCTTGATATTTTGTAATCAAGGTGCATTTGAAGCAGCTCACCTTCTCCAGCTGATCATCTGTGATTGTCCTCCCATTAATCCTTGCTGCCCTCTGAAGCTCCTTTATCGCCTCCTCCTTCCTTCCCCGGGTAATGAGCCAGCGAGGCGACTCAGGCAGTAACCTATCAGAACACAGGTTCGAAGTCACAAAGTATGGGTTAGATTTTGGGGAATAGCCCACGATGAACTTGTGAAAGTATTACTGTTTGATGGGCTACTGACCAGTAAAAGATTCCCAAGACAAGGGCAATCGGACAGTAGAGCACCAGCTGCAGGATCCTCCAATTGCGGATTAAATATGCAATGCCAGACAACATCATCAGTCCAAAGGAGTAGAATATCAAGAGGACCTCCGTGCAAAGAGCTACCTTAGAGGGACCAGTCCACTCCATCGCTGCATGAAAGATAATTTTATTTTAGTGGTGACAAAAGCGTTTCATTTTAAACCCACATGCCTTTAAACCTACGTGCCTTTTTAAAAATGTGTTTTTATGCTCCTCAAAGCCCTATTTAAGGATTATTTATTTTCTTCTTAGCTTTAGACAATCCACTACTAATAGTGCATTTTACAGTACATCTGACCTTTTTTAAAATTGTGTTGTTTCAGATTTACAATTGTGTTTTCTATGTGCACAGCTAACGCTAGATTGACATTCACCTTAGGAATGAAAACTAGGAGCATAACTTCCCTTAGTACAGGTTACGACTCAGTGTCACTTTCATGTCATGTGGTTTTGAGGTTATTGATACAAAATATGTTAACTGTTGTTTCAAGTCTTACAGATAGAAAATGTAAAATAAAAGATTAATGGCAAGTCTCAAATATTTAATACTTCTGGTCTATACAGCTATTAACAACAAATAATATTATTACTTTATAGTAAAGCTTTTAAAAATCGGACATACCCATCACAGTTGAGCACATCACGACGACACTGACGAACCCACAGAAAAAGTTGAATGCCATAAAAACATAGATGCTGGGTGCGAAAGCATTCAACAACCCAAAGATTAGCATAACAAAGAGTGCAAACAGCATTGCAAAGCGTCGACCAAACCTAAAAAGAGAAAAACATAGCACACTAAATATAATGTCAGATTTCACTGTGTATTTCTTACAGCTTACTGTTTTAAATGTATTTACAGCTACTCCAATAATGTCATTATTATCAAATAATACTAATGAGAGTCATGGATCTTTACTGGGAAAGCAAAATCATACGACAGTTGTGACAAGTACAGATGTATGTAGATGTTTTATGGGTTCATACCTGTCAGAGATTGACCCAAATGTCAGTGATCCAAACAGAACACCTATCATGAAGATGGACTGTGATAGTTCAACCAAACCACTTTGGTGACACACGGCATTAAACTAATAAAAAGACATGGAAAAAGAGAGTAGGCAACACGGAATTATTTGACAAATTTCTAGAAATATGGCCCAACAGTGGCATCCCCACAACTAGGCTAAAAGGGCACAACGTCCTCTGGGTGGATAGAGAAGCTTAGTTTGTGGATTTGGTTTGGTTTGTGTGAGCAAAGCTTGGTGCATGGACACTGCAGCAGTTGACAGTCACTCACTACTTTGCTAAGTTTCAGTTTCTCATTGTTAAGTGTAGACCTCTTTGTGTGCACAAAAACTTACATTGAATGGTATACAAGAACCGCATGCTGTCATTAGCAAACAACCAACTTTACATATAGGGGCAGCATTTTATTATTGCACATGACTTTAACCACACAAGGGTGAAACCAGATGTCCATGTGGGAGATAAAAAACTGCCCAATGAATGACATTTCTTTGCTTCCCACCACTGAAAATGTCCAGTGCAAACATATCTGTGGAGGGAGTTGAGCATTGTCGGAGTCACCTCCATCCATAGTCACAGATTTTTTTGCCATCCTGCCCTCTGGGAGGTGCTGCAGGACTTTCTATGGTACTTCTCATTCCAGAATCAGCAGGCCCAGGAAAACCTTTTTGTTTTCAGTTTTCCACAACACACAATCACACCTAACCACCCCACCTTGATGAATGAACTTTTTTTTTCCCCTCTTATCTCCAAGACCCCATAACCTACGCCTTCCTCTAAGGCCTGAACTTCTCTTCCTCACTCGACCACATGCACTTTGACTGCCCCCCTTTTCCCTCCTTGCTGTTGGCTCCCAGTCTATAGTCCTACAGTGTATTTATCTTTATACCACTATCCATTACAAAACTATTGTTCTGTAATGTCTGGTGGTAGCATTACTCAGACATGCTCTCAGAAAGACTCTACATACTGTGCTTTATACCTGCATTTGTCTAATGTAACTGCTGCACATGCTGTATATACTAATTTATATTGCTAGCATAGTCATTTATGCCCCTCTCTGTTATTATTTGTTTCCCACATATGTACATGACTCTTCAATTTACTGCTTTGTGCACTTATTGTTAGATATTAAATGCTTTTTTTTAAAACAAACTCTTCTTTCATTTACCTCTGATGCAAAGCTGGAAGCACCTTTGGGTGCCTCAAAGTCCCATCCATCAGTGCATTCAGTTGTACTGTTAATCCCATATGCTTCAATGGTTTCCAAATCCCAGGCAACAGGTGTGAACATCCTACAGCTTTCATAATTTCCATCTTCATCCACTGGGATAGTGAGATTTTTTTGTCTGTCCTCCGTCAGGTTGGGCCCATGCGCCAAGATCCAGTCTGTGTTACAGTGATGAGGGAAGTCCATGCCTGTAAAAATCTGGCCGATCACATTGAAAGCAGAAAAAATGCAGGAGATGCATAATGCAGCCAGTATCCATTTCTGAAACAAACCAAACTCCCCGACCTCCTTTAAGATCTGCCCAAAGTTGCTCATATTGACAATGAGATTAATTTCTAGCTGTTCCTTGTCAAAGAGCAAAATGTGAGAAAACCATCAGTATAAATGACATGGGTAATTAATATTTAACCAACTAAATCGAATGCAACTGGACTCTGTCAATTTGTCAGTGAGGATACTTCATCAGTTCATGGCCAACAGACTACACTGAGTTAGTCTTGCAAACTGGTTCACAACCAAGATTTTTAACCTATGAAAGTGCTTCAAAATAGGCCACTTAAGGGGTCCTTAGTGGTCTAAGGTGTGACTCAAGTGGAGACCCACCCTGTTAATGACTGTCGTTAGAGCCGTTGGGGCTTCATGGGGCCAACAAAGAATGACAGGATTAGGGTCCTTAGAATCACATGAGGACATTGTTCACAGCTGTTGTTTTTGGAAGTCAAGTTGTTGAATCTTCAAGTCAGGGAAGAAAGGACAGCATTGTAAATTGGAAAAAGTTGATGTCGTTAACCTCCTCCTCTGTTGAGGGAAGGTTTTTCTGTTTTCACATATATGGCTTCCTTTACTCCTCTCTCAAACCATCTGTCTTCTCTGGCTAAAATATGTAAATTGCTGTCCTCAAAGGAGTGTGTCTTCTCCTTTAGGTGTAAAAAGACAGCAGAGTCCATACCTGAGGAATTAGCCCCTCTGTGTTGGGCCATAGGTTTGTTAAATGGTTGTTTGGTTTCATCAATACATAGGTCTCTGCATTCATTGCTGCATTGCACTGCATACACCAGGTTTTTTTGGGGGTATGTGGAGTACGGTCTTTAGGATGTACCAGTTTTTGCCTTAGTGACATTTACAGGAATGTTGTGCTTGTTGAAAATTCTCCCAAGTTTTCCAGATACACCAGACACATATGGAATAACTATGTTGTTTTGTTTATTATTTTCCTTATCTTCAACTCTCACCGTGTTGGTGCTACTTCTGGAGCATGTAGATGTTCTCCCAAAAGACCAGTTTGGATAGCCACAGGTTTTAAGGGCTTCCCTTAAGTGTTTGTGCTCATTTGTTGGGGCTTGAGCGCTAGTTCTCTCTAATTTCAGCACAACCATGCATAACACAACAAAAAGTCACAGCATGAAAGGTACAGAACATTTAAGCCACAAATATAAGGCCACTGAGGAAAAGACCGTGGCCCTGCTGTAAGCTGACAGGTAGGACGCATTCAGCACTTCTCTTCCTGCTCTTCCCATCCTTGGCTCATCTGTACAGTGTAGATACAGTATATTCATACATGCTCAGCAAACATGTTGGGGATTCATGATGCAACCAAGTTGTTAAACTTGCATAAAACAATAAAAGCAGCAGTAATACAGACAATGACGACTCTTCTCTGCTCAGTTAAACTTTATTTACTGTAGCATTTTTAACACACCACCATTCTTACAATGAACTTCATAATTCAGAGAGACAAGATAAAAATGAATAAATGAATAAAAATTACATATAAAACAGTGTACATGCAGCCAACTAAACACCTTTTATACCTGGGGCTGGGCTTAAAGTATGATTTTTTTCATTAACCAGGGTTAGAGGGTTCCTTGCTTAAGTTTGCAGTA
>JAPZDV010000013.1:8663064-8674277 GCA_029814665.1 Acanthurus lineatus
AAGTTTGCAGGAATTTCAACCAAACCAAACAGGAATTGTGTGAGGTATATACTCGAACCAAAAGTGCCAGCATTCAGGCTCAGTCCATAAAAAAGTAGACATGCCGAGAACCTAGTATCAGAGTTGGAAAGATACATTTAGTCTTTCCACACCGTAAAATATAAGATTAGTGGGACAAATGTGTATTATATTACTGGTGCAGTTATTACAAATCATTGCCAAACACTGTATATTTATAATAAAAATGTTAATTAAAAAAAAAGAACAATTGTATTAATTAAAAAGACACACCAGATAAAGCCCAGTATGATTGTACGTTTTCTCAAATATGGTATCCGAAAGATGTCCAGTATGGTTCTTTTTTCACTTGTGCCCTCTATCTCCAGCTGCAAAAGAATAAAAAAAACCACTTTTAAATGCATTAATAAGTAATTTTAAGTATGCACATCATAGAGAAGTGTCATGTACACAGCTCACCTTCTCCAGCTGATCATCTGTGACTGTTCTACCGTTAATCCTTGCTGCCCTCTGAAGCTCCTGAATCGCCTCCTTCTTCCTGCCCTGGGTAATGAGCCAGCGAGGTGACTCAGGCAGTAACCTATCAGAACACAGGTTCAAAGTCACAAAGTATGAGTTAGATTTTGGGGAACAGCCTCTGACTCTTCTACAAGCCCACAGACACAAAAAAATAATATTACTAGTCAACATATGATGGTCAGATGGGCCACTGACCAGCAAAATAACCCCAAGACAATGATAGAAGGGCAGAAGAGCACCAGCTGCAGGATCCTCCAGTTGTGGATTACATAAGCAATGCCAGACAACGCCATTGTTGCAAGAGAAAAGAATACCAAGATGACCTCTGAGCAAAGAGCAGTCTTAGAGGGACTAGTCCACTCCATCGCTGCATGACAGAAGAGGATTACACATATCAAATACACATATCAGATCAAAATTTTCAGTTGCCATTAAAATGTTTAGTTCTTAGCCTTGAACTTAAAGATGTTTTTATATTCTATATTTTTTGATACCCCTCACAGTTGTGTGTAAAGGATCATACCAAGACTTTTGTTTATGTTTTTGACAATCTAATACAATTTCATGCTGACCTTTTTTAAGACCAAATTGTTTCTGATTTGTGATTATTTTTTCTGTTTTCAGGCGGCCTCTAGATTCACATTTATTTCAGAGTGACATTAACTTTTAGGAATATGACTCTCTTTGGTAAATGTGACCATCTCAAAGGTACATTAATGCTTAAACTGAAAGTACTGATGGGAAAGATGGCAAAAGATCATGTCAGTTCAGGTCTTCTACAGTTAGTTTATATTAGGATAAGCTACAGCTCCATAAGTTTCATTGTATGGATAAGATTTTTTTGACTAATGGACCAAATTTCATTTATGCCATCCATGTTTACTCTCTTATCAGACACTCTCTTCTTTTGCACCAACTCAGATAAAACTCAGGTAATTTCAGATCATTTTATGTGCATGCAGCATAATTATGTAGCTCTGATGATGCCTATAAATGGCCTTTATCCTCGTTGTGGAAAAGGGAAAGGTAACTTAGTGTGGTGAATAGATGATAAGAATGAATTGATGTATGAAAGTTAAGTCTCCTATAATCTGAATATAGCGGGTCATAAAAGCTTTAAAATGCAATAAAAATGATATTGACAGTAGTTATGTAACTGCGGAAAAGCACCTACCCATCACAGTTGTGATCATCACATTGACAGTACTTGAGGTTCCACTGAGGAATTTGAAAACCATATAAACGTAGATATTGGGTGAGAAAGCAGCACTCACACCGGACAACAGCAGAATAAGGAGTAAAAGCCGGATGGTAAGGCGTCGACCAAACCTTTAAAGAGAGAAGAGAATGCTCTAAAATCTTAAAGTGAGAACAAAATCCAATGAATGATGTGTGGGAAAGAAGCAAATTATATGTATTAGTGGTTTTATATCACAAATTGTGTGAATGGATTGCCATTTTACTTAAAAAATTAGATCTTCCTCCACTATCTCACTTGTCTCTAATGAATGAGTTCTACCTAAAGGACTTTGAACTGTTTTTCTGCTAAAAGATGGATGACAGATTGCATTTTATTGCATTTTTATGCCCTTGTGTGCCTTATATCTCTTCACCAACCTAAATAGAGCAATGCAAGGTGGTGACTGCCTGTTAATCCAGCTTTAACCTAAGCTAAGGTGGGGTTGGCTGGTTGTGGCTTGACTGTCAGGTGTTAGTCTGACATTGATCGCTTTATGAATCATGGAGCAAATATTTAAAGCAAAACAGAAATATCTCAACATTTTATGGATGTTAATCTTAATAGGATTGTAATAGTTTTCTACATTCAGTGTTGATTTTAGCCTTCTGTCTACAATAAAACACTGCTTTTGCAAATGTATACCCACAGGATTGTCGGCTGACGTTTGCTCATCTTAGCAGTGTCTCACTTTTTCTGAAAGTTAGACATAGTATCTGTATCCTTCTGTGTATCTCTCACAGCTTGCTTTTATTTCTTCTCATTGTATCAACAATATTTTAAACTTCATTATTAGTTTTAGCAGAATCAATTATAATTCTAATAATTAAGCCCATAATAAAAATGTAAACAATGCATTCAAAAAAAAACCCTGCAAAATTACATAAACTCATATCAACAGAGTGGATGTATCGTAGTTTCATACCTGTCAGCAACTGCTCCAAACACCAACGCTCCAACCAAAATACCTCCCATGGAGACAGACTGTGATACCTGGATCAGACTGTTCCTGTCACAAACCAGATTAAACTGTGACAGAATGGGAGTAACAGGGAGAAAATCAGAAATAAATAAATTAGAGTAAGAAGTGAAAGTAAAAGGGACCAGTACACAGAACAAAAAAAACAGCCAATTTAAAGATCAAATTATTTATTTGTTTACCTCAGTTGCATAGCTGGAAGCACCATTGGGTGCCTCATAGTCCCATCCATCAGTGCATTCAGTTGTACTATTAATCCCATATTTTTCAATGGTTTCCAAATCCCAATCCACAGGTGTGAACATACTGCAGCTTTCATAATTTCCATCTTCATCCACTGGGATAGTGAGATTTTTCTGTCTCTCCTCTGTCAGGTTGGGCCCACGCTCCAAGATCCAGTCCGTGTTACAGTGATGAGGAAATTCCATGCCTGTAAACACCACGCCGATCACATCGAAAGCAGAAAAAATGTTGGGGAGGCATAATCCAGCCAATAACCATTTCTGAAACACACCAAACTCCCCGACCTCCTTCAGGATCTGCCCGAAGTTGCTCATATTGGGATGTTTCAGAGTTTTCTGTGCTTCCTGCTGAAGGTGCAGTTTTACACTGGATGAGCCCAGCTCAAAGTGCTGTTACTTCAGCAGTATGACTGAAGAGATATTGCTTATTAATTGTTGATCCATTACATCCCATAAGTTTGACTTCAACAAATTTCTTTGGCTTAATTTATACCCTAATAGCAGGGAACAACAGAGATCATGTGTAAGCCTTTATTTTTTATTTTAATTTTTAAGTTTGTGACACTTGGAAAAACAAAAACAACTAACATAGGCAGTAACACAGCATTGATTTTCTGCCAATATCCTTTATCTTTTTTCAAGGTAACAACAGCTGCCACTGTTCAAACAATTGTAAAGCAATAACACAAGCAAGCACACATGATCTTTCAAACTTAAGCACAATACAGCTCACATGAAAGCCAAACAGAGAACAAAATACAAAATTAGTCGACAGCAAGGAGATGCAGGTGCAGATCTATGAAAAAATATTTATGCAGCCATAAAGAACCCCCCATTTATTTTACAACATAATTGAACATGTGGAAATATAGATCTTTGGACAAAACATTGGCAGACAGTAGAGTTCAGAAGTTAAAGTGGGGCAAGGTAGTCTTCTGTGCTTTAATGATTAATTGAGTCACACACATGTGAGGCCTCTCTATGCTCCTCTGCTTTGAGCAGCTAAGGGGTAAAGGATGCCAAAGGGTAAGGGCAGAGTTACTGTTTGGGTTGTTACTGTGATATGGTCAGACTGGTATTATTTATCACATTGCTGTAAAAAGGGTCCAGGGTGCTACCATTAACATGTCACTTTATCTGAACTAACATTTCAGAAATATGACCCCTCCTTAAACCCTTGATTATTGATTTCAAGATCAGAAACTCACATTGAAGAGCGGGTCTGTCGAGCCTTAGAGACTTTTCATCGTGACACTGAACCTGTATGCAGTGGTAAGTTGCATTACTCTGCAGTTAAAGAGTGTGCTTATCATTCCAAGTACACTGCACATCCATATCATGTGGGAGACAGTTCCAGGGTTAGAAACAAAATCACAAATCTCACTTTTGCATGGCTTTTTCAGCTATGTTCTGCTCTAGTACACTATATCACACATAAACATGCATGCATGAGGCTTTGCACAATGTCTTGGGTCTTTAGTTGTTGAGGACATTAACCTTTTTGTGAGATGAAGACTAACTTTTTTTTGTTGTTTCTTGTGTTTTGTTTTCTTTTGTTTTGTTTTGTTTTTTCTTTTCTTTTTTTTTCTTTTCTTTTGATGCACAGTTTCAGGCTTCATTGTTTGCATGCTGCCTATATACCAAGTGTGTTACTGGAGGATACCACTAGAGGGCACAAGAGAAAAAGAACTGAGACCATGTAAAACTTTTATTTTTCATGATGTATCATCTATCGCGGTGTTAATTTTGGAGGACATGCACGACCAACATCCCAAATGGACAGTGAACATGTAAGGCAGCATTTATTTGCATGGACACACATCATAACACTGATGTAATTAGGTACACTGAGTCATGTTAACTTGAAAAAAAGGCCTCTTGTTTGTTTTTTTTTTGATACATTGGAGTTGATATATAGCAACAAAAATAAAGACAAAAGAAGTGAAAAACAAAGCATATATAAGTTAATACACTGTATAAACCAATCTTTGTCATTAGCCGATAACATCTGCTGTAGTAAACATTTTTATCAAAAGACTGTAACTACAAAATTCTGTGTTAAAGTTCAGACTAAGGTAAAGCTTTGCAGCAAGTGACTGCTTTCTGGTCAGTTTTTTTTTCACCGGTTATGTGTTGAGAGTCAGCAAACAATAAATAAATAAATTCTCTTGTTAAAAAGTGTTTAAATTAATTTTGTCTCTGTAAATCATATTTCTGCCCTTTCCTGACGGATACCAAATTCTTGCTTCAGAATTTCTAAGATTTAAAAAACAAGGAAAAAATTTTATTGACATATAGAATTACTGTGAATTTCCATTAAGTAAAGCAAGTTCTTTGCTCTCAGAGGGCTTATCAGCTGACTTGATTTCAACTTGGTCCTGGAGTTTGAGATTGTGGGTTTCAGGCAGTAATAAACAAAACCCCCCAGCAAAAACAGGGATAATGCCATATAACAGCATGGGGATGGTGTGATGGGAGTCGTCCAGGAGCCTGATCAGAGGAGCCAGGATGCCCGCCACACGAGCACACATGGAGTTCATACCAACACCGTTCTGCCTACCAGTATAAACAATGGACTTATAAGCAATCACATAGGATGGTTTAATAACCAACAGATTTATGTTTTATCTCTGGTACATGATCTGCCTTACCTTAGAGTGGTAGGGTATAGTTCTGCAGTATAAACAAAGATAATAGAGAAACTGAAAGTGGCAGCAAATTTTCCCAGAACAGCGATGGATGTAACCACTACAGGAAGATCTGAGGGGCAAATAATAAATCAGACAAAAACACTTTTGTTTTTAGATTCAGAAAACAAATATGTTTAGAATTATTTATTCACAAATCAATGCATGTCTTAAGAAAGAAGAAGCAGCAAGTATCGCAGAGCAAATAAAAATGTTATTAAATTTATTTAAATGAAAATCCTCAAAAAAAAAAAAAAAAAAAAAAAAGGATTTGCAGTCATTTGCCAGAACTGGGTTAAAGATACGTTAAACATACGACAACAGTTACCTTCAGGAATGGCAAGTATCAGAAGACAAGCACAACCTCCAAAGAACAGGATCCCTGCTAGAACTATTTTCCTCCCAAAGTGCTGGATAAGTAATAAACTGATCACACGTGCGGGAAGCTCTACTATACCAAAGATGAGCTGGGTGAGGTAGATATCCAGGCCAAAGTTGCCAACATTCAGGCTCAGTCCGTAATACATGAGACTTGTAGCAAACCTGTAACAGAGTGGAAGAGACACCTTCAGTGCAGCCACAGAGATACAGCTGATGATGTGACTGTGTTTTCAATAGATACTTACCAGAGGTAGCTCATTATGATAGCCCGTTTTCTTAGGTATGATATCCGGAGGATGTCCAATATGGTTCCCTTTTTCACTGTACTCTCAATCTCCAGCTAAGCAAAGTAGGTATCATATTTTAGCTAGAGTATATTGGATTAAGTGCTGCTTGTTTGATTTTGATTTAAACCAAAGTGTGTTTGATGCACTATACCTTTTCTAGCAGCTCTGTTGGGACCTTCCTCCCGTTCACCCTGGCTGCCCTGCTGATCTCCTCAATGGCCTGCTCCTTCTTGCCCTGAGTGATAAGCCAGCGAGCTGACTCTGGCAGAACCCTGATAGAGACATTGGTCCATGATCACAAACTATAAAATAATGCTTAGCACTATTTATTTTTGGCTAAAATTGGGTTAACCTTCAAATGTAATTCCAAGTGGCCAAAGAGGCTTTTTACCAGTAAAAGACTCCAAGGACAATAAGAAGAGGGCTGAAGAGCACCAGCTGCAGGATCCTCCAGTTGTGGATGAAATATGCAACGCCAGACAATACAATGAGTCCCACAGTACCAAAGGAGAGGCAGATAATGGTGCAGAAAGCAAACTTAGAAGAGTCACTCCACTCTCCACCTTCAAAGCAATCATATAGACAGAATTGGCATCATTCCTGCCAAGCTATCTCTGATGTGTTGCCGGTGTTTTTAACTTAACGCATCTCATGGGAATGTCACTGAAATGTCATCGCATTTGCAAAATAAAATAAAAGAACTTTATTTTGTCTCTATATGCTTTGCATTAGAGCACAGCTCCTCACTGAAAGTCAAATGGAAAAAAGTTGCTAGAGCAACTGCTTGTATTAGTAGTTTTACAACATTAATGATTAGAAACTAGTTTCCTTTTGTAAAAATAATCATCTTGAGATACAATAATACCGAATTAAAACATGCATACCTACCTATCACAAATCCATTAATAAGGATGCCAGAAACTGAGATGCCGCTTATAAATTTAAGAACTATATAAATGTAAATGTTGGGTGAGAAAGCAGCACCGACACCAAACAACAGCAGGAGGAGGAGTGAGAGCAGGACAACAAAGCGTCGACCAAACCTACAAAGAAACAAGAGAAGAGCTGTTACACTGATACTTTTGAAGTATCTAATACCTGAATAGTATCAAAAGTACTATGCACATGGAGTAAAGGTGGGAAGGAAGTATTATTTACCTGTCAGCCATCAGCCCCATCAGAGGCGCTCCAACCAGAAGACCAGCCATGTAGATAGACTGTGATGCTTCAATAAAACTGCTTTTCTCACATACCAGGTTGAACTGATGATAGCAAGGATAGTAAAAAGAGGACAAACCAAAGCATACACTTAAATTAATTTTTCAGCTTTGAGATTTATGAGACTGATCTGCTGCTGAGGTTGTTCTTAGGTAAATACGTTATTATATCTGGTTGAACTTTATCATTAATCACTTAATGTCGTGTATCAAACCCTGTTTTTACTTCTAATTTTGAATTGATTCCTCTTTTGAATTTAGAGATTAAAATTAAATGGAAAACATTTGAAACATTTGCCAAGAAAAACTGTGGGTTATAAAGCAATGTTATGTGACTAAATGCTTAGCAGTATATTAACAGTGTATTGGTTCAGAGGGCCAAAAAGTCAAAGTCCACAACTGTTACATAACATAATAAAATAATATTGTCTCTATATTTAGATTAATATTAACTACAGTTAGATCTCAAATGATTTGTTAAGCATATTTTCCAGCATGTTTCTAAAACGAAATGGTGTATGAGCAGGTATCTCTTACCTCTGTAACAATACTGGAGGCACCTATGGGTGCCTCAAAATCTGATCCATTTAAGCATCTTGTTGTGGCATTAATTCCAATTGTTTCAATGGTCTCCAAATCCCAATCCACAGGTGTGAACATTCTGCAACTTTCATACTTTCCATCCTTGTTTAGTGGGATAGTGAGTTTTCTCTGTGTCTCATCCAACAGGTTGGGCCCACTTTCCAAGATCCAGTCTGTGTTACAGTGATGTGGGAAGCTCATGCCAACAAACACCTGGCCAAGTATGTCAAAAACTACAAAAAAGTTTGGAATGCATAATGCAGCCACCAAACGTTTCTGAAACAGACCAAACCCCCCGATCTCCTTCAGGATTTGCTCGAAGTTGCTCATATTGGTGTCTGATTTCGCTCGGTGTGGAAAAAAGAAAGGTCAGGCTTCAAGCAACATTCAACTACAGTATATCAATTTGACTCTTGTTCTGCAAGTTAATGTTTAAACGAACAATGACCAGGTTTTTATGAGTGCTGCCAAGATGTTGACAAACTAATCAAAGAACAATTAATGCGACGTGACATGATCCTTCAGGCTGAACAAAACGTTTCACAAGCAAATGGCTTTCTGTTGACATATCTCATTTATCTTGTTTGTCAAATGTGCACACTAAATTATATTTATTAGAATAAATACCTGAAAGACCTAAGCAAAGGCAGAAACCCTCAAGAGGAGCTGTACAGAGGATAAACAAATAGTCACCCAAATGCTGGCTTTTACCCAACAAGTCAGACCAGTGCCCACGCCCAGTCACAGCATGTTCACGCTGCCGATGTCGTGTGATTCAGGAGTTTCTGTTGGCATATCACAGGCTGCGACCTCAATCCATCCTCTGCACACAACCATAAAGTAGTTTATCATTTTTATGACCTGTATGTTAATCCATTTATACAGTTTGTGTTGAGTAACAAAGAAAACAGGACGGCAACTTGCATTTCATTATATAATCATGTGCTGTAACATGTCAAATAAACCTTGAACCTTCACAAGACAGGGACGTTTAGCCAATGGGATGCTGTCAAAGAACCACAAGGGGGCATGCAAGGTTTTTGAAGCTTTGTTAATGGGGACTAATTTTTTCTTCCTCTGCCTCGAGATTTTGACCATTTTTTAAAAAAAGTCTTTTCCTCTAGTTTTATAAAAGTGCTAACCTGGGTGTCTGGAGTAACCCTTCAGTGTCTACAAAGCTGGAAAAAACATAACCTTACCTCTCAGTAAAAAGTTTCACAAGGACAACTGTAGTCACACCAAAAGGAAGCATTGCCTATAAACCAGAAGACAGTGAAAGCACAGGAACATGCCTCAAGTTTGAAACAATAAACAGTCATAAAATAGGGATCCTTTTGGAGGAATATATCTTTACAAAGCTAGAGAAACCAAAGACACAAGAGTGAGAACACAGACTGTATACAACGATTAACAATGCATATGAGTAAATACATAAAGTCACACGTGCAACCTACCTGTTGCTGCTCTGGAGTCAATAAATGCAACTGGTTCTCATTTTATGACTCATTTTTGTGAACATTTATCTTTTTAAAGATCAACTTACACAAGATGACAAGAAATTGTGCACATAAGAAACAGAAAGTGCCAAGAGGTGGCTGATATGCTCATTCTTTTATTGATTAAAAATAATCAAGAGAAACATGCTTTTAACTCCAAAACAATCAAAAATTAGACAAATGAAAGAACGAAAAAGACTAAAAACAGTTGAAAAATTCAAATATATTACAGCTTTGATGACTTATTGCCCGAACAAAAATGATTCATCTGTCATCTGCTCAGTTGCGAAAGCTTTGTAAGGCTTCGTGTTAGCAGGACAGGAGAGACTTTTGGAGAAAAAATGTCTATTTACACGCTGGTGGTTAAAAAAAAGTATGTTTGTTTTAACCACATTCATAAAAAAAGCACTTAAGACTTTGAAGAAACTGATTCCATACAAACACAAACTAACAAGAATAGACACGTTCAACAATTAAAATGAAATGAGAAACAAACAAATAAAGGCACAGCAAATACATATTAATACATTGTATATACAATTCTTGGTTATCAGTTGATAACACTCATAGTTGTAAAACATTTTTATTAACACATTAAAATTCTGTTAAAAGCTCTGAATGATTTAAAACTTTGCAGTATGTGACGGTGTTCTGGTAAATTGTTCTCACCAGATATGAGCTGAAGCAGGAAAACAAATTCTTTCTCATGTGTAAAATTGTTCCATATAAATTACAATCTTGTGCTCTTTCTTGCATCATTAAAGGATGTTGCCACAGCAGATTCTTTTTCAGGTTTTCTGAAATTAAAAACAAGAAGATTATTAGTAAATATTGCTGTGAATTGCGAGTTTCTTCTTGGTAAAGTAAGTCTGCACGGGGTTCATCGACTCACGTGATTTCAACGTGCTCCTGGAGTTTTGCATTACGGGTTTCAGGCAGTAATAAACAAACCCCCCCAGCAACGACGGGGATGATGCCATATAACAGCATGGGGATGATGTGATGGTAGACGTCCAGGAGCCTGATCAGAGGAGCCAGGATGCCCGCCACACGAGCACACATACCACACATACCAACACCGTTCTGCCTGTCAGTTTAAACAATGGACTTATTTAGCAATCACATAGGATGGTTTAATAACCAACAGATCATTTTCTGCCGAAAGTAAGTCTAACACTAGATTTTTTTGTTTTGTCTCTGGGACAAAACCTGCCTTACCTTAGAGTGGTAGGGTATAGTTCTGCGGTATAAACATAGATTACAGAGAAACTTGCAGTGGCAGAAAATTTTCCCAGAACAGCAACAATTGTGATCACAACAGGAAGATCTGAGGGGCAAATAATAAATCAGACGAGACGTACTTGTGACACATCAGAATTATAAATATGCATCAGAATTTAATGCTTATTTTAAAAAAGAAGATGCAGAAAGTATCGCAGTGCAGATAACAATGTTAGTGAATTTATTAAAATGAAAAATCCTCAGTAGCTTAAAAGAGTCGGGTAAATGATATGTTAAACATACAAAAGTGATTACCTTTAGGAATGGCAAGTATTGCAAGACAAGCA
>JAPZDV010000013.1:8674377-8689487 GCA_029814665.1 Acanthurus lineatus
AGGCTTTTTACCAGTAAAAGACTCCAAGGACAATAAGAAGAGGGCTGAAGAGCACCAGCTGCAGGATCCTCCAGTTGCGAATGAAGTAGGAAATACCAGACAGCAGCATGAGACCGACAGGGTAAAAAGTGTGGCAGATAATGGTGCAGAAAGCAAACTTAGAAGAGTCACTCCACTCTCCACCTTCAAAGCAATCATATAGACAGAAACGGCTTCATTTCTGCAATGTTGACTTTGCAGTTAAGTAAGTGTGTTTTAATTGATACTCAATTCTTCAACTGTTACTAATTTGAGTGTAATTTTGACAACACTCAGTCACTTATTTGCAAGCCTCTGCATTGCAAAAATAGTTTTTCGCTGCCTTTGTCCTAACCCATTTGAAACATGTTCAAAGGGAAGCATAGGGCAAAAGAAACTAATTAAGCTCATGAGGTAAAACATTAAATAGATTGTCTTGTAACTGTTTTCTTCCTTGTAATCAGGGTTATAGTTTAGACCTGAATGTGCACTGGTCTGAACTAAGAAGACTCATGCATTAGAAATGATTCCTTCATATATCACCATATGCTACACGTAAAAGTGTAGATAACTGTTAAATCAACCTTAAATATTAGCAATAAAAAATATGATTAGACAGTAGCTGCAGTCTGTGATAATTCTGCAAACTATCAGATGGAGACATGGAAACGTACCTATCACAAATGCGTTAGCAATGATGCCTGAAATGGAGATGCCAGCTACGAATTTAAGAACCATGTAAACATAGATGTTGGGTGAGAAACCATTACCAACACCAAACAACAGCAGCAGGAGGAGTGAGAGCAGGACGACAAAGCGTCGACCAAACCTATAAACAGAGAAAAGGAGAGCTGTTATACTGACACTTTTAAAAAACGAGACATATGAGTCTTTCATTCATAAGATCAGAGGAATTTTTAAATATTGTTATGTGCATTGTGGGTGTAAAATGGTATGTTTGCAGACTAGCTTCTGTCCAGTTATTTGAATTTGCCTTTACATCAAGTTTTACTGATTCTCTGTTGCTGTTGCAGTGAAAGGCATAAAGTGTAGTATCATAAATAATGTGTACAGGAAGTAAAAGTAGGAGTAAAGAGTAATGTTTACTTGTCAGCCAGCTGCCCCATCAGGAGCGCTCCGACCAGAAGACCTGCCATGTAGATGGACTGCGATGCTTCAATCAGACTGCTCTTATCACACACCAGGTTGAACTGATCACAGTGAAGATGGTAAAAAGAGGACAAACCAAAAAAAAAGTGTATTTTTATCTGCTAATAATTTATATTTTTAAGACCTGAAACCTGCAGTGAAACAGTGGAAGAGGAAATTAAGAACTAATCATCTGCTGAGGTTCTTCTGTGGTTAATATTATATTGTTATAATTAGTTTTAACTGTATTATTAAGCACTCCATCATTAAGTTTCAAATTGCCCTTCCAACTTGTTTTGTTTTATTTTTTTAAACATTTAATTTCATGAAATCTTTTATTAAAATTAGAAATAAATGAGAATGATTTTCATTAACGTGTCAGACCAACCAACCAATCACTGACCGGTTGCCTGGCAAGTTTTAGGGGTTTTTGAGGTTTTTGAATTGAGAGCATAACTCACTGAATGCAAGTCCAAACTCTTGCCCTTGTACTCAGTTAGACCCTGCTTATGCCTGGATTTTCTCTGTTTCTGCTCAAATTATATATTTGCGCTTAGATACACTGTTGCTTGCTAACAGATTTCTGCTGTAGCTTTAACCCCTCTTCTTTCATTCAGGCCACCTGAACTCATTAGATATCTGCACTTAGGCTTGGATTTTTTTGTGCAACCACCCAGTTAATATTCCTCAACCAACAGAATGGCAGGTTCAGTGTTGACCAATAAAATTAGCCCTGCCTTGTTGCAGGTTCATTACTTTCACTCTTGGACCACCCACGTGGACAGTTTCTCTAGCAGGTGCATCCACACGCACCCTTTACTCTCTATAAACAGAGTGATAACAACTAAACTTAGCATGTTCAGAGTGAGGCAGAGGTCTTATCATTGGTCAACACTAATCTGGGATTGTAATGAGGAGTTTTAACAAGGTTGGCGCATGAAAACATCCAAGAGCAGTGAGAAGTTTTTACAGAGGAGCACATTTTTTTTTTTTAAATCTATCCTTAAAACAATCAAATCTTTAGAGAAAATACTAGGGCAGAATTTGACAGACACAATTAAAAATATGAATGGGGAATTAATAGATTAGGCTCTGATATTAAAAAAACAAATAAAAAAATTAAGGAAAAAAAGCCTACTGAAGTGCTTTTACCATCAAAAGCAGAAGAATCTTTAATTAAATGCTGTCAGAACGTTATGGTGGCTGAGAATAAAATAAAATTGCCTCTATATTAAAATTCCCTTAAACACTAGCCATTTCTCAAATAATTTGTTAAAAAAGGTTACTTTTTCTCAGCGCTACATTTCAACCTTCTGAGACAAAAGGTGTAAGAGCAAGTATCTCTTACCTCTGACAATATGCTGGAGGAACCTTTGGGTGCCTCAAAATCTGATCCATTTAAGCATCTTGTTGTGGTATTTATTCCAATTGTTTCAATGGTTTCCAAATCCCAATCCACAGGTGTGAACATTTTGCAGCTTTCATACTTTCCATCCTCATTCAGTGGGATGGTGAGATTTTTCTGTCTCTCCTCTGTTAGGTTGGGCTCAAGCTTCAAGATCCAGTCTGTGTTACAGTGATGAGGGAAGCTCATGCCAACAAACACCTGGCCAATCACATCGAAAGCTACGAAAATGCTGGAAATACATAATGCAGCTACCACACGTTTCTGAAATGCACCAAACTCCCCGATCTCCTTCAGGATTTGCTCGAAGTTGCTCATGTTGCTTCTCAGGTGTACTCAGAGTGGAAGAGAGGAAGGTCCAGCTTTAAGCAACATCCAGTCACAGACAGTGAACTTGACTCTAGTCCTCTAAGTTAATGTTTGCATGCTTTTATGAGTGCAACCAGGTTGCTGACAAACCAACTGACAATTAAATTGTATGGGATGCCTCGGGTTGAAGTCCAGCTGTTTAGAATTGCACTTTTACTTTTCACTGTTTGATCTTCAACATTTAAACTAATGAGGGTTAAAGTGCTTAAAATTTTTTAACCATATTTTAATTACTCTTTAAATGCACACAGTAAAATGTGATATGTGAGAACAAATACGTGGAAAAGAAAAGACAGAAACTGCCTGCAAGGAGTGAACACAGCAAAAACAAGCTCACCTAAAACTACATTCGAATAATGTTTTCTGAGAACCTAAAACTGTCGACATCCAATCAGAATCAAGAACAAAAGATGAAGCACCAATCTGAGGTGATGGGGAATGATTCTCTTTTGCTGCCTGCTTCATATGGCACTTCAAGGAACAGCAGATTTCGGCACTTTTGGCTTCATTTTTCAGCCTCTTAGTTGCAGCTTGTGCAAACCTGTCTCTCTCTGTCAGCTTTATCTCCAGAGCGCTGTGTCAACACTGGAGAAAGGTCCGGCTGCAACTAATAATGACTTGCCTGTTTGTATTTTTAAACTGACCACAATCATCTTTGGTGGCACCAACCGTATGATGCAGTGAATAGTATTTCAAAAACACTGACGTGATGATATTCGAAGGCTAAGAGAACATGACTGATATATTGGTCCAAAGGCTGGCTTATACTGGCAGTAAACATTCGAGGAGTCAAAAAAGTGTCCACCAGTCACAGTGTCCACCTTGCTGATGTCATGCAAGTGATACAGGAGCATCTGCTGGCTTATCACAGGCTGCCTCATTCAATCCTCTGCACAAATCATAAAACACTCAATTTTTATTAATTTTTTGTAAATCGGTTAATATATATTTTAATTAAATAAGACAGGAGGACCTTGCCTTGTATTATACAACCGAGTGTTGTAAATTGCTAAACAAAAACCCCTGCAACTGCTAAAAATGGAAATTCAAACAAAGTGATGCAGTAAAGCGCAATATGAGAAATGAAGGGTTTCTGATCTGTTAGGACTGAAAGGTAAAATATCTTCCCTTTTGTTTCACTGATTTTGAACATTTTTTTAAAAAAAAATCTCTCATAAAAAGTCCTCCAGTTTTACAACTATATTAAATGTGTGAAGTGTCTCTTTATTGTCAACAAATCAGAAAATAGCATAACTTCCTCTGCATAAAAGGTTTCACAAGTACAATTGTAGTTGCACCTTATGATGGTAAGGCCAATAAACCAGAAGGCAGTGAAAACACAGGATCAATCCGTAGTTTGAAACGATAAACAGTCATAAAATAAGAATTACTTAAGAAAAACCACAAACACAAGAGTGAGAACATAAACTGTATATAACAATAAACAACGCATGTAAGTAGACACATAAAGTCATAAATGCCACCTACCTGTTGATGCTCTGGAGTCCCATCGATAAATGTAGCTGGTTCTCATTTTATGACTTATTTTTGTGAACATTTATGTTTCTAAAGACCACTTTCCACAAAATGACAAGAAATTGTGCACATAAGAAACAGAAAGTGCCAAGAGGTGGCTGATATGCTCATTCTTTTATTGATTAAAAATAATCAAGAGAAACATGCTTTAAACTCCAAAACGATCAAAAAAATAGAGCAGATGAAAGAATGGAAAAAAAACTAAAAACAGGTGAAAAGTTCAAATATATTACAGCCTCAAATGACTTATTGCCTGAACAAAAGTGGTTCTGTCGGTCATCTGTTCAGTTTGCTACAGCTCTGTTAGACTACATGTAAGCAGGACAGGAGAGACTGTTGGAGAAAGGATGAGAACAAAGCCGTAAGATCTTCAACTCCAATAGAAGCAAGGCTCAATCTAGGCAACATGTACACACACACACACACACACTCACACAGATTCACAATTCTCTCCGGGCTCATACACACTTGTCCTGCCCTTGTCTGCTCTCAGATGCAGACTTAACCAGGAGAATGGCACCAAATACTGCGGTTTAGAAGTAGCATTGGGTTGCTGACTTTGTCGCACCCCTTTGAGGAGAACACAGGGTCGACACACCTGTATATCTTTATTTCAGGTATCTTCACGTGTAACAAGAACTACATTTCAAAGACACTGAAAGTCTGAATCAAAACCTTGACATTTTGTCAAAAAAAAAGAGAAAAAAAATACACTTGGTCATTTGAATTTAAGGCTAGAGTAAAATTTAACATCTTTAAAGTCAAAATACAAACATTTCCTCATAACATTTTATCAGCAAGCAAATAAATTCATTCATTTTCATTTAATATGGCCTCTGGAGGGTTATGATATTATCACATCACCAAATTAAACAGTAAAACCTTGCTGGCGTTGCAGATCTACACGTTAGAGCAGAGTGTTAAATGAACCTGCCACGGCCTTCAGCGCCAATAACTGCAGGATGCACATTCATCAGAAAACAGAGCGTGGTTGAAAGGATGTGACTTTTGTACTAATAACGGCCTTTTTTCATCTAGATCAAATCATTTATGATCGTTTTAAATGACTACAATCACAACTAAGTGTTTTCAAAACTGTAGGACGTAAAATCTTCATATAAGCTGTTTAAAAATTAACAACTAATGAAGCTGCTGAAAAACTTTCAAATAAGGTTTAAAGTAAGTACTGTTAAAAGTCTCCACTTGAAATGATTAAGTGTCAACAAATTAATATTTTGATACTTAGTTTTAAATTTGGGCAGATTTACAGTGGATGAGCATTAAGCAGTGCATCAGCTGTGGCTCCACAGTCCAAAGATTTAATCTTCTAAAGGCAAAAAATGAAAAGCTTTGGGAGTAAATGAGCATCATACACGACATACAGTGAGTGACAGTATGTCCAGCGAAAACTACAGCGCTTTTGTCTTCCTTCACGCAGCGCTGTGACCCACAATCGTGTCATACGACAGAAAAAAAGGCCAAGAGTGAAAGACCCAGTATAAAAACAAATCAAAGCCAAATGTCAGTATTTACATGCTAGAGGTTAAATCAAGTACTTATGTTTCAACCACATAAAGAAAAATGCACTTAAGTCTTTTTTTCTTTTAAGAATTTGAGAAACTGATTTCAAACAGACACAAACTAAAACCAACAGACAGACACATCTGCTCATACAACACTTGTGGTTTCAGCTCCTATAAAACTTTTTACTTCAGTACAATTGCAATAAAATTTTGATTTACAAACAGACCTCAGGCCGGGGTTGTAATAAAAAAAAAACTGCAAGTAAATTTGGTTTTCTTTGACTTTATGACTTCATAAGACATTTCTTTGCTGCCCTAAATACAAATTAGCATGATATAAAAATGGAGACAAAAGTCAGTATCTTCCACTTATTTTTGAAAATATGTTAAACTTTCATATATTAAAGTTTTGTACAATTTACTTTGTGTTGTATAATTGTAAGACCAGCCTTATGTAGTTGTAGCACACATATCTCTTTCTTGTCATGTTGGTTATTTCAGTTCTTAAAAGGATGAGACTCATGACATTTTTTATTTCTCTACTAAATCCAATAAAAAGACCAAAACAAACCAAACAATGAACTGATTCTTCTAAAAATTTTGTTTTGTGTATCCAAATACTAAATAATCACTGTGCCACTTTGTACACAATAACTCAATTCCACACACAACATCCTGCAATTATAAATACTTAAAAGGGCACCAAACATGTATTAATCCGCAGCTTAAAATAGACCCTCAGTAACTGTATTCTTTACTTCTGTTTGAGAAGCATCTGACAAACACAATAGTGAACAAACACAGTACCCAGCTGATCCAGAATTTTTTTTGACCTTTAACCACATTAAAAATTAGGTAACTGGGTCCCATTTTTAGAGATTTCCCCTCCCTCAAGATAAAATGTGCTGAGGCTAGGTGCCACAGACAGTGCAGGAGAGTTTTGGTCTTCTCATGGTATTAGTAGATGATAATAAACATTCAGATTAAACTAGCCTGTTACTGTCTCCTGTGCTCACATCATCCCGAGGGAGTGATGTTATGTTTTACTCACTTTGCCTCATTCCATCTGCACTTCACTGGGAAATTGCTAATGTTAGAGCCTAAAATTTTGCTTGTAGTTGGCTTAGTGGGCGTTCACTACTCTAAAAATGTAGTAAAAAGTTTGAAAAGAGCAACTGAAACCACATTTGTACATTACAGACAACATAATGCTCCATATGGTAACTAGGGACTCCCCCAAAACGTGCATTCAGTAGTTCCGATGAATATAAGGCATTGTTACACTTATCAGGATTCAAGGGCGTTAGTTCAGATTGTGCAAATCCATCAAATATTAGAGAGAAAAAGAAATAACAGAATGAGGGACACCAGAATGGTAAATGAAAACTGTTGTAGGTACTTGCATCCTTCTACATTTACGCTGTAAACTTTTGAGTGATTCTTAAACTGTACGCTCTGATACTTCAGCTGACCACCCAATTCAATGAGGCGGCGTTGTATAATCCTATGGGTGACAAAAAACGGTACTGTTTTCTTTGGCAGTAGTGGTTTCTTTACAGCCATAGAAAGAAAAAAATGCATTAAACTATTTTTTTTTTTTTTTAATTTTCACATTTTTTAGGCAAGTCACGGTCCCAGGTACAACAACAGCTTAACTAATGCTGAGCTGAGCAAAGCCCATCAGTTTGACGTCGTCTGGTATTTCAGATCCCTCAATTCCAGAAGCCTGCGAGAAGAAGATGGATGAATAAAAATTAAAAAAAAAAAAAAAAGCCAGAGCAGTGACACACTGAAATATTTTAATTTTATAGCGTTTAGTGAAACAATAGCCAGGGTTCCTTCCAGATATAGCACAAATTTTATCAAAATTTTTAGAAATCTGGCAGAAGAAAATTTTTGTGTGGTTCTATCCGCTTTGGTAAGATAAGCTGCAGATGGCGCCAACTCCCCGGTCAGGTGCTAGTGAACATTGTAGAGGAAGAACGACTAACCGGATGACGTAATATTTTCCCCATTGCTCAAATCTGATGCTTTTTATGTCATAATTTAATTGTCAAGTCTTTTTCAATTTTACTTCATTGCATGTATTTTTTTTATAATACACCAACTTCACAATCCAGTTAAGTTTAAAAACCTTTTCGAGTTATTTTTAGATTTTTTAATTTATCTATAAAGTTTCCTATTTAGCCAACATTGAAGCAAAATCATTTACAAATATAAACAGAGAGCTTTCTCCCTGCATTTCCATCATAGTGTCCATAATCAGATTTATAGATTCTCTAACATTTCAAAATGTGTACAGGAATCTGTAATTGTGTAAAAAGGATCTATGAGTGTGTAATTTGAATAGTAAAAGTGTAAACCAGTCACCACGCCAAACTTGAGAACGTGTCTAGTTAATGTGTAGACAAAACAATAGCTGGGTGGTAATTTCATAAGTTAGTTGCATAAGAATGTTTTTTTTTTTAATGATGCATTGTAAATCATTTTATAATAACACAGTTTCCGATTTAAAGCAAGTCACGGATATTAAACACAAGAAATACAAACACAGGAAACAATTGGGGCTAGACATGTGATCATAAAAGAAAGCTATTTTCTATTTCTATTTCTATTTCTATTTCTATTCTTCCTCTATTCTATTCTAATTTTTAAAAATTAAACTAAACTAAACCACATATTCAGTGATATAAAAACAACAGTGTAATACAGATGAAGGTGTAGCACTCACCAGTTTGAAAGTGACATTTTTATTGGCTTGAGGCTCATCAACTATTTTCTGCAAATTTGCAGCAACTGGAAAAAAAATACTGTGTGTCAGTCCGATTAAAACAAACACATGACATGCAGGTGTGTGTGCTACGTGTGTTAAGAGTGAGTGGAAATGTGACACAGTGTGATCCATGGAGAATATTTTACAAGCAGATGACTCATCTGAGGAAAGAAATTATATTGTGTGTGTTATTGTGTTTCTGTAATCACTGACCTATTACTAAGTCCCTCCCATCCACCAGGCCTGCTGACACCAGCTCCTGAGACACACCATCTGCTGTGTCTGAAAAGTCAGAGCGCAAGAGACCAACAGTGACATGTGGTTAAAAAAAACATTAACAGGCTGAACTGTAGCTCGATAACGTCAACAACACTTTGGTTCCTGGTGCTGCTCTGGTAAGAAATACTGTCCACTCAGCAGAAAGAACAGAGGAAAACAAGAGATAGTATTTCTTAGATTCTCTTACTGATTAACCAAAATGGGACATCTGCAGCCAAAAGGTCTTAATCTCATAACATTTTTAAATTGCTGGCCTAAACAATACACTCTATAAAAGTCATTGAGTAAGTCAACATGACATTATCCTCTTCTCATAAACTCATAAAATGCACTTCTACAGCAACCAGCGGAGGCCGTTTGACAGAATGTAGGTTTAAGGCACTTTATCATTGTCTTCACTTTTCAAACATGTCCACTTTTTGGATTTTGATCAAACCAGTCATAATTATACACTCAACTCACCTCTCCCTGGCATAAACTCAAAGCGGATGTCGTTTAGCTCCTTCTTTGAATTTCTGAGGAAATAAAGAGAATTAAGGTTATCATTCGGTGGTCAGTTAATTATATAAGACTTACTGCACACAGCTGAAATTGCTATATATAGTTGATATATATTTTAAAAAAATAGAATTGAGTTTAACAGAGTTGGTTGAATTTTGACTAACAAATTAGCTGTTGGTTTTACCAATTTGTAATTTGTAATGTTTAAACATACCTTAACCTTAATACCAAACTAATGGGAGCCTTGACATCCCCCGTGGCAGGTGAAGCCTGTCAAAACACAGATGAAGATAATTACCCTGTACTTTAAAAGAGTAATTATGAATTAAAAAGAGACTATGGTGAAGAAATGAAGTTTGGTCTGACTGACCTGTGAGGGAGCAGCAGCAGCAGCGGGTACGCCTTGTGTGGGGGGTGCAGGGGATTGAGTGTTGACAGGTGTGGGCTGCAGTGGAACTTGGCCTGCAGCCTGAGGTAGTTCTGCTGGCTGGAGTTGACTACTTAAAGGCTCAGGGGTCTGGAAAACCTGAGAGAGGAAAGAAATTTCATCCTTTCATGTAAATGGATACAGTAAAACCAGTGACATGCTGAGATTTTCTCTTTCAAGCAAGAGCAAAAAGCTAACTGTTGTTTTGTTTAAGAAATTAAAAAAAAAATATTTAAAACAATCAAAACGTGAAAAAATGTCTTTAATTCAACTTTATGTGGAGGAAAACATGAAACATATTTTCCAGTACAACCAGTAAATTTTAAATAAACTACATTCAGGTTTAACAAACGAGTAAATATAAATGCGCCTAAATTGATTACACATGTCAACAAAAGTTAACAAAATTCATTTCCAATCAAGGTCAAGATAAAACAGTTCTTACAGACTTCTTATGAGGGTCTGACAAATGTATAAACTTGTGATCCAAAAGCATGAAGGAAGCAGACTTCTTCCACTCACCTCTGAATTCTGTGGTCCCTCCTTCACTCTTGGTGACTGTTCAAAAACAGATAGTGAAAGAAAACACTTAGAAAATGATATCACTGTGGTGGCTTAAGCGAAGCAAAAACAGCAGCGTGAGTGCAAGGAACCCACAGAAAGCAAGAGAAGTAAACAGATTAACATGGCTCACTCGTGTACTTTCTCTGTTTATCAGTCTGCTCAGTTTATCTGCTTAATGTGAACACAATCATATCATTACAGTGGGAACAGAGATATGAAATACTAATACTACATTAACTGCACTTCACTAGCTGGTGTTGATATGGTTTGGCTATATGAAAGACTTTGTTGCACAGTGTCTGGCAGCAGTAGCTATCCCTCTTATATATCTGGCTGTATGAGGCAATTTCAAGTGGAGCTGCAAATCAATAACCAGGTCTGATTTATGAGAATGTTGGATTTACAGGATTTTTGCATCAGTGTGATGAATTTGTGAAGCAACTGAATTCAATGGATGGCAAAAAACAGCCATTCTTATCCAGTGACTTTGTCTACAGAAAGAATCTCAGTTCAATTTTCAGAGAATTTTTTGTCACTAAACGCATCACAACTTAAAATTACATTAACAGAGATTTTCAACCTCTAACTGTTCATATCTGAGTTGTAAACGAGTGAAAAAAAAAATTATAAAATTGCAATTTCGTGTTAAGATTTAGATTTGAAAAGCAAAGAAGCAGTGTTAGACAATCTGAGAGGGAAAAAAACACACTGTTATATGATCAATACACAAAAAAAATAGATTCAAAACAACCAAACCAAAACAACCAAAATAAAATGCTTTCAATAACTTCAAGAAAAGTAGAGTCAGACAGAAGCCTTGCAGGCCCAAATGAAGACAAACTGACTTGACTGAGAGGAGACGACATGGCGTCTGGCTCATGTCAGAAATCACATCAGCTCAGGGATCTGCTGTCTGATTCAGACAAAGCGACTGTGTATTCAGGCTGAGATGACTGTATGAGTCTTTTAAGCACACAGATGTTACACAGATACTCAGCCAGGCTTTAATGTCTTTTTTATGTCCTTTTGTATGCTGAAGGGGTAATCCTTTCATAGTGCCGTTAAAAAAAAACCAAAACAACTCATGAGTGTTTTGAAAAACGACATCCAATAGAGCTAATGTAATAACTTTAAGTTCAGTTTGCCAACAAGTTGCCATTAAAGCAGCATCGAAGCAGCAGAGTTACTGTCATCTTTGAATTCCTGATGGTCATAAGTGCTTTGACTGAAAATCACTAACAGGGTTGATAAGTAATTTGCCTCGTATTGATTAAGAGTGATTTGGTCAGTATAAATAAAAAGTGATGTGGAAAGAGATATGAAAATACAGATGGCTTCCAGGAAAGAAAACTCTCACTTCTCTGGTAATAACAGAGCTCTCCCAAAGCAAACTGGCAATGCTTATCTTATCTTACCTACAATATATTTTTAAAAAGTGTTAAAGTCCCTTATATTTATCATAACTTATAAACCTTTCAATGGTTACCAAAGAGTTGTATTTGAAATATTTTTAACTTTATGTTACAAAGCGTGGAGAACACAGTTATGTATGTAATGCTCATTTGTAGTTGAATGGAACAAAAACTCTTTTTACAAACTCTGCTATATCTCAGTTTAAAAACACTCTTACTGTACTGAATAATTTGGCCCTGACAGGGTCAACTTGTGGGTTAACTTCTACTCCCATTTGATTTTCAACAAAAAACAGGTTTGTTCTTTAAAAAGATTATTTAAACCTCAGTTGCATAACTCTGAACTGAGCTGTCCGATGATAAGTTGGTTTACTTTTTTATAATGCTACAACAGAGTCGCCGCTATCAGGAGAAAAAGAGCTTGTCACTGTGCAGGATTACACCTGATAAAATCAAGTTTCTTACTCCACTCGTTCTGTCAAAGGCCTCTTTAGTACGTGCTTACGTGATCAAAAGTCAAGATGACCTGGACACAGTGTCAACACAGTGTGCGGATCATCTTTACAGCGCAATGCACGTTTATATCCCTCACTGTCACAACAGAGGTTGCCTGCCAAGTTCTCCACCTTCTTATCTTCCTACAAGGTCTTTCCTGCCTTTTCTAGCGGTCATTGGCTCCCTTGCTAACACGTGCAGAGAGAGTCCTTCCTTGTTAGGGGAATGCCATCTGTATTGTGGGGGCAAGTGAACAACCCTGGACGCAGGCAGCTCGAGTGGGAGGGAGAAGCGCACTTGTCGCCTCGTGGCGCCAACAGGCTTCACCTGCTGCTCCTTGGCCATTAGACAGAACATACACAGACTCAGTGGAGACAGTGGACAAACATGCTACTGCACAGACATGAGAATGACAATTTCAACATTTTACAGCAATCAAAAGACAAGACATGTGTATATCATGTGCATGTGAGGGGGAGAAGACTCAATCTCACCCTTAAGGCAGCAACAGCTGCTTTGCCCTCTTCACTTTCTTCGTCCAGCTCGTCATCGCTCCATTCCCATTCGCCATCCTCTGTTTTATGCAGCCGACCACTGGAGCCTGGCACTCGACGTACCTGACAACACATGTGTTCACAACTGAGCTCATCTTCTTAGCAGTTAGCACAAAAAGTATAATTGAATCTTTGCTGCTTTACCTTTCTCGACCTCTCTGTTATTGTGGGTGCCCTCTGAAGTAACTTCTCATGTAAATACTCATGGGTCTGTGAAAAAAAAAAAGGAAAAAATAAAATCCTTTGCATCTGTTCATCCTGTTTGATACTTTAGTCCTGGTTTCCTGGTTTATGCAGAAATTAACGTGTGACCCATAATGTGTTATACACAGAGATTCTTTGATTCACTAGTTTATTGTCACATTTGGACTTTAATTCAAAAGCCACTGTGTTTATAGCCTCACTTTAACTGGCTTAACTTGGTGTGAGTGAACTGCTGACCAAGTATATATCAACTAGGCCTCTCGGGACTTCAAAACGAGAGCACCAGGTTGTGCTCTGCTCAAAGCACTCCAAGGTTGTAAAAGCTTCTCTCTAGTGTTAAGCTCAGCAAATAGAAAAAATATACAGTTTTTTTTTATTTCTAACTCTCTAACTTCATATAGATAAAAGGTTTTGACACTGAATCAGACATTGCTACTTTAATAGTCAGTGTGATTTTTTTTTTTACCTTAAAGGGTGAACTTTTATTTGTGAATAAACATTTGCTTTCTTGATAACCGTTTAAACGTGCAGGCTGACAGGCCCACAGTTTATCTGTTTTAATACAATGACAGAAGCCTGCCCTCTGCTGTACATACAGAGCACTGCAATTTTTATGCCCCTGACCAGGGTCATGTCCAGCAAACCAACCAGGTTGTGTTTGGGTAATGTGTCATGCTGAACCAGCACTTTTGTTGTTTTAGTTGCTAGGGTACCAGGCAGCCAGAGGCGGGAGTTAGACTGCTTATCCCTGCCTTTGTTAGAAACAGCTCTGCACGGTCAATAATGAGAGGAATGCTGCAATGGCCTCAGCTTGGGTCAGACACATGAGTAGACTGAACTAAGTGAGACTCAGTCATTTCAAACTTCTGGAGATACAGAAAAACAACCACCCTTTAGTCATTAAGGACAGCTTAATTTTAAACAGAGGCCAATCTGAGGCCATGCACGCTTAATCACTTGTGCAGGCTCAGACTTTTACTCGTCAACCAGTTAAACTGGTGCCTGACACAGGGGTGATGCTGACTCACTATGTGACTGATTCAGCCTCATGTCCAGAGGGAACTTAAGCACATACCTTTGCTTTCTGAAAGAATTTATGCTTCAACAATTCTGAGGAAGTTGGCCTGAAAGACAGCAGAATAAAAAAATACATGAGCTCTTTTATATTCCCAATAATTGAAAAACTGTTGTACAACGTTTAACAGAACTGATGAAGCACTGTGAAACAAAGTCCTACGATACACACCTTTTCTCTGGGTCCTTCTGTAGACAAAGGGAGATCATCTTCCTAAACGATTTGCCATATTTCTTTACCATCTCCTTGTCTGTGATGCCGGTTTCCAGGGATGGGGGGTCATTCTGCAGTGTCAGCATCAAGACCTGGAGACACCAACTGCACATTTAGTCAAAAACTTTACACCTTCTCATTTGTATCCAGAGAAGTCAGTGGAAGTGACTTATCATTTATTCCGCGTCATTGACCACACATTTCTAGATAAGTTTGATTGCTCTGCAGTGTTCTCACCTTCATTGGTGGGTATTTGTGATAAGGTGCTGCCCCCGTGGCGAGTTCAATGGCTGTGATCCCAAAACTCCATATATCTGCTTTGAAATCATAACCCCTCACCTGTGGAAGCCGAATCATATTCAACTTTAACAAATCAGCTTTTCCTTCATCACAACAGTGCTCATGTAAAAAACGGGTTCCCTCCCACTGTAGATAGAAAATAGTTCAGCTCTTAAGATGTAAATGTGCCTATTTTCAGCATCTAAACTCTATGTAATCTACAACCGCAGGCACCACAGTCTTATTGTACACTTGCATAGTGCTTAGTCATAGTAGAGATGATTAGCTGTGGCTACTGGTCTCATATTTCTATATTTGTGTCAGTGAAAAAGAA
>JAPZDV010000013.1:8689587-8738534 GCA_029814665.1 Acanthurus lineatus
AAAAAAAGGCTGCTTTTTGACCTCTGATGCAGATTAATACTGAAAGTCGGATTTTGTCTGTTGAGATAAAATCGTCTGGCTGCTGCCTGTTTTCTTATTGGTTCCTTGCAAGAGACAACCTACCTGCTCCATGACCTCTGGTGCCATCCAGCATGGCGTTCCCACAAATGTCTTGCGCACTTTGTTTCGAGTCATGTCACCACCTGTGGCTAAAAAGGCACTGACGCCAAAGTCTGATGAAAGGGAAGAGACAGGAAAAATAATTAGACAAACATATAGAAAGGACCCTTAGAGTTTTGTCAATATTGTTCCTGTCAAGACAGTTAAATTTTCCTCCACAGACTTGGTCTCCTGGGCATAAATACACAGGTATGGAAAAAGGTTAGCAGTCTAGATAAGGTTGCAGCAAAGCACAAGTCTTTCTTCAAAGCTAATCTGTGTCACTAATGGCAGCTGCTGAGAGGTGATGTTGCCTTAAGGTTAAATACCTGCAATTTGCACTGAGCCATCATCCCCGAGGAGAATGTTTCCAGCCTTCAGATCTCTGTGAAAGACAAGATAATAGTTTGTACCATTATACATTAACTTCTCACAGAGAGCTGTCAAAGATAATGTGATGGAACATGACCAAAGCCATTTAAATCTAAACAATGACACAAAGTTATTCACAGGTTAGTTTTTAGTTACTAAAATGTTACTTTAGTTGCACCTTCAGTTTTATTTTTAGTAGTTTTCAAGCAAGCTTCAGATCTCTTTTTGAATTGTTTGCTTATTAATTACTAATCAAAAAGAGAAAAATTTTACATGTCATGGTGCAACAAAAAGTCTACAGTGCCTTAATCTTTCTACCACTTCCAGTTTAGATGTTTTTAGAGTTTATTAGCAACACTCACACACCGTCTGTAGTTAATTTGTTCATCCCTGTTCAGCCTCCCCTGGTGGTGATAAGACGATTCAGCAGGGACAGCTGTCTGGCTGCCCGTCTGCCTCTGTGTGCACTCGCACACGATTGCACAGCCTGCCACACATACTGAATACTGCCACTTCACCAACCAGACAGAGTTGTCATGGCAACAGACTTTCAGAGATAAATGCGAAGGGTCAAGTGAAAGGCGAGAAAATAAAAGTAAGGATGACAGCAGTGTCACCGAGTTCAGTCAGCTCCGTCTCATGTCCAGGCTTTCAAGAAGTGAAAGCACGTGGTAAGGAGAATAAAGGGGGAAAGAATTTGACAGGACAAAGAAGAACCAAAGGGGTACAACTCAAGAATACTGTCAGCCAACACAATGTACCAGATTTGCACAAATTCCTCCAAGACTGATCCTTAAACTGTACTGATGGCATAAGAAAGATTCAAAGAGATACTGTCTCAACATCTCTGCAGTTCACCCTGCAACCAGATGGGGGCACTGAAGTTAAAAGCTTGTGGGCTTAGCTGAGAGATGAATTCTGTTGGATCATTGCAGCAAACAAATTGGTCTCAATGAAAGTAAAAATAGACTGGTCTTTGGAGTACTGTTCTGGAGATGAGACATTACACAGCTTCAAAGAAACAAAAGCCCTCTTAACTGAGGATACAATTCAATCTATACAGACAATGGACACATGCTGAATATCAGGTGGCTAATGACGCATTCATAATTGTCTTTGTAGGAAAGATTTTTGCACTTTTCAGGAAAGACTATTGATGAAAAGTGCTGACAACTTAAAATGCATTATGAAACTTTACTTGGATCACTAAAAAAAACTATCACCTCAGTTCCCGGACTCTTTGTGAGGCCCCAGTTTTGCAGCAAAAAATACAGCGAAACTCTGCAGTTTGGCTTAAACACCCCTTTTGTTGTAGCTACAAGAGGTAAAATCTTTACAAGCCACCTACTCAAGACACACAATGTGCTGAGGGGGCTCGAGAGTTTGCAGGTCACAGTTTAGATCTTTGTTTAACCATGTTAAATACTTAAGTGTAGAGGCCTCTTTTGCTCCAGTGTGCTCTAGTAAAATACCACACAGACTTCAGATCTCATAGTGACAGGGCTGGGAGTGGCAAACAGTTGGCCACAAAGGGAGGAATGCTGCTTATGTGACATGTAAGGACAACTGGCCATAAGCAAAGATGGGCATTTCCGCTGCAGGGCAAAATAACTGCTGGAATAATAAAATGATATAATGCAGACTAAGATACCACACAGGACAGAGTTTTAGCTGACTGTATCGAAGTCTTCTCAAACGGTGTGTCTTCAGGTTTCAGCACAAGCTGACAGAGCAGTCTTTGTGCTACGTGTGGCAAAACTTTTGATGTGCATTTGTGTCGAGAAGAGTTCAATTACAAAACTGTCACACCAGGGACTATGCATGAAAAACGGACATGACAGCCTTTGCCAGCGGCTTTGAAGAATATCACTGTTAGAAATGTCGACTGCCACACAGACGTCTGTGCTGTGCAGCTCTCCACGATGTCCCACAGTCACTTTGCCACTCTGACATTACATCTAGGTGTCATCAAGCCAGAGTTATCCTCCAGTTTCTTGCAAACGCTCCTCCTCCTTAATCGAGTACATGCTCGTCCCCCACCTTGGGTGTTTGTACGTACAACAGTGATTATTTACGTCTGGTAATTTGAGATGTTGCTTTTTAAGGATTAGAGGGGCGGTGCAGAGTGGACCACCTGAGGCTGAAAGGCAACTCTGTGAGTATCTCAAAATACTTTTCCTGGTTTACACAACCAATGAACCCTCTCTCAGTGAGTCCTGTTGTGTCATCTAGCTCTTGTGGCTCAAGGTTTAGCCTCAGTTAATGTACTGTATTTCAGTATCTGCTAAGTGTTACTATCACTTGACTGCCAATGTCTACATATGTCTCTATGAGAGGACATTACGTGTTAATTGTTATGGATTCATCCACTGGGGTATATTTAGGTGGATTTAAAATGTAATACACTCCACTCTGACAGACGACAACCCAAACAGCTCCATCATTCACATCTGATTGGCCATCTGATTGCATCCAACCTGCGCTCATTCAAGAAAGATGGAGGCGATGGTTTACTGCAGCAGATTGCCATGCTTTAAGAAAAAGGCTGCAGAGTGCAGACAGTCATTAACATTCACAGTAGAGGAAGAAGAAGAGGAGGAGGAGGGAGGTGGTGGTGACACAATGCACCACGCAAGTTCAAAGAAATACTGTAGCAGAGAGGAAAAAATCCAACCTGCTGTTTAAGTCCCTCCCATACAAGTGATCAAGCCATATGCTTTAACTGTAGGTGGGCTTAAACTAAAAGAATAGCCAACAGATTAGCGTTATTTCTATTTGTTAAAGCACATGAATTAAAAAGGTTGTTTGAAAATGAACAACCTATGAGTGATCTCTTATATTTATGGCCTCCTGAAATGATACCCAGGCAGTAGCCAGGTGGGAACAGCCATGGTATGAAACTGTCATGAAGATTTATCATTCTCATCTGGCAGCGCTCACATCTTGCAGCTCCACTGGGTCACCTCCTGTGACATCACATCCTGGTGCCAAGCTTATAGTGGCCCTAACACGGCTGTAAAAGAGGGTTTATGAAATACCACCCTGACTTTTAACCATGCCTTTCGTGACCACAAAATATCTCTTCATTTGCTTTGCTGTTTTGATTGCTGACGCCATACTGCTGAATTTCATTCTCATCCATTTTTCCAAACCAATTTTTAAGTCACATTTTTTCAATTTTCCTTTAATCTACAGCAAGAGATACTCTGCTTTCAGAGGCAGCGTAACTACAGTCATTACCTGATCATTACAAAACCACATAAGGAGTAATTTGCAGGGCAGAACCCTCCCATGTACCCTTGGAAGATGTGAGGTTTCAAAGATGAGTAAGGCAAAGAGCTCCCCACAACAGAAAGACCGCTGTCTGGGGGGCTTTTGCAATAATTAACTTGCATGCTGATTTTCTCAGATGAGACTGACTGGCAAACCTAGTACAGAGTGGTATTCATCTTTTATCATGTGCATGATGTCTACCAGCAGCTTAAGTTAGAGGACAAGTGCCACCTTGGAATCATTGACTCTCTGAGCTGCTGGAAATGGGGAGATGGAGAAGCTCGCTGTTTTGTGGTAAATGTCTCTGGTTGAGGCTACAGCCCAGGCCGCAACACTCTAATTGCTTTTCTGCCATCCTGGGCTGGATGGAACATATCATGTGACACTTTTTGCTTTTTCCCTCTTCACCAAGGCTCACCCTCTTGACTCCCTCAATCACCCCTGCCCCGAGGCTTTGACTCATATGATCCAGCTTACACAGGAAGAACTACCATGGCCATGTGCGCACGTTTTTACATCAGCAGACACAATCAACTGAGTGCGGCCTCTCAAATCTCAGCATGTCAATGATTTTCAGTGCTACTGGGGATTACTCCACATACCTCACATTCTCTTTTTTTCACAAGTTACACTGAGGGCCCTGGACAGAGGTAATGAATGAATGATGCATTAATGATCCTCTTAAGACAAGGAGCAGAGCTGAAGGAATGTTTTACTCTGGGAGAAACATTCCCCTCTCTTTGGCAATGACCATGTCACGTTATACTTAAATTGGCTGCTTAAATGCTTCAGCAGAGGTATACTGCAGTGGATTTTCTTTTTAATGAACACAGTCATTTAAACAGGGTTTTACGCTAATTTCTTACATCTTTGCCTCTACTTCCCATACGACACAGTCGCTTTGTAACTAGCAGGTTAATGAGCTGATGCAAAATCTACACGGTTGAACAAAAAGCATCCATCATTCTGGGCTGAGCTTGTGGTCAAAGCTTTCAATCAAGCCTTTCTCTCCTTGTTTCTCTTTGGCAGGCTACTCTGAAAGCTGCTGTGCACTTAAACAAGCTGGAAAAAAAGCTTTGCATTATTTACACATGTAGCCCATCCTGCGCTATATGTGTGCCAGTGGGAGAGAAGAGAAGACGTATTTAAAAATGAGTAATGCACTTTACAGAGGAGGCATTGCGATGGCTTCTCCGGCAGGCATGATGACTGGGTTCATGGTAACAGCTTGAGTGCAGAGACTTAGCCAGGTCTTGAACTGGCTTAGAAAGGGAGCTTTCAGGATCACATTTCCTGTGGCACGCAAATCTGTCATTGACAGATTCCACTATTGCATATTCATGCAGTAACTCTTAAAGATTATCAGCTCGGAAACGTTAGTCTACTTACAGATTTTTTGCAGCAGCTTTTAAATTCAAAGTTGCTGTAGTTTCATTAAAAACTGTATCATTCACAGTGTTTAAATTAAAAGAAATCATAGAAAGCTGAGAAAACTGATTTTTTCATTCATAACCACTCTTCAGTCAGAAGGCATAAACACTTCATTACTGAGTCTTCTTCTGGATGACTTGTCACAGCCTCAATGAGCAGTAAACTGCCTCATGTCTATATAGATCTCCATGACATCCCTGACCTTTAGTGAGTGAAAGTGGCTGTCTGAAAATGCCATTTCCTTGGTACAGTCATCTCTCTAGTCTGATGATGAATACCAACAACTCCCAAGCATTGAACTTGAAGTACACATTACACTAAGAGCATAAATTAATTGGCACACACTGCCAGAGATTCTGTTTATGATTATGACAGAAAATGTGAAAAGATCAATGAAAATAGAAAAAGCATGATTAGCAACAGATACTGCACAAAGTTAAGGGGCACGAAATAATTAAATTAGCTCTGCAAAATAAATTAGAAACTCCAGAATAGAAAACAGATTTTTTTATGCTAATAAGTACAACAATAACCCAATGTTGGCATAAGCATTTTATGCTAAGATGTAGCGTATGTATTAGTTAAGTAATAATATTGATGCTAAAACACTGATTTATGGTTAATGTTAAATTCCTCATTAAAATGCTAATTTAATCAAAAAATCATGAAATGTACAGCAATCTGTTCTACAGCTGTAAAATTTCTTCACATGAGGCATTAAGTTGCCCACAAATATGTAAACAAAACCCAATGAACTCCACCATAAAAACATAATGGCCCTTTAGTCAAGGTAGGTGGCAAAATATTAGTCCGACATCTTTTAAGGGAAAAACAGAGAGAAGGAAGTGTGAGGCAGAGATGAGAATTTCTGCTCCATAAACCCTCAAGGTGAAGTATAATAAAGTTTAGGTGCTCAGCAGTAATGGGCAGTCCTGCGTCAGCATCATTACGGTGCCAAAGTGCAGGCCGGGGCAATGAGTCTTGTTACCTGTGGATCTGTCCGTTCTTGTGTAGGTACTCCAGGCCCTCGAGCACGTCTTTCAACACTGTGGCTATGCTGGCCTCGTCCAGGACGCCTGTCTTGTGTTCACCTCGTGAGATGATATGCTTGATCACGTCCAGCACGGAGCCTGGATAAACAACCAGAAGAGACAGTGGTTTTTGTTATAAACTTCATTTTTGATTGTCAACATCAGTGTCAGAGAAAAAAAGAAAATTATCCAGCGGTCGACCTCTTTAAACATGGCAAGGTAAATAAATTGTCTTGTTTCTGCTCCGGACTGATGATCAACATCCTGCGTCAAAGAAAAAGTCACCTCAGGCTAGCCTATATTATTTGTTAAGCCAACTCTAAACCAATCCATATTAATGAAAACACATACTTCCTGGTGAACGAGCAGACATTTGATCAAGATCATTTGTTTATAATCCTATGCTGTTTGGATAAATTAGATTGTGGGTACACAAGGTCCTTTTTTGTCTAGTTCCAGTGAGATGGATTTTAATGAAGGAAAATACAAATGTTTTAGTCGTGTCAAGCCGAAGCCTTTTAACAATAAACATCGCTGTGACCTTTTAATATGGCCATGGCAAAACAAACTAATGGTGGAGAGAGGGTAATCAAAACAGTCATTACTGTGCTTTCTTGAAAGGGTAAATCCGCATTCAGAAAGAATTTATGATGGGCTAGTTATGATTTTAAAGAGTAAAGGCAGCGTCTAAATACACAGACAGCTGTCTCAGTAACAAAACAACTGCAAGACTTGTATGCAAGTTAATTAGGGACATTTTTTAGACTTGGCTCATTAACTTTAAGTATAAAAACAAATAATGCTATAAATCTGATTGACTTTGATGGCTCAAAGGATTTTTGCTCGGGTTTTTGCATTCAAATATGTTTCAACTGGATATTGAGCTAACAGCTTGCAAAAAAAAAAAAGGGAACTGCAAAATTCACTGACTCAGGTCAGAATCATTATTCACTGTGTATGAAGAAGCTCCACGATTTGACTCTTTATAATATCGCCATTACCTTTTTTAATTTAACTTCAACTCTACAAATACAAGCTGAGCTCTACAATTATACACTGTATGTGAACTCTGTTTAAGAGTGCATACATAGGTCGCAGATCTGCATGAAAGATCGGTTTGCATGTTAAAAAGTGAGGTTATAAGTCAAACTGTGGCTTTGTCTTTAGTTGCTGGGGTTGAAAGGAGAACTGTGTTGCTCTGCTCACTGACCAGGCAGGTCACCACATCTCCCTCTGCCTGGCTCCTGCTTAATAAAAGGACACTCTGGATGGAAAGACAGACTGCTGTCAGTGTATGATTTCCTTTGTGCGACTTTCCAAAGAATAAAGAACATCTCTCTGAAAGGAGGTTCAGTATTTGCATTCGGTATGACAGAAAATTGGGCGACACTAGTGAATGGGGACAAAGCAGAGCAGCAAAAAGAATGTCACTTGCCTGACAAGCTGCATTGTGCTGCAGTGATACACAAACACAAACATCACGCTGCCACACTGTCTGTCACACACACACACACACACACAGTGGCACTTGTGAACAAAAGCTGGAAATGGCCTTTTCAAGGTCCAGAAACACTGTCCATGACACTATTCCAGGAATAAATTGATTGTGTTTTAGCAACTGTGCCAGGCTTAGAGTGCAAAGATATTTATTTGCTAAATCACTTCAGGGTGTCCTCGCCTGCAGCACTCAGCTGAACACTGCATTACCCAGCGATGCCGACAGTGGTGGGCACCTAAGACTAGACAGTGTTATTGAAGAGAGACTAAGACACAGAGAGGCAGAGAAGCAGAGTGGGGGGGGGGAGCGAGTAAGGGAGAGACGATGAGTTCAACGGGTTCTTCGTGCAGTGACGGTGCGCCGCAGAAAATGTGATTCAGCAGCGAAGAAAAGACACAAGCCCATTCAAAGAGAGGACAGATGAGGGAAAAGGCAGGAAAAGCAGCCTAGATGTGTGTCTTGTGTGTGTGAGATAGCGAGTGGATTGGCAAGAAGCGAAAGGGGAGCGTAAGAAGAGAGCAGCCTCGCGTCTCTGATGTGACAGCTCTTTGAAGCTCATTGAGAAAAGGCAGCCTGTTAGATTTTTCTTCCCCCTCCCCTGTTCTCCACATACGGTTCCCTCCTCGCTCAGTGCTTATGCGCTCAGCATGATGTTCATCTCCTCGCCTGAAAAGGCTGCAGGGAAGAGAGTAAGTGAAAGAAGTGACAGGTGATGATGAGGAAGGCACCGAGGGGAGGAGGGCGGGTGAATAGAGTGGTGTCCAAGTGAAGAGGCGATATAGTCCCAATGAGCCAGTAAGTGTTATTATATGAGAAATGGAAAAAGTAGCTAATGTGCAGGACCTATGGAAAGTTACAGACTCCCTCTACCAATACACTGCTTTATTGCAGAGAAATAGAGATAAAATGATTAACATCTATACATTTAGAATTAAGCTATAATTAGAGGCCAGCTAATTTAGCAAAGCATAGATTAGAATTAGCCTTGATCTGTCCAAAAGGAACAAAATCTGCCAAACAGTACCCTGCAAGCTCATTAATTAACTGTATTTCACTTGTTTGGTGTTTCTCAGTGTCACAAATAGGGGAATTTATGTGCTGAACCTTCTCTAAGCTATGACAGGTGACTTCCTTTAGCCTCTGCTATGGAGACAGGTCTCAACCAAGAAATACTCAAACCTGTTTTAGTCTTAATGCTTAGCTTAGCTAACTTACTACTGGCTCTAGCTTTATATTTATTCTAAAAACATTACATTAGTATGCATTTTATATCCAATTTCACAACAACAGAGCACTTAAATGTTCAAAGTATTCAAATATTTCATCAAGGAAATAGAGAAACATTTGCAAAGATAAAGGAAGAGGGTAATGTACAACAAATAGCACACAGTAAACCTTTCTACAGGTCCCTCGCAGCATGATATAAGCTTTGGAAGATCACTAAATGCCAGCCTTGTCGGGCTCTTTCAAATTCATCTGATTGAACTCTTCATGCCTCATTAGATCGTTTCAATATGCCGACACTGACTGACAGGTTAACAATCTAAAGGTTCATCTTGCATGGGAAAGAGTATTGCCTCCAAGACAAATGACACCTGTTGGCCTGGTTGGAACAGTGCCTGTCCAAGCCCCTAGAGGGAACTTTATACAAATCACAGGGAATAAATTAAGTCTTGATAGTGCGGTGCACTGTAGAGCATGCAAAAGCTCTGGAAAATGTTTAATCATCATTTCAATTACATGCTGGATTAGCTAAATCTCTCTTTTCTTGGGATTTCAAACAAAACCTGTGAAGGCGTTAAAGTTAGGAATTAAACATAACTCTACTTCATCCAGCTACATCAACTTATACAGTCTTTCCGTTGGACGCTCAGAGCTGGAGCCCAGAGACTGCAGGAGAGGATGAGAGTGTAAAGGGGGAAGGTGGGAGGAGGTGGAAGGGAGGAGGGGGGAAGTGGACGAAGGAGGTGAGAGCTGGTGCCAACTGTGCTAAAGGCCGATGAGGAATGCCAAGCAAAGTTGGAAGGGCAATGGGAGGGTGGAGCATGGGAGGGGCTGTGGGGAGGCATAGGTGGTGTAAAAGAACACTGAAGAATATGGGGTTGTTGGCTCAGACTGACAGAAACTTCCATCAATAATTATTACTAAATTACAGTTTAATTTTGTAGGGGAAATAATGGTGTGATACATAAAAGAACATTAGTTTTGCACACTAGAATTTCATTGTCTTAATTCTATAAACCTGGAGACACCATCAGAGCTCCCTCTCAGCATTTTTTCGAATTAGCTGAGCTCTGCATTATAATGTGACAAATCCACTGGCCCCAAATTTGACAGTCTTTTCATATGCGTAAATCATAGAGTCAATAGCGATCTGCTTTCAGCTGAATTCCAGTCCGAGTGGCATTCGATTGAGCTCAGCCGCAGTGACTGCAGGCCGGCAAAGGCTGCACACTAAAACTCCTGGGAACACATTCCTCTGTTTGCTTTGGCATGACTCATATTCTGTCCCTGCGGGTTTCAGTGGATGTCTCTCCGATGTGAATCCAGTCACTGAAAGGTTATGCTGCGATCTAATTAAACAGTTGTTCACATGTCACATCCAGAACAGGAATTTCTTGAAAAGCCCTGCGCCTGCTGTGTACCTACCTCAATAACTCGGCTCTACAGGTTTGGCCTTGAATGGATTTGCCAGAGAATAGGGCAGTCTTGATTGAAGATTACGCCCCAAGAGTTTTACTCATTTGATTTGACATGAAGTCTACAATAGAAAATAATACCTAAGAAGCAGTAAAATTAAATTACTATTTACAATTTGCAAAAGAGGTTCAAGTGTTACAGATGACAGCAAAACTATAACCTCACGGACTGTTACAACTTTTAAACCTCTGAAGTTCAGGGTTTTTTGTTTATATACGTGCAAAGTAACACCAAGATCAAGAAGTTGTTGACTGAATGTTTCAACAGCATTTTGCCATATCTTATAGGTATGTTGCTGTTACAAGAAGGAAGTGTTGTCTGTCAGGAAAGGACAGGATGTCGTTTTTAATGGGATGTATGCCAGGCACAAATGAGAGGCATCATTAGTCAAAGTGGCATCAAGAATTGACATATGACACTAGAACAAGAGAGGTTTCAGAGTGCTATTAGACAGAAGGAACAGAAGTCACAAGCCATTTATCAGTGGCACACAGCAGTGGCATATATGTCATTAAGAATCAACTGCTAGTACAGTGATTCCTGTATTGTGTGATGTACCTCCACAGCCTCTTCTAGTTTTTTTGTGTGTATTTTTTTTAAAGCTCAGCTTCTACATAATCTTTCCATGAACTCTTTGGCAACTGCAAAAGTACATCCTAAGGTACAAGTAACCTGAGTTGTTAATCACTTTGCTAGTAAACAGTAGTATCTGTTGATGTACCTTGAATCACATACCTTCTGTAACTGCCATAAGCCAGTAGTGCAGCAGCGGCACACTACTAAAAGTGGGTGTATGCCACAAAAAAAGGGTAGCATGTAATCAGTCCTTTTTGCATTCCATCACATTAAACATAATCAATCCAGACATGAGCAAGCAAAGACAGCTTTTGAAAATGTCTGTAGATTTTCTGAGGACTATTTTGCAAAAGACTATGCACTCTGTTCAGTAGTAACTTTCTAAAATGGGTCTATGTCAAGTATCTGGAGCAAATATGGAAATATTCATTGATGTGTATACTGAATACTTAGAACCTCCTTTCTAAAAGTCTCGCTTGGAAGAGACATGCTGGAATGTATTTAGCTGCTGTGTTTTATAGCCTGTCACGTGTGTAAACCAAATAAAAACATGTCAGGGCTTTGTCAGATCAACTGTCACATTGACTGTTGTCATGAGCTGTTATCAATCTTTCGACAGCAGGAGACACAAGACAGGATGAAGTCGGAGGGTGGAGAATATCTTACGCTTCATCAAGCCAGAAGAGCAGGCAAGGGGTGGACTTCCTCTGAGCTGGTATGCTCTGCCCCGTGGAGTGATGCTCTATAAACCCAACCTCATTTGAGGTCTGTCTCCATGGCAGACGTCACCATGGCCATCATTTAATTACTCCACACAATAAAACTTAACATCAAGGGCCCTGTGTTTAACTAGGATAAGGGGAACGAGAGAGGCCATCTTAAGTGGTGTCTGCTCCTGCTGTGAGGCTGGCCGCCTGCTCAAGCGTTGCTTGGCGGGCACTGTGACCCGAGACTCGGCTGCAAGGCGGCTGCCAAGAGGCTCATGACTTGAGTGTATCCGAGGGAGCAAGGCATGCCACCCGGGCGCTATCTGTTACAGTGGGACATTGTTTACACAGGGGGGCTGAAAGAGAACAAGGAAGGATAAAAACAGACCATAAATGTTTAGTGTGTGGATGTATCTGTCCACCCTTGTGCTTGTATAATTAGGTGTGTGGAACAAAAAGCAGGATTTGAAGAGAGACGCGTGGCATTTTGAAGGAGTTAAAGAAGCCCCATGCTTCTTGCTTGTGAAATGTTTGCCACAGGACACCTTTTTCTACGAGCTGCCTAAGTCTGTAAGTCTTCATGTGCCTGCTGTAAAAGCTTTTCTACCCCACAGGCTGATCCAAATATTCAATTAGATACCACAGCTTAATTTTGCTTGTAAATATAAAAAATGACACAAAACAATCAGAGCACATGTAATTGTTGCATTTTGAGGTCTTTCTCTCCATGGTGGTCTCTTTTTCATGCTCCTCTCACTAGTTAATTGCAGCGCTGCCACATGGGTGCCATGACGCCGGCCTGCGGTCTGTTATTACCTCTGCCCTGTCATTAGCTCCTGCACTGTACTGAGTTAAAGCCCGGAAAGAGCTGCAGCTCAAACAGGACACAATGAGGATCAGTGCTGTCACATTCCCTACAATCATAGTTAACATCACCGGCAGTAAGGAGCCCGGCTCTTCCTACTGGCCCCCTCTCTCATCTCAAGGGGCCTGAAACTCTTGACCCAGCAGATATTGCTTTGAGCCAAAAGTATTCTTCTACCATACAGTATGAAACGCGTTTAAATTAAGTCTTAAATGTGCAGATTTTGAATAGCAGTTCATACACTCGTACTTTTTAAAGCCTGAGATGAAAATATATCAAGATTAATTTTCCTTTTGCATGATCAGGGCATCAGATTGGCAGGAAGAAGCCACGGGTAGAGCTAAGGCAGTTGAACAGATGATGGATGGAGAAAGCCTTGGAAAACACATGCACTTACCGCCACTGAGCAGCTTCATGACCAGCCACAGCTCATCCTTTACCACGAATGAGGTGTAGTAAGACACAATGTTTGGGTGGTGGCACTGACTCATGGCCTGAATTTCTTTCTGTTAGAGGAAAACAAAAAGAGAAAGACAGAATCCAGTTGATTAGAAGTGTAGAGGTGTAACACTTTTTTTGGAAATGGAGTGAAGTTTGTATCACAGCCAGTGTAGTTTTATTTAATGTTTTCACCTATGAAGCAGCAAGAAATCAACAATTTTTTAAACAGCATTTTTCCAGTTGAACTGGAAGTGAGATAATCCTTGAAACATTCAACATACTTTCCTTTCCATGAAAGACACATAGTGCTAATAATCAATAACTATGTTGTTTTGGCTCTGTTATGTTAGTGTTTGTAGTAGGTGAGTGTCAGACTAAAAAAACAGGGTCCTACTGACATTACACTAGGGGGTGTTGTTGTGTTGTGACCCTAACTTATTTAAGTAGCTACTGAGCTTCAGCTTGGGGATGGAAGGCCAAGAATGAAGGACTTCAGGTTTGGGTTGAATAGTAAGTGAAAAAATGCATGAGGTCATACTGCATGACACTCTTTGAGACAAAAGAGAGTGACAGAAAGAGATTTGTTTCACCCAGTACCATGGACTACAGGTAAAGGCCTTTTTAAATGTAACAATGGCATGGAAATGCGGGACTGGACCAACGACTGCGGCTTACAAGAAAAGACAGTAGAACTTGGTGCATCCGGGAGACGGCTAGTCCGGAGGAAAGAAGACAATGACCTGGCTAAGTGGGTGAATTATCCACAAACACACCCCACTCCGGATAGGGAAGATTACACTCATCCATGGAAGATTAGGTCACACTGTCACTTCTAATGCAACATGTAGGGGGAGGCCCTACGTTACCAGTTTGGTAGCCTTTGAGTTAGGATTTACTACAAGCCCGGATAAGCATAGAAAAGTAACAGGCTCCCACAAAAATGTATGAGGGTAAGCCTGGAAGAAACAAACTGAGGATACTCAAAATAGATGGCTCTGCAGCTATTCTCAAAATTGAGTGTGATACTTAAGATCTTAATGACGTCAGTAGTCAGGTTAGGTCCAATATAATCCATATCCATGCAGAAGTGATAAACTGCCAGTACTCGGCCCTTTATACAGCTGTAGAAGCTCTCTTTCTGTGTGTGCTTGGAAAGCAGGAGAGATGAGGTCATGTTGGCACAAAAGTCTAATCCATCACCTCAGCACAAGTCCTAAAGTCATTTGAGGATAGACAGGCTTCCTGAGAAAGAGAAAATCTAGCTGACTTCGGAGCTGTGACCATTGCTTCTGTTTCTGCACTTCAGTACTTGGTGAATGACTAAATCTATTACTAAAGCTTCAAATTAACACATGGTATTATTCTAAAGATGTCAAACAATATGTTAACATTAATTTAATTAATATGCTTCACCAGATATTCATAAATCTGTGCTTTGTAAAACACCTAAACTCTATTAAAAAATAAAATATAACCTCTAGCTAAAATGATTAGTTAATGAAGTCAGTCAAAAGATAAAATAATCAGAAATGTTTCTTTGCTAAATTATGAATCATCTCATTTTAAATGAACAAATATGCAAAATAGTTTTTAGTTGTCTATGACAGTAAACTGGATTTTCTTTGTGTTTTAGGATTGCTGGGGAAATTCTGGGCTTTGGAGCAATTATGATGGATATTTTTTAATCATTTTTTGATATTTCACAGACCAAATAGTCAACTGATTGATTAATCATGAAGCCATCAGTAAGTTAATATGAATAGATAAAATCAGTTAGATGTTCATAAGATGCAGCCCTAGTCCAGTCACGAAGAGCATCACAGCTTGGTGCACCCTTTTACTGCAGAATACATTTGATGGCTGCAACCTTACATACGGATATTTCCTTGCATATAGTTTAAATAAAAGTGAAATATCTGAGGAAAAAGCATCTGTTTAAAATCAAACCCAGCAATGTCAAATTCACCTCACAAGTACAGGGAGGTCCATGGTGTGTTTACATGTGCATCTCATTATATATTTTTTCACAGTCGATGGAGCTGGGCAAGCATTTCCCCTCTTTTCCCAGTCTCTGTGCAGATATGCTGTGCCAGACCTGCAGTATCACTTTATTTGATGCACAGAGGTGGAATCAATACCGACCTTCTCATCTAATTATGGGTTTCCACCACAAATGGCCATATTTCCACAAATATCAGTGTTATCTAAAAGTAGCTATTGAGTCTTATAATATAATAGATTCACCCAAGGCCTGTCAACGGAGAATCCTTAACACTTCAGCTTAAAACATTTGATAAAGGAGACCTCGATCAATAGATGCTTGTGGGTCAAAAAGTAAGCAATCAAAGCCTGATGTTCCATCAGCATAAATGCTTAGCTGACACAAAGTGCATTAGCAGCAGAACAGTATTGCTGTCCTGCAGACTCATCACTATTGAGTCCACGGCCATCAGAGAGAGCTTCCGCCAAGAGAGACACAGACAGGTGACATCATGATGCCTTTAGAGAAAAGTGCTCGACAAAAGAGGGTAAGGACACGAAGTGAGTCGATATGGGCGGATACAGGCTGTGAATGAAACAAAGTAATTGGACCATGGCAGGTACAGACATGTTTAAAAGCACACAGATCCGTAGAGTACAATAGTAAGGTGGAGTGTCAGTCGAGAAAAGCTACTAACAGGTGAGGCCACACACCACTGTAACGCCTCTGATCTAAAGCCGTTTTTGATTATCAAGCAGCCTAATAACTTCCAGTCTGCTGGGCCAGACGGCGGGCTCTGTGGGTCGTCCCCTCGATCATTCTTTCTCTGGATACTACAGGCTGAGAGAGAACAATAATGATATAGCCTGTTGGCTGCTCGCTGCCTTCAGTGGAGCCCCCCTTCTGTTCTCAGCACAGTGGAAGAGGCAGGTCACCACAGCTCTGTGGGCCAGGGTAACCCCAGAAAAGAAAAACAATGGGATAACAGGGAGGATATCGTGCTCCGGCAGTTGGCAGGTTTTCACATCTTTTCGAGCAGACAATGTGTGAATCAGAGAGACTCTTTGTTGCCGGGATTAGGTCACTGTAAACCTATGCTGCAGCAAAGACAGTGGAAACGTTCTCATCGCTCCAAACCATTCATATGATGTCTTACTGTGTAACTATCTACGTGCAACCTGTAACATTTGAGGAAATTTTGCTTTGTGAATTTTTTTTTTTTGCAGGACATTTCAGTTTTAAGATACTTTAAGTGTTCCTGCATGCTGTCATAGAAAATGGCTCTTCACTGTCTATGTGAGTGTCTATGCAAACACTTCAAGTTACTGCCCTTGCATAAAATATAGCTTAAATTGTCAATAATTTACATTGATCACAAGGAAACAATAAGTACTTAGCCTTGTCTTTTGTATTCTGAAGCTGACCCAACATTTAACTATGAACAGACGCAGAGAAATAAATATTTCTTCCAAACAATCACACTCACTTAGCCTTTGTGTTTGCTTGTGGGTGTTTCAGTGACCTCATTTTAAAACTGGAGCATTCAGAACAGTTTTAATCAAACCATCCCAACACACCTGTTTACTGCCACACACAAAGCTGCCTGCATCATCTCATGGATATATTTAATAATCAAGACACAAATGACAAGAGAGGACACACTTAGGACAACCTGTGTATGACATCTCTGTAAAATGACTTAATTAATAATGACCATCTGTATGGTACATTCAAAAAGCTGCATACAATTATTATGGCAAATTTCTTTCTTTCTTTCCCCTACTTTTGCACAAGTTAACTAAAAAGCACCAATTCGAAGAGATTGTTTTTTAAATGAACAGTTATAATAAAGAAGAACAACATCTAGGTTAAACATGTTTTGCAAATAAAGTCTGCCTAGTATTTGACTATTTTTGGCTTTTATCTATAATTTCTTCCTTTATTTATTTCAAATTTTAATGATTATGTCATTATATATGTATTTATACCAATACATGTCAAAAAGTTTACGTATTTTTTCAGAATCTTAATGTGAATAGTCTTTGGCTTCATTAGATGTTCAGATTCATTAAAGAAAGGTTTTGTCAGGTTGTTAGGTTTTGGAGGCGAGCAGACAGACATGTGCCAATATTTTGATCAACAACAACAGACAGCCCCTCCATCCTTTCTCTCAATCCATCTAATAAACCGTCTCTATCTTCCTAATGGAAATCACATTGGTTTATAAAGTCTGCAACCTTTGACTAATATCTGCCCTAAATGTCAATTTCAAATTCTTGATTTTACTAAAAAGGTTCATAAAATAGGGCATTCATTATGATGTGAGTCCCTTCGGTTTATTTAATAAACAGAACAGAATGTGACCTTTACATCTTATGATGGGCTGATAAATCTAAGTTGAGACCCTGCAAAATCCAAGTTGAACACTTAACTCCTTGAGTAGGTTTACCCTACAAGTTATACACTGATTCTTCAGGAAATAGACCAGACCACACACCAATTGTGTTTTCTTTATCAGGCCTGATCTTTGCGGTATTTGGCATTTCTGCGGACCTTGAAACTGAGTAAAAAATAAATGACCTATTGTCACAAAATGAATACAGTGCTGGGTCACAAACTGGTGCCACAGAATCTCACTGATGGCAGACGCACAGAGAAACCACTATAGAAGCAATGTTACGTCACTATCAGCTACTCAGAGCCAAACACACGCTCACTATGACCCAATCTCACTGCAGCACGCACACATACACACACGCGAGAAACTTCTGAGGAACAGTCACTGCCGCTTCAGGCTAAAATGCACTAAAATGTAATCCTAATTCTGAGAACGTAAATTTACCTTTAAATCATTGCCTTTAGCCAAGTTTCTAAAAGCATTTTTCCAAAATAACTATTTTCACTCTGCTATTATACTCCTCATGTCACTGCTGCTTTCAGGCACTTTAATGCTTTTTTTTTTTATTTCAAAAGTTACTGTGTTGGAAAAAAAGCCTTTACCACGTGAGAATACTATCAAGACAATAAGTTTCAATAAATTAGTAAACTTAAAAGTTCACAATTGTGTAATTATGTAAGAGGAAACTTAAACTGCACCACATGCAAATTGCTAAAGAACCTCCTCTTCATCTGATCTAGCTTGAGTCATTCAAAAGCGCCAGTTCCTCGAACTGCTGTTCCAGGAATAACTACAACATACTACTATGTTTGGGGACATGAAAGATTATTGGTCTTTCTGACTAGAATTTCTCAGATCAGACTAAAAACCTGCAGGTTTCTTTAAAACTTGTGGCATCCTCTTTTGAAGCTCCCTCTTTAGAGAATCAATCTGGGTTCAATTTAATGCTTCCTCAACCCTAAACGGGTACCCAGCAGGCTGTGGAATTGGGGGAAAACCACAGGCAGGAAATCTGACCTCGCTGTATTCCATGTGACCGCCTGCTCCGAGAATCCGGGAGCAACATTCTCTTGATTCATCCTCCAGAAATCAGGGGGGGTTGGGTGGGGAAGGGTTCCTCTTTGGTTTAGAATTGCCAACAAGTAGTGAGAAACCTGCCAGTAATCTCTTTCATGCATTCTTGTAGAAATGCACTATATTTACTTCCCACAGGTTACTTCCACAGACTTTTGGATGAGAACAGGGAGAGAGGACTGGAAAAATCCATCAATCACTCTGCCGGTCTAAGTTAAGAATAGCTCATTTCCCACGATAATCTCATGCCAATTGTAAAGTGAATGACTAGATTCAAAAAGAATCATTTTGACAAAAACATATTGCACAACAGAAACTCCTCCCCTCTTAAAAACAAGAACGCAAGTCACTAATGATCACCTGATCATCTCTATGCGCAAGGAAGCTTGATACAATCCCTTCACCTCTTGAGCTAAATCATAAACCATATGTCACACAGTAAATGATACCCCAAGCTGCAGTACAAGATCGCATAGAAAGTATAATGACACAATACAGCTGTCAGAAAGATGTCCCACAGTGGTCTGATAGTTTCCTGGCAGTAAGTGGAGTCCTCCTTCAGAAAACAACCAGAGTAGTGTTTGAAGTGACGGGGATGATTGGAGGAGGGCTTGGAGAAAAAAAGTAATGAAAAGCAGAGGTGGAACTAACTCCGTCCACACACACAGACAACAGACACACAGCTCTAAATGCAATCACGTGCTGTAAGGGAGGACAGCTCTCTTTGATCGCACTTAAAAAAAAGATAACAAGGTTGCTTAATGTCAAATAGAGTTTTATGAAGTCAAAATTTGCATCAACATGTCTTTCAAAGTTTATTTTATTGTTGTTTTATTTTCAAAATAAGACAAAGGTCTTTGGTTATATATCAGAAATGCTTCTCTTTGTCTCAGGAGGCTGAAGGGGTGTGTCCCTGTCTATGTTTGATTGACAGCACCTGACAGGCTAATCACCAGCAGGGAAACAGTCAACAAACTTGCATGGAGCTGACATGTCATGAAACAGGCACTGCATTGTTAGTGGTGTTGAGGAGAAAGAATCATACCACCATCTAACTGGACCAAAGTGACAGTTGCTGCAGCTAAGCAGCTAATTTAATTTGCAATAAGAATGCAAACTGGTGTTAGCAGTGCACTTTATGCCAGTCAATATTTGTTGGTTGCTTGTTCAACAAGCTAAGGTGCCGGGTAAGAAGTGTTTTTGTTAGTAAGTAAAGTCAGACAGAGATTTCAGCAAGAAAGCTAAAGCAGGATGCTGTTCATAGTCTTTTGCTCCACTGCTGTGTAGCAGGCTGAGGATATCTGGCTCATTGTGGCCATCTGCTCCACCAATGATAAAAGGCTGACGTTTTTGTTTAATGCAAGATTTGATTGGCTGCATTGAAATATGGTTTCCATACATACAGACAGATATCTAACTATATCCTGGAGAATTAATGCAAAACTATGGTGAAACCATTGTGAATCAAAAAAATATATATATAAATTTCTCCCTTTTGATTCCTTATTATTTCTCAAAGGACAACACAGGACATGTGATTCACAGAGCATTTGTCTGACTCACCCTTTGTAGACCGTGGGTTTAAGCCTGCCATTCGGAGACTATTTCAGTCTCTATCTATTTCAACTATTATGCAAGGGTCTGTCACTGCATCCCGAGCTCGGCCCTGCCCAGGAAGACTGTGATTGATTTTAAAAAATAAAAAATACAAGCAACCCTGCACATTTTTCCCCCCATAGCAGAATGATAACAGGTGCAGCCACACTTTTTTCTAGCACTGACACAGAGCTGTGTAGATAGGACTGGCTATGCAGGACAAACAGAGCAGATATGCAGGTGGTGTGATTTTAGTTGGACTTTCAATCTGCTATATATTTAGTTGACAGTGTTGTGTGTTTCTTACCAGGAGTTCATCCATACTAGTCTGGCACTTCTCTAGGTTGATGCGTTTGATCGCCACCTTCTCCTTGCGTGGTATACAGTAGGCTGCTTGAACCACTGCTGTGGCCCCACTCCCTAAAACAGAGAGGAAAACAACATGTTATGTTTTAATATAAAAATGAGTGAATCTCAGGCAGTAGATGTCTCTGAGTGCTGTACCACAACACAACTTTGGCATAATTATTGCAGGTCATATTCACATCCTCAGGCTGCCAAGGCTTCTTTCAATTGTATGCACTTTCCATGACTCCTATCTATATTCAAAAAATGGCTTCTGTAGGTTAATAAAAGTAACTTGAATTACTACTTCTAATTTTTCTGAGTTCAAGAAGGTTAGCTACAGTTCTGCTTTGACAGTTCATTTAATTTCTCTTTGATACAGCTTTACTGTCTGTTCATCAATTATGAATCATCCTTCCCAAATCCTGCCTGATGAAGCGAGTCTGATCGGTGCCTGTGACTCTGCTGAACAACTCAAATCCCCAGGAGGCTTTTGAAGGAGGGTTATGCCAGTAATGTGTGTGATTAGTAGACTAGTTGATTGAATGTTGCAACTTACGGGAAAACATGAGATGTTCATAATATATGGACAGCATGTGGCATTTAAAATACAAATTGGTTATGACCTATGTAATTTTTGTTTTAAAATGGCTCTTATAATACTCACAATGTTTTTTTAGACATTGTTTGATTAAATTGTGCTCAGTTTTGAGAACTGATGCAGACTTACTTGTGTAACTTTGGTCTAAATTTCACAAAGTTTAGTCATTAGGAACGTTCTTTGTTCATGCCAGAGAGGACTAAGGTTTGCTATTTAAACCATGAACAAATTTCTCTTTGCAAGACGTTTTTCCACAGCATAATTTGAAGCTTTTGTTAAGTGTTCATCCAAATCTGGCAATTATTTTTTATTGTACCAAATACCACAATCTAGAGTAGTAAGTAGCTTTAAAACTACAAGGATTCTGGGATCCAAAGGTTTTATTTGTCACAAAAGAAGTTGTTTTTAGCAGTGAAATACAATGTATTCCTAAGGTTGTGCTTAAAAACTACAGTGAAAACAAAAGTTAGTATTATATAAGGTGAGAAAAGATAGTGAATAAAAGCTAGAACCTACAAAAAAACTTGGTGGGTGCGGTATTATAAGATGCATGAGAATTGAATAGTATTACTGATAAATTCTTTTCCATATGTGATTTTTTTAACTTTTCAAGACCTGGGCATTTTTTAATCAGCATTATTTTCTAAGCTTTCAGGACTTTTCAGAAAAGTACAGGAACCTATGAAAGTCTAAGCTAGTTTTTGCCATCATAACTACTATTTTGATGCGCAAGCAAACAGCACACAGATTACAATGTGATTTATGCTTAAATCCTTCAATAGTGAGATAATCTTTGGTTTGAATAATGTGTGATAGCTGGAGTAAAACCTGGCAAAATCCTTTCCAGAAGAGGCATGCCTGTTGTTCCTGCATCGTGTGAGGGCATTTCACTGCCCCCTCAATGCTCTTATTTGTCTTATTTGACGCCATGCACGCACACAGGACTGTTTCCACAAGATCTCCGGAGTGTATGTAATGCTGAGCAATGCTGGAAGCACATTCCCCTCTTCTGGTAACAGACTTCGGTGAGTGAAAGAGTGAGAGGTGAGTCAGTTTGCCCTCCAATAAGCTTTTCCTAACCTCCCTCATCTTAGCAATGCCCAAATATTAACAAAGTGCTTATTGTTTGGAGTTTTCAATGAGCCAGAGGTGCCTGGTGGTTAAAAAGGGCTAAAAAAAAGGGGAAAAACAGCTCACTGATTTTAATTAAAAAGTAAAGCTGTCCCTGAAGATGTGACCACTTTTTATTTAACTGTTTTTATTCAAGATAATTATGACTTTAGGCTTTATGAGAGAAGCAGAGAATGAAACAGCAGGAAGTTATTATATATAACTGAAACTAAAATAAACTATAAACCCTTGCTTTCTAAGATTATCTAACAAAATTGCAATTTCCTTGTAATTTCCTGTGATTGACAAATAAAAATGATTAGTCATCATTAAAATATGGTATTTTAAAGTCTATTTTTTAAAGGGTTGTTCAATTAAACTGTATATCAATGAGCAAGTGGCTGTCTGCATGCTAAATTTGGTTTTAAGGTAATATTTTTCATTTTATTTTGCTAATTTGATGTCTGCCCTAAAAGACTAATAGCTAGTGCTCTGAAGACCAACTCCTGCGGAGTGAGCTAACTCAGTAACACAAAGAAGCCAACAACGGCAGAGAGAGACAACAAGAAAAAAACCCCGTAGTCATAATATTTTTGCAATCATTAAAACTGGTGTTGTAACAAGTTATTTACCAATAGGTAAATTACCTCACTGTAGCACCACTATATGAGACTAACTTACACTTGATTTCTGTTATCGACATACAGTCATCTGGCTTGAGTGCTGCCTCTACTGGTTTTAATGGCTGTATTATGTATAGTCAACATTTAGCCCACACGCACCCATGCAGCTATTTCGTCAATTGCCAGTTGTTTGGCTGACGTTCACAGGTTGAAATTTTTTTCACATTCTGCCCAACCCTTCTTCCTTTAGTTGCAGTGGGTGCCATCTACTGAGTTGTTATGTCTTCTTATCTGTGGTTAACTTTTCTTAACTCTCCAGCACCCTAGCAATAACAGATCATTCTGCCATTGCTCAAAACGGAGTCGCTGAATAGCTCTTTAAATATACCCTCAAGCCCCCTCCCACCATCACAATACCAAACAAACCTCTGGAGGCTGGCCAGTGATGGGGAGCTCAATGCTGGCTGGACCAGAGGGAGTCAGTTGCCCTGTACACAGCGGAGTGTAAATTCCTCCACACAAACAAACAGCGAGTCGTCAGGGGTGGCTGGACAAGCTGGAGAGCATGTGTGCTTGTATGTGCATGTACCTGTGTGTGTGGAAAGGATGAAAAAGTGGAAGATTGTTGGGTTTGCAGCAGCCAAGGTCAAGGACCACTAAAGCTCTGCAAGCCATTTGTAAAGAGAAAGCCCAATCTACAAGGCAGTTGGGACATTGAGTTAATATAGACCTGATGTTCTGTGATATTTGCCATGTCCAACCTCAGCACAAGGTTATTGTACACAGAGTAGCCATACTTCCTGCTAAGAGTACAGAACTTTTTATAAGGGATTAAATACAGACACAAATAACAAAAAGGCCTAATTTTGCCAAATAAGCCACACATCGTCACATCTGTCATTCTCACGGACAACATTTTCACCGCCCTCCCTGTCATAATGGGAGGAAGCAAACAAAAGAGCCATCCTCACAAAGGCAAGCACTACAGTCGTGCCAGGGCTTTGAAAAAGTCAGGCCAACATCTAATCTACCAAACAGTCTGGCACAGGCATAAAGGCTGCATTTCAAGTAGGAGGTGTTTTTTCCTTTTGCTAATTAATTAATGAATGAATAGGCCTAAAACTTCAAAGTTCTTTCGCCTATATTTTCTATTTCCAAATGCTTGACAACAAGATTTAACTTTTTGGGGAATTGGACCGCTGATTCGAATCAATATATTAAGTTACCACATTAGGAGAAATCAAATGAAGATGATCAGGCTGTCAGCTGAAAATGTGGTGTGGTGAAGGGGCTGAGAGATACAAAGATTTTTTGGTTTGTTGTTATCCATTTGTTCCCATGGTTTGATTTTGACTTTTAGCATTTCATTTCTATTTTATCCTGATGTAGTAACGTTGTTCACATCTTGAGAGAACTGCATAAGCAGCACAAGAAAAACACTGGAAAACAAACATCAGCATGCACTTTTTTCTTGTGTGCATATCAGAAGCAAAATGTAATACTCAAATATCAAGGCCCCCATTTACCCTCTTACTTAGCCTGACAATTTGCTTAAGTGTCTGTCTGTAATTTGAGTTCAAAAGTGACTTTGTTTTGTTTTGATTTATTCTCTTCCCATTCATTCAGTCCCAATAAGCGCAGCAATCTGTTACAGCTCTAGAAAGTGAAAAGAAAAGTTGCAGACAGAGTAAAACAACCCAACTGGTCCAGAGGGGGAAACATTGACAAAACAATCATGATCTTTGAATAAGTAGCCTATGTTTTCTGTAAGCATGTTTCCTCAAAACAAATCCAGCTTGGCATGGCGAGCACTTATGTGCATCATACTATAAACTGGTAATATGTGAATGGGACATACAAGACTCAAGGTTTTTCTTCACAATTAACTGTTTAAACATAAATACTCTTATGAGGGCTGCTTGCCATTAACCTACAGGCAAGCATGTTTGCTCTTTATGGAGTTGACATCTTGAATGTTGAATGTCTACATTCCTTCTAATCTGATGTATCTCGATAAAGTCTTATTGAATAAACAAGATACCAAAGCATAATCTAATACAAGACAGAATAATAGCTTCACTTAGGACACAGAGCAACAGCATCACATTTAATTAGAATTATTAAAGCAGCTCAAGCACCATTTAAATACCAAGAGGGCATTTAAATCTTAAGGTTTGGTTGTAGAGGTGTAGTAACTCAAGATATCTAGGCTCCAACTAAAAAGATACCTCACCTTATGGGCTAACATTTGTCTGATGAGAAGGTGAAAATATTGGACAAATAGAACTAGGTAAGGTCAAGACAGAACATTCACTTCTGTAGTTCAATGTTATAACCACAAATAAAAGTACATAGTGCATGGTACAATAATATCTTATCAGATTAGCTTGGCCTTGAATTAGCGTCTTAATGGAGTAGGTCACCAGCAGTGGCAGCAGCTCTCAGTTTATCTTTCCTGCCCTCACCAGGCTAGTTTGGTGCTTTACGTCAGTCATCTTTTATTACATTTCCTCTGCATACCTCGCTGACATTCCACACATTATTCAAAAGGCACAATGAGAGATGTTACACATGACTACAAAACACACCAGCGGCCACCACTTTTTGGTGTGTCCTCCCACAATGCAATGTTCTTAAAATAGTTTGTGGCCTAAACCTTCAAGCCGTAATTAAATTAGAAAAATGTTAGCGTGGGGGTCCCTTTCCATTGTAGTAAGTTTCCAGGAACATAATCATAGTGAAGTTTTTCAAAAACCATCTGAGGGATAGGATAAGAAACTGGGAGGAAACATGGTTGCCGATGGAAACATAACAGTAGGAGGAGAAAGTTTCCAGTTCAGATTTGCCAACACGAATGATCCAAACTCTGATCCAGAATGAGAGAGCAAGCTGTACTTTTTTTTTCCCTATGAGCTCTGTCCAGTATGATCCAATGCTCAGTGGGGTGAAAAGAGTGGGTGTGAACCATGTAATAACAAATCCTCTTTCCCTGCGGAAGTTACCAAAACAATAGGTCTGCTGGGCATGCCGGCTATGCAGGGCCATCCTCATAACACCAACCTTCCAGCTGAGCACAAGAGCTGAAAACATCTCTTGGAGATGAAATAGCTTACACATTTACACTCTACAACAGTTTCTGTTTTGAGCAGGAGGCAGAGGTCGGTTTTTCCCTGGGAGCTTGTAGTTCAGCTGATCTCAGGGATACCTATTGACATTTTAAATGCTGCATACTCAAGTAGAGCTGAGATGATAAGTTGGTCCGTCAATGAGTCCATCAACAGAAAAAAAAATAAGTCATCAGCTACTTGAACTACTTGACTACATCACCCGGGGTTTTTATGGTAAGCATTGTTCATCATTTCCTGACATTTTATAGAACGTGATAAATCAAAGAAATAAGTGCTGGGTTATTTGACAATGAATATATAAATTGGCTGTAGCACTAATCTGGCATACATACATCATCTGTGCTAAGAAAACAAAAAGCTCTCATTGCTCTCATTATAATTCTTGACGAGTCTGTGTGCATGTACTGTGCCATACATTGTAATGGGATATTAACTGACTGTGAGGAAAATTAGCAATTTAAAAAACCCACCTAGAGCATTTAAAACATCCGTCCTACTGCAAGCAATCATGGAGTGGCAAACAAAGTATTAGTTGCCTGTCTCTGGAATCAGAAAAAAAAATAATTTAAAAAATTCTATTTATATGGACTTTCCAATACAAACAGCAGCCTGTAATAATTTGCAGTGCTCACTACTGAATTTGTGTTTATCCACCCCCTTTCCTATACACACACTCCAAAACATCACCACATCACACCACTGAATGATTGCCCGGTTACGGGACTAAGCCATCCAAACATGAACCCAACCTACTGACTTTAAAGCTCAAGTGTTTTCTTTGGTAACTCTGATTACCAATTCCTCCATTTTCTTGTGACTTTTCCTGGAGTTAGTTACATGCGCTGTGATTATTTCAGAGAGGAGCAATATGTTCAGGGTAAAACCTGAGGCAAATATTAGGATGCATACCAGAGGAAAGTGGCATGACAAAATGACTCCACGCTGTTCAGAGTGTTCATTCATAGTAAAAACCTACTCCCCATTATTTCCTCATTGTAAACTAAAGAAGATCAGGGCAAAGCAATGAGAGATGACTTTTTGAACCAATAATAAATCTAGTGGGTCTGACAAGGGAAACTGCAGCAACACAGATCAAAAGCTTAACTTTTTAGAAGTTATGTTGGTTATATGGTAATAAAGACAGAGTGGGCAGGGAAAAAGCTGCACAGCACTGCTGGAGACATTTAATATGAACAGAAGCAGATGCCTGACATGATGACATTTCTTGTTTACCTTGTGTTCACGGGGGCCTTGCACAGAGGGATCTGTTAATTTAAATGATATATAGGGCAGACCAGCTTCTAGATTTAAGAGCAAACTTGCCTGAGTCCACACCGCTGAATTTGCCCACTTCACTGAGTTCAACTGATTATTCCTCAAACTGTTACAACTTGACAATTCTGCCTGATTTCGAGCAAAAGCAAAACTGGATTATCAGCTTGAGTCATGTATAAAACAAGGGGACTGAACTAGCATAATTGCACAATTTGTTTCCAAAATTAAGTTGACCATCATGATCCCTAGTGCTTACTCAAGAAGGCATGCTGCAGTTCAGTCTTGAAATAAACCATTGCTGACAATTTGTGTCACACACCACGTCGGGAAATGCCACAGAACTGGTGTCTATACAAGAGGGGCTTTATTTCTATGTAAATGCTAAATTGCAGAGTTATCATGTGGGGTGCCCCGGATCAAGTTTTTCCAAGAAACTGTGGGAGGAAATGTAAGAATGAGTTAAAGTTGAATCAAGTCCTGTAAAAATACACAAAAAAGTTAATTTAGAGCCTGCAGAATGGACCCTCTATAAACACACAGATTCCCTGTAGAGGAAGCACGCACCACTGAGGTAAAGTAAACCAGAGGCACTAACTAACTGATCTGACAGGACAATACTTTACTTATATGTTACACACTCCTTCGTATTTTCAGCTTCAACAAAGTCAGCCAAAGGCAGTTCATGTCAGCTATTTGTAGGGTGTGACATTTCAGACCTTCACAAGTAAAAGCTGTCATTCCTCAGGCCAGTCAACCTATAAGTCATCCTCTGTACTCTCAAAGGCTTTCTAAACTAGCATTACCATAACAACAAGTGACTTGTGGGTTCAAGCCAGACTGGTTTACTCAAAGTATTACTTATAATGTTATCTAGCAAATTATCAAATGAATTTCCCATGTTCTCTGAGGGACATGGGTAGAAGCCCCATTTATACTGATTAATCCCCTCAAAAAGAGCTCTAGCATAACTGGATTAATTCAGGCAGTAAATTGCCCAAAACAAAATCCTACACTGGGAAGGTCCAAGAAGTATAAACTCTGGACTCTGCAGTGGCAACAGAGTGTTTTGGAGGAGGAAAAAAAGTTCTGTGTTTGAATATCCAGTGTAGTTTTTAATTGGAAATGGGCGTGAACGCACACACACTCACTCACTCAACCACACAAACACACACATATTTTGAATGATCTCAGTCTTAGTCTAAGTAACAGTAACATTACGCGACTGAAACTTTGCTTTAAAAATCCAGCGTCTTTAGGAAATAAAGATAAAACTTTATTGATGTTATTTTTATTGTCCCTTCTGTGTAGAGCATACTCTGCGGTTTGATTTCTATCTGATATACTTAACATTCCTGTATTTACTAAAGATACCAAGTCCCCTTTCCAGAGTATTGTTTAAGAAAGTGTTTAGCTAGCTGTTTACATAAATAAACGACTGCTCTATGACAACGCTTATTTTTCCAGCAAATAGTCAGAGCCTGACTAGACAGTAACGTTAATAACGCTCGTTTACGACTTCGGCATAGCCCCAGCGGACGGGGTAACGGCTCTCACTAGCAACATTCTACCGACTCAAAGGCACAACACCGCCCGCTTAAGATTATCAAGTTAAAAACGCAATGAACTCAACCTAGCGCAAGAGAATGAAGATGCCTTGTGCTCGCTCAACACTTGAATTACATGAATATTTTGTTAGCGGTGCTAGCCCCAAATTTTTGGTAAGCGACAGCACAAATTCTCAGACTTTCGGGTAACACATACATTAAGCTAAACGGCAGGGGACCACATACCAATCACCTCGTGTAGCTCATAATCATCTTTGTTGATGGACCAGGGTTGGGAGCTCAGGTCCTCCGACATGGCTGAGGAGTCTGCTGAGGCCGTACAATCTGTAGAAAGGTGGTGAATCCAAAGACTGCGTGCAAAAAGAAGTCAAAGTAATCCAAACAGGGCCAACAAGGGCGACACTTCCCCTTCTTTGCGAATCCTGCAGCACTCCTGTCATTCCCAAAGTTTGACACTAGCCTAGCAGCCCCGCCTACCGCATTCCTACTAAGCAAATGTGGACCTCCCAGGCAGCCATATTGAGTGTGGGACGTTACGTTACATCCAGGGACGTTAGCCGCAGTAAGAGGAAATGCCATCGGCGAGCTAAGCTAAAGCTAAACCGACCGTTCGAAACATACAGCCACAGAAGTGCGACTGATTACTGCTGGCTAAACACAAAATATGAACTGCGTCTATTGAAAACTTTCTAATTTTTTATGACATTTTTATGTCTGTGGATAATACTTGCAAACACAAGCCACTGCAAAGTGTTTAAATATTGGGGAAAACATGCTACAAAACGACTCAAGCATTTGGTTTCCGCCACACCATTAATGGCTGACTAAATTTGTGGTTTTTTACCCCGAGCTAGACCTTACAGGCATTTTTGTTTCTCAAATGGTAACTATACGAAATTTTTTTCTTGATTTACATATAGCACTCATACTCGTCCTACAGCAACAACATTTTCAGAGAGGTGGCACGATTAATTTTTCAACACGCTGGGAAACGCTGCCTAACAGGCAAAACTCAGGACATAAAGCACCTCAACATCAAAATACAAAATAAGGGGTGCTTCAGTAACACCCTGTCCTCTGATTGGATAGTACCACGTACCTTGCTGTGTGATTGGATGTTTCTGTGCCAGTGTTGAACGTACTGGACCAGTTATTCTTTGCAGCATTCAATTAGCGCCACCTCTGGTTTTCTATATACAAGGCAAGACTTGCACCAACGCGACACCTGCTGGAGTACCACAGAATTTACTGTGCTATATGAATGTATGTATTGTAAATGAAAGACAACTGGCACTGAAGACTTTATTAATTTTGAGGGTGGAAATTTTATACAGACCATTTATATTAAGGTAAAATAAATTCACTTTTTATAAAACTGTTCAAAAATAACATAAAAAATACACTATCAATGTCAGCCGTGGTAACAGAGAAGTAAGTTAGAAAGGCAGATTTCTGCAGTCAGTAAAAACTGAACAAACTGAACTCCACGAATCACAATCACTGTATCTCTTCCTCTAAAGCTTCAATTTCATCTAGAAGTTGACTTGTAAGAGGAAGTGGCCAGCACAGGAAAACAGCTTTGACAGACCACATTTAGCACATTTTGCCCTAGATACAAACATGTCCCTTTTTCTCAAAAAATAACTCACAAATCTGGAATATACAAAACACAAACATGCACAATCTATGCTGTTCTTGAAATTTTAGTAACATAATAAAGGCTTTGATTGGTGAGAACTTTGCCAGTATTTGGTATCCTTGTGTCGCTTGAGTTTCTTAATGATGCAACCAAGAAATCACAAAATGTGATTTTCTTGGAAGACACTGACAGTAGCATTATAATATACTATATACACACAAAATGAGTGGGTTCAGAAGCCAGCAGGACATGGATGAAAAGCACACACCTGAACCTGTGATGTTTGGTCATTGTCCAATATCCTCTCTCATGTAATAAAAAGCCGACTTTAAACACAATTAAAAACTGCATGGTCCATGATTATGGCTGTGAGAGAGCTTTGGCAAGCCGTACCCAGAACCAGGCTTGTGTGCAAGGCCTGGTGTAGTCACAGACGGTGAGAAAGCGTAAGATGCTGGGGAACTGCTTTGTCATTGGCTTGTAAATCACTGGAATAAGCCGTTTATTTCGGGCTCCTGTAACAGCAAGAGGACGTAAAAGGTAAATGGCATACACTCACGGATATATGTCAGAAAAATTAATGATGTATTTCAACATGACAAAAAAAAGGGACAAACCGGGAGAGAGACTGAGAGCAAACTTGGTCTGAAAGTCACAGGCATCGCTTTCAAGGTATTCATCAGAAATCACCACCACCATCCTCTTACACCTGCAGAGATGATCACATGGTATAATTGTGAGATGTGAATGTGAGAGTCAGACACTGGGAAGATTTTAAGAAGGCGGGATGTGGGCCAGGTGTCTTTCTATATCTAAATTTAAAAAAGGAACTGTTATTTAGTTCTGCTTTTTCATTTTTTGTCCACACTGATTATCAACAGACCCTACAGATACAACATATATAATTCCTACTTTGTTTGTACTACCTACCCAGAGTTTAAGGACAACACCTGAACTCATGTGCCAGTGTTTTTTAGTCAATCTTTCTAGTTTAATTTCAAATCAAAATCAAGGGAGTAGACCTAAAAATAATGTTATCATTATATTAGCATGTGTTGATTATCCCACCTCCTCTCGATGAGTTCACTTGTGATGGTCCATACACAGGAGCCAGGGAGGACATCTCTATCGAATACACACAGTTTCAACTTGTAATCAGTCTGTTCCAGCTCCCGGATCATCTCATGGACAAACTCAAAGTCACTCTGGCAGTAGCAGATGAAGGCATCGAACAGCTCCGGGGCACCTGGATTCAATTCAGTTAGGTCACAGTCAATAACACAACTTTATTAATCCTCACAAGGCCAGTGTTGCAGGACAGCATAGAATAATCTGGGAAAAGTAGAGGCCTTTTCCTACAGAAATGGTGTATACTCTAAAAAGGTATAACATAAGCATAATGGGTGGGAACCACAGAGCTGTGCAGGAAAGCGGAACAGAGCAATGGTGCAGAAATTTGTGATTAGAGCTATAGATGACTTGTCAGATTAGAAGACGAGCTGCAGCTTTTCCTGTGTGATATCTTATCACAGAAAATAATTCCTATGTCACCATTTTAATGTTGAGCAAATACAACAATTATTATAGCTGCATTACAAAGCCGCATATGTATGTCACTGCTGATACCAGATGTAATATTAGTCATTACGTCTTGAAAGAAAATAGTCTGTGGTAAGGAATTTTTATAAGGACAGCAAAAGCTACTGATTGGTAGCAACAAAAAAAAAACATTTTAAGGGATGAAAGTTTCTGTTTTATCAAACTTTTCCAACATGCACATCTGTGCTCTCCATTTCAAAGGGATAACACTGATGCAAGTCTCACAGAACATATATACACCATTTTTTTGCTATTACTTTATCATAATATACATTATATCTAGTTTGTTTTAATAGAAGAGCTCATTGAGTAGTTTGAAACTGTAAATGTGTGATTTATTGCAATTTTCAGTTCCTTATTACCGATGATAGAAGTACTCAAAAGAATAAAAGCCACTTTATCTGAATCAACTTAATTTTTAAGCTTTATCTGAAAGATGTAATTAAAAAATTCAAGTTATACTCAAGGGCCAAATTCAGAGTTATAATGTTGTGTATACTTTTACATGATTATAGTTATCGATATATTGATATAAAAGCAGCATTCCTCGTTCATAGCTGACTGAGGTGGAGCTAATTTCAGCTTCTTTTTACACTGCTGTGCACTTCATGATATTTCATCTTTCTTATCATATGTTATGAATTAAATATGCTCTTCTGAAAATTTAAATGCAAATGCAACTGTGTGATAAATGTAGTGGAGCAAGAGTATAAGATTTCCATGACCGTCAGAACGTTGTCATGCAACTTTTCTGCAGCATATTTAGTTTATAAAGTGATGTGATTAATGCTGACAGAGGAGAGACTTCAGTGTATGTGGTTATGGACAAAAATCAAAGTGGCTGTGCCTTTTATTTGTTTTAATTATTTAATAACAGAACATAAAAAAAGGATTAACTGAATATAAATACAGACCGTCTGGATCGTCCTCCAGGGTGATACCAACCCTCTCTGGGGTCAGAGGGAGACAGCTGTCTACCACATCAACCTGGACTGGGGGCTCAGCCTTCTTCTTTTGACTTTCACAATACTTCCTCACATTCTCATCTAGCACAGCAAAAAATGTGTAAGTGCAAACCACAGAAATACGTGAGTACGCATATTGAAAGTTGAAGAGGAAGGTGGATTGAGTACAGTTTGTGGACAAACTTGTGAAAAAAAAAGGAATAAGTTCCGAACTAAAATCTTATATTCAGCATTATAACCATTAACAGTTTCTGTATTTGGACAAAGTACATTCTAGATCTTGTTTATAAATGCATTTTGAAATTTGGGAAACCAGCCATGTGAATCATTTCCTGAAGCAGCGTTCAAGGACAGGGGGAGCGATGGAAATGTACTTCATGTTATTTTTAGCGATAAAACGATTATTTATAAGTAGAAAATAAATAGGAAAATAGACATTAACGCACCTATCAAAGGACGAAGATCCTCTACAATGTCGGTTCTCTCCAGCTCGGTGAGGATGGACAGCAGCTTCCCTACAGACGCGTCCGTGGATCGAGCCCCCCAGTCCTCCAGCACTTTTTCTGTGGGGCTTCTACACACCTCATAGTTCCTTATCTCGAGATAAGTGTAACCCATTGCCTCTGCCACAGCCATCCAGTCCGCGGCCACGGTGTTTCTGGGGTTCAGATACTGTCCCAACTTTTTCCTCAGACTCATATTAAGCGCAATCAGAGGGATCTTGTCCATGTCCACCTCTGAATCCGAACAAGCCATGTTTGAAAGTTTCCAAAAAACTCCGCAAGAGACGACGACGAACTTTCAGTGAAAAATTAAGTGAGGAAACATTTTAACACAAAGCGACGTGATTTGAAGTGGAGACGAACTAAAGGCGTCCGCATTTACCTGACGGGAACTAGGAAGTGATGTAAGCTGGTGTTTGCAGAGGACTCCGTCACACGGTGGGAGGGGGATAACTCTTCACTAATCTACACAGATAATGGACTTTTTTCCGAGAAAAAAAGAACATTTAACGCCCCCAATGCACCACTTTTACCACGAGTTATCAAAGATATTGCAAGGATATGATGAATATATATTATTAAAATCCAGTCTTAGTGAAATTAGGGTCAGCACGATCGGCGTAACCTTGTTTGTTTATTTAATTAAATATCTGGTCATCCGTGACCCCCTTCCATGCCCCTTCCCGCTGCAGTTCCTCGAATGGCCACCTGAGGCTCGCTCCAAACGCCAGTGCAACGTCAGGGACACTTTTTATTGAAATGTCAAACTTTACAGTGGAAATCGACATGCTTACAGGCTAGCACAAATCACGTGATCAGTCACTAGCCATCTCCTAAGCGTCATACTGTCAATTTTTGTAGCCATGTGTTTCCTCCTCAGCGCCATCCTCTTTTCCAAATATGGTCACTTCCGCCTCCAGAAAATCAAGATAGTGGCAATCAATGCAAACTTTGAGGCATCAAAACAGTAAACCACAAACTAATTGTTGATGTCACAGGTGACTTTTTTTCCCCAGTGGTTATTTTTTTCTTCCAGGAGCCAGTTTAAGAATTAATGTATTATTATTACTGACATCAAATTGGCCACATGGCCAAAAAAATGGCATTTGGATTTGTAGATGATGACCTTTTGGTGAAGTACTGCTCTGCAGGGACATGGAGGAGAAATAACAAAACACAGAAATGGGTTTCAGCTCCCTCTTCTTGTCTACTGTCCACTGAAATTTTTGCCCTTCCTCCTTCTTTTAATAATATTTAATAGAAACTGAAATCATAACTTCATTCTAATGCTGGAAAAGGGGTCTTTTACCGCATTGAATAATAACAACAGCCACAACTGGCAAACTCTGAAAATTCATTTTAGAAAAGTAACTGCTTTATCTTAACATACAAACAAAGATTGCAAGAAAAAAAAAAATCAAAACAAAAAACATCAGCAGACATTTGGATCATTGTAACTATTTAACTGTATCAAAACCCACAGCGTGGCTTCCACTGCTGCTGCAGCTTAACAGGAAATATAACTTGTTCCCTGACAGGTACTTTTTGTGGCTTATTTTTCTATAGAACTGATCGGTTTAGTTCAAGTATTCAGGTTTGAGTAGGTTCATGCATTTCCTCAAATAAACTTCCCTCAATTAGCATGTGAGGGTGCAACACATATTTTACAGTAACAGGCCAAGTTTGCATTACTGAAGCCTCCATCTTCTGAGCATCTGCCCACATGTTCTGTGTTTTTGCTTTCAGGGGGATCACAGGTTTTTGCTTCTGGAGAAATAGAAATCTATGCCTCTGTCCCGATGCTGTTTTGGAGTGTGAGACGGGCCTCTCTTTCCTCTTGGTGAAGGCCCTGTGCCACTCTAAAAACAAAAAAAGGAAAATAAACCATTCAAAGTTAGCAAATCAATGCCTGCTGATTTCATATATAGTTGAAACTATTAAGCATTATAGTTTGCCATTGAAGAAAAGGTATAAATATCCTTTATTTAAATAAATATACTTATATCCTGATGTGAGAACACTCCAGACCTACCAGCATAAATTAATTTATCAGCAGTAAAATTACAATGAAAAATTAGATGGAAAAATGTCTCCTGTGGTTAACATTATTACTTGTGACATCGGTAGATTGTCAACAGTGGTGCATTTTTTCTTGTTCCAGATTTTCTAATAAAATAAAGGGTTCATTGGATCCTTTAAGCACTGGCCAATTGTTTAAACTTAACTTTGTGGTAAGAAGGGGAAGAACAGGGGAAGTCACTCTTTGGTGGAACAGCAAACAATTCACATGCATCTAAAATTACACAATGAGCCTGAACTGGTACTTTTTTTTTTCAAAGTGACACGCAAAAAATATTGTGGAACCTCTTAATTAATATTTAATAATACTGTTTATAGATGTATTATTTATTGTTTTAGATAAAATATCAAACTGAAAAGTGTCTACTAACTGTATCCGTTAAATGAACATGGTGAAGTAGGAGTAAAAACATAAAATAGAAGTGCCTCAAAATTGTACTTAAGCACAATACTTAGCTTAATTTACTTCTGTTCCACCACTTTTCCTGCAGTCATACAAGAAAAAAGATACTACAAGAGCAGCCTTATGCAATCATATCCTCCACTTCCCCTTTCTAAGACACCCACCGGTTTCTTATTAACATGTCGGCTCCATTCCGGCGCTGTGGTGATGGGGGTGGGGTAGGTCTCGCCAAGGCTCACTTGGGCATGTGACAGAGCGGCAGAGCTGAGGGTCCAAGGTGTGTGGATATCAGGACCTTTGATCCCCTGCAGCTCAGGTATCCACCGCCGTACATAGTCACCCTAAAGCAGACAGAGATGCAACCAAACAACAGATCAGCAACTCTTATTCTACAGTTTTCTTCACATTTGTTGCAGCAACGTCACCAGAAGAAACATTTTGTGTTTAAGTAAAAGCAATGGCAAGATAACAATTCATGCCTCTTCTCAAACTTACATTGCCGTCATAGTCGAGGCCTTGCTTGATCATGTTGAACTTCCTGTTCTCTCTCGGGTCATTTCCTATACCAGCGCTGTACAGCCAGTTGCCATAGTTGCTGCAGACATCGTGGTCAATCTTTGGAGGAGAATTCGAAAATGAAGACAAGGCACTTGTGAGTGTCATCATTTAAGCATAAAAACAAAACAACTGAGAGCTGAGTGAAATATTCAAATACTATGCAATGTTATATTATCTTGTAAAATCTTTTTAATGAAATAATTTTTAAAATAATAAGTTATTTCGCAAAAATACCGGTTTCAAACCAACTGAAAACCTGTCTTCACTTCTTACCAAAAGGTATTCAAACCACTCAGCTCCCATCCTCCAATCCAGGCCCAGGTCTTTTGTGAGAAAGCTAGCAACATTTTGGCGCCCCCTGTTGGACATGAAGCCTGTCATCATCAGTTCTCTCATGTTGGCATCCACGAAAGGCACTCCTGTACGTCCCTCTGTCATCACAAATGATACATATTTTGACCCTTATTCATATGATTTGAAATTCACTCTTTCAAAATCATTAAATGATTTTTATTGATTAACAATATCTGAGTAGTGAGGAAAAACATGGTGCACACCTTGCCATGCATTAAACAGCTTCATGTCCTTTTTCCATGGAATTGATTTGTGTTGAAGCCCTGAAATAAAATAATTGTGAGCTTTACATTCAATCATAGTATATTAACAAAATCAATTGATAAGATGAGTTTATTTCACCTTCAACTTGAAACAGTCTGTTTCCGTACTTTACAGCGACGAACTTGAAGTAATCCCTCCACAAAAGTTCAAAAATGACCCTGAAAGACAGCAGTGAAGATCAGGCAATAAGGACAAATCGTTATTATTCGGGACTAAATCAAGGCTGTTGAGCCTTTGTCCATACCTTTCCATTAAGAACTATTATACAGAATCCATTGTTTTGTTTCTCACATATTTTAATACTTAAGTACTTTTTACTCCAGACTCACCAGTATGTGCTCTGATTGGCTGTTCGCTCCCTCTCATACTGCTTGATCTGATGATAAATATACCTGGGTGAAATGCAGCCCATTGCCAACCTGCAGAGTTGGAGCACCATCAGAGATACATTTATAGGAATTACTTACATGGAACATTAAACTCTAGCAGGCATTCATTAACAGAGAAAATTATCACTCACCAAGGTGCAAATTTAGTGGAATAATCCACACCAATCAAGCCATTACGAGTCTCCTTGTAAGTTGCAACGGCATCCTACAAACAGAAAACAGAGTTATTACACCCCAAGTACGCTTTGGATAAAATATCAGCATTCGATGATGGAGGTTAAACTCACAGTGTCCCAGAAATAGTGTTTGAGTCTAGCCAGAGCCTGACTTTCACCACCACTGCAGGGGAAGGCTGAGCGAGGATCAGTCTCCGGCTCTGGAAGCATAAAATGAATTCATACATGTTTAACACTCCCTGATGTGCATTAAAGACACAGAATCATTAAAGCATAATTATATACATGGAAATCGAGCCTGTGTGCTCTCTCGCTGGCATGCAATGAGGAAACGTTTGCTCAGCAGTTTGTCTATTGAATTGTGAAAGTAGCAGCAGTGTGGATTTATTCCATAGAAGCACAGCATGAAATGAGCAATTTGTGCTTCCGATTTGCCAACAGTGTGTAAAGACATTCACACAAAAGTCAATTTAATAAGCACATAAAATAAATGTGCAGGAACTTGTCCCACTTGTACCAGTACAGACATATTTATCATGTCTGCAAATTCACAGAACCTCTAAGACACACCATTTGGATTGAGCAGATAAAACATCATTATTCACCTGTCTGCTGCAGGTCTTCTGCTGTAGGAATGGCTCCTTCCTCAAGCTCTTGGGGAAGAGGCTTTAGCTGCTCAAGGGTTGGAAACACAGGCCTCACTCTGCTCTGAGTCTCCACTGCCTTCCTGAACTGAGTGTACACATCAGGCAGCCTAACAAACCAGGAGAAAATGGAACAAGATATTCTAAGCACTTAGCACTTCTTAAACCACATCCTTCATAAAACCGCTGGAATTAAAACAGGACATTTAGTCATGGGGGTAAGCCATATCCTCTCTTACTTGGACATGTGGTAAAATGGAAGATCATCTCTGTGGTACAGTGTAGATCCCCAGCAGGTGTGAACTTTGACTTGCATCTGTGCACAGACATCCTTCACTTTTTTCTCCACATTAAGTTCCTCTGAAGTTACCTGTATCATGAATGCATGAAGGGAAAACTCAAAAATCACATGACAATGTAACACAGAAGTAGATATTACAATATGAGAGACTGTTGAAAAGTACCTCTTCATGGAAAGCCACAGTGCTGACAGAGCCCAGCTGCTTGATAAGGTCGGCAACTACCTCCTCTGGCTTACCGCGTCTTACGATGAGGTTGCTGTCACATGAACATAAAAAAAACAAGCATGAGCATATGAAAAAAACTTCACACCATGCCAGGCAAGCTGCATCCTGGGTAGAGAGCGAGGGACCCCCCCCTCATCTCCAAATGGCCGGAAAAAAATGTTAGGAATGGTGTGTGCACCACCAGTGTTAATATAAACATAACCTCCTGCAAGCCCAGGTGTGTCCTGATCCTGTTATATCTGTATCAGTAGAATCCTAGAAAGCTGAGGACAAAAAAACTGCACAGAGTGTATGTGTGACAGAAGTTTGTGATCACATTTAGGCCTTAGAAACAGATTATGGTTCTTCTGTGCTAAAGCAAAGACAGAGCTGAACTGTGTGGAGAGTCAGTAATGTAAATAAAGCAGAAGACAAACATGAACTGAGACATTATTCAGAAAGACCAGACAACAAACAAAAGTTTATATACCTGCCCTTGTTGAGCAACGTGTTCCTGAGGTCCCGGATACTCTCCAGTAAGAAGCGCAGGCGGAAAGGCCCTGTCTTTGGTAGGTTGTAGTTGTATGTTCCCACATAATGTCTTGGGTCGAAGCAGTACAGAGGGACAATGTACTCTGCATTTTTTTGAGCCCAGTGGAAGAGCTGCATTAACAGAATAGAAAGTATTCTTAGGAAAGGTGACCATGGCAGGTCTAAAATTGCATCTAACACATTGACGTGAAAATATAAAATAGTACATGTGACTCTTTGAGTGACCTAAAAGTAAGCAAATGCATATAATTTTTTAGAAAGTTATGTCTTTTATTTTGAAAAACGTAACGAGAGAACATACATGCCAGCATTCTAGAGTTTAATTGACTGACTTTTTAAATTTCAAAGCTAGTCATGAAAAGGGGGGTCGGGAATAATATGTTGACTCGTGATTTGGCCAGTTTTCTGTCGTTTTCAGGTAAACTTTTAAGTTAGTTCATTTAACTGTGACGAGTAAGAAGCTTTTATTCTCGAGGAACAAAACCGGAAACAAAACTGCTGGTGCTGCTAGCGACACAAATGTAGCACTCGATGCTATTTGTAGCAAACACACTTTAAAATACTCAAAATGTTCTCTTAGACGCAGTGTGAAAAGAAAATGGCACACGTTAGGCACATTGCGAAATATAAACGCATTTATTTGTGTATTTATTGAGTTTACTTGGTGCTTTAAACTAAAATAACGTCGGCTTTCATAACTGCATAGACTAATAAAAGACATTCTTACCTCGTTGTCGTGGAGACGCAGGTCGTTCCTCAGTAAACATATGATCGTCCGGGATGTAGACATACTTTTTGTTTTTAATTTAACAGCAGCAATAATTGTATTAGAAAAGCCGAGAACGCTCGGTATCAGACAGCCGCGTCCTCCGGTCTGTCGGTTCAGTGTCTGATGCTGGAGCCGGGAGACTCCGTCACGTTTTCTGACACGATGTTACAAAACATCAGGTTTTGTAAGGTGGTTGTTGTCTAACAGCTGCACCGAGCTATATAACTTATCTTGTTTTAGTTTTCATCAATACATTTCCTCCACTGAATGTTTTTTCCCGAAAAAAAACACGAAACGATCTTATCCTACGGAACTGGAGAGTATTAATAACTTAAAAAAATACATTTTATTGTATAATGCTTTCCAGTACAACATCGACACCTACTAAAATCCTATTAATAAAATGAAGTAGACTACAATTTAAAACTTTCTAGAAATTTTAATAAAAGCGGAAAATCTGTAAGTTTCACAAGAGTAGAATTTATAGCTGGGAAGTTTGATTGCATTAGATTGCGCAGGTGTGCCTCATTAACTGACCAGTTAGTTTATAAACCACAGTTGATCAATTTTTCAGCGTATTTCAGTGTGCGACAAACAACGTATTTACATATCAAAAACAAATATAGTATTTATATATTTAAATCATGTTTAATTTTCCTCCCCTCTCGCCTCCATGTGATCTATTGCCGTGATAAATAAATAAATGAATAAATAAATAAAATTTGGAACTTAAAATGAACAAGAATTCTCTTTTCTGAGTGGGAAATATTGTAGTATAATAGCATATATTTGAAATAACATATTTTTAAGAGAACTGTTGGTATAGCAGAGAAAAATACACAAGGGCATAAAACTGCCACCAGGTTGAAAATCTAGGACAATATGAATTCAAAACAACACAATAAAATCACACAGGGAATTCGTCTTAGACCTTAGATTTATTAAGTTAAATGTACAAAAGATCAATGACTTGATACATTTCATGTTTCAAGGCTTTGTCATTAAGACAAAACAAACTCTGTCCCAATCGAAAGCCTCCCAGCCTTTTCATACTGCCTTCCAGCTCTCAAAGAGACAATCACATACTCCTGTCTAAATCACAGTACAATCTACTGTATATCATAGCTATTTCATCGAATAGATTTGTATATAATGTAAAGAAATTTCATACAAAAGTGCAGAACAATATGTATTTACAGTATATTTTTTTTCCATATAAAAGAACTTCAGCAAATCCTGTGTGTGCTCTCTACTGAACAGCTGCTCACTTTATTAAGAAGCCTCCTGCTTTGGCAGTGAACATTTGTGTTTACAGGCAGAGTCAGATAAGGCACTGACAAGGGTTAAAAAAAAAACTGATCACTCCTTCAAGTGCCACTGTATCACAGGTAGCCACCACACCTCTAGCATCAGTCCCCCCAGTGAAAGTTTGATAATAATCACTTAAAAGAATACAGCATTTAGCTCAGTCTTTCCAACTTGACCCTTTTTGGCAAATTTGCAATATTATGCTTTATCTCGCTTGACATTACACAGAACAAGATGTGTTGTCAAGTGGCCATTTAGTGACTTATTCATATGCGCTGGAAGAAAAGTAAAGGCATGGGGTGACTACAAGGGAAAAAAACATAGATGAGACACTTACTCCAACCTAATTTCTTTTCATTCTGACACAATGTGACTTCAATGCATCTGATTTGGTCTGTGCAGTCTACTTTGCACAAAGCTGCCATAACATAGAAAAAGGCTATAGGGGCTCTAAGGTGACAAAACAATCCAACATGACTAATACTGCACATTCACTTTAGCCTTAAGTTGTTCGAAGTTTCTGTCTCTGCAATTTATCTTTGGCCACTTGTTTTTTTTTTTCTGTGGACCCAAGGCTCACTGTATGGGAAGCTGGAATGGATGTCACAGACTCCAACAGGAGTGTTTGTATTGCTTAAAAGACATTGCACACAAATGCGCAAGTTTGGTTCTTTTTTTTCCTTTACATTGGCGACAAACAACACGACCCTTATGACATTATATAAAAAAATGCTTCAAATAGAAAAATATCTCCTCAGTTGATTATCCTGCATGTTGGAAATGTTTCAATGCATGATATCAAAGTGCAATGTTGACAATCCTTCTAAATGGCCTGTGAGTGCTATGAAAGTAGGGTAATACAACCCTCTAAGATGTAAAAAAAAAAAAAAAAAAGACATTCTTACTTACAAATTCTTATTGTAAGGCGTTAACAAAAATACATTTACATTTTTAGGGTGACAGTAGAAAACTCGTTTGCTAAGATGACTTTGTATGTGTTATTGTCTGTCATATAAAAATATTTACCATCTTAATTTCCCCTCACAGCTAACTGACTTAGGCTGACGAGCAACGAGTACAGTACTGTCACATGTGCTCAATGTCACCAGTCAGCCACAATTACAAAGCATCTGCCCGAACCCAGACACTGTTCTGCAGCAGTAAATGAGTGTAGAGACCCAGACAGCTTGAGACGTCACTGTTCTCTATCTTGGGTCACTTTTCCTGCCCTTGTTGAAGGACAGCAGTCTGTAGCTTGTGAGACTGCTAAGTGCTTTCTCGTCAGTTCCCCCCTGTGGGAACAACACTGCGACGCCTATGAGGACTCTGGAGATTTGACGCAATCAACCTGGCCTCTCTGTGAAAAATCTGGGTTGAGCTGCTTGGTGAGAGATGCACGGGTCCTGACAAGGCAGACACTGGTGATAGATGACAGGGCAGGAAGTTGTGGGGAGGGGGCTGGGGACGGGGCGGGCTGGAAAGGAGGGGAGGCGTCGGGACCGCGGAGGACTTGCAGACAGGGGAGGGGAGGGGGGTCAGTGGCCTCAGAAGCTGCCCTGGACGAACGGGTGGCTGAGCAAAATGTCTGCAGTGGGCCGCCACTTCTCCTCCACAAACACCTGCCGCAGGAAGTCCCTGCATGCGTCGGACACGCCCTCGGGGAGCATGGGCTTTGTAGGCTGGGTGGCAATCTTGAAAATGGCTGCCATGGCCTCGTACTCGGCCCACGGAGGTTTCTGGGTCAACATTTCCACAACAGTGCAGGCAACACTCCTGAGGATAAAAAAAAACCAGGCAGAGTTAGATGATTATCAATGATTATCCTATCAGCATCAAATGTTAATCTATGTATAATTTAATTTGTTGATATGCTAATATGTATTTCTGTTTTCTTAATTTAAAACAGCACTATAAACAACTATGATCTAAAGGAAGAGTTGAATCAATACCACTTTTCTAAATGAAAATAAATTTATTTTATTACTGTTTTTCCATTTTCATAAATTTGTAAAATCTGTAAGGTTTTTAAGGAGTTATTATGTTGATGGACAGCCAGAGATACATTATAATAAAGGTGTCATTGGCAAGCTTTGTTGCACATTATACACAGATTACTTATCCAACAGGAGATGGCAACATTATCTTTAAAACAATAGTCTAATATATAACTTTTTATATTACAGTACATTTTTATATTTCGGTAATTTTTCATATCAGCACCATCATTCATTTACATGGTGCAACCCTCTATTAAAACAACGAATGAGAAAAAGACATACACTGCTTTAAACCTTGAGTTAAAATTCCTTTTATACTACTACAAAAGGGTGAGAATATAAGTTCATGCTCTCTTTCATGTTGTTTGACACAGTCCAATCCATCATAAGCTTCCAGTGAAAACTATGTTTCTCTCTGGACTGAGTCAAACGAGTTGTGCATGAAAGTAATTTGGGAATTTTAAGGTTCTCAGAGAAACTGAAGGCTTAAATGCTCTTGTGGGTTTAGACAATTCCCCTGCGTCTTCGGCTAAAGTAAATCCCTGAAAAATAATTGAATGGAATCTAAAAAAAGAGCTTTTTCTTCTCTTTCTCATGAAAAGCTGACATTTATGGATACATGTTTTTTTTTGTTGGACAGCTACAAAATCCAAAATTTACTGCAGGGTTTTGCTTGGGATTGCATTTTATTTTACAGGTGTTCATCCTGTTTTTTTCTCCCAAGCCTTTCTGTTACAAGTTAATATTTCTGCTTTGTAGACCAAATCTGAAACAGCATTCATGCCCTGGTGGCTGACATGTATTTGACAGCTGTAAAGGCTTTTATTTCCCAGTAATACAGTTTACCTGTTGAATAAAAACTTTATTGCTGCATGCATCATACCTACTATTTTCACACGACAGAGCATCATATTTGAATGTGACCACAATGACTAAAAAAGCAGGTCTAACCTCTCAATAAATAAAGAATACGGTAGGATCACATGTATTTGAAGTATTAACAGTTATATTTAATGTGCTCAGGCCCCAGGTGCAGAACAGCAGGTGGTGAGAGGTCAATTAAACCTCACAGAGATAGTACATTATGTAGCATTTACTGCAGGGCTATTGCATTAGATTACATTATATTTCACAGGTGCTCCTGTTAATTTATCCACTTCAGCCCTGTATGTCTCCTACAAGCTAATATTTGTGATTTGTAATCCAAATTTAAGATAGCATTCATGGCTTTGTTACTGTTTAAAGAGTCACCATGTTTTGCTTACATATCACCAGCACAACTGTTTCAACAATATACTGCAGTGCTACCTGTTTATTGAGAATAAACTTTATTGCTTTTACTGCAGCAGTGTATTTTTGTGTCTGTATTATATTTTTTCCATGCCACATCAGTCTAATATCCCCTCCGGGCCTCGTTACAGTTCCATCTGATTTTATTCTTACCATACATCAGCTTTGCGGCCGTAACCCTCCCCATTGATGACTTCAGGGCTCATCCAGTAGGGGGTGCCAGTGACAGACTTGATTCCTGTACCAGACATGCAGATGGTCTGGATACGTTTGCTGGCCCCAAAGTCTCCCAGCTTCACGTTCCCTGATGAGTCTCTCAGGATGTTAGCACCTGGTGGAACGAAAACAAAATGAGCTCAGAGTTATTCAAGAGTCTCCCGGGGACCGCCGATATCCTTTCAGGGACAAACTTTGACAGTTTCAAGGTTCAGTTAATGGAGTCGGCCGTTACAGTGTGGTTACAAAGAGCATGTGCCAGCACTTCAACTGACCGAACAGCCTCAGGGGAAGAGTAAACTTTTCCTATGACTGTGATAATAGAACCCTGACAAAAGTATTTCTAAAGTGTAAAAATATACCCAAGAGTAATCTTTATATAAATACAACTCTGATTCAACTCTGCACACATTTAAGTTTTCACTTTTCTCAAATTACACAGAAGAGAAGGTGAAATATTAGATCAACTGTTTCTTCCACGTGGATCAAACCTCAACACCCTTTTCTATTCTCCTGCTTTAGTAATTTTCCGACTTGAAGCTGTGTCTATCCCATTTCCTCCAACCACTCCGCTTGTTTGATCAGTGACTAATGTACACCACTCGCCACTCACTTTCCACACCCACTGTGAGATGGAGAACTTGCAGAGAAGAGATAGAGACTAAAAACTGTGACCTTTACTCCTAAGTTCTCACTTCTTCAGTCTCTTTCCACTGCCTGAACATTTGTGAGACTCTCTTATTTATTTGCCTCATTGGAATGTTAAATTCATAGAAACTTTATGGGCTCATGTCATGGCTGCAATGCCCAGCTCTATCCAAAAACCGCATGTGCTGACAGCTCTTTTTACTGCATACAGAAGAGCTCTTGTGTGGTGGGATGAGCACACACCGTATATTACACATGAAGAGCATTTCTAAGTGGAAAATCCCACCCACATACAGTATACTCTCATTGAGCCTGTGTCCTGTGAGACCTACTATCTTTTTTTCCCCACCAGACGGTATATTTCCCTCTCCTTGGCCGTCACTGAACCAAGCAGTGACTCCCAAAGCTGCGGGCAGCCAAACTAAAGCCTTTCCATCCGGTGTTGAACATTTTTAGCCTGGCCGATTTTGCCAGCGTGAAGCCTAATTTATCTCAAAGGGGAGTTCAAAATAGCACTTTTTTTCCATGCTCCTTCAGTAGACAGTGAATAACCAAATGAGGAAATGTCAACCAGAATGAAATGAATGACTCTGTCGTGTAGCTGCAATATGGACCATAAAGATTTGCTGTTTACACGCTCTCAGCTGAAGCCCCGTCTCAAGCGTGGGTATTTACACAAATTTAATTAAAATCCTATCCTGAACTTTGCTAGTTTGCTGTTTTTCTGTTACCTTTGATGTCTCTGTGTACAATCATGTTGCTGTGCAGGTAGGAGACTCCTTGGAGGATCTGCCTGGTGTATCTCCTTGTCACCTTCTATGTAAGAGCCCCATAGGCTTTCAGCTGGTCCTTTATTGAGCCCTGGAGAGACGAAAAACAGAAAGTCAGTGAGAGAATCAGCAGCAGAACTCCTAAATGTAGCAAAAAGCATCTATGATCTTGTATAAAATTATACAAAACCTGCTTTGGAGGGATGTTAAGGTTAAAAAAAAGCAGTTCAATGTCAGATCTAATAAAAATTTTAAGGAAAACTGGCTGTTTACTTGCAACAACAGTAACAGCTGAATGATTTATTTTCTTTGATTGTGTAAGCAGCCTCTGAGCCAATTTTTTGAGTGCAAAACACGAGTGTATAAACACACAACATGCTGAAAGAAAACCACTGGATTTTGAGTCCAAACACCTTGAATGTCCTGCATTTCCTTTCATTTCCTGTTTTCAGTTCTTCAAGAGGAGAGTCGCAGGAGCAAAGACCTGATCTCGCAACCTGTGACCGATTTCTGGACTCACACAGTGAAAACAAAAACCCCTCTCCCTCTTCAGCTGTCAACAAGACACCTCTACAGCTCTCTGACTCTCAAGTGTTATCGGTCAGCCACAGCGGTGCAGCCGTGCTGTTGTGGCTGACACACACACACACACACACACACACATACACACAAACTTGGCTGTGTCACCTCCGCTGTTGCCTCTGCCAGCAAACTCCAGTGAAACATAAACATTTCCAAGTTCCAGACAATGTATGACTAAGACGCTCAATGCCATTCATGGAAAAAAAAAATAGCTCAGGAAATATTAAAAACAGGCGCAAGGACAGGGTCTACAAGCAACAGCAGCTCATTAGGACGCTCATTTAGAGAGAAAATCATCTCATAAACTGAGCCATTTTGCTGACTTCAACCACCACGAACATGTTTGTTGACAGCCAGTGACATTTCAGGGTTGGTTTTTAGCAGCTGTGGCCAGTTTGATTTGATGTTAGGTCCTAAAACATCTGTTTACCTACCTCTGCAGCCAAACAACGCAAAATACGACATCCTCCGACATTATTTGTGGGTGTTTGTCTCAGTTGAACTTAAAAAACCATGACTAGATGTGACTTATATAAGTTTTTATATATATTCAAAATAAAATGCCTTGCAGAATACACACCCCTGGCATAAACTCCACAAAAATGGTGAGTTTCTTCTGTTCAAGGTCTCGAAGACAACCGTAGTACTGAACAATCCGTTCGTGACGCAGATTTTTCAGCAGCTGAATCTCACACTCCAGAGCATTCACCTCCTAAAGAAAGAAGGGTTTGAATTCAGTCAAAAGCATGTTATCTTTATCCTTGAATCATAATAATTACTGAGTTTTATGCCCTAAAAAACATGCAGTCAGTGACTTATTGTGTCCTCTCTTACCTTGCTGGTTTCATGACAGTCGGGATCAAAGGGCACCTGCTTGGCAGCCAGCTCGCGGCCTGTGTCGGCATCATAACAGAGGTAGACCTCCCCAAATGCCCCGCGCCCCAGGAGCTTTCCCTGTCGCCAGTTGACTGGCGCCCTCGGTGCTGCAGAAACATAACACCACATGATGAAAAACCACTACTAATTCTTTATGTTACTGAGCCCCCAGAGGCCCACAGATCCACTGAGATATACTGATTTGAGAAAATATTTACAGCCAGGCATGCATCAAAATCCACCACAAAACCCGTCTGCAGCCTGCACACTAATTTTACCAAACCAGACGTCAGTATCCACCGCAGAGCTGATGACTGTTTCTTACCACAGACCCTCTAAGAAGGGGGGAAACCCCTCGATATCTGAGTCAAACCAAGCTCAGCCGACAGAAAGGCGTCAAAACCTAAAGAGAGGATCTTGACAGCTCTCACATTTGCAGACCCAGACTCTGAGACTTTGTTTTGGTATTAATAAGCCTCTTTGTGGCTGGGTTAGACAGCTCGGTCGTGCGTGGGTGAGGAGGACAGCGGAGACTGACACGCCGACCACAAACTGCTGAGTTGAGATTCAGGACAAAGACAATTTCTGGGCAACGGATGCTTTGCACTGAATGAGGACTGATGTGAGTCTGTCATACGGATGATGAGTGGAAGATTCTGGCTGCTGTGACCTACAGTATTACTGTACATTAATTACCTACGACTACAAGTGAAAACATGTTGGAAAGCTGGAAAATATTTTCTGGAAAACAGTTTAACCTTATTTTGTTACTATCCTTATGGCAAAACACATTTTGAATTCTTGTAACTCCACTGTATTTGATTTTTTTCTGCTTAAAGAATTGTTTTGGTATCTTTTTCCCTTTTTTCACATGGGAGTTTTTTTTTTTTTCATTTATACATTGTGGTGCAACTTTTCAGTACTGACAGCGTATTATTTACCATACATTTGATATGTTCTTCTACTTTCAGTTTACATAAGAAGCCAGTGTTGAAATGATAATTTTTTTCTAATAATAAACTTTTGCACAAGAACATCATCTAAATTAAAGAGTCTTACAAAAAAAGATGCAAAATTTTTATTTCAAATATGGAATTATCTGATTGAAAAA
>JAPZDV010000013.1:8738634-8786902 GCA_029814665.1 Acanthurus lineatus
TAAATTAATTAAATTAATTAAGAGTCTTACAAAAAAAAGATGCAAAATTTTGATTTCGAATATGGAATTATCTGATTAAAAAATAAGCAAAAATCTGACTATTTGGAACTTTACTTTGTGACAGATTTCGATTGATACCTAAAGATCAATGAGTGGGAAATTTGTATTTTAAAGCCAATACAGTCATGTTCAATTTTCATGTCAAAACTATAAATACAAGACATAAAAACAGTGAACATATGGTTGTATATACATATGTCATTATGAGGCTTAGAGCATTAAAGTTAAACATTACTCAGGTTTAAAAGTTGACCCTCTTTAGAAGCGGAAGAAAACTATTCCTAACATTCATTCATGTCTGGGTTATCAGTAAGGGTTTATTTGTATCATTATCCACAGGAACCAGACAGAAACAACACAATCAACAACAAAGGCCCAGAAATTCTCTTCATTAAGACTGTTTATCAGTTTTGGGTGAAAATGTTCTTTTAGTGTTTCTCTGTCTCTGGATATTAAAAGACTACTTACACTTGGCTGAACCACGCTGGCAGCTTTTGTCGGTCGGGCGGCCCAGAGAGCGCAGGTCACTGTACTGCAGCGTGCTGTCTCCATTATAACTGCGTGTGCGACTGGAAGGAACCAGCTGAAACAGGTTCTCCTGCGGCATGAAGCTGCGCGGAAGTGTCCTGCGACCTGAAAACACACATTTAAAAACATAAAAAAAGAGGTATTTATTGACTTTGTGTGCAAACACACATAGGCCACAGCATCTTTTGTTTGTTCTGTCAATGATTCTCACACAGTTACTTTACAGGTGTTGTGCAGAAAGGGAGCTCTTGGCCAAGACTTAAGGGCAGCCAGAGCCGAGTGCCTTGCGCCACTCAGGCCCACTTCCTCTCAGACAGGAAGCAGGGCGCTGTGTTTTTATACAAGTTCGGGTTCACCACAGGGAAACGTAAATCACTGCTAGCCAAGGTTAGCCTCTGAGTAAGCAATTACAAGCAGCTGCCTGGAACAGCAAGCCAGCACTTAATGTACCAAATCTACCCAGAGAAGAAAAAAAATGCTGAACAGTCAACAATATTTAAAAATATTTTATCTAAAAAAGTGGTGGAAATGTGGGAAGGAGGCACTGAAGATGTCTGGTGGTGGTGATGTGTGGATTTGTGGACTGTACACACAGAAACATATCTGTTTAATCTGGGTAGTGATAGTGGTGTTGTAATTGCTCTAGAAAAGTCAGTTTCTTACGGTCTCCATAATCCTTGCTGCGATTGGGTAACTGGAACTGGCGAGGGAAAGTCCCTCCTTTCCCATGGCGACCTGAGGAGGGAGCAATGAGGCAGAGCTGTCAGTTCAGACGTCATTAAAGCCTTAAAACCAGCCTCAACATCACAATTAAAGTCTGGTTTCACAGTTACACTACTCCTCAATTTACAGTTTTGTTTTTAATCACATGTCAAGTTCACTCATGCAGGTTTGATTCCTTGGTGCTGGTCAGAAACACAAACACATCAACGCCTGATCGAGATGAAAGAGTTTCACATTTTAACTGATCACCACAGACACTACACTGCTTTTGCTCGTCCTGGCGTGTCAAATCAAAGTCAAGTCCGATGGGAAACAGCTTTTCACACACTGAACAGAGCTGTTGTGTCGCCTCGCTGCAGCCAAGACAGAAACTGGAACATCTCATGTGTGCTAGCTTAGCTTTAACTCTGAACCCAGTGGAGCAGTAACTAAAGGCAGGTGGGGAGCACTGCTGACGCAGGCAAGCGCTGACGCTCTCTCACACACACACACACAAGCACACACACACCGAACGGAGAGCAGCGGAGCCACTTGCAATTGAAAGCAGCTGTTCTGTCAGATGACTGCCTCCCCTCGTGCTGTTTTTGTGGCCGTATCCCATGGAGACGGGAGTTATTTTTTGTGTTTGGCAGCACGGGATGGAGAGGAAAAATCTACTCACAGGGAATGGTAAACAAATACTGGAGCCCTCAGCAGGAAGAGCCACACAGCTTTACATCTGGGAGGGGAGAGCGTGAATGTGTGTGTGCAGGCACGTGCATGCATGCGTGCCCGAATGTTTAAGTGCTGCTGCAGCTATATGAAGCTCCCACACTCCTGGTCTGTGTACACAACGTGCAGCACTCCCTTTTTTAATTTACAGCTTGGGGGTGGGTGCAGGAGAGAAAGAAATGACCAGATTGGGAGAGCCGCTGTGGCTCCTCTGTTCATGAGGATTAGTGTGGCGTTATCTGTCATCCTGCTCCATTTGATCTGCGTTCTGAAGGAAAAAGGGGACAGACAGGGAGCCGAGGGACGAGGACTAGACGAGTTAAGGGGGAGGGAGGGTCAAAAGACGACGGGACAGAGAGAGGAAGTGATCATGAAAAGACAGGGAAGCAGCTATGTCTATTAGGAGCTGGAGTTTGAAAAAAAGCAGGGGAAGAGGGGAGACAGGCTGAGAGAGACAAAGGGGGAAAGGAGATGGACACAGAAGAGTGTGTGGAAGATAAAGTTATCCCACTCCCTTCATCTTCTCCTGAGACCCGAGAATACAGCCAAGGTATTAAATATCTTTCACCTATTTGTCATTTTAAGTATTTACTACCAGATAAAACCATCAAATAACACCATCTCCCTCTTCATTAATAATCTCAAGGGCGCATTTTCAAAGTGGAAAAATTTGAGGTAATCAGAAGCCACGAGTACAGAGCTTTTGTTCTTTTTTTCACTCCTGTTCACACTGCTTGTGTAGCTATAATAACCACAGAGTCAAAAACATGTGAGAAGAGATAAAACTTCCAATAATGAACAAGCTTTTGCACCTCTTTTTATCTTTCAAGTTGAGAGCAAAGAAGCTGTTTTGAGAAGTGCTGCAGATTTCGCCTCTCTTACCTTTGTATTCATAGTTGAGGTTCAGGTAATTATTGTCACGGTTGTTCTGCGAGAAAGGAGGACTGAAATGACAAGAGAACAAGAGGGGGAAAAGTTGAAAAATGGTTCGCTATTTCAGCCAGTAATTTCCCCTTATCTTCAAACAGAGTCTGGCTACCAGCTGCTAGTCTGAAACTTCAGACAAGCTCGAGTGAAAAGCAGCACAAAAATGCCTCAAAATGACTTCTGCATTCAAACACTTTCCTCTTAGTCACGAGTGATTTTAAACAACAATGTGCTGAATTAGAAAAGATAAGCCGGATGTTGAGAACCTCTCTGCATCAATAATAAGAAAGTGCAAGTGGAGTTTGTGGTGTTAAATTGCTGAACTTGAGCTTTCTGCCGTTGAATATGTCTATGTGTAACACCCCCCATCTCCCACCCTAACTGGCCCGTCTGTGGCCAGCCCTGCCCTCACGACCCAACCGAGAGTGACGTCTCTGCTGACCGCAGGGCGGCGCGAGGCCACGAGACCCTGGATAAGGGGCACGCATGCCCGTTCGAAGGAAAAGTTCCATGCACTCGTTTCCTGCCATTGTTCTGCAGCCTGGAGCCCAGATAAGCCTCGTGCAGGTAGAGCTGTTTCCGTCCTCTCTCTCTCTCTCTCTCTCTCTCTCTCTCAACCTCACTCTTGTTCACTTTACTTTCCCCTTTTGATTCACATTCAGTCTTTTTATTTTTTTTTTTCACTCTTCAGCCCCCCCTCTTCCACTTCACTCTCACTCTTTCACCACGTTTCAATTTCTGGCTCAATTTTTCCTCTCTCCAAGCATGTTCTTGCCTTACGCTGTAATGTCTCCCACTCAGGCTCCCTGTTTCTCTCTCTTTCTGATGATAACGGAGGAATCCAGGCGTCTAGATAAGAGTTTTGTCGCCATGGCAACAGTGAAGCGACCTAGTTCCTTTTTTCCGCAGAAGTGGCTCGGGAAGGGTCAGGGGGCTTTGCTGGCCTTTAGCACAGTTTACAAACTTTACTGAGAGCATCTGGTTGCATCTGTGTGTGTGTGTGTGTGTTTGCAACACACAGGATCACATCCAAGTGTATCAACAGGCAAGAATACTGTGATGCAAACCACATCTCATATCTCTGCTAATAACTCTGGACTGCACTGTGTGCGTGCACATCATAAATATAAATCTCTACAGACAAGGGTCATAAATGACACACTGCATGGAGACTCACCTGTCCAGGGCTTGATCTATTGATTGACAGCTGCTCGACAGTGAGTTGTCTGCACTCCCAAAGGGATCCAGCATCTGACGGATTTAATAACACAGAAGAATTGAGGGTCACAGAGCTTACGATCATGAGGGAGAGCAGGTAGAGTATAACTGCAGCAAAGTACAGGAATGTAAAGAGGCATGAGTGCTGCGTACCTATGACAGGTCTCCTGAAAAGATGCATCTAATTGTTCTGAGTAAAGAGCTAAACTTCAAAACTATTCTTTCAGGTACAATTAGGGTGTTAAAGAATGTTACACACTTGCCTAGGAAAGTTTCTCATTGGCTGGCTGGTTTGCTAAAATTCAGAAATTTCCAAGAATCTCTATCCTGGGAGCTTCCTGTTTCCTCAGACATGATTTATCATGGTTGTAAAGAATGCGACGATGGGCCACACACAATGATGGATGACAGGAAGGAAACAACATTTAAATAAACTTGTTCCACAAACTACCAAACAGCCAAATAGGGGACTCTCATTCAGCCCAAAATGTTTCAAAAAGAATTGTTTTCTAGATTTGTTTCCTTTCATAAGTGGCCCTGTCAGGCATGACACTCTTAAGGTGTGTCTCTTAAAAATAATGAAAAAATGATTAGAGCTTTATTTCTTCAACTGACTTCTAGAGAGGAAAAGAGCTCAAGTCTTCAGACCTATTTTGTGGTCTTTAAACACACCTCAAAGTAAATTATCTCGTTTAGTTGCTGGACAAGAATGTTAAAAAGAGCCAAATTACAGGGTTTTGAAGCCCATGAGAGCCATTCCCTTGACTGGGATTGCAGAACTTTTAGCATGTCGATACTAAAACAGTTTGGACTAAAATAACATTGAGTAACAGTTAAATAATACTCTCTTCAACCAGAGACATTTAAAAATGAATGGCCATTTCTCAGGCCGAGACAAGCACGAGTCTCTTGAGATGTCCAAGTTAAAAAATAATGAATGAGGTTTACAGAAAGTTACTACAAAGCAGAGAGGAATCCCCTCAAATGAGTCAAGAAGTCAGACATCTGTATTATTAACACACGCCTCAACACCATAAAATTAGCCAAATATTTTTAAAAGACCAAAATTAGAAGGTTAGGAAGTAAGTCATTCCTGTGTATTGACTAGGTGAGGTTAAAGGATGTTCATATAGCATGCCACTCACTGTGAGAAGTTTAACAAATTCTGTTTCATTTTCAATAGATTTTAACATTAAAACACATCTTTAACCAATCATTAAAAGAGTGCTTTTTATTTTCCTGACATACAGTGTTTTTTCCTGTGGACATGCTCTTACATTCTGGTCGTGGGTTTCGGGGATGAACTCCCCTTCACTGTGGATGCTGGTGTAGGAGCCCTGACGTGCAATCTGCTGCTGCTCCTCGGGGACGCTGCCCGGAGGCGGTGACGTCCGACCTGTGTGCAGGGAACCTGTGAACAATTTGAAAGGGTGGAGCAAGGAGAAAGAACAGGTAGCAGCAAGTAAAACAGGGTGAATAAAAGAATTAAGGGCATAGAAGGAGGATAAATGTCAAATAAATTAATAAAAAAAAAGCAGAAGGAGAAAGAAAGCAGTGCAGGCGAGAAGGACAGGAGGGAAAAGTGAAGGATGATGAAAAAATGAAGGCAACAGGGCAGAGGAGAGAAAATGGCATCACAGTGTTATTCATGGGTACAAGTTCAACCATGCCAGGACTACGAAAAATGATTTACTAAACCACATTGCTGCCACCTCTAACCTCAATTACTGTGACAAACACTCTCCCGGCTGAGCTGCAGCGGAGACTGAGCACTTGTCCTTGACACAGCAAGAAGACCTACTGGAAGTCTGACTGTCGCTGGCTGAGCTGACAGCAAAACTCAAGAAGTACAAAAGGCCAATAGGTGCCAAGATTTATATGAACGGTCCAAACAGACGGTATAGTTTTCTGACTGAAAGCTAAAACTTCGTCCTCTCTCCTTGCTGCTATATGTCATCGAGGTGCCTGGGCTCACATCACATCTTCACTCAACCATCCACTGTGACGGCTCTCCTGTCACCTCTCATCTGCCACCACTCCCTCCACTTCTGTCCCTCAGCTGAATTTGGAGCGGGTAATTCTATACAATTTATATGACTTGGGACGGTGACAGCGCTGATGTTATTGGGACTATGTGAGAAAGATTGGCGCTGACAGCAATCATAAAGCTTTTTTTTTTTTTTTTTTCTGCCGCTATGCAAAAAATGCAAATGCAACAGAGACATGAGTGTTGGTTGTTTCTGAGGGATGAGATATGACTGCAACACTGAACTTTCTGGATAGACCTGATACAAGAAGAGTGAAAAGATTTCACACATGAGAGACGGGGGAGAGCTCACTATTTCACAGAGCCAAATAAACCTTCACGCTGTGTTACCAAACAAGCCATGAGGGACAACCGAACTGGGACAACAGTGCAGCGTGTTATCTGGAGTGTGATGTGAAAGTAGAAGACTTATGTCTGTCCTAAAGAAATACTTTGACACTTTTTTGGTTTGTTTTCTCTCTTACTAAGAGTTAGACGAGAGGATCGGTGTCACTTTAATATCTGTTTAATAGTTCGTGAACCAGAAAGCTACAGCCAGAAAAAGATTAGCCGCTAGCTAGGCTAAGCTACAGCTATCTAGGTATAAGAAATGTCTTAAAGCTTGCCAAATAACATGTTGTTTATTGGATCAGTAAAAAGTAAAAGATGTGCTTTTCCACAACTCAACCATATGTTGACAGAAAAACTGCACAGTGGTCTCCAGCTCATAACCCAGGCTTGCTAGCTGTTCCCAAGCCTGTATGCTATTAAGCTAATCTTCTCCTGGCTGTAGCTTCCAGATATGAAAGTGGTAATGATCTTCTCATCTAAGTCTCAGCAAGGAATTCAATAAGCATATGTTGAGTTGTGCCCTTAAAATCCAAGGATTAACAAATTTTACGTTAAGATCTTCACAATCAAAACTGAATCTAATCGAGGTTGTGATGTTGCTGGACTTTATGCTAGCTGAGCTAACTGTTCACGGACAGTGGCTTTACATTTAAAAGTTATGAGAGCAGTAAAAGTCTTTTAATCAAACTCTCAGCAAAAGAGTCAATAAGAGTAAGTCAAGCTGTGCCTTTAAAATCCAAGGATCAACACTTGTAACATTAACACCTTCAAGAACAAATCTCCACCTAATCAAGGTTAAGATGCAGACAGAGAGCTGCTTGGTATGAGAGCAGAAACTTGTCCTTGTTTTAACCTCACATCTCTGTGGCTGTTACAGTTGTCACTTTCACCTCCAATTTGCATTTTTCACCTTTGACAACGCGTGAGCCTCATCTTTCCATTAACATTCCAATGACTATGGCATCACTCGGCTGTAAATTGACACTGACAAGCCACCCTTGAGGCTTTAGCAGGTGGACAAGAAACCTGACATCAGCAGGATTTGGTTGCTCTCTCTGAATGACTCCTGATTGAGCAGTAATGTCATTCTGGTTGGTTGATAGCTAATGATTTTTTTTATATTTCTTTGAGTGCTTTTACGTTCAACCTCACCTGTCGAGTGTTTGCGCACCCTCTCGTTGCCCTTAAGCAGGGAGCTCTTCAGATCTCCCAGTGACCGTGACGACCTCATCTCGCTCTGTTTGTCCCTGCTGTTCACCTGTAGATACTGCGTAGAGAATATATACAGGAAGTAAGAAGTAGAACAAGTGGAGATAATGAACGACATCAAGAGAGGAAGTGAGGACAACATTACATCACTGTCCAGTTACATCATCGGTGAGAGAAGTTCCCTTAATTTCTCAATTTTGAATTCTTTGAAGTCAAAATTGGTATTTAAGAGTTTTCATCAAATATCTGCAACACTACAAGTCACTTATCTATAAATAAATGTTGATGACTTAACCTGTCTTCAAAAAAAAAAGCACTTTTATGACACCATAACAGCAAATGGTTTTTTGTGTTTTTGCATTTTTCATTGAACTTGGCTCCAATTTTAATAGTGCTTGTTAAGACAGGATATATTTTTGGAATGAAGGAGGGGAAAAAAGACTGTTTTAATAAATACATTATGGATGTGTGGACAGGGATTCGAAGTCACTTAAATGACTAGTTTCATGTCTTCAATAAGTGCACATTGTTAGGAACTCACATGATTGTTCTTAGGGGTCTTGAGCAGTATCCTGAGCAGACCGTTTGTCCCTGAGCTGCAGCCCAGCGTCTGCACAGCCTGGTCCAGGTCCTCCTGGGTCTTCAGGGGCAGCAACAGCTGAAAGGATAAGAAAACACACAGCACATGACCTTTCATTTACCATTGTTTCACAGTGATGGCGTGTAAAAACATTAGCGCATGCAGGACATACTGCAGATGTTGTCATGTTAAAGCCTTGTTTATCAGTTGGGATGTTTAAAGTAAAACTTAAAAAGTTTTTGAGATACTGGCTAACACTTTTCCTTTATGAACACAAAAATGATGCATTATAACTCAGATAAAGGTGATTTCTGTGACGCTTCTGACCATTCTTAACAAATTCAACAGCAGCCAAAAATCTAAAAACACGACTGCTGGTTGTTCTTGTACCTCTTTCTCCATGAAGAACATGTCCATCTGCTGGCCAAAGGCCTCGGTCACTTTTTGCAGCAGTTCCTTGATCTTCAGCGGCCTCTGGAACGGGATGATTCTGGGAAGCAGAGAACAGCAGCGGGGTCAAATGTCGGAGATAGAAGCAGTGTTATGTCTAGCTTCACATATTCTAGCCCAAAACAGCAGCTAGCTTGCAGGAATGACTACTCAGTCGAATAAGTCAGCTTTTTCTTTAAAGAACAGAGCAGAAAAAGAGATGCAGAAAGAAGAGAAATATAGCTGCAGATGTGATAGATTTGGTTCTTTTCTATTTTTCTATAGTTTTCTAACATGTGTGTGGATTGGATGGTCATGGATGAAAGTCTACGTCCTTTTACTTTTACAACAATGTTACTATGGTAACAAGTGTTATAAATAGGCAGGTCAGCCGGGTCAAGGAGATGAGCAAGCTGATGCTTAAGGGGCATTAATCAAGGCAATGAAAACAGACAGTGCCGGAGTTACCCCCTCTGACGTACATGCGTGTCTTATCTGCTGTACGCCTACGTGTATGACTGAGTGCGCACACTTTGTCGGTCTGTCCGAATCTGAGCTTATCAGCCGGTGTTTGCAGCGAGTGTACATATGGATGCGTGCATGTTTGTAAAAACCCTACATGCATGAGTGTGCTTCCCAATCAGTGTGTGCATCGGCCACTGTTTCAACACCACTGGGCCTCTCCACTAAGCCAGCACAAAGGCAGATGGGAAACTTCCTGAGAGGAAAGGGGAAAAAATCTGGAGCGGCAGCAAAAGCAGCAGGATGTGTGTCTTTCTTTTTTTCTTTTAAAGAGTGACAGAGTGAAAGATACAGAGTGGCGGAGATATTTACAGCAAGTGAGAGGGAAAATAAAGGAGACAACCTGACAAGGCAAAAGAAAAGAAAGAGAGAGAGATTCTCTCAGGCATTTCTTCTTCTTCTTTCTCTGCCCTCACTCTTTGCTTTTGAAGAATCCGCAGCCCACTATCTTTTTATAGTATCCTGATAAAGGGACTTGTTTTTATCCCATCATTTCCTCATCAGAGGCCAAAGCTCTGCCTATCTTAATGACTGCTCATTGGTTACCTCGTTTGAGGAGAGGATTCTGGGAATAGGGGGGCTTGCAGATCAGAGGCAAGCAGCGCTACAGCTAAACGCTCTCCATCTCTGTTTATACTCGCTCGATGATGTGTCTGATAAAGTGCTGGTGGGATGTGAACGGGGGTTGGGAGGGGGGGGTCAGGGGTATGAGGATGCTGCTCCGAAAAGATATGGCTTTCCTTCCTCTGTGCGAGCATGTGGACACACCGATTTGCAGGGTAAAAAAGAATGCTTTCACTCAACCCAGCACATTCTCTCTTTCTCTTTCCCTTTCTCTCATGGACACAATCACAATCACATACACACTGGAAAAAAAAGGGGTCTGGCTCTGTTCCTTCACTCTCTGGCAGGAGACCCTGAGGCAGAGCCAGAGGGAAGAGAGACACAGCTCCTATTTCCTGCCCCAAAACCTTCAGCGCTTGCCAATAAAAAGAGAGACCATCCAATTAGATTCCATTGTGGAGAGACAACACGGTTATCCTGACTCAGGGACTCCGAATACCTCAAGTGCTGTGGACGCTGCTCAGATAGAATATATAACGCTGGGGCTGCAACTTGAATAATAAGTTTTCTGATAAAAAAGCCAATAATATCTTACTTCTGTCTTCTTTCAAAAATGAAAGTAAGCGTCATCAAGTGGTTAAATTCATAATCAGGTTCAGGGTTTTCTTGCTTGTTTCATTTTTTATATGTTTTGATACTGAGCTGTGAGGATTCCAATAAAAGACAGAAGTTACCAACTAGCTTGAACTATCAATGCTCTGGTATTGCTGCTTTTGTTGATGGTATGCATTTGTCCGTGAAAATGTAAACATTAAACCTGCCTTATCTATGTTTTTTACTACCTGGGTGCAGTTGAAACAAGTCTGGAAACACTGATTTATTATCACATTTAGAGCTGATATTGCTAACTTGCATGTATTTGTCCACCCAATGAATGTAAGTTCAACATTCACTTGTTTTTATAGCTCTGTAATTGTTCTCCAACACCACCTAAGAGACGTATTGGGCTCCTTAACTGCTGAATACTCCACTATGATGACCATCTAAACCAGCTACTGTCTGTTGTTTGGTACTGGGCAGATGGTGTACAGCGGAATTTTGAGCTGTTTTATTTAAAGAACAGCTGCCTAACGGTAAGAAGATTAAAAGTGAACAAAAACATTAAAGTTGGGGACCAGAAAACGAAAAGTGTAAGCTGAAAGACGGTAAAACACTCTGTAAAGGTCCTGAAAAATGCTGCGAGTGAGTTGTGTGATAAGTCTTTTTGGGTTTGTCACTATGAGTGACCTCTTTCGCATATAAACATAATAATGTGACCCATTGTTAATATAAAAATGCTGATTACAGCCGTTTTAAATAAATAAATATGTTAGTCATGCTAATGCTACAATGTGATATTATTATTTTACTCCTTGAGGTAACAAACTCAGGATATCCTACTGATTTCCAAAACAGGCCCTGAATCAAACTGTAAGCAGTCAGAGCTCAGAAAAGCATAACATGGAAATACCTAACTAACAACGCGGCAAAAAAAAAGAGAGTGCTAATTCAAAGAGTGAATAAAAAAAAAAATGTATAAGAAAGAGTTGCCTTTGAAAACAGTGAATGGTTTATCCAGAGTGAGCTGTTGTTCCAGGAGAGCAGTGCAGTGTGAGGGGAAGCTTGTGTGAAAGAGACTGCGAGACGGAGAAACAGAGGGAGGCAGAGACGCAAAGAGACAGGAACATGAAAAACTAGTCTCTTCCTCAGCAGTAGCCAATTAGGGCTGTGAAAAAGCGAGAGAGACCCCAACGTGAAGCCGTATTCTTTTGGAGGAACGTGCAGTTTCCCTTCTCTTCCTCACTCCTGTGAGCCTGTGGCTTTCTAATCAAAGCCTCGCTGAACCAGTGTCTGCTCCACTGGTCTATATTCTGATGAATCAAGGCAATTATTCTAGTAGGTTCTGGTCAGTCTCCCTATGGTGGTTTTTTTCCACTGTAACAGAACGCTCTGTGTTTGTCATTTGCCCCCCGAGGAGTTGTTTGGACAACTTCAGGCTCTCTGCTGGTTGTTGAATAAAGGTTTAATGGGGACAAACTATGTCTGCAAACTTGGATCTTTCCCAAGATGCAATGCTAAAGACCAGACAAGGGCCTGAGACTAACACAGCATCCGTACATGGAAGGATGAAGCTGCAGTCCCTGTGTAGACTAAGAGAGGCTCAGCACCAAATAAAGCCTCTCCCTTTCAAAAGATCTGTTATTTATACAGAGAGCCTTAGATTTCAAAGTGCTCCGACGTGGTAAACAAACTGTAAGGCACCTTGGTGGAAAAACTGCTCGTGAGACCGTCTCCAGACAGTATGAGTGTAACCATGCTTTGCGTCTTGAATAACTCTGAGGCTGGTGGTGTGAGGGAGGACAGATGGCTGCAGGGTGAAGGATGTGAGGATGGAGGGAAACGCACAAGAAAACACAGACGATGAAGTATTAATTCGGGGTGTGCCTGGAAGACTGGACACTGAACTGACACTCTTGGCACTCTGTCTTTTTTGCTCACTCCCTCTCTCAGGCTCTGTTTCTGCTTTAGCCCCCCCCCCCCGGTAAATGGCCTGTCTGTGTATGAAACACAAGGCTGTGGCTAAATGTCAAAGTAGGAATTTTTTCCTCTCTTTATGTTGCTCTGGCATGTAAGTGTGATTTCCCTCAGACACAGAATCCCAGGCATGGCAAAGCAAAACAAAATAGATCCGAACTGAAGAGTTAAGGCTTGGACAGAGGAGCAGAAAAAACAATACGGAGGTTCCAACATACCGTTTTTCTCTCTCATGCTCCAGCTTGACTCTTAAATCCTGTTGAGAGGAAAAATAACAACAGAGGGGAGTTGTGAATGTGGAAAGTTAAAATGATTCATGGTTGTACGTGGGATTTTAGGCTACAGTCTAAACGACAGCAATAAGCTGGACAAGGAATTAAAGCGACAAAAAGCTTGATAACAATGACGCGTTTTGTGTTGCAAGTGCTGATTTTGCTCTGAAACACAAAAACAACATTGCCTATCAACTCAAAGGATGGCATTGCACAAGCTTAGTTCTCTATTTATAAAAAAGCAGGAATCCGGAGGAGCCTGCAAGTCTGCATGAGGTCATGGTGATAAACCAACACTGACATCATATCAGTGCAGGAGATTGGCTTAAAAGTAGGGGGTTTACCCCGACTCAAAGAGCATTCACAGCGGAAACTCTCGCTGCTCCTCACTGTTTGTTTATGTGTCATCATAAACATTGGAGCTTCAAGAGGATTTGCCAATTATCATTCCACAAAGGGAGCTTGCAGACACGGGAAACGACTTCAGAAAGAGGCACAAGGTGATTGAGAGAAATTAAATCCTGGGGGGAATTTTAATTTTGCCATGAGGAAGAATGATTAGCTACCCAAAATGTGCCAATTTATCATTTCCAGTGATTTCTAAACTAATCTTCTATGGCTATAAACATGTGATAGGCCATAAACCATACCATAATCTTTGCTGGTAGAGACTCTGGGAATGAAAGTGTTGTTTTTTTCTGAACAGTACACCCTGGAACTGCCTTTGCTTTGTTAACAAAGACCAGTGAGGGCACAAGCTGGTTGGACCCAGCACTCTAATTTGCATTGTTTGTTTGCACCTGCAGCATACAGCTATATACAATACACTGCAAGCTGTCAAATCTGCTTTCTTAAGTCTAATTTTAGAATCCTTATACCAATAAGTGTGTGTGAATGCAGCACACTGTCACATTAGTGTCTGTAAAATGTGCTCAAATTAGATCCCTTTCACTCACAGCCCAACCTTCACCTGACTTTGACAGCTGGTAGTCTGTCACTCCAGCAAAAAGTCAGAAAGGAAGCGGTGGTGGGGGATTTTTTTGCATATAAACCCTGAATGACAGTTGAGGTTAAAGGTACTGCTGTGCTTCACTTGTGTTTTGCTGATGTACAGTAACTGAGCAGATAGTGAGACTGCTTTAATGTGGTATTCAAACCAAAAAACCTACACTCGCCCGCGGCAGACTTGAAAGATGCCTGTAAAAAGTTTACGGTTTGCACTCTGTCCTGAAGAACGGCAGCTGTGATCAGACTGAATTCATGTCCATTACAATCAATTCCAACTGAAGGAAGGAAAACTTTCATAAAGAAACTATTCATGCAGCCCAATCGACTTTTACTCCGTCCTTTCATGCACTCAGCATGTCCCAATCATTCACTGTTTTATCAAAACATAGCTAAATGAACTCAATTGCATGCTGCAACGATGCCACTAATGATTGCAATCTCGTGGAGCTATTTTTGGAGCTTAGTTTTTGACTCTTTGGTACATGCAGAAGTGGTTTGGGAAGTTTCTGTTGACGCTTTGGCTTTCGGATGCGAAAAAACATCCTTAAAACTCAATTTTACTGACATCATTTACACTTAGTTTCTGTTCCCATTCAGTGAAGACTCTCCAACCCTTTTACAGCCATCATTTAAGCCTATTAATGGTCAGTGGTTGATGTGAGTACTTAGGAAATAGATTTCAAATGTAGAATCACTTAAAATGAAGTGCTGCTGGATGTCGGGCGTACCTGTTTGTAGAGTAGGGTTCTGTTCTTGGGCTTGTGGCTGCTGTGCTGGGCAAAGCAGCGACCCAGGGCTGCCAGGTCCTTCATAATGGAGTTAAGCGCCTCCTCGTCTTCTAAAAACAAACAAAAAAAATAGTTATGAGCAAACACTTTTAGTCCTTTGACGATAAATAATGGGACTGCAACAGAGTTGGGTCCACTAAGGATGACCTTTTTTACTTGGGCATCTATGCTGATTTTTTATTTTTTTAATCAAGCATTATGGTAATACAGAGATTCTTTAGCAAAGTATATATTCTCCAGGCATAAGGGGGCATACTTGCTTGGTTCAGATCCCAGTAAAACTCAGAGAATTATCATTTTTATATGGTTTCCATTCCCACTAAAATCATGACTCAAATCTTGTAATCTGAAACAATTATCCCAATATGATTTTATTGCACATCATTCTGCCCTATGGATGTGTGAACTAATTTAAGTGTTAATATAAGCTGCACATGTGACTGTTCCTTCTCATGCAGTGTGTCAGGGATGAGTAATGATCACCAAAGACAGTAACACAAAATCTGGTTTGTCCTGTGGCTTTCAATGAAGTTTGTGTTGGCTCAAAGATTGCGATGAGGCAACACCTGGCTTGTGATTTCCTGTTCTGATAATATCTGTGGAGTTTCCACTGATGGAAAGAATCCAGCAGTTCATCTCTGACCTCATCATAACAATATATCTTCTCTATGAAAAGAGATGACACCTAGAAAAGAGAGGCTTACTTAGTGCAACAGCCCCGAGCCAAATCTTTGACTTTTCTGATTTAGACGTGAGTTAGATGAGAAATTCTGACACTGTGGATAAACTCTCAAACTCTGCACTATTCTCTGTGAAAGAGCATAAGTGTTTAATAATGCAGCATGTGTGGCAATGAGTGCATGTCAGGGGAGACAATGTGGCTGCGAGTGAGGAGCCCAGAGCTTACTAAGAACTTCAGTATTTCATTTTCCATTAAAGGACCATAATTCTTTAGTTCAAATGTGGTCTCTTGTAATCAGACAAAGACTGATCTTTTCTTTTGTCAAAAACTGATTGAGAATGAAAGTGGCTGCAGGCTTGAACTAGAGCTGAGCTTTCTGACTTTTGATGGAGGTCTAACAAGAGCAAGTCAAGTGTGTTTAAAATTCATAAATCACGCCTTGAAGGGGACAGGCCTTTTGTGTTCATTAAACTCTTTAAGTTCATTTAGCAAACCTACAAGTGTAAGAGACTGATGCTCAGCTTCCAACCAGTTCTCCATCTCTCACTTCTCTTCTCCCACTTCACACTTTCTGCCATACACACTCACAAACACACTGACAACACACTCTCGAGTGTAAAGGGGGCAATCATGCAGATGAGCATGTCAGACATTACCATATCAAGAGACTTTAATAGAACCAATTATCTGAGTGCGGTGATTACAATATAAAGAAGAGGTCGTTGACCCCAGCTCCTGCCTGTTTTCTCAGATAAGCCCAGGGTGCATTCATTATAAGAACACACACACACACACAAAATGTGTTAACAGCAAAACCAGGCCAGGTGTGTACCACGCAACACAAACAGCACCTGCAGGATGGACCACATTCTCTTAAATAAGAGGAGATCTGTGTGTGTGTGTTCGTATGTGTGTGTAAAAGACCACCGGGAATGTCATTCACAAAGCAAGTGTGATAGCAACACAGGGAGCAGATGGGGTCTGAGACGTCATTTGATCTCATTCCCACTGTACAGCTCTTAAGGCCAGCTGTTTGCCGACAGTGGGCCAGTCTTTTGGGTTCATCCAGCGGACACAGCACACACACTCAAAACATGAACTTGCACACTTAGATTAAAGAGATACCGCTCTGATTTTTCACTAAATACCTTCAACTCAAGGTATGAGCTGATGATGATTCTCATTTCCCTATTAATATCAGTGGTTGCTTTTACTAAATTTAGACGATATCTGTGACAATAAGGAAGTTGAATCATTTCTGTGTAAAGCAGCAGGGGGGTCAGAGATTAGTAATCAATAATTAAAACAATGAATTTTCCACTGAACAAGATGACACAACTGTGTCAAATTGTGAATCTAGACAAATCCTGATCGGTACAATCAGACCAGCATTATATATGCACATAAAACCACAAACATCTGCCTGACTAACAACCATTTAACTATAACTTAGCTAATTTTAGCTAATATTTAGCCATCATCATGATAAGTTACTAGTCATAGCAGGCCAAATAAGTTAAGTGCACTGAACTAAGTAAGAGTCCAATTTATTGTTGATCTTACTTCAAGAGGAATGTGTTATTTCTTCCTTTAAAAGGTTACACTTTAAAAACTTAGATCATATTCTGCTTTTCACTTTAAGACGTTTTTCACTGGAAAGCAACTCCTGCAAGCTCTCTTGGCAACCACAAAAGTTCACCTCTGACTGGCTGAGACAGCGAGCTAACATAAACTGAGGTTGAACCACACCAGCAGCTAACCACCAACCAGAGGTGGACGTCTTGTTTGACAATCTCAATATAGCAGCAGAAGTGTGAAGGAGCACGTAACTTCCCCTCAGTTATGGCCGGCACACTCCCTTCATTTTCAGATAAATAAGGCAGTGCAATAAGAAAAGTTACACCCACCAAATCTCAGCCCACAGTGCAAACAGTGACGAAAAAGAGGGCGCGAGCGGAGGATTGATTTTCTTGATATTAACGCTGACAACTTATTGGACGCTTTATCATGTCATAGCATCAAATCAAAAATAAATGATGGTGAACAAGCATAATTAATAAAAATTAAAATAAAAAGGCCATCTTATCACAGTGGCATGCTGTGATTGTTCCTCATTTGCACATTCTTTTCTGTAGTAAAAAGCTTATGATAACATCTGGGATTGTTTGGTGGTGATAAGATAAGGCATACGGGAGACAGGTGAACAACTTCTGGTGTCTACATCTCTGATCTAGTTTAAAAGTAACCAGAGGGATCAATCAATAAAAGAATGACATCATGCCTGCATACATAAACAAGCTGCATACCTCTACAGAAATAAACTGCATGTCTTTTAATCGCACATATACTGTGCTAACTTGAGGCTGCCTATTGGGACTCAGGCAGAGGAGGACGGCTTGTTAAAGTATAAGCTGTCAGGAGTGGTGGATGACTAACAGCTCGGCCAGGCCTGCACTCCCCTAACAGGAAGGAACTGAGTCACTGTCTCTGTTCGGAATACGGAGCTGGGTTAACCACATTATTCCACATCAGGAAATTAATAGATTTTTGATTGAATCAGTCAAAGATGGACACAAGGGTAAAGAGCATTTCCACGGTAAATCTGTGACCATACTGAAACTAATTAACATGATGTTTTTGTATTGTGCTGTTTATAACTGCAGTGCCAAAAACACTGAGACACTCAACCAAATGTATATAATTTCTGTTCCTTTTCTACACGGAATTGATTAAAAACAGCACAAAGACAACATTTGTAATGTTTTACCTCATCAACAAGCTCACTTGCTTTATTTTCTAAACATATATTTAATTTACAATAAAACAAAAAAAATATGAAAGGATCAGTTTTTTACTGATACTCAATATAATGATTCTTCCTTCAATTAAATGATGCCTAAATGGTTTCTAAATTGATTCACTGTTGGTCTACTAATCAATTAATTGACTCCAGCACCACTTGAGAGAAAATTTAATAATCTTGTAACATATGTTACAATCTTATAATTACACTCAACTCTACTTCCATCTTTTTTTCTAATTATTGCCGCCAGTCTCCCTGGTGACAAACTTCGTTTCAGTCCTGCCTCCACAGGCTCAGAGCTCCAGACTACTTTCTGCTCTGGCAGTCAAGGATACAAAACAAACAACGGAGGCCTGCATATGTGTATCTGTGTGTGTGTCTTAATGTGTGTTTGGGGCCTGTGCTGTGACCTATGGATAACAGCAGAGAGGGAAGAGCGGGAGGGCCGGCTGGCGAAGGGGGCAGTGAGAGTGTGAGAAATGCGTGGTGGCATACAGATCCGGCTGTGGTGGCCGCCTATAAATGAAGTTATTACATCACTGAGGCCTGCTCCACGGCTGCTGCTGCCAGGCTGAGGCCAGCCAAGGCTAACCACCAGCGCAGTGGAAAGCAACCAGCTCACACATCGCTGCCAGGAGCAGCCTCACAAACCAGCTACAAGAACTTGAGGCACCTTATGTCAACGTGACTAAGAATGGTTAATAATGTTGAGTGGTGGATGTGGATAGTCTGAGATACCTGTTGTTCATTTCCCGTGCTTTTTCTCGGGTCTTGGGTAAAATGTGACTAGCATAAGAAAAGGGGGAATTCCAGGAAGCTGAGCGGTGTGAGCAGGATTACACAATAGAGGCTGATTGCTGGGCATTGCATCATCACTCTGCATCTTTCCTTTTTTCACAGGCTAAAGCTGAGCATGTTGAAGTGGCAGTGGGTGCAATGAAGTTGTAATTCCAGTCCAGGATAGTTTACATAAAGAGTTATTCTCCCACAGCTGTATATGCCAAGCACAGATCTCTAGAGCCAAAACGGCTAAAAGAGTTTGGAGTTGAAGATGCAGCAGGCTATAGCCCCAAGACTGTGAAAAGAACAACACTGGCTTTAAGAGGCCAGTACTGCAACTTGCAGACTAACAAAGTGAGTGCAAGTGCAAGGGAGGCAGCGATTGTGTGTGTGAGGCAGGCTGCCTGAATGAAGACATTGAGGGGATTTCCTGGTGCCGAGAGACACATCATGGCAAAGGCATCCGGCAGGATTAGCAGCTGGAGCCAAATGTGTCCTCACTCTGCAACAGCACGGGCCGAACTCTTATGCACAACGCAAACACACACATGTACACACAACAGCTATAATAAGAAAGGCACACTCTGAACTCTCTACACACCTTGTTGTTTGTCGAAACTACGGTACAGCTAATTAAGTACCTAATGGGTGTAACATTAAAACCACTGAAGTTAATCTTTCACTGAGAATATTGGCTCTGATGTAATGCAGGGTATAATGGGTGTGTGACAAAAGTTGCACAATTAATGTTTGCACAAGATCTATGCCTAGAGTCTTTTTATTTGCAAATGTCTGCAAACAGCATCATTCTATATATAAAGGCTGTGCCATTCCTTCGTTTGGCCGGTGCACGTTTTCCAACGGCAAAGCACTGTAATGGAAATGTAATGACTCCTAAAGAGGGCTTTGTGTATAGTGAATTGTACTGAATACATTCAAAAAATAGTTTGACATTTTGGAAAAATAACAGTTTTTTCTTTAGGTTTTAACACTATTGAACTGTTTGCACATGAACTGTGAAGCTAAAGCCAAAAGGCAATTAGCTTAGCTGAGCCAAAAGACTGGAAATGGGGAAAAGAGCTAGCTTGGCTTTCTCTACGGTCTAAAATATACACCTCTGAGACTTACTGACGGACACACAAGAAGAAAAACAAGTTTTTATTCTCCCACACAAAACAGACAACACCAGTCACTTAGTGACGTATAGAGACTGCTACGTCTGAACAAGCTAGCAAAACAGGAACATGCTAGTACAGTGGTCAGTCACAACACCAGGGCTTTTTTCCTTCTTCTCTGCTCGGGGCTTTTTGGCATTTTGTTTTTTAGGAATGTAACATTTCATAATTTAACTCAATAAAATGCTATTGCAAAAGGGGAAGAAGCTCTAAGAGCTAGCTAGCTTGCTAACTATCAGTTAGTGTGTTTTTAAACTTTGGGCAGAGCCTCCTAGCTGTTTAACCCTGCTGCAAGTCATTATTGTAAGTAATGCTAAGCTAGCTACTTAATGCAAAGACATGAGAGAAGCAACATTATGCTCATCTGCTTTGACTATTTTTTTTTTTCAAAATGTCAAATACTTTTTAAAATGCTGAACTAGGGTTTACCTTGTGAGTTCCTGTGTTGTCCGGGTCCATTTTGGAGACCGTCATCTGTGGAAACAAAGGCAACATAGTTTTGGACCAGAGTGAAGATAGGCTAAAAATAAACTACAAGGGGGTAAACACTGCACTGTAACTATAATGCATGGTGCATTGTGTGTTGTTTTGAATGGTAAGAACAGATCACAGATTCAACATTTAAGCTTTGTTTAGGGATGTCGGATAGAAACAGGCTAAGATAACAGCTCCTCCAGGTCCTGTGCAGTGCACATGCAAATATACCACCAGAGAGTCTATTTTTGAGTTTCACTGTATGTAGGAACTCATTTGTAGGTGCTCATGTGTGTGTGTGTGTGTGTGTGTGTGTGTGTTTTTGAGGGTGGCTGGTTTTGCACAGAGGTAGGACTGCATATGTGTATTCACAGGTTTTGTAGGTGTGAATATAAATAAATGGGCAACACTGAAATCATGCATACTTAAGATTGTTATTGGTGATATATATGTGTGAGGGTGTGTGTGTGTGTGTGTGTATGAATCTTTATATGTGCAAAACTGTGTGTCCAATGTATAAAAATCAGGAAAACAACATTTGAACGAACAACAGTGTAAAAAAAGAAAAAGACCAACACTAGTGTGTATAAACCAAGCCATCTGGAGCTGTTAACAGCCTCCTCACACTCTTCCGCCTTTATACATGTTATTTTTCTCTGCACTGTTCCTGCCAGAGGATGTGTGAGAGGTGTGTATGTTGGTGCGTTTCCCTGTTATCGTGCAGGTTTCTGTATGTATGCACTGTACAGCAACCCGCTTTCGAATACTACTCACCCATGTTTACTGTCATCATCAGGAAGTGGCCCTGTTGAACTCGAGCGCTGAGCTCAACTTCTCTCTACATGCGAAGATTTCATCCTGAGAACAAAAAAACAAAAACAACTCGGGTTCAATATTCCAGAACTGTGCCACTTTCCCTCGGTTTGGTGCACATAATATTTCTGTGATTGCACAAAAACAATGACAAAACAGGACGCAGGTGGTAGTTTAAACACAAAGAGTACTTTCCAATATCAATGCCATGGTTTCTCTTATTTATTTATTGAATCTTTATTTAACCAGAATGGTCTCCTGAGATTGACACATCCTCCTTTGAAAAGCTCCTGGCAGACAAATAACAACACGACAGCCAAGAGTTGCATTCGATGCCGGTAAGTCAAGCCATCTAAATCCTGTCAATGCCCCGATGCCTCCTCATTGCCATTCTAAGAACCACAAGCCAGCAGCAGTGGAGGAATTCCTCAGTGTTTGATGATGGAGGAGCCTTGTGTCCTTGAGATCCCATGGTGCAGCAGCGAGGCAGGCGTGGGTGTTTGCTGAACTGCCTGCCTCAGGTGAAGTCCACGAGCACTTCAAAGACAAAGCCTTTATGCAGTAAGTTAGTGAGCGCAGAGCAGAAAAGCGGATGTCACATCTCATAATGAGGTGATAGAAAAGAGTCTTTTACCTCTGACAGCTGTTTTTTTTTCCCTTTGATAGAAGATGGTTAGTAAAGAAAAAAAGGAGAAATGCAGCTGTTATGCAGAGTAAACCACTGCCAAAAAGAATAAATCTCACATTATTTACGTAAATCAAACCATCATTTCAGTCTGCAGGCAAGTGAAATGCTGAATTTTCTCAAAGATAACTGTTACATCCTGTTTTAGGCTACATGTGGATATTTTTTTATACTCATTTGTTTTTTTTTCCTGCTTTGAATGCAGGCTAAACAAAAGGGGAACAGGAACAAGACAAACAACTGCAGCACTGTTAACTTGTGATATTAAAGTACATTCCCCCTGTAAGGCATCAATTCTTAAGCCTTATAAGGCTGACCAGAGGGAAGCTGCAGGTTTCAGAAAGCCAAAAAAGGCTTTTCAGTGCTATACAGAACTTGAGTTAAGACCTTTGTAAACACAGAGGAACTTCATTTTGCAGAGCAGCAACTGCGTCTACATATGACAATTATAACAATTAGCTTAAATGCAGCATCACAATAACAAAGCAGTCAACAGATCAGGAGATTATCTCCTGTAAGCTGTGCAGAAATACCTACCCGAAGCTTGTCAATTGTTGCTAATAGCAGTCTCTGTGAGCTGCAGGTCATACCAGGTAAGTGAGGGTGCCTGGGCATAAACCACAGAGTGTAATAAATTGAGCAAGCGTGCTATTGCTTTTGAATCCAACTAATCAGCTGTAGGAGGAACAATATGCTATTTCTTCTTTCATAATCTTGCTTTAAAATGCAAACAAAGGAAACAAAGCTGAAACAACAATATGCTTCCGAACAAAGCTCATGAAAGAGGAAGTACGAAAGTATATACGTCTATGCCTTTTATGTATGAATGAATACATACGCCACAAAGAAACCTGTTACCACATGATAAATAAAAGCCGCCTAAAGTTTTTAATTAGGATAATGAAAGCTGTCTGAGCCCTTATGTTCACATGACAACCAGGCATTTTAAGTATACCCTGCAACTTATTTATTAAGATGAGTTAACAGGTTGTCATGGCTGAGTGATCCAAGAACTAGCAGCTTCAGACTGCTGGTAGATACACACAGACAACACAGTATCACAGCCACTGTTGTCACTGGCGACAGTCTAACAGTCCCAATGGCTGCACAAACATTTGGTATGGATACTGCAGTCTGACTACAATGCTTCAGTTCTGCTGTTCTGACACTCTTTTTTTGCAGTCAATGTAAAATTCCTTTATGATTAATTGCTTAGTCCCATTCAGAAGCAGCTTGGTTACAATGGGAGTCTGTATGGATGTAACATAACAGTGGTATAGGGAGATATTTTAATGGGACAGCAGTATGTATCTATACAAGACTTGCTTAGGAAAAATACTGAAAACAGAGAAAATATTCACATTTATACACAACAGAAAGTATGTTAAAAGTACAAAATTACTGAAGGACAGAGCTTATATAAAGTTTTACAGCCACACATCAACTCTGGAAAAAGACTAAAGAGCCTCTGGAGAGATAAAAGCAACACTCCCCAGATAATTTGTCTTTTTCTTCTTAAAGCATCATTTACTTTTTGTTTTTGCTCTCCAGCGTCCATGCAGCATGTGTTCTTGTGCTTTTAAAGCCAGCACCACTGTGTACTTGTCCCAAACACTGAGCACAGGCAAACGCTTCAGCCTGTCTGCAGAGACACTCATACTTTCTCTTTGTGTCAGCCAGACAACTTTTCATAAAAGCACAAAAGATGGCCACTAGAGCAATTTACAGCCTGAGGGGCAGAGTCGTGGGGCGCCAGCTGAGTTTGTACATGGGAACATTCAGTACACTGCTGTCAGTGGCACAAATCACAAGAGCTGATGGATTGAAAAGCTAAAACTTGAAAGATTAAATGTGGAGTGGGCATCTGAGAAACTGAATACATTACAATACAAGCCCTGGATGTGTGTAAATTTAGAGTATATGAAAAACCAAATCATTGTGTACAGCTGATATACTTTTGATACGAGGCAGCTAAGAGCAGGATTGTAGAGGGGGGTATATATATTTCCATGTGTCCGGCTGTGCTGCTGACCACACATGAAAGAGATGAAGAGCAGCCACAAGACAGGTGGTCTCCTAACGCCACGTGGCCCAGTCTGTTGATGCCACACACACACACACGCACACACGGGAACAGAACAGCCCCTGTCTTGTGCCAGCGAGTCACCAGATGGCCCATCTGTTTCGCCCCTCTGCCCAGCGGGATGCCGGGCTACTGGTGCCCACAGATCGCCAGCCCAATTCTCCACACGCTCCTTGGCAGGCGGGCGCTGTGACAGCCCCGCTTGTTGAAGATCAAATGCTAATCGCCACTTGCTTTTGTTGCTCTGCCGCCACACGTCCTCCAAGAAAAAGGCTGTCTGTCTCTTCGCTAGATCATGAGACAAACCTACAAATGCTACCCACATCCAGAAGTGCTTCGAACGCTGTGACGCACTTCACTGTCAGATATGAATAACATCACCGTTCGGGCCAATGTTTCTCTGGCAGAGGCCTCTCCTTTGTCACAGTATGAGGACTGTGCTGACATGACGGAGGAAGTTAATTAAAAAGAGGACAGCAGAGGATGGGATTTCAGACGAGGGTTGTGGGGAATTGTCTGAGCCAGACAAAGCAGAGCTGTGCTCCTCAAACCGCACACCACAATTTTATTTTTATTGGACTGATTGAACAGGAATCACAGCCAAGACTTTGCAGGCAAGCACGTATATGCATGCGCACATATCCACTAACTTATTTCAGCTTTGTCACATCACTCTCTAACAAAGTAAACAATGTGATGTTGGCTGTAGGTCTCCGAGGGGAAACTCCCCCTTCTTGTGCAGCGGAGAAGTGGAGGGTCTGCGCTCCAGCTGCCTGGTGGCCTCAGCAAGTATGACCTCATGTCTGACATCACTCGAGTGGAGTCCCAAGGAATCGCCATTTCAGGTCAACTTCTAAACTCTGCAACATGCCTGTTGGGCTCGCTGGGTTTCCAATCTCCAGCACAGCTTGTCCGTAACAGCCACGAGATGCCAAAAGAGACAGTCCATAAAGAGAATCACAGAGATCAGTAGATGGAGAGGACGAGACATCTGGGAAAGCTTTGATTACTGAGGACATGCACTGGGACCAAGGCAATGCACTGATGGAAGGCAGAAAGGATCAGAGCAGCTTGTTCCCTCAGAATAAAAAGAATAGCTTTTATTTCTAAGCAGCTGGAATCTGATTTTGACAGTAAAGGTCCTTTCTGATTGGTTTGAAGAATCACCTGGCTGTTCACGGACTTCAGAGATGAAAAAACAGCCGGACAGGAAGTTTAAAAGTGTAAAAATTAACAGATTCACGAAACTTTAAGTTGTGTAATTCATCACAGATAAAACCTAAGTCCCCACTCACATTTGTGACAATATTGTTTCATTCACGTAATGTTGACATGACAACACAGGCCTTCGAATTGCTGTATCCAAAATAAAAACAAACAACATAAATCTGAATGGCTGATTTATGAAGTCACACATAATGCATCACAGGCCCGAGCAGACAGTGAGCTGGTCACAACACACGGCAGATTGTCTGAATTGCGACACCGGCAGGAAGTGTGGGTTGATAAGTGAGCCACGGATATTTAGGTGACTTACTCTTTCTAAAAGGTCAGTAGAGGGGCTGTCCTGTCCGCTGAACGTTTGCCAAGACTGAGCAGTGGCAACATGAGTCAGAGGCATTATTCAGGCTCGTTCTGGGAAATAAGACAATACAGCATGTCCTCCTGCACACTAAGCAAACTGAGGGGTTCCTAGGAAGGAAAGCGCTTGAGGAGTTGTGGGTGGTGGTAGGAGAGCGTGGGCAGAAGAACGTCACTCCATGTGGGGCCTCAGCACTCATTTATCATAACTTTGGCTCCTCTCGCTTTGTCTCCCAGGAGTTATTGCTGAGACGAGATCCAAGATTTTTAATGGGACAAGAGGCTTAACGTCGCCTTTCAACAAAACAACAAGAGGATTCTTCCCGTCATCTGGCACTAAATCTATGTTTTATTACAAATAAAGGGGACAAATGGATCTTTAGAGAAGTGCATGGTCACAAAACTGAAAACAAGGCCATTTTTCGTAGCTCACAGACAGCTGACATTTTGGGGTTACTTGGTTTTTCACAGGACGAAAGTGTGTGTTGCTGTTATTTCGTCTGCTCCATTTTGAGATGTCATGCCTGATTTTATCCTAGATTTAATAACTTAATGCTGCTTTGATGCAACATCAAATTAACTGATTTAATAATCTGCTTACTTATTATAACTTGAAATGTGTATCAGCTGTTTTCCTAACAGAAGCTTTCCTTTTTGGAAAAGTGTTCTTCTCCACATAGCTTTGTTCTCTTTCTTCCTGCCAGCTTTCCTTTATTTCTCATCTAACTTCAGTTAGTCATGTAATTCTAAACAGGAATTAATAGATTGATCCTTCAAGTACACAACATCTGAGTTTTATTCTTTTAACTTTATTTCTTTGGCAAAAGTTGTGTGCTTGTGTTTTATGTGTCTCTTTTTATTTGATGCCATTATTTATACATTTGTATGCCTTGTTTCAACTTTTAATGCATGCTCGCTCATAGGAACAGCACTAGAGTGTCATTTGTTTCTTTATTCTGTAGTGCAATCATGGGTTTCATTAATGGCTGCAATTTAAGACTATTGTTATCATCAATTAAGACTCTAAACTCTTGATTCAGTTTTGAAGCAACTAAATTCCAGGCGATAATAGCAGTCACAAGAGAGAGAGTAGTCAGTATATAAATAGTGGAGCTGGATGTACTATGTTAACTCAATCCACTGGCACCAATCAGACTCCAGTGAAAGAGGATCCTCCTCAGTGAAAGTGATGGCTCTATTAGCTCAGAGATAAGTAGATCTGTCTGCCACTATCATCAACCACACAACACTCTCTAAAAATAGCCAAGTGAAGGAGCGATTCTCCTGCCATCTACAATTTATCCACTCCCCGGATCAGTAGAACCGCGCTTCACTCCCCGAGAGGAATCTAAGCACAATCTGTAAAGTAAGCTGTCTTTTCCATTATGCAGTGACATGCTATTACAAGCACATTTATTCATTGTGTTTCTCCACCCAAATGCAGCCATGCAGAGACGGCTCATAGACTTAAACCCATTTCATGAGACCGAATGTCAAACAGCTGTGGTTCAGGAGGAGGAAAGTAAGTATTGCTGCTTCGCCACTAAAGGTTTATCCGTGAAGAGAGTCTTGGTTGTGGGCTTTAAGTATTCAAGAGGCTGAGTGAGTGCAACAATAGAAGATCCTAAAGCAATTTCATGATTTATTTTTTAAGAGTTTTCTCTCTTGATTTTCTTCAACATTCTCCGCAAAACAAACTGCAACCAGCTTTACTTATTTGCTTACATACACATTTCATTGAAATACACTGGAACCCAATCAAAAACAAGGACTCCTGGACAGTTACAGTGTTTTTTACATAACTCTTCACACATAACTTGTCCTCAGTGTCATTATATGAGTCCAGTCTGGCAGCGTGTTGTTGTCTAGTATCCGGCTGTCCTTGCACGCTCGGGCTCTGCTGCTGCTGATGGCATTGTCCTTACGGTCAGACAAGCCGTGCAGACAAAGCTCAATCAGGACAACTTCCTCTTGGTTTCTTGGGAGGAGGGGGCTGAACCTTACTGCACTCTCACAGATAAAGAAAGGCCACCCAGACCAACTTCAGAAAGCAGTCAGACTCCTGCGCTTTCTCCTCATTAAGTTCTGCAGCAGGCTTAATTTAAAAGTAATAAAAGTTACAATTTATTCATAGACTACTCCATATTGAAAGTGCAATAACATGTTGTAATTTTTCTCATATTTAACCATAAAAAAAAGGCCTGAATTCCACACACGACACCAGGCTCTTCAGGTCAGTACGAATACACAGAAGCGCCGCAGTCAGCAGTTACTGATTTACGTCATCTTGGGTGTGCCGCAACAAGCTCTACACACCTGTATTTGTGCAGTGTCAGTCTTTCTTCATTGCACATGAGGCTCTGTCACATTGTTTAGTAAGTTTGAAGTTCAAACCTGAGATCTTTGGGTCAACTCACAGGGGTTTTTTATCTGGATAGAGCAAAGACAATAACAGAAAAACCTGAAGTCACCCCTGTATTTTCTGTAATTTTGCTGAGCTAAGATGTGAATCCTTCCAATTTTCTACACACTGAATATTATTTTTTTCCTCAAGGTTAAATATTTATCAGAACTTGTCTAATTTTTTTTGCTTTCACTGCTGTTGAAAAGCATGAAGCCACAACTATTCTGCTTCACCGTAGGGATGTATGATCCAGGTGGCTGGAATTTGGCTCGTGCCAGATGCAGTGCTTGGCAATCAGGCCAAAGAGCTCAATTTCTTGTCTTGTCAGACTAGACAGTCTTCTTCCTCTCATGGTCAGGGTCGTGCATGTGCCATCTGGCAAAGTCTGAGCGGGCTTTCGTTAGTGATTTACTGAAGAATAGCTTCATTTTAGCTTTCTATCTACCCACAAAGCTCTGCCTGATGTGATGAGTGCTGCAGAGATGGTTGCCCCTCTGCCTCGTTCTCCCATCTCTGCAGAGGACTGAAGCACTTTCATTATAGTTACCCGTTACTTCACCTTTTTTTTGTTCCTAAGATTGGTCCGGTTGATAGTTTTAGGAGGAGTCATAGAGGTGGTACCATACATCTTACATTTTGTCCCAGTGATGAAAATTTAAATGGTTTCTGTGCTCTTCTCTGACTCTGTACCTCCACACAATGCTCTCTAATGGATCTACAGAGAACTGCTTGGAGTTAATAGCTCGGTTTTTACAGGTATTGGGCTCTTTGTGTCCAGTGAGCCGAATCTGGCTCTTACAAACTTCAGCTTTACAGGTGAATAAATGAAGACTGATGGAAATGAGGATTTCCAGAGCACCTGTTCATTGAACACATCTCAGCTGACAGCTAGGCTTTGCACAGTAATATATTGTCTAGAAAATCCTGTGTCAAGCTAGTTAAGAATGTATGACACTTTCTCACACCTAGTGACAAACTTGTTTTGCCTGCTAGTGTAACCAGGCAACGTCCACAACAGGCCCTCAAGGCAAGATAATAAGCCTTCATATATGAGTCACAGTAACCTTTCACCTCCAGCTCCTCTGGTCAGTGGGTGTCTGGCAAATGGTCAGGCTTCTGTGAATCCAGTGTATGATAGTATGACTTCACACACACCTCGGTTAAAGGACAACGTGAGGAGGACGAGGTCGTGCTGATTAAGACACTCAGCTAATGAGTCGCAGAAAGGAGCCGGCGTAAAAAAACGGTGCTGAGAGTTGACAGCAGGATGTTAAGGAGAGTTAATGGATGAACACAATTTTCTCCTAAGTGGGCTGTTGAGAGATGCAACCTGCATGAGTGAAGTCTGCAGTGCCTGACATACTTTGTAACACTCATTTCAAGAATGACAACAAGGGTCACAAAATGCTTCGTAAAAACCTTTCATCAGAATGAAATTTGATGCTTTGAAACTCTGCTAAGGGAAAATTATGTGACCACTTAACCTGAAAATAATCATTTTGATGGTACACCACCTTGTAAAAGGGTGAACAGTGTCTCTTTTTGACAGTCACTCTGTGCCCAGATTCGCTTATTTCTGCACTAAGTAGCCTGGGGGAGTGGGCAGGATTGCAGTGAAGAATGATTTATGGAGCTCAGTCCACCAGCTACCTCTGATTTTGGTGTCTCTGGATCATATTTTAAGGAAAGTTCTGTCTGTTTTAGCCTCTGACGTTTTGCCTCAACTGCCTTTGATTTATGGAGTTTCCTGATGTAACCTGCAATTGTATCTGCTGGTTAGCTGATGCTAATTTTTAGCGCTGCAAAAAATGTCTGATCATGCATGTTTACGTCAAACACAACTTTTTAAGACATAAAATTATTATAAAGCTGCCAAGTTTAGTTTGTAGTTATCAGATACATAACATGTGACAATACTGTTGCAGAAACCTTGGCTTTGTATTTACAACAGCCGTGTTGCACTCATGAACTGTGGGGGCGCCAAATCCCAAAATGTTCTATTCAAAATTTCAACCTAATGTTGCTTTAAACACGTAACAAACAATGTAGAGCTTATGATAAATTCATTTCTAAGTCTCCTTTTTTCATTAGCCCCATCAAAACCCAATTAGTAGCCAACTACTTCTGTCTCAGGCTGGCATTTTCACTGTGGGATCCAGTCCTTATCAGCCAAATGGATTGTTTTGCTTGAGGCACACCAACCATATCTGTGGGCGGTTTCCACTTGACAGTTTGACTCTCACTTTAAGGCTATTTCTGAGCCCTTTGGGCACACCAATGTGCTGATAAGCCCATCCATGGGTTTGCTGCTTAGACTCCTGTGAGGGCAGTTCATATGGATTTGATTTGATGAACACGATGGCCTCATTAAAATCTAATTTGGCGGATTGTCTCAGAGGTCTGCAATTGCAAGAATAATAGGTGAGTTGCTCGATGACGCTCCTCAGCATCCCCATCACTGAGCACTGTGAAAGCCTCAGCATGGACTCAAAATACTTTCAAAATGCTTGGATAGAAATGGACAGGAAGCAGGAAGACAGCAAAACATGTGAAAGGCTTATCAAGACAAAGGGTAAAGATTTCTCCTTACAAAGAAAAAAATGGTTTAACTGATCACTGTGCATCACAAAGGTTTGGAAGACTGGCAAAGAAAAAAAGGCAAAGACCATGAATGAAACACACAGGATGACAGTGACTTTCCAACCATCACTTACACCTCTATAAATATAATTTATGCTTATCTGATGACAAGTAAAGCACAAAACATTTGTAAAACCATGGGGAAATAGTAATTTGCAATAAAATTAACCTTTTGTAATCAATTAAAACCATTATTCAAACTGCAACATAAAAATTTATCAACAAGTGTTTCATCTTGCACCAAAACTGAGGCTGATAATCGGTTTGTACTCAACCAAATTCAAATATACTAAAGAAGCAGACTTAAACATTTGATGTTTTCCAAGTAGCAGTTTCCACTTGCAAATGAGGCCTGTTCAGTAACGTTGATGCCCGTGAACATGCTGCACATGCTTGAGTTTGATTAGAAGTACAAATTAAAAAATATATAGTGGCTGCAACTCTACTTTGTTCACAATAAACAGGAAACATTTGTCTAAAAGCAGAGATCTAAGTAAGTGGCACTAAACATATGAAGGAATACTCCAACAGGGACTCTTACCTTGTTATCTATATGTCTTCATGTTGTAGTTGTGGCTGCAAGATTTATGAAGACGAATTAATCGGCGAGTTGAACTTATGACAGAGAAACGACAGCAAGAGACGGACAAATCCAAACAAATGCAGAGCAAAATCTTCCCCCAAAACAGTGGGCTGATATCCGGAAACTGTACTCTGTACTGAAGAGCAGAAATTACAAGCACAGGCTTTTATTCAGGCAGAAAGATCCTCTCCTCTCCCGGGTGCATAATCCAGAGCTGCGCTAACACAGAGACGGATAAACTGCAACGCTTGATGCGGTTCAGAGTAAAGTTTTTTCCAGCCTGCTCTTCGCTTGTCTCCACACACACTACAGAGAGGAGCTGAGTTTTTCCCTGGAGCTGCTGCGCCTCTGATGTCAGCAACAACGTGAGCTCCAGGAAGTAGTGACGCTCTCCGGTGGTGCGTTTCCAAGGCAGCGGCGCCAAACAGTGGGAAGCACCGCCCCCGCGTGGACTACTGGAGTAAGTACACTATCTGCTCCAAATGCCTATCAACTATTCTTTACCATGCAATGAAAAGTACATGGCAACAACACATTAAGGTGACAAAACATCACTGAAGAATCTAATTTACTTGATCACTTATTAAAATGTGCAGGCAAATAGTTTTTTAGCAATTTATTGTAGATAGATAGATAGATAGATAGATAGATAGATAGATAGATAGATAGATAGATAGATAGATAGATAGATAGATAGATATGTCAGACTTGCCACTTACTGAAAAATCTGAATCTACTTTTTAAATGATTTTTTTGAGAGAACATCGCTATAAAATACACCATACATTTTTTCATGTCCATGTGCTTTTTCAGTCTTGCAGTGTAATAAAGCAAAAACTACGATACAGCTGTCATTGGTTTGAGGACAGCCACACAAAAAGATATAACACAAAATTCAAGGATTTAGGTTTGCCAATTTAAAAAAAAAACCCTTGGAAAGAGTACAATGCTGGAATGCATTCATGCATCTCCCCAAGATGCACAAGTAATAAAGATGACAGAATTTGATTTTCACAGCTGATCAGCTGCTGGGGACAGAGATGTTGTCAGATGTTGACTGTCACTCAATGAGCCATCCTTAACAGCAGCCAGATGTTTCAAGTTTTGTTTGAACACAGTAAATCTGCATCTGATTCACCTATAGTATTTGTCAGTGCTGCGCCTGATGGCCAGACTGGCAGGATGGAGTGACTGTAAAGTAAGTGCTTCACACAGTAACAAACGTTCCTCATTAGTGGAGCCACAGTGTCTCTGACTGCTCTGTCTCGATCCCAGAGGATTTATAGTGATTGTGCCTGTCTACCATCAACAGACAGAGCTCCTCCAGCCTCAATTTAATCCAGGGAGAGAGTAAATCATCTATTTAATGTGAATTTATTCTTTAAATACACATATTCTCATCACTGTCAAATACAAATCTACTCTGAACATGATGCACTGTAACTCAGGAAGTGCTTAAACACATCTTAGCAGTATATTCTCCCATCAGACTGCTTTGTAAGCAGGAGAGGAGGCTACCTGTTTACCAAAATTATTTCAAATGGTCACAAAAATGTGACCCCAGGCAGTCCTCTCTCCTCTTTTTTGGCATATTAGACTGATCATCAGAATAACAAACGCTCTGCTGACCTTGGCTCCAGCATTACTCTCCTCAGATTAGTTCCCCACAGCTCTTGTTTTATTGTGATCAGACATGCCCTTGCACTGTGTAAGACTGCTTGAGTGCAATGAATATCAATTGGACATTTGCATCCCTCTGTGGAATTGCAATGCTTGTAGATGCCTGTACTGCTAAACTGTGCTGTAGATGAACTCCACAGGCAGCTGTTATGAACAATAACAGGCTGGGTGTGTGTGTGTGCACATGTGTTTTGTGTTTTCTTTTTTTTTTTTTTTTTTTTGCAGCATCATTTGGGAGAGTGCTGCAGAGAGATTTTGGGTCCCTGGAGAAAAGGAGGATGCCTTTTCAGTCAGTTTTATTAAAAGCAGTCACACTGCTTTCACATTGTGTGGATTAGTTGGACAACAGAGTAAATGTTATGGAGGATATTATTTTGACGTGGCACCTGTCTGTTTGTCATTCTGTGCATCAACCTGTGATTGCAAACAAAGTAACTCATCATGTCTACTTCACAGCACAACCACTTTTCAAATTCACATTTGTATATAAATTCTGCTCTGTCTTTGGAGCACACAGCTGCATAAATATGCAAATTTACAAGAAAATTCATCATATTGCAGCTTCAGTGGGCAGAATTCCTCAAAACTACTTAAAATAATGGTCTTTATATTTACTCATATATTGATTCATGTAAATTCAAGCGTGCTGAAGTGAATTCTGACACAGCAGGTATTGCTTCTGTTGTAATGCACGAACTGACACATGAGTGAATCTCTTGCAGCAGTTCACACACATACATCCTATCACAGCAAACTCAAGCCAAGTGAGGGATGGAGAAGCACCTGTGCCAGCTTGTTGCAGGCCTAAAGTCAAAGCCTTTGTTATGCCAGATTTCCCCTTATGTTATGTGTACTGAGGCAGCCTTTGCCTTCCCTGAAGCACTGGGATAAGCTTTTGTGCATGTGTGCATGTATGGAATCACTACTCATGTTTATCCTTGTGGCTTCTTTTCTACTTTTTATTTTTTTCACTTTGCTAAAAGGGTCTTCAAGAAAAATCCATTTTCCCCTCAGGGTGAACTGTGGCTGAAATCGACCTGCTGGAAATCAATGAGACCTTTGGCAGTTGAGTTAAAACCCTAAAAATAGCAAGGAAGTGGTTTCTTTTTATAGGTCAAATTTTGGAGATTATGAAGGATTTCCTGAGGATAAAGCTGAGATTCCCAGTAGTGAATCCCAAGAGAGGAGACACTGCCATGGGTTATCCTCTCTAGAGTCAGGTGATAACAGCTAAACAAGCAAAAAACACAGAGGCAGAAGGTTTTTGCTACACAGCTACAGAGCTGCTGTTCATGTGTTGGAGGAATACAAGCCTCATTACATATAAACCCACAACGAAAACACATCCAGGATCAGTGATCAAACAGGCTTTCCTAGTATCCATCTCCTGTGTTTTTTTTGATCTGAAAATTGTCTCTAGGGCTTATAGCACAGTGTAAATATCCATGGGAACTGAAATGGGAACTGCTGCTGTCTTCTATTTCCTTGACAGTAGGAAAAGACTTTCATGGTGGTTATTTGTTAGGGAGCATCATAAACATCCGGCTTCACATGCTGCCACCGCAACCCAACCTTGGATTTCCAATAAAAATTAGTTGGATGGATGGATGAATGGATGGACATTTTGCAGAGAAACTCTGTAGACTTCAGCACGGTTTCGATAACTTTATACACACATGCCGACAAAACTAATGCTATGGTGCCTCTGGTACAAACAGCTCTAAGAAACATACATGTAAAGTAGCAGGTGATTTAGTGTTTTTTAAAATACATTTGTCATATCTACTCACATAAATACTTAAATGCACAAATTCTTCTTTAATATGTAAACACTCTGGGTTAGTTTGAGTGACTGTAATGAAATGAGGATCTTATAAATATCTAAGTTCCAACACGTCTCTTGGTGCTTTCCTTTCATTATTAATTGATTTAAAACACAGTTCCAATTTAATAATTTACTGATAAGTAAATGAGCTTTGGCGTAGTTAAGTGTAGTAAAATAACAGAAATCTGACAAATTTTTCCTTATATTTATTTACATTCTTATAAAAAAAAAGGACAGTAAAGGAAGTGACTGAAGGAGAGCAGGATAAAAAATGTGATGTTATGAGGACTTGTGGTTAGACCTGTACACTTCATCAAAGGATCCTGTTCCCTGGAGCTGCAGAGTGAGGGGGGCCTTCACCACAGGAGACTGGATCACCACAACGGCCCTGAACTCTCTCATCTCACTGTAACACATACAACTTAAATACGTTAATATATGTTTTGCCTTTATCCCAATATTATCATAATCCCTGTGTGATATTGTATCAGTGGTTTATTGCCTGGGAGTGAAGCTGATCTGTAGAGACTGGCTGCAGCTGCCGTCGTGAAGCTCCTTGGACCTGAGGATCCCAAAGTTTGGATTCACTCTGAACACATGAGAGTCTCCTTCATCTGACTCTGCACCCCAAACACACACACACACACAGTAAAACACACAGGCACATAGATTAACTGAAAGAAATACAAATCATGACTGACACTGCAGGCATATTTTTAAGAGTGACATCCTTTTCATAACTCTTGCAAATTTGAATATTACTGCATAACAGTAGGCAATGATCTGATGTTAAACTCTCTCATTTTATTTAAACGACTCTGGAAAAGCTCCAAACTGGTTATAGTGAGGAAGAAGTGTCAGACGCTTTCCTACTGCTACATAAAAAAATGAGCAAGGTCAAGTATGTATAATAAAAGGCAATTCAAAGACTGTATGTGCAAAAAATACATATTCCAGATAGTAACCAAGCTGTGTTTAAATTCAAGAGCCAAACAAACCCAAGAGCCGATGTAAAACCTGCAGTTTAAACTACATAAAACAGTTACGTCGTTACCTATAAGTGATTTCCAGTGTATGTGGGGTCCATGGCTGTAAAGTTTGACCGCTGATGTTTGTGTCTGTCCCACATAGCAGAGCCCAAAGTTGATGCTGTCAGCAGACAAACTTATTGTAGCAAGAGCCAAGTGGGCACAGAGAGGCACCGTCTGCACAGAGCAGAGAGGAAATAAATTTACCTACAAACAATTTAACAGTATTTTTCAGTTTTTCTTCCTCATACACTGGTTTTATTGATTCACAGTCTCTGACCTGCATGCTGTTGTTGCTGTAGTGAATCAGGAGGTTTTGCTGAAACTTCATCTTCCTCTGCCCACTAGCACTGTGGATCAGCGTCACCTCAGGAGGGACTTTCTGATCTGTCTGGTCTGCGTGGTCCAGAAGAGAAATGGAGCAGTGGAAGGCAACTTTTACCTGGTATTCACAGAAAAGAGTACAAGAACAAGATAACAGAACAACTTAAAATCAAAAGCCTTCTGCTACTTTATCTATAGTGTAAATCAATGGGTGAATGTTGCTCAAGAGTTAAGAGTTGGTCGCAGGACTGGCAGATTAATCTCTACCTCCTGCTGTCCATATGTCCATGTGTCCTTGGGCAAGACACTGAACACCAAATAGTTTCCCAGTCACTGGAAATGCATGAGCTGGTGCATTCCTATTTTATGGTTCAAGCCAAGTAAATGAAAAAGGTTACATAAGGAAGTGCATCTGGAGTAAAAATGTAGGGTTTCTGGTTAGAGTTTCCAAACCTTTAACAGGAAGCAGTCAAAGTAAGATGAACAGTATATATAATCCAGAACATGACCGCCTCTCTCCTCACCTGCATGCTGTGCTGTGGCTTCAGCACCAGAAAATGACTATCACTAGTAGGTGGGCTGCTGGAGGTGCTTGTCTGAGCTCTTGGCTGCGGCTTGAGCACAAAAAATGGAGGTAGGGTCCCCAGCCTGAAGTGTATGGGCATTTCAGAGCTGTTCTGCAGCTGAAAGGTCTGTGTGATGTCAAATTCACGCACTGAGGGCTACAGAAAAAAGCAACCAGAAAAACAACATCTGAACATGGCTGATCAGAAATACTGTCCACACTTTAGATCAAAACCTTGCACTTCAGTATGTATGATTAGTTGTGTTTGATTTTTTCAGCCAACCTCCTCTGATTCAGCTTTTAGTAAATCACCGACTGAGGCATGAAACTCCAGCACCCGCCCGTCCTCCTCCATCTGCACTAACAGCCTGCAGCAACAGAGTGCCAAGAAGAAGATATGCAACTTAATCAGACCACCCCTGAGCTGCTCTTGCTTAACCTCAGCTAATTTCAATTTAGGGAACATAAATTGAATTGGATGCATTGGTTCTGAGGACATAAATAGTGTGAATGTAATTGCTCACACTGCAGGTTTAACGACTGCTAGTAGATCCATTCTGACAGGCTCCAAATCCAAACCCTGAGCTCTTCCAACTTTGCCAGGGACGCAGGCAGCCATCTGTAAACACACACAGCACAATGATAAGGGAATTCAGGGTGCGTCGGAGTCATCAACTGGCTGTATTTTTCAGGATTTCAGATTCACTGTTTAGTGGATTGAGCTTCTCACCTCAGAGTCCAGACTCATGAAGCCCAGAGCTGAACCCACACATCTGGACTCACAAACTCCCTCAAAAAGAGTCAAAGGAGTGAAAGATACATGGATTGTGCAGCTGCCCTTTGCTGGAATAACCTTGAGACAAACACCAGGAAGAAATCCACCATAATTTATAAGGCTAAAAGCAGTGTTTGAGAGGTAAAATGGATGTATATGGCTGAAATCAAATCTACATACAATTTGCTGAGGTGTGATGCAGTATGGGTAATCTGAGAGGTTGCCCACATGGGGCCTGATGTGGGCAGAGAAGAGTTTTTTCTTTGCAGGAGAGGGATAGAGACAGGTTTCTTGTTCTTCACTGTCATCCTCAAATGTACCATCCTCCTCCTCCTCCTCCTGAAATCCAGACATTTAAGTTTAAAGCCCATCGTAACCACAGGGATTTCCCAGAGGCAATGTCATAAGCCGTTAAAGTTTACGTCTGTGTATCTGTGCTGAGATGATAAACGCACTCACAGTTGTGCTTTGGAGGGAGGTGCTCGTTCCCTCAGAGTCTGGGGTCTCATTTCTCTCCCAGGCAGTTTGAATGCTCCTATTAGAAATCCTCAGTGCTCCACTCAACACCTCATTGCCATCGGCATCTTTAAGTGGGAAAGCCTCTCCATATGCCACCACGAGATCCACCAGTTTACGGTCATTAGGGTCTACATTATATGTTTGCCAGTCCATGCGAATATCTGGCAGCATATAAAGGTTTAGATGAGATAATCTGATTAATTCTTAGATTAAGAAAAATGACAGGTGAGAGCAGTTGCAGTTAACTAATAGACTAATAGATAAACTCATTTTCCGTTGGGGCAGTGAAGCTCAGGAATTTACTTGCCACTTAATTAAAATAAAATTTATGAACCGATCAATAAAAGCAATATCATAGTTGATGCACAATCAATGTGAAAAGAAACCTTTAAAATTCTATCAATAACAGGACCTTATCTCAGAAAACAAGCAAACATTACACATCATTCATAAGTTTACAGCTGTGGGAACTAATGACCTTGTAAATCCGTCTATGGAGCTCACTTTTTAGACCACAATGCCAAACTTGGGATGACTTTCATTCTGAGGTCATATTATCTCCACTAATAAGGTCTCTAATGAATAGTGACTAAAAACAACTATAAAAAGCCATTTTATGAGTAATGTTAGAAAATTTAACACTTGAATCTCACAATATCATATTTTTAATTCTGTACAAATTTTCAAAAACCCTGTATTAAATTTCAAATGACGGTCTGCATGCAGAGACATGTGGCGGTGCCCATAAACCTTGTGTTGTAATGTGTATCGCATTGCCAGATACTTGCCAAGACACAGCCCAGGTTTACTATACACTTGTTGTTGAACCGGTTTCTTATGAGTAAACTTACCAAACATGGTGGGGTTGTTGATGCGAAGAGAGCGAGACACTGTGTCACCTCCAGATGAATGAGTGCCAAACCTAGTGATGCAAACAGGAATGTCAAACCAATGGAAATAATACATTATTCAAAAACACACTAATAACAGATTTAACAGGAGGAATGGACAGTGGTACAGACTGTATGATTGGTCCCTGGTTTTGGTCATCTGGGCGTGGGCCTGTCATTTGGAAGTAGAGTGGGCAGCCTTTTACCGTCATCTGCATGGGAATGAGCACAGGCTCGAGGTCCCCCACCTGCAGAAGGAAAATTACATTCCAACATTATTCATTAGTTTACAAAAAATGTAGAGGATTCAAATGAAAATAATTATGCTTGTTATCTAACCCTGAAACATCTGCTACATACAGATTTTTAGCATCATACTTTGCATATGAGGTGATCTCTGTATTCCCCCCACATTTCAGTGTAGGCAGTGACGTCCACCGTCTGAGTCTCGAAAGGTCCCAGCATCCCACTCTCTGGTGAAACAAAGAAAGCTGCACCTTTCCCATGAGCCAACAGGCTGTTCACGAACTCTGCCAACAGATACAGTAATATAGTCAGAGTCTGAAGTGTATATACTCAATCTGCTTACTTTTAAAAAGTGTGTACACCCACCCTCATGTGCTTTCTCTTCCACTTTCCTTGCTTGGATCGAGTGAAGCGGCTTCTTGATGTACGTGAATCTGAAATTTAAAAAAGCAGCCCCTGTCACATCTGCAGGACAGTAAAGTTCTTCTTTGATCCATTATTCAGGTCAGCAACTGAGCTCTCTTACCTTTTCTCTGACTGGTCATTTGGCTTTGAGGCACGGCAGGTGAAATACTCTGCCTCAATGGTGAAAGAAGCAGGGATAGCAGTTTGATTGGTTATCAGAAACTGCTTGGTAACAGCTTTCTTCAAGATGACATCATCGCCAAAGTCAAGTAACAGTGACGAGGGGGTCTCATCATCTCCAGAGCTAAAAGCAAAGAACAGCAGTCATAGTTTGAGTCATTTTATCAGTCTGACAATTATGTTATAAAATCCATGGAGCTGGATAATGGATTGTAAACCAGATTACTACCAAACACCAGGCAGGGAGTAGGACACACTCAGTTTCTTGGTGTTGGAAGTCTTTATGCGAAGAACAAGAGGAGAGTTCATCTCCTGAACCTCACAGAGAGCAGCCACCTCACTCAGCTCCAGCTGGACAATGAGACAAACAACTTTAACTATCATGAAAAATACGTTCTTATAGAGTCTGTACATCTCCTAGCCAGTTGTATGCTTTGCCTCCTTCACTCCCACATACTCAGAGGTGTGAAGTCATGTGATTTTCCGGTGTACTTACATCTGTGTGAGAGATAAAGTTGACTGTGATCTCCATGCTGGTGTTGGGCCCCAGAGTCCCAGAGGAAGGGTCAAAACTGACTGTGCATAGTTTAGCTTGTTTACCCTGGAGCTGAGCCTGGTGGGAAAAATGAAAATAAAGCACATCAAGTACTACTTTAGCTGTTAAATTAGGATTGTTTTGATACTGATACCAGTATTTGGTGATAAAATGTTAAAAAGTAGTGATTTAAGCATACCATCCAGCTGAAGTGTGAGGGCAACAGGGTCTGGTTAAACAGAGTGACGGTTGACTTGGCAGGAACTCCGATATAGAGTTCAGAGAGGAGCAGCTCACAGTTTAACAGACACACCTGAGGAGACTGAACATCTGCTCGCACTGAAAGGTGACTGCAGCGAACACACAGGTAGTGTTAGTTGTTATCAGCAGGATGCTGTCACTGACATCATTAAGCTCCAGCTGCCTTCAAATACAATGCTTGATTAAGTGTTTACACCTGAAGGGAAACGTTTCAGAGAGGAACAGTGAAGTTTTAAACTTTCTTACCATCCTGTTCCGTTCTTCACTGTCAGCTCCAGCTCTGTTTCATATCGCTGAGAGAAACGAGGCATAAATAGCACATCCACACTGCAACACGCAAAAGGGGGCAGCACACCTCTGCATGGCTCCACTAAGATCTAAGCAACAGAGATTATTGAGGATGTAATAAATGTATAAACATAAGCTGCATCTTTCATGTTATTTTTATTCACAGATGTGTTGCTATATTGGTGCATTGCACAGTACCTGTGTGTCTTGGTGATCCTGCTTCTCCATCAGCATCCAGGAGGCCTCCAGCTGGGTGATATTGGAGAGGAGCAGCGTGGTCTGTGTCTGCTCCCCAAGCTTCAGGAGCCCAAAGTCCACACTGGGCACCCTGAGTGTCACTATGGGACCCTAATCACATGATCAGCATGAAGAGGTCACAGATTATACTCCAGGAGTGTCACAATGACAAGTTATAAATGTGAAACACGGATGCATTTTGTGAAGATGCTTAATATGATGTTTTTGTAATTTTTTCCTACCTTAAAAGAGACTTCTACTGCCAAAGTGACAGGCTCATGACGGTGCTCTATGTGGCAAACCACACTGGTTACAAGTTTCTCTGGTTTCCCTCCAGTCACAATCAGGTCGAAATCAAAACACTCGTTTTCCTCTGAAGAATCAATCAATAAATCAACTCTTTGAAATATTTTACAATATATGTACAAATTCAATTAAATCTAATTTAAGGAGGATCCATCTCTGTTTTCCAACACTATACTGTGTTACAAACCTATTCTACCAGTAGAGGGCTCTACTTCTATTATGTGACTGCTGCTGCTCATTCTCTCCCATTGAAAAAAGATGCAGGTTTTGCTGTGGTTCCACATCTGGTACACAGAAAACAAATTCCATGAATAGCTGTTATTGTGGCACAAAATGACTCGATAGAAATTTGTCAGCATGAGGGAAAAGTGCCTTAAAAAACCTTAAAAGGCCTGCGGGTGGTTGTGCAAATAAAAACCTCTCCAGGGATCACAACAGCATAGGGCTCCAGTAGGACCTGGTATGGCTTTGTTGACCCCTTGACCTCTATCTCCATGACGATGACGTCACTCACCTTAGAACCTGCTCGTACAGGCTGAAGGATGCTGGATTCCCCAAACATACAGAAACCAACACACACTTAGCTAGATGAAAGGTATACCAGAGGAGCTTCTGTTTAGTAAACCTCACGTATGATGACAGAGGTCTTTGTGTATGGTGATATTTTTACATGTTAATATTTACAGTAGACACCACATGGTTGAATAAAGGAACAGGAACTTTACCCATTGTCACTGGGCTCTGGTGGCAACTGGGGGACGTCCCTCAGGACTAAGTGACAGACACTGTGGTAATCCTTCAGCTGGAGAAAAGGTTTTGAATGGGATAATTGAAATGTTTTTTTTCTGGCACATACTCTTCTCTGAAGTGGAGCTTTTAAAAATAAGACTCAAAATGTAAGAAATAATATGCAGCCAGCGATATAATAAATCCCTGATTCTCTTGTTATGTCTCTGTACCTCTTTAGGACAAAAAGATAACAGGAACTCTTCCTCCTGACAGGGTGACAGTACTCCAGTTAGGGGCCTGATGTGGAAAACATCGTCTGTGGCCAGGTGGTACTGGATATGGGAGGGCTCTGGGGTTTCCCCTGGAAGCAGAGGGCGCAGGTTGGGTTTCATGATCTGCCAGTGGAAAGGCAGCTCCAAGTGGCTTCAGCCCCAGAGAGAGAGAGAGAAAGAGAAAGACAGATTTATCTAATGTGATATATTTAATGTTTCCTAAAGGGGAGATGTTTCTACTTGGGCACAGCACCAGGCTGATGATGGAGTAGCAGCCCTTGTTCTTGCAGTTAATGTATTTAGTTTCTTAATCCCAGGACACTTAAACAATGTGAATGCTGCCAACACTCGGGCTTGAATCCCAGTGCTCCACTTTTAGAGTGGTTTCCTTTCTCACAATGATTTCTGAGGCCAAATAAAGCACAAGGTGTTAGATGATGTTGCTGAGAGGTATGAGGTTAAAAATGTGAAAAACATGATACTGTTTTGTCATTTTGTACTTTTCAGCAATGATATATGAAGGTGTGAGGCTTACACATTGTTTCTAATGATGAGTCTCTTCTCCTGCACAGATTGAGGATTACATGGGCTGAAACGGACAAAGTGCTCTGCAGTGAGGTCATGAATTTCTCCCACTACAGGCGGCTCCTTCTTTCCAGTCACGGACACAAGCTCAAGTGCGATCAGCTGGCCCTCACCTGCGTAACACATACAATATAGACATGAGGCAGGGAGGTCAGCATCCAAAGAAGTATTTCACAGAATCGTTTTTTTTTATAGACCAAGCTCAGAGAAAGTTCTCTGATCATGAAAAGGTTCACCTTCGATTGAAATGTCTTTCACCTGGCAGTTGTCGCACACCACAGTGAAAACCTGACAGCTCCTCTCAGCCGTGGTGGGAAAGAAAACCACCTGCAATCACACACATACACAAAATAGAGATATTTAAAAATACAGATTTTTTTGAGGAATTGCATCTACATGGTATTGTATACTGCTTTATTTATATTGACCTCCACAGCAGACTCACCTCCACCACAGTGGCCTCTCCTGGCTGCAGCACAAAAAGTGACGGGCTCACAGCAAAGGGTGGCTGCTCAGAGAAGTAGGTTCTTACCACAGACTATATAAAAAAGGAAAAAATAGAAGACCCGTCAAACACATGGAGGATTTTTTTTTGACAATGTAAAGAATAAGTAGAATAAATATCTTATCCTAAGTATGTAAGTATGTGTCATAGATTTCTACCCTGAGGTTTGAAGCTGGCCACTGGTTCTTGGGGATGATGCAAAAAGTCCCTGCGCTGAGACCAATATTTTGGCACGGGAACTCAACAAACTTTACTCCTCCAATCAAACAAGGACCACAGTCCAGAACTCTTGGTACTGCTCAATAACCAGGGGAAAACATATGGAGCGCATTGTTAAGTAAAGTACACAGAAGAGCATAACAGTCACAAAAGGTTGGTAGATTACAATGAGACTCACACGTAAGTACTGGGGGGGGTCGTCTGGCTGCGATGGGCACCACAAGTAGGGGTTCAACTTGGGTCTCAACCACAATGAAGTCGTCATAGTCTCCTAGGGAGTCTGGAGCAAAGCGCACTGTGTACTTACAGCTCATCCCTGGGGCAACAATGCCACCCTCACCGGGGAATCGCCCTGCAAAAACATAGATGAAGATCGATCCCTTCTGCCATTGCTTATACAAATACATTCATTTTTATGCTATCTAACTTCTTAAACTTCAATGTTCTATGTAGCAGAGGTTGCTTTATACAGACAGGGTTGCAACAGCAACAGAGGAACACAAAAACAATGTTGGTAATACAGAGAAGTATGACTATATTTGTCAAAACACTCTGGCATTCCTTTTAAATTAAGTCACTGACAATTGGCACATTTTATGATTTCATCACTATGAACAGGAGCAAGTAAAAGAAGGCTGTATAAGCCAATCAGAACAAAGGACAGAGCTTACCTAAGCCAATTGAAAAGTAAGGAGTGGTAGGAGGGATGACTCTGACATGACGGCTTGCAGAAGTCAAGTTTTTCAGCTCCAGTGTGGTCTAGAACAGGACGGGGCATGTTAGTGCACAACATCTCTTTGACAAACAATTCGTAGTCTTGGATGTTGTGATTTTTTTTTTTCTATAGAATTGTTCTGCACAAGTCACTGAGCTTCTCAAACATACCTCATAAACTTGGCCAACGCTGTATTCAGTGAAAACCACCACTGAGGGCCTTGCTAGGAAGACTGGGACAGGATCATCGGTGGGGCTTAAAAGCAAAAAGAGCACCAAAACAACATCTGAGCATTCTGTGTTGTTTTTAACACAGCCAGTTTCACAGGAAGTTAGCTGGGTAACTTGCCAACACTGCCGGTTCTAGACTCTACATCTACAAAACCACAAAGGAAACATTTTTGTAACGGTCGCCATCTTCTGAAGATGAAACAGTTTATTGACTTCTGGTTGGATCAAAGCTTGAGGTGCACTAATGTGAGTGAAGCAGGGGGGGTTTATTGTTTAAGGATGCTTTCAACCAAAACTGTCAAACTAACTTTTCTACTGTTACATTTATGTTCACCAGCATCCACAGACTGTGAACAGTAACCTAAAATTAAACAGTATCATGCACTTATACACATACATATGGTGGCCAAGAGAGCTCCAAGGACTACAACTTAAAAAGCATTTGCAGAGAGACTAATTATAATACACAGATACAGAAATTATGCACATTACAGCACAAACTGTCTGGTACCCTAAAAAATGATGTATGCTTTGGACACACTCTGCATGCATATGTACACAGTTAATGCTGTATTATTTAATATATTGCTGCTGCTTATTAATTATTCAACTTACAGTCAGACAGGTTGCAGAGTTGCAACACTAAGCACATAGATCTTGCTTACAAAACAGAAGCGAAATGTTTCTTATATAGTCTCCCACTGTGGTTTTATCCACAGGCAAAATATGAGTCAGTCATGCAGGATGTGTCTTGTTTCACATTCAGATGGGCTTCTCTGATCTGTGCTTGTGTCAAAATGCATTCGACAAGTTTGCCAAGAATCAATCTGTATGCTAATGTAGGTGACCCAGGCCTGATTTGATTAAGAATGTAATTCCATAATCAGAAGGCAAAAACTTCTTTTGTCTGGAGGTTTTTTAGTATAATTGGTGGGATAATCAACTCTGATGTCTTGGGGGTTTGCTAGGGTGAATTAATTATGAGTATAGGAACTACTTCTGAAGATGAATGAATATAGTGTTACTGGGCGCACACAATGTCTCTGTACATAATGAGGCATATGTAATGTATAACTGCAAACCTGACATAAAATATTTCTACCCACAATATCAAGTGACAGTGACTTGTTAAAGGCTTTGATGCTTCTGTTTGCTGACTTGATTTAACCTGCACATCATTATTGAAGTAATATAATAAAACATTGAAGAAACACAGGCCGGCATGTGTACTCTACAATGTAAAATACGATGAATGAAGAGTATCAAGTTACTCATTTCTTGCAGCACAAAAGATGCTCTGCTTTTTGCACTGATGTAAAAGGCACTCGTGTTTGCATTTAATATCAAAGAGGCATTGTCTGACCTGAGCCTCCTGTATTTTATCAGCTATGGTCTATACAAGATTTTCATATGTGACCCACTATATCAGTGTTCTGTCATTTTATATTTGTCGCCTTATAAGCTTTTATTGTGAAATGATGAAAAGAGACCTGACACTCAACAGATTTCAGGTACCTTTGCTCCTCCATCCCTTTCCTCACATGTTCCATCTTCCCCACTTTGGTTCTGGGCCAGATGAGAGATGTGCCACCCTGCTGTGAGTTTGGAGGCAGGAAGCGGGGGTTGCATAGGAAGTTGTGTCGATCTTTCAGCTTCTGAAGAACATCCAATCCCTCTGCCCGCTCCTTTGCACTCGGCTCATCCTTCCACTTTGGTCTGGGTTGGGTTTGGTTCAGCTTCTGATATATATTGACAGAGTTTTATGACGTTTAAAGTACACTGATGTAATAAGGTCTCCCTCCTTCCCAGAGGAACTCAAGCTTGCCAAATCAGAATGATCATTTACATCGGTTTTCAAAACACAGGGAATGCCTTTTCATAAGGCCCCTTCAATGTCCTGTTTCATCCTGTTTTCTTCTTTCTCAGGTAATTATCTACTCATGTAAATTGAAGGCATCAAAAGTTTAGATTCTACTGGCAAAAACAGTGTACGAATTAATGGATTATGAGCTTCTGTCTCCTCACCTCCTTGAGAGTTTTCTTCCTCTTTGAGGTACATGATCTGGATTCGAGGGTCAGACTGAGATCTGACTCATTAATTTCTGACACCATCTTTTTTGGACTGGGAATCAGAGTATAACCATCATCCTGTGGCTCCCTAGACACGTGCATGGTGTAGGCGATGGTGGGTTTGGCAGGATTGGATTTTACTAACAGGAACAGGAAAAGAATAATGATGAGCCAAAAGACACAGATCATTAATAATTTAAGACGAGTGAGTCCCAAAGAGGATCATGTACTTGCTGCTGGTGGTTCCACTCTTGGTTTTTGTGTAGCTAAATAGTCCTGGGGGGAAATCAAGTTGTTCATTTTGAGAAGATCGTTGTCTACACACCAGGAAAAGGCTGATTTGACTGAAAATAGACACAAGAAATAACACTAAGTGAAGAATGTTACAACACCACTGCTTTAATCAAAGTAAATAAATGGAGATGTACTGCAGCAGAAAGCATAGTGTGCAGTTCAGTGAAACAGCAAAGCAGTTTAATATAACATTTTATATCAGTCCATGACAGTCCATCTCACCTGTAAGGATGCCACTGTGATCATAAGCATCACCAATCTTCTCTTTCAGTTTCTCATACGCCTGGCTTTCTGTGGCAGCAGCCTGAGCTCTGGCATGAATTATGTGCCTTTCCAGCATGTCTGCCTCCTTTATACACCGACTGTATTCAGAATGAGCCTATATGTTGGACAAAAGATTAGATAAGAATAATATAGACCAGTGTGATTGTCATATATGCATGTGGTACATATTTGCTTTATTTGCAACAGTGCTGTCACCTGTTGAAGCTCCTCAACATATCTGTCATGATAGCTGCTTTGTCCCTTCTTTGTCTTAATGAGGTTGGCCAACGTGTCTTTCCCAATGATGTCTTTAGTGTAAAGATCCTTGAAAGTGCTTGCTAATACATGAGAAATGTCCTAATTAACAAAAAAGGAGAAGGTTTACAATGTGAGGTAAGTATGTATGATGTTAAGTTAAGATGGCTGTATACCTAGAAGGTATTCGTTACCTGTGACTTTCCCGATGCGGGTTTGTGGCTGTTCACAGACGGCTCAAACTGCGATATTTTTCTTGTCTCTTGTTCTTCCAGCATGGTACAGATTTAATTACCCACTCGTTAAGCTGATAATGAATGTTTTATTTTCTAAGCTGCTATGCTAACGAGTTAGCGAAAGCAGTGTAAGTCACATTTGACTTTAAGACCTTTGAGTTCCTTTTTCACGTAAAGTAAGCGTTGTCACACAGACAGATATGAGCGTAAGAAAGACAAGTATCACGGATTATTTACCGTACAAATATAAACACAGCACATAAACTATCTTAAACAGTTGTTTGAAGTCAATTTAGTTGAAAACCGTTTATGTTGCTAGCTGATTTCCGCCATATTTGTGTACATGTGGTTGCCATAGCAACAGTCCATCGGCTCTTGGACACGAGGAAGGAAATAACAGGAAAAAGAACAGTCAACAGTTTCCCCAGAAAACAAACAAACAAGCACATTTTTATGACCACAAAGCATTTGATTTAGTACATTTTCACTGTTGTTGAGGCAGTTCCAACTGCATATTTGTAATATGCCTTTTCTGACGTTTTTTACACGAAGCCAGTAACTCTCTCTCTCTCTCTCTCTCTCTCTCTCTCTCTCTCTCTCTCTCTCTCTCTATATATATATATATATATATATATAT
>JAPZDV010000013.1:8787555-8800567 GCA_029814665.1 Acanthurus lineatus
CTGTAGTCTGGTGGTACGGCAGCGGATACTTCTGTATCTTTTGCCTGACGGCAGCAGGGTGAACAGGCTGTGGCTGGAGTGGGTGTTGTCTTTTAGTATCCTTTTTGCTCTGTGCAGGCACCTCAGACCAAAAAAAAAAAAAAAAACACTTACTATATTGTCATATAAGTTGTGGCATTTTCTGTGTTACCTATATGACTTATTTTTTATTAAGTACTGTCCCACAATACTTACAAACAGACACTGAAAATGTACATGTAAGGATGGTTTTAGTAGATTGTGTCATGCAAAGTCTTGAGGAGCCTCATGCAAAAAGGTTAGTTCCTACATAGAGACTAAGGCTTTTAAAACACATACTGAACTCAATGTTTTGTCTTGTTTAGGAGGCCACTACTTCAATACTTGACTGTGCTGATCAGCTCATGTGGGGATTCAAATTGGACTCTCAAAGAGGCAATTGTTGGGCCCCCTTTGTAGCGCCTCGTGCTTTGCCAGACAGAGTTGTTTTAGAGCTGTTTTTTTTCACAACACTTGCCCTAGCATGAGAGTTCAGAACGAGCTGGCAGACACTGATAATAGAGAGACACAAAGAGGGATCTGTCTCCACCCTCATATATTACATTCTGACAATGAACAGGAGCTTCCAATGCACAAATGCTATTTGCCCACTACTGCTTTAATGTCCCCTACAACTACACCAAAAATTCCAAGAATTCTTTGATTATTTACAAGTGGTCCAGAAGAGTGTTTCTGTGTTTACACAAGATGGGTTAGGTGTTCACAACAACCAACACCTTATTTTCTCATTAAGTTTTGCACTGTTGCTTTAACACATATTTCAGTTTGAATCAACACACAGCCAAATATAGAGCTGACATTCAAGCAACCAACCTTTAGCTGCTGCAGGTAGGTATTACAATAATGATTACGTGATGGTAGACATCGCACACTCTGTGACACATTACAGTGTGAAAGGTAGATGGGAGAGGCCCGAGCATGCCTGAGACTGTTAATAGTAAGTCTGTACCAGAGCAGGGCAACACCCTAAAAAAAAAAATCAAATCAATCTTTTAAGAGCTTAAATACCATAAAACACTTGATAGAGCAGGGCTTCATGCAACTTTATCTTATCAGGATTTAAGTGTTTATTTCCAGGCTGTGCTGATGTACTTCCACCCAAATGTGTAGTTTCCAGTGACAGGGAGCTGAATGAGACTCAAAGAAGAAAGCTCAGTGTTGTACCCGTCAAACCGGTGTTGGAGTGGGTGTGGACTGAGGGCGCATAAGAGCCTGATGGGTTGGTATGAACTGCGCACTGTGTGGGTCGGAGCAGATGGGGACTCATTAGATATTTAACAATCTACAGGACCAATACACAAGGTTTTATGGTTGTGATAAATCCTATTATATAGCAGACACTACTCTGGTGAAGAGAGAGAGGACTTTCACTCGGCGCATGTTGGTTTATTTTGACTCAGTTTACAATGGAGCGGAATGGCACGGCCGGGAGGCATGGTGAGTAGATGTGTGGAGACGCACAGATTTTAGATTTACTATTTAAATGCACTACAACTTTATCCCAGATCTTTAATGTTTAAGTGTTCTCCATTCAGGATGAAATAAGTGATATTTTCTCTGAAAATCAAGCGAGGGTGTGTATGAAAGAGTTGCCGAGAAGTTTTTACAATGGAAAAGAAGAAAAAGAGCATTACTTCATATCTGATTTTTAGTTTTATGCTTTCGGGATAAGGGTCAGACAAAATAGGTTCCTAACTTATGGACTGTCCGATTGGTCGCCACTGACATATCAGATTATCGTTTTGTCCTTCATTTACTGCAAAAGATGCTCGGGTTGGGGGCACCGGTTTGTTTTGGTGACATCTGTATTTTTCCAAGATGATATCACGTTTCACACAATAGCAGAATACCAAAAATATGCAGGTGTCACGTGTGTCCACAGGGTGCTTTTTTGGTGTGGTTGTGATGGTTGACTTGCAAATTATTCAAGGAGACAAGTAAAGCAGATGTTTCATAATCAACCTCAGACAACACGGAAACGTTTTAGTCGAGTGTCAAATGTCTCGAGAGCAGAAAACCAAAAAGTTTACATGGACATTCAAATCCAGGTTTCAATGTCATACATGTCCACCAGGGGATGGCGCTATTTCACAGCTCATTGAAGATTCACAAGCATGACAAGATTTACAGTCCAGACTTCCTTTTTTTAGATTTTAATGACAATGTTTAGAGGTAAATACAATACTGCTATCTGTGCAGCCAAGACAGCACCAAAATACTTTACAACGAGACAATGCAGCGTGCATTTAAAGTCATCATGTAGTCCATTCTGAAAGCAGTGGGAAACATCCCGGTTGTTGCTACAAAGCACTAAGATTGACAGTAATTTTCTAAAAATCTTGAGCCAGTCAAAGGCGTCTTCATTCAGTGATGTTTATTTTTTTTAATACCAATGAGATTTTCAAGGTGAGGCTACATTACCTTCAAGAGCGGACAGATACTCCAATAGTTTAAAGTCCTCACCAGGCTGTGCACAGGGAATATAACAGTGTAATAGATGAGTTTAGACCCGCCCCATGAGGGGGGGAACTACGTGGTGCCTACTTCTCGTCCACAGCGAGTACAGACCAAACACCGACAGGACATTTTAATTTTTTTTTGTTTTTTTTTAAAAGAAAAGTTCATCTTCAATGTCTTGTCTAAAAAGTCCGAAAAGGACAAAATCCGAGGAGTTGATTTCTCAGGAGCATGCGAGGAAAGTTGCGCAGGAGAATGGAAAACGCCTAGGTGAGTCCCCCCCCAAAAGGTGCAAATGTGCCTCAGTTTACGTGCCGAGCGGCAGCATGACGCGCGCACGGGTTATTTTGCCAACAAACACACAGACACGCACACACACTTATGTTTAGATAGCCAGGATTAATCTTGTCGACATAAATCACTGATCATGTGTTTCCTTGCAATGAAACTCGCCTGTTTGTGTTGCTGGTGGCATGCAGTGTAATGAAGAGGCTTTCTGTAGGCACCCTTACTGCCTGGAGCGATGAATTCTTTCTTTATGCTATTATAAGAACCCAGAAGAGGGAGAGGAATATTACTTGTCCTTTGCTGACTGTCGGTAAAGGTAAAAACACAGGAAGGCGTTAAAACCTTTAGGACAACTTAAGGCACGGAGGGAAACTACTCTGTGGTGTTTTAAGTCATTCTGTGACATCTGACTCTCATTTGTCTCATTTAACTCAACTTGGCAATAGAGTTTCATGGTTTATTTGTCATTTTGAAAGATTGCACAGCAGTGCTGTACAAAGCAAACTGTTAAAAGGCTTTCCAAAGGCATGATACATTGATTCTGGCTTTTGTGTACAAGTCAAAATTTTATTATTGCATCAACTTGTTGGACAATCTTGCTTTGTTTACGTCGATCTTAAGTGTTTAGCATTTATACATGAGTCATAGTGCATCTGTCCTTGTGACACGTTTCAGCAAATCTCAAACCACAGTTTATTTAAATACTCCAAAACAAAAATGCAGATTCATTTTGTACCTTAAGACAAGACAGCAACTCCCACGCAGCTTGTGTGTGAACCCTTATCATTACCTCACTATGGCTCCCTGTTATTTCACCTTAATTCTTGTTGTCTTCTTGCCCTAGCTTGTCTCAGAGGGTGTAGGCAGCATTACTGAGGTTTCAAGATTATTTCTTATCCAGCCTGGCGTCTGAAACTGATTGCTTGGCAAAAAAGGGAAAAGAAAACTCCCACAAACATCGTCCAAATGCACTGTATGACTCACTTCGTATGATTTTGGGAAGTGTTACGAGTCATACACATATTTATGGCTGTTCTCTTTTTATGACATAAAGCCGCTGTGTGCACCTCATCCTCGCGGAAAAGTAGATTACAAGAAAAAAGGGGAATGACAAACAAGTAGAAGCTTAAGCCGCCAACAGAAAGCCTGACTGAGCAGAGGCTGTGTTGAAGCTGTAGAGCTGCTTTGCTGAAGTCCTCCTCCCTACATGCAGGGAGGCCAAAAGCTCATAAACAACCACTGTGAGTTTGTGGTGAGATCTGGGGTAAAAAATGTCTGTAATGCTGTGGTCCTGCCCACGACCCTGACACAGTCCCAGCTGGGTCGTAGTGAGCAGTTATCCTCAAATACCCTGTGAGGAGACACATTTATACACAACTGCTCTGTGTTACATTCATCGACCATTTCCATTCCGAGAAAGCTGCACGTAATGTTAAGTCCAACTCGTGTGCATTGACAAACACCAGCATTACCTCACATCTGCACAGGTGGAAAACAAATAAATGTTGCCTTGCCAACATCGTCCTGTGAGCTTATTGTGGTTTAAAGCTGTGCATCAATTATGAATCATCCTTTCAACAGACGTCACACACCCTTCTTTGAATGATAAGGCACAGCTCAGCTGTTGAGAAATGCTGTTGAGAAATGAAACGCTGTACTGTACACTGCTGAGCGCACCATGACTGTGACAAGATTACACTCCTTTCAGCTGACTATGCTCAGATCTCTATCTTCAAAGTACAAGTGTCTGTTACAGACAAAGTTAATAATTAGTACAGATTAAAAGATACTGAAAAATCGAATATGTTTTATCTGCATTTAGTGTGATATCAGCCAGAAAAACAATTTAATGGTATATGGACTGCACTTGTATAAGGCTTTCATAGTGTATTAAACACTGAATGTGCTTTACATTCACACATTTACAGACACATTAGCACACTTGCACACACACCCAGCTTTATGGCAGTGCATGGAGAATCCCTCCCGAAGGAAATGGAAGGCTGTCGGTCTGAAGCTTATCAACACATTTTCTCTTTATAACACACTCATACTTTCCCTTGCTAGAGCAATTAGATTAAAGATTATCTAAGTTTATCAGCTTTGTGTCTGATCTCTCTCCACCCTTGCCCCTCCTGCAGGTTTGGAGGGCGATGCAGACCTGCAGTTTCTGCTGATCGGCGGGGAGCTGCTCAAGATTCGCTCGAGCTCCTGGAAGAAGAGCCGCTTCTTCAAGCTGCAGGAAGACTGCAAGACATTTTGGCATGAATCCCACAAAACATTCAAGCGAAACCAGACCTGTGAGTGTCGTTTGCTGCTGGGTTACATGTGTTTGCATAATTTTTTTTATTTAAATATACAAAAAATGTGGAGAAGCTCTATAAAACACCCCTTCCTCTGAATTCTGAACCTTATTTTACTTGGACCAGTTCATCCCACTGTCATTATGAACAATACATCCTTCTACTATTATTCTGTCAACTCAGAGTTCTTCCTTCACCTCTCAACAATAGCTTGTTGCTGTACACACAAACACACCCTTCAAATCCCACTTGTGCTCCAAAATACTTGAGAAGTGGTGGTCAAATGGAAATGACTGATACTGCTGCCAAAGACAGACTGGAAAATACTAGTGTGAGTCCTGACTATATTTATGGCCACGCGTGTGTGTAAGAAAGATTATTTTCCTCTGATATCTGGTTCAGTGAGCCACTGTCAGGGTGTGCATGTATGTATACGTCGTCTGGGCCTCTGTTAGCTCTGATCTATCTCCCAACCCAGAGACGGCTGCTGCTACCAGGCCTGATAACCTCTGCCCAGAGCCTGAGCCCAGAACAAACACTGAGCCAGAGCAGTGTGCTTTATTTTCCTCATAAAGACTCAGTAGATACACACACACAGGTGATAGCGAACGATGCAGTGAATGACCATTTGTGTCAAAGCTGCTTTTTAAATATGACCAAACTGGCCTAGAGATGGGCTTTGCCTTAACAGGCATTTCCTTGTTTACGGAAATAAGCTCGCATGTTTTATTACTTTCCTGTGGGCTTTAGCAAACCACATTTACCAGACAGCTGTAGAGAGCTTTGACGTGAGGTAAGAGAGTGTGTGAAGACAGCACATAGTGTCTGAACCACTTTGTTGTATGAGATAGTTCTGCTGCCATACAGTTGTGCATTTAGCTTGTTATCAGTTTTAGTCCAATAATATGGAGTCTGTTGCTGTTTACATTGGTTGTTTACACGGGACCCCTGCATGTCTGTCTCTGGCTTTGAAACGGATCCCTGCTCTGTTGCTCTTGCTGACCTGACTCAGTGTTTTGGACATGCAGGTTGTGTTGGGAAGCATTAGAAAAGTTGCGCCTGATGTCTGACTCTTGGTATTGACACCAAAACAACACTTTATTGAAAACATTAGTCTTAGAAATAAGAGCCTTATTTTCAAGTGGCTATAATCAGCAGTTATTCTATCAATAATGCATTAAATGACATTGTATGTGAAAATGGTCGCTGCCTGATTGTAGTTTCTCTAGAGAAAGACTTTAGCAGCTTTCAGTACATTGGGTGGGTTTCACAGCCTGCAGCTTCATGGTTTTGGTTGACTCCAACTGGTTTCACAGTGATGTTTTCAGCTGCAGTAAATGTACTTTACCCTACTCATCCAGCACCAAACAGACATGAAAAGTTAGCAACTACCTAGTGAACATAGTAGATCATTTAGCATCTGAAAGCCAGACATTCCCCTTAGGAGTTGGTGGGTGAGTGCTGGACTTGTATTTGCCCAAAATTTAGAAAAACAACAAATAAATGCTGTTTGTTTCTGTTTCTTTGTGTCCCACCATACAGGGAACTGCTATTAAGTATTTAAGGATAATGACGTGTTAGTGGTTCTTGTAGCTTATTTTGGCTGCCTCTACATCTACAAGTTATTGCAGGTTTGACAACTTAGTGTTTGACTTTCAAATAAGAACTTTGCCTTAATAAACACGACAGCAGCATGTCTAAGTCAGCAGTTCCCACACTTTTTCAGCTTAGGGCCCAAAAGGCAAATAAAGTGTCTCCCCTTGAAACCAAACTTACAAAATTACTTCATGCATTGCTGTAAATTATGTCCCATAACATCTATGTATATAATCTACTGATAACAAAAAACACAACAAACAATGAATTTTAACTGTATATGAAATGTATTTAGTTGATTATAAACATACAATACATTAGAAAACAGGCCGATGACACTTTTTCGGGCTCAAATTAAGTTCAGGAAAGGTTGGTCTGGAGTTAGAAGCTTCCTGATTTAAGTCAAGAAACATCCCATTAAACATTTGATGCCAATATTTTGAAACTTGACACTATTTAATGCTACGTCCAGATTCTGGGCGATGCGCCAACATCACTGAGATGTGGTGCCTGTAAATCATCCACAATGTAACCGAGTGAGAGAAAATCCTTCCATTGTGGGTCACTTCCCATCAGTCCCAACAGACTGTAAGGCTCTGTTTCATTGGTCTGTCTTTTTTTCCCACACTGACTGACTGTCGTTTGTCTTGATAACATTCACAGACACACACAGACACACATGCACGAACACATTGTCAGGGTCATTTGAGGAAAAAGTCAGAAGCTTTACTTTCCTCTATAAATATGACATGCATACCTCAGTAGGCCCTCCCCTCAAATTACTGTCAGTCTGCTGTTTGTCAGAGAGATAAAAGTGATGGTTACTAGAAAATCTGGTCCTTTAGTTGTAATATTTTCAGATTTATCAGATCAGGATTTGACTAAACAATATCCACATCAAAGCTAAACAGATAGGACAATGAGGTGGTTATTGTTCTGCGCGCCATTCCACAATGTTTGCTTTGTTTATAGCTTCTGTTTATTTCTCAACTCTAACTCCAGGCTAAATATTAACCTCAAGAGTAACCTTACTGATACACTGATATGACTAAGACACACTCCACCTCACCGGGAAACATCCTTTTCATTGCCAAGTTTTAGAAACTTCTGCTTGAACTTTGTCTTGGCCGCCACAATAATCTCATTGTCTGATCATTCATCTGGTATTTTAGCAATGCCAGCGTGACACGGATGACATGACTTGGACTTTTGTGGTGAGTGGCTCTTTTCTGAACGTGATCCAAATTCACAACCCTGAACTCCTCTCCAGAGCTCTGTTTTTCTGGGACTAATGTGCACACACACTCCTCTTCTGGTTGGTGCCTTCAAGGTATTTGTTCATTCAACAATCAGCTGAGTGTACAAGCACCAAGCCTTGGGTGTGTTTCACCACAACGCCCCCTTACTGTTGTATTTTCCTCTTTAAGCAGGCTGACCTTTAGATCCATCATGCCCATAGATAGTCTCCAGTTCCTACAGGGACAATAGCTGCTCTTCATTAGACCCTTAAACCCGGGGATTTAAAGGGTAGAAACACTGTGATTGTAACCCAGCTACAACATATGGCCTCCTAGCTAAGCCTGTGGTCTTTGCTGTTTTGTTACAAGGGATGTCTGTTGCCCTTTACCATGATTACATCATGCATGGCCGTGCACGCTCTTCCGTACATTAAGCTGCTTGACAACAGAGCTGGCCCCCAATGTATGAGTAAAAACAGGATGTGTGTATGTGGAGACCTTTAGTATATGATATGCATATTTTTTAGTCTTAGTTGCAGTATTTTCTGAGTGAGGCAAGAAGAGCGAGGGAGGCCAGATTGCATCAAACTGCTGTTAAGCACAGTAATCAAATCTCATAGGAATGTGTTTGGCTTGTTTGGCAGGGACCAGAGATCATCTCTCAGACGGCCTCAGCGGGACTTGAACGAAGACTGTTTAGATAAAAGTGCTCAGTTTAGTTTTTTGGTAAATAAAATTCCGGATAGGAACATACTGTTGTTCTTTAACACGTCTGATAGCTGCATGTTGAATATTTTGTATGAAAGAATTCAGCTGTACGTGTTCATATCTCACACCGCACTCCAGATTTGTCATTTCTGCAAGAGATGAGAGAGTTTTTGGCGCAAACAACAAATTTTCCATTTGTCTCCCTCATATCTTTGGTATCCTGAATTTGGAAAAATAATTGAAATATAGTAAGCGGGACTCTATAAAGGTATTTATGCTGTTAATACTGCAGCAATCAAATTACTACAGGTAATGTAAAAGGGGTAACAGTAGAAACACTCAACTCTGCAGTATCCCTCACCTCTACCAAGCACTTTAGTTCTCTTCAGTTCTTTGTTTTGGTTTTATAGCCACCGGGTTTATAGTGAAGCACCAGGCGGATAAACTTAGCCACTAGCTCATTCAATTGACGTAATGTTGTATTTAGAGGTAAAGACCCAGATGTTTCCCTCTGGAGCTTTGTGAGGCTTTACGAGCCCCATATTAGTTTTTACTTTAAGATAAACTTCATTGTTGTCATGTGCAGAGATCGAGACTGCACCGTCATTCTCCAAACATTCAGTGTGCATGAAGGCTGAGTTAATGTGTTTTTATCGGTTGTTCGGTGCCCTATGAGTGAAGCCTGCAGAAGTGAGCTGCCACACAGAAACAAAAGCCTTCCTGTAGATAAGATTAAAAAACTGTTTCTGGTACTCTGTGTTTCTTTGCCCATCAGGACAAAAAGTCTGCAGCTGCAAGATACTGACCCGTCTGAGAAAAGATTATCAAGTTTTCCTTCCAGCTTAGCCTACTTATGGTTGTGTTCAGAAAACCAAACCTAAACTAGTCTTTGAATGGTTCCAAAAATTGTTAATTAATAACCGGTGCAAACAGAAGAGGTAATAGCTTGAAATTTTAAAGAAAAATTTACTAAAAAGACATCTTGCAACTTTTTTTTTCTGAGTAACAACAAATTTTCTTGACATTTAGAGGTATTCTTAAAAGCAATAATGACTTCAGTTGCTTAAAAATACAGGTCTAATAATTTATTATTTAAACACTTCTCTATCAAATCAAGGATTGGGTTTTCTTTTTTGGAATTCAGGCTGTAAGTTTTCACCAGCGGCTAAGTTGTTCATGAATCTTTAAGATAAAGGCTTGACTCTGAATCCTAAAGTGATGAGGCATATCAAAGTCTATTTGATTTGACCTTAAAATGAACCGAGTATGTCTTTTGCAATTACAGCATGTAATTAAAATACTGTTCAGACTTGTTCAGGCTTCTCTCTGGCTACATTCAAGCTCTGCAAACACCAGTTATTATCAAAAACAAACCTTGTCGACACCAAAGGGCAGAGTTTCTAAATAACCCTTTACCTCTCCAAACAGTCTCCATCGATGACATCGATTCAGTGCGCAAAGGCCGACAGTCTGAGGGCCTCAATAAACACACCGACCAAAGTGTGGAGGAGCAGTGCTTCTCCATCATCTTCAAAGGCCGCAAGAAAAATCTCGACCTGATGGCATCCAACGGGGAGGAGGCGAAACAATGGGTCAACGGAATTGAGAAGATCATGAAGAATATGCGCAACCTCAGCCGCCAGCAGAAGAGTGAGCAGTATCCTTAAAGACGTCTGTAACTGAAAAATGTATTTACATATATGTTATTTTCTTTTGGTTATTTTAGAACATACACAGAATAAAATTACAGGTCTTTAATGAATAACTTTGTACCTCATGAAAATTTAAACAGTGGACAGTGGATTAGTTGAGTTGCTTTGATGCAATATGTGCAAATAAAAGCCTTACATCTGAATGCCAGCTGGCTTATCAACTGCATGCGGAAAGCAGACAAGAATGAAGACAACAAGATGACCCTGAAGGAGCTGAAGCACTTCCTGCGTCAGATCAACGTTGAAGTGGACGACACCTACGCAGAGGAAATTTTCAAGGTGAATATCTTAGAAAATTAAGTTATGAGCTATTGAATCCTTCTAATCAACACTTTTAAAATCAATGTTCTTAATCCATAAAATGCACAGCTTGTCAAACTTAAAAGTTCATATCTTTTAAATTGTTTTGTCACATCTCATGCTACATAGAAATGTGACAAGTCCAATTCAGGAGCCTTGGAGGGCTCAGAGATCAAGCACTTCTATGACTTGCTGACGCATCGGGAGGAGATAGATGTGATTTATGGGAAGTACGCTGAAACAGAAGGTCAGATGAGTGTCAGAGATCTTCTCAACTTCCTGTTGAATGAGCAGAGGGAGGACGTGACCATGGAGGACGCTCTCAAGCTAATTGAGAAATACGAGGTGGATGTGACAGGTAGGGTCGACTCAGAAACAGAGTCATTGGTCTTTTAGGGAGAATTGGGACATAGTTAAATAGCAAGTGTAAGTTATGTAAGAATATCATCACAGTTTATAGACTTTACTCTGTAGCACAGTTTCTAGACAGTGTCATGTCTCCTCATGGTGTCCATCTGTTCTCTGTCCACCAGCAAAGCAAAAGAAGCACATGACCAAAGATGGCTTCCTGATGTACCTGCACCAGGAGGAAGGGTCCATCCTCAACCCAGCTCATAAACACGTGTATCAGGACATGAACCAGCCCCTCAACCATTACTACATCTCCTCCTCACACAACACGTACCTGATGGAGGACCAGCTCAGAGGACCCAGCAGCACAGAAGCCTACATAATGTTTCTATTTTAACCTTCATACTGTACTTAAGATTAACTAAAAGGAAATTGAGCTGAATTCCTGGAGTTATTTTTTTTTTTTATAAAAAAGCTGCTTAACAATGAGCTTTGTGGAGTTGTTATGCTTATATTGGACAGACGGATCATCCTTTTTGACCAAATTATCAGAAACTAAACAAAATTTTTTGCACTATTGCTCATCAACCACAGCTGATCCTGGGCTTTCAAAAACTGAAACTTCAGAAACTCTTCAGAGGGCAGGAGCTGTGGTCCAGAAACCAAAACTGAAACTGATTTCCTTTGCTGGAAATCCAAGCATAGATCCTGAAAAAAATTTCTACAATGTATAAATTGTCATCCCAGCAGTGTGTGTGTTTTCATAAAGGATCGTTCTCACTTTTCAGAGCGCTGATGAAGAGTTGTCGCTGTGTGGAGTTGGACTGTTGGGATGGAGATAATGGCGAGCCTGTTATTTACCACGGTTACACACTCACATCCAAGGTGCTCTTCAGAGACGTCATCAAAGCCATCAAGGACTACGCCTTCAAGGTATGTAGAATATATCTTAGGGACAGATGTGTCATTAAATTTACATCCAGATGCTCTCATTTATATAACTATGAGAAGATGAGCTTCAACTTAGCAGCAAAGTTCTACAGAGTTTTGAACAGAATCAATTCAAGCACAAGAGATAATTTGGCAGAAAAACACTGTGTATGACTGTTTCCTTGTTTTTTTCCAGACGTCTGAGTACCCGGTGATCTTGTCCCTGGAGAACCACTGCAGCGTGGATCAGCAGAAGCTCATGGCCCATCACATGATCTCCATCCTGGGTGACGCTTTGGTCACAAAGCCCCTTGGCAACACGATGCCCACCAACTTCCCCTCACCTGAGGTATGTGGCTTTTAATCCCAGTTCACTGGCTCATACTACATAACACAGCCCTCCCATACCCTCCCAAATAAATACCAGAGGGGGATCACACCTAAAAATTCCAAGTTAATGTGCGGCTCTGCCAAATATGTCCACCTTCCTGTTTACTCAAACCTGACTTTTAGATTCGTCTAGGGAAGGAAGCTGATAAGATTGAAATCACACCCATTTTGTGAGCACCAAATAAACCAGATTTTGGTACACAAGAGTTTTGTATTTTATCAGCTTGTCTTAGTGAGCCGTTTGAAAGAATTTGCCGATTAACTAATAAGTAGGTACAAGATCTGAGTGTACAGGTCTGCAGTAGGTGAGAGGACAACTTGTTTGATAAGCAAGTCTGTTGACCAATTGAATTTCATTTGCAGGTGAAAAAGAAGTCAGTATGTAGTGTTTGCACACAAGTCTCGCAGAGAATGCACACATTCATTTCAGCTGTTTACACTCTGCCTCACCTACCTCTCAGATGTAATTGCTTCTCCTTAAGAGGCGTTTCTTCTCTTTTTATTTCTCTTATTCTACCCATAGCTGTCCCTTTTTTAAAACATTGGATAATTTTGATAGGAAAGAACATCTATGACTCCCAGATTAACTAAAAAACGTTCTCATTATCAGGAGACACACAAATAGTGGAAATATTAGCACGTCGAATCATCTTTCAGTGAC
>JAPZDV010000013.1:8800910-8811459 GCA_029814665.1 Acanthurus lineatus
CACACAAGTCTCGCAGAGAATGCACACGTTCATTTCAGCTGTTTACACTCTGCCTCACCTACCTCTCAGATGTAATTGCTTCTCCTTAAGAGGCGTTTCTTCTTGTTTTATTTCTCTTATTCTACCCATAGCTGTCCCTTTTTTAAAACATTGGATAATTTTGATAGGAAGGAACATCTATGACTCCCAGATGAACTGAAAAACGTTCTCATTATCAGGAGACACACAAAGAGGGGAAATATTAGCACGTCGAATCATCTTTCAGTGACATTCCTGAGCCCTCGTGGGCAGCCTTGTTCAAATGTGGCACCCATGGGATGAATGCCTTCAGCCCTGTCAGCCTCAAAGGAAATTATAATTATGCATTACACAAGATTTTCCTCTCTATCATTGGCTGTGAAGAGGGTGTGACTTGCAATCAAAAATAACACATGCTCTTTGAAAAATAAGATTATGCTTCACTGAATTTAGCAATTACTTGCCACATTACTGCAGAAAATATCTATCTCTATTTTTATGTTTATAAGTTGCATAACAACACATCCAGATGCATGGTGGTTTGATTTTGTGCAGGAGCTGAAGGGAAAATTCATCATCAAGGGAAAGCGATTGAACAAGCTGGATGCTGCCTTCAAAAACAACAACACCATAGAAGAAGACACAGTGTCTGAGGAGGATGAGGCTGCAGATTGTAAAGAAAACGGTCAAAAAGCCAAACCAAAGGTGTGACAAGTGCTTATTACTCATTTGTAATAGATTAAAAAAATATTTTCCTTTAAAGTTGTCTTTAAATGAGATTCTCTATCATGTCTCCTTTTAGAAGTCAAAAATCAAACTTGCCAAGCAGCTTTCAGACATAGTCATCTACTGCAAGAGTGTCCATTTTAATGGCTTTGAACATGCAAAGGATAGCCAAGCCTTCTATGAGATGTCATCATTTAAGGAGAGCAAAGCTTTTAACCTGGCTGAGACTTCAGGTAAACACTGCATCACTTACAAACATGATTATGACTTCACAAGACAGAGGATTACAGTAATTTTGAAGTGGGTTCAAACATGGGTGCTTTAATGTGTTCTCTAGCCACTGCATATATCCATCACAACATGGACAAACTCAGTCGGATCTACCCAGCTGGCTCCAGAACCGACTCCTCCAACTATAACCCAGTGCCCATGTGGAACGTTGGCTGTCAGATCGGTACGCTCCTGTTCTCTCCTGTTCACTCCTGTTCACTCCAGCCATCATCATATGAAGTGTTCTAGTTGAATTTAAAGCAATGATTTTCACTCCCTCCTCTCTCTGATTTGGTTTTTAGTGGCGCTGAATTTCCAGACTCCCTCCAAGGAGATGCACCTAAACCAGGGTCGGTTTCTTCCAAACGGTTTTTGTGGCTACATCCTGAAACCTGAATTTCAGAGAAGCCTGTCCTCCCAGTTTGATCCCAAAACACTAACCAAAGGGCCCTGGCTGAAGAAGCAGACCTTTCATGTGATGGTGAGATTTTTTTTGAGGTTGAAACTAAAAAGAAGGACTTATGGTCAAGGGTAAACTTCAGATTTTTCTTTTTTGCAAACAATAAAACTTCCGTTCAGTGTGTCACAGTAGCACAGTGATCTGCACTGTTGCCTAGCATGAAGGTTGTAGGGTGCAAAACTGACTTTTCTGTTTCTGCTGGACTTTGCTTGTTCTTCCTGCATCTGTGTGCAACTTCTGTTTACATCCACAACCTTCATGTGCAGCCCTGAGGCCTAACAGACAGTTTAAATGCTCATAAATTATTTGCAAAGGCGATTCTTTTGAAGGCACTGTCGCCTGCTTTGTTGACATCAGTGCCTCTAAGCTAGCAGTCTGCTTCCATGCATTTAATTGATGCAGTTTACTGTTGTTTTTCTCCGTATTTGTTTTGTTACATTTTTATGTGTTTGTGTTTTGTTTCTCAATACAATAGGTGATCTCAGCTCAGCAGTTACCTAAAATCAACAAGGACAAACATAAATCCATCGTTGACCCCCTGGTGAGAGTGGAGATCTATGGAGCCCCTGCAGACAATGCCAGCAAAGAGACACACTACATTGAAAACAATGGTGAGCATAACACACACAAACTGACTCAGACATGGACACACATTAAATGCTCCCATACTTTTTTCCCCCCTCCCTGGAGCAAATGTCACACACTTTGGCTCAAAATGGAGTTTTTATGGCATGTTAGTGATTTGCACCGGCTGAACAATAAATCCACCCCGGCAGGGTTCAACCCCATGTGGAACGAGAGATTCCAGTTTGACATCCACGTCCCAGAACTGGTCATGGTGCGATTTGTGGTGGAGGACTATGACACAACATCCCAGAATGATCTAGTCGGGCAATACTGTCTACCGCTCACCAGCATACAGAACGGTAAGAAAGTCCAGCTCAAACAGCATGAAACACACATGAGCTAAAAAACAAGATTTCACAATTTTTTAAGAAATTTGCAAAACTTCGCTGTTCTTAAGTGTCAGTATGTGTCATCCTCTGATTTTCTGCATGACAAGAGTTGCTTACAATTGTGTGTAAATCATATGACTCCATTTTTGTTTTCTGTCACTGTTTAATGTATGAAGTGGTCTTGACATATGCTTGCAAAGCTAAAAGCCACTTCCTTTTTTACAGGATATCGCCATGTGCCACTGCTCACAAAGAGAGGAGACGTCATCTGCTCAGCAGGACTGTTTGTGCATCTCATGCTCATCGATGCCCAGTAGACTCATGTTTATTAAAACAAACAAAACTTTTTGCCAGCAGCAGCATGTTAAAAAATAACTCTAAAGGAAATTTGTCATATTTGAAAGCTAAATAATTAAACTCATCAAATGTTTTTTAAGGATTTTCCAAGGATAAAGGAAGCATTTGGCATGCTGCAGCTGCTGACTCACCATAGTCTGTGTAACTCTTTCCTGTTATTAATTTAAGCTTTTTTAAAAAAAGTTTGATAAAAGAGCACCACTCTATGGTCACAAAACACGAGTGAATGAAAATGTGCATAAGAGAAAAATGTTAAAAATTATTTTAAAAATTTGCCATTTGTGTGCCATTTCAGGGAGAAGTAGTATTCGGACGAGTTGTGAACTCCAGCTGACAATATATCGGCTGAATAGTATTTAATTTTTTAGAGATTTTATGAGACTTTACATTTCCCTCAAGGGTTATACAAATCATGCTAACGCTAATGGAAACACTGTATTAAGCAAACAAAGTGAGAAGCACTCAAACTGTGTCAGTGTTTTATGGATATTGACTTTTTTTCAGTTTAACACAGTGATGATGGTGCTGACTGGAGTCTTAAGCATCAGTATGAAACCAACAGGCAAATGTTTTTGCCCATTGTGACAGAGGCACATTTGTGTCTGTATGCGTGTATTTAGGTGTTCTGTCATTTTGAATGCAGCCTGTCCTGCAAAGACGGCTGCTCCACAATATTTGTTAATGTTGTTTTCAGTTTTAAAATAGCTTTAAAATGCTTTATAATTTCCTTTTGACTATTGACATGATGATCATAAGACATTATTTGGGCCATATCTAAATACGCTCTAAACATACTGAAAAACAATTCACAATAATTCACTTTATTATCCAGTATTGCATTATTCTATTACAGCTGTTTTTCTGTAACAAACTCATGACTCTCAGTGCTTTCAGTATGTTGTGTCACTTAACTGCATTTGCACTTTCTCCCAAATAAAACCAACAGAGTCCCCAAGTGAAAGTTTTGTGCGTTTATTCATTTATAAATGATTCAGTCATGGCAAGCAACAATAACATTCTCTGAGAGAACTTGACAATCAGCATAAAATATTAAAAATATAGATTAATATGGAGCAGGACATCATAAATAATCTTAGTTTAAACTGTAGGTCATGTCTTTGAAATTAGATTTATTTTTTATTAAAGTCATGCAAATAAGCTAAATCTAGTCAACAATGTTAATCACAGTAACTTTGTTGATAGTTGGTGATATTGTCAGAAACAAAATAAAAAATATATCAAGGTTAAATTATCTAGGCTTTCATCATTCCTGTCTGTCTCAACAACAGTTAAAATGCTGCCTTGGTTCTTCTCACAAATAAGTTTCTGCACATTACAGTGAGACAGGTTTGATGACATTTCTGTTTAATCCAACAGCGACGTTTCTCAGAAAAGTCCTGCTTTTTTCTTCAAGTCATTCTGCCTCCACTTTGGCAGCCGCTCGAAAGCTGCGCGACTCGATCCGAGCAGATTCTCAAAATCCACATCGGACAGGTAGTCCTGCAATCAGAGCACAGGGAGCAGAAAACAGTTAGACTGACCTCTGTTGTACACTTTTGGTCATTACATCAGGATACACACATATTAATTACAACATGCCTAGCACCTCCCACTGAGTCACAGCCATCCTGGCAGCCACAGGAGGATCATGAGACAGTTGGGCCCTTGGCACCGACATGTGGAAGGCATGACACCCCTCCTTACATGAGAGTAAAACACTCAGACTGAAAGAGACAAAATAACCACAAAGAGACACCCTTCCGTGCCTGTTTTTGATTGTTTTTCTTGTTTTCTTTGTGGTTGTTTTGCTTCTCTTGCAGTTTTGTGCCTTGTTGACATCATTTTTGCCTCTCTTAGTAGTTATTTAGTGTCTCTCTGTGGTTACTTTGTGTCTCTGTGTTGTTGTTTTGCATCTTTGTAGTTGTTTTACATCACTTTGTCACTGTTTCTTCCTGCATCTTTCTTTGTGTTTGTTGTGTGTAGTTATTCTGTTCTTCTTTGTAGTTATTTTGAATCCTAATAGTAGTTATGTGTCTACTGTGTTCATTTTATGACTTTTGTGGTTAGTATGCACCTCCTAAAGTTGTCATTTTGAGCATCTTTGTAGTTATTTTGCATCTCTTTGCAGCTTTAACCGTATTGTTAATCAGCCTGCATTGAATTGAACATTGAATTTGGAAGATACTCAAAAGTAAAAGACTTTAATCGGCATTTAAAGAATATTTAACCTCTATCAGTAATGATTCAGTGTTTTAATGCCATTTGCACAAGATCCATAACTCTGCACTCACCTCTCTCTGGCTGGGATCGACTCCCTGCGGGAGCTCACTTGAAGACTTGTTGACAAGGAGCTCTGGGTCAAGATACTTCCCCGAGCTTCCAGCAGAGGGGGACATAGTGTTACCAGCTAGGAACCAGGGGGAGGTCAAGCTCACAGACATAGTTGACTGGGCTCTTGGGGTAGAGGGGCTGGAGGGACTAGAGGGTTTGGGGGACATATCACCTCCGTGGACCCTGTAAAATGGGGAAGAGACTGTGGCCCCTCCTGGAGACCTGTTACCACCCCCGCCATTCCCAACAGGACTCTTATTGAGATTATAGTTGTTCAGATCCTGAAGACATGGAGAATGAGTGAATGAAATCATATTTTTGGAGGATTCTTACATGACATTTGCGAGAAAAAACATCAAAACTGGGACACAATTATACAGTTTAGTGATGTCATTATGTATCACAACAGAGACATAAGCAGTTATTGCATCTTTGATATTAGTGCATTAAGTCAATTTGTATCAGGGATCATTGTTAGTCAATCACTTACAACAGTGATCTGTGAAAGAGATGCTGCATCACTCAGCTTTTTTTTCATCTCCTCATAGGAGTTGCCTCCCTGTTGAGAAGATCAAGTGAGCCAGGATTGAGAAATTAGTGAGCATGCAAGGTCGTCTTCATCTTCAAACAATCCATGAAATCATCCACATGTGACCGTGCGTTCTTTCTAATTTCAGAAATTATTCATTCGCACAAAATTATTCATAGTGTTCATGTGATATTTTTGTCTCTTCTTCATAATCAGGGTTGATGTAATGGAAATGTACAGTCATACAATACGGCGGATTTGTGCATGCCATGTTCATGCTGCATTATTGTATTAAAAGCACTCGAGTGCCTCTCACTGAGATCAAAGGGAAGCTGTAGCAAACTCACGCTCCACTTATGAGGATCCCAGGCGTTGAACCAGCCGGTGAAGGTGGGCGGTTCGTTTCCCTGCTTCACAAAGACGATGGGTGTGTCGACGTCGCGGCCCGCTGGGTGGGTCCTCAGGTATTCCTGCGCAGAGTTCCACGCCTCCTTCGTCTCGTACTGGTTGGCTAATTTTCCAACCCACAAGAAAATCTGAGGGAATTTTGAGTAAGAGGAAAAAGAAAATTCTATTACGGAGTTTTTTAAATTCAATGTAGAATGAAGAAAGCAAGAGATATGGTCATTTTATCAAATACTCTATGTAGTGCATTGCTTGGGTATTTCCATTTAAGGGTTCTTTTTATTTCACACCGTTTGAGAAAGCTATTTCACATATTATCTCACAGCTAATAATAGAAACTTTCACATATTCTCAGAAAACACAGGAGAGGTTATGAAGGTTGATGCATTGTTCATCTTCCTCTTATCAGGTCATTTTATTCCAAAATGGAATCCTTAACTATTTTATTGTGCTATAATGAGGTCTAATAAAAAAAATCTGCCGGTGTCACAATCTGACTTATCTTTCCTTGCCCCAACATACAGACACTCATTTCTCAACCTTATTCAGGTTAGTTGAGAAAAAAATTATTATAACCGACAAAATAAGTAAATAATTAATCAAATTAAAATAACAGGCAAAAATGTCTCCAAAATATTGAGGATTTTGCAGATTAGCAGCACAAAACTTAGCAAACAGACTGAAAGCAGAGTGAATGAGTCCTTGGGTTGAAGAAATAAGCTCTCCATCAGATTGAAACTGTAAATTACTGTTGAGGTATGAAAGTGGTGTCATCGCAGTTCATTCTCAGCAAGAAAGCAGGTAAGCTTTAAGTTCTTTCCTGCAAAATGTCCCACCTACAACATATTTAGTCATATAAACCTGTTTACAGAGTCTGAACTTGACATTTTCATTTTTTACTAAGAATTTAGATTTTTTTAATCAGTAATACTTTTAAAAGAAATATTCTCATCATCAAGTAAATGAATCATAATAAGTTAAAGCTTGTTATTCGTTATTTGTTCATGGTCAAAGGATGTATTTCTTGAATTTACACACATCCACTTGAAGTCTGGCACATTTTGTCTCTCACCTCCTCCCAGGTGTCCAGCAGCATGACATCCTCCTCGTCCAGGTCAATCTGGGTGAAGTCGTCCACCTCAGTCATCCTGAACTGACCCGTCTGATTGGAGCATTCAAACAGCCGCGGACTGTGAGCAGGCTCCTCCCTCTGCAGTCTGAAACAACGCTCACTTTCAGCACAACTGTATAATCTGCTGTGTGTGTGTGATCCGTGTGTGCATGTGTGTGTGCCGGGGCGCGGGGTTGTGCAAAATATATTTCATTGGCTTTAGACGACATTGGGCATATTCCACTGACCTTGATATAAAAATAATCCATGCAGATTTAAATGTAAGCTTATTAATGTTTTTAAATGTGATTAAAGAGCCTGTTTGGATGAATTTTGCAGAAAAGTCCTTGTTTATCAGTTATTTGTAAATATTGCTATTGCATTATTAAGTACATTACAATTATAGATTAAAAAGAAACATTGAGGGAAAATCAAAGCCTGTCTTTAATGCATATAAGCCAAAGTAAAATCTGACTTGACAACAGTGTTACAAAAAGTCTGATTCAAAGGTGGGATGTTGCTCCTGTGTGTGTTTACCTCTTGTCACTGGCATAGGGAGCATTTCCTCCCAGAGCTACCCAGAATTCAGCTGGCTCCTGGCCCTCCATCACCACCTGCTTGTCCTGCTTGGACAGCACATCAGACATCGCTTTCCCCATCACCCTTTCATCCCCGCTGCAGCCCTGGAGACGGATCGAAGCACACATCAAACAAACACAGATTTGTGTGAAAATGCAAACACGCAAACACATATTCACATTCTCATTCCCTGCAGAGGAGTTCATGCCAAGCCTCTGCAGCTTGTTGTAGTGTTCACAACAAAGCACATACCTTTCCATACCACAGGTAGCATATGTTGTCCGTCTTCAGAAGGAAAACATCGTTGGAGTTCAGGGACGAGGCCCTCGGCTGCACTTCAGTGGCCTTGGTGTTCAGCTCATTAGTTCCTCTCACCTGGAAGAGTCTGACTCCTCTGTCAGAGCTGTCATCACCAGATCGACCTGTACCGCCCTAAAGACACACACGCAGAAGTATAAATACCATGCGTGCAGAGATTTAAACATGAAAATATGCAAACATTCAGCTCTTTGCAACCTCTCTATCTTTCTTTTTAATTGTAATTTTAAAGTGTTCTTGTGCTGTATTCTTACAGTATGTAACTAATTTCCCTTTGATGTTTCTAAGTACTGTCTCCTTTAGAAATAAAACATCTTTATTGTATCATGTTTTATTGTAATAACTCCTCCAAGCAGTCTTCTCCTACAATTGCACACACAAACAAACCTACCAAAAAGCATTAGTGAGAAAAAATCTGTACCTCAAAGATGATGAGTTTGCCTTTGAAAATAGCCAGGAAGTGGCGAGGTTCCTTTCCCATGACCACTCTGACCTGCACCGGTGCTCCTTTGTACCTGTTATCAACGTTGACAGCCTGGTAGGCACAAGCTGTGACCTCATCTTTACTGGCATGAAGTCCCTGAGGTACAACAGGCATGAAGTCATGTTAATACAGAGCTCTAGCTATTTTCTCTTAACTCAGCAGAGCCAGAAAGAGAGTAAAAACAGGAGTGTATTCTGTCTGTAACAGTACTGACCTGCCACATGTAGAGTATGTACTGCTCCTTGCCTGATCTTTGATATGTGTACAGCACCAAGTAGCAGTCTCCTCCATAAAATTGTCCGTAAGTACGAGGACTCACTTCAGCCAGCTCCAAGTTCTCAATACGCCACACCTTACAAAAAAGTTTTGAAATAGTTTTAGTATTTTTTTCCCTTATCACACAGATATTAGCACTGCCATTGAAGTTACTGGTCCTTATCTCCTTTTTGTTTGTTTTTATTTATCGTTTGGTGTTTCTGCATCATTTTCCTCTCACCTTAACATCTCCAGAGGCGTCATCCACCATGCGCTGCTGAGCCGCCAGTTCAGGACGAGCATGGAGCTGCATCACGTCAAACTTCACTTGGTCCACCTTTGCTGTATCAGCCCAAAGAGTTCAGCATTAGAATATAATATATTTATCTAGTCATTTAAAAAAAATCTGCTAAAAAAATAGTAAATAAATAAATAAGCAGGAAGACAAAAAAAATCATAAATATCAGAGTTTTAAACATTCTTTGTATTATTTCATCATTTAATGGTTAAACAACTTTGTCAGTTTAGAGAAATGATTATTGATTTTACTGCATCTTATTTACCTAATATTGCAAAATGATAATATAAATAAATAAGTGTAAAAAGCTCTTCAGTGTCCTAGAACATTTAGTTTCTCAGCTCTCTGACTCAGATATGAATTAATTATAGGTAATGCTGAGGTTACCTATCTTTCCAACGCTGTAGGTGGTACCAAGACCCTGAGTTTGCCCTTTATCTCTCCAGGATTTGAACAAGTGCTTGAACATTCCAGACTCTCCTCCCTCGGTCATCACCTCCACGCTGGTGTTGGTTGGGTAGTTCTTGGCTTTGATAAAACCCTGTTGGAAAAGATGAGCTGAATATCTTTCATGACTTTGATAATTACTGACAATTTAACTTATAGATCCAGGCAGAGGAGACTCATAACGTGAAATAATCACAGGGTATCAAGGGTATTTATTTAGTGAACTCACCACTGCCCTGTTAAGAGCTTCTCGTCGCTCCTCCTTGGAGGCCTGTTTGCCTTTCCACACCATCACACGGGAGCCTCTCTGGTCCACAATGTAACAGTCCTGAGAGAGAGAAAAGGAAACAATAAAACAGGAACTGTCCTTTGTAATAGCAGAGTCTAAAGAGCATGTTTGAAGGTTAGGAGACAATTACAGAGGAGCGCAGCAGGTCCTGAGTCAGAGGCTGCGTGGCCACTTCTTGAACCACCAGATTCCCACTGTTTTCGAACACACTGAGGAAAAACAGTGTCAAAATTTAGATTTATGTTCAAAATATTCAACACAAAATGTAGAATTAATGCAGCAGATCTAGATGAAATCCTTACTGGTAGAGTCTGACTGGTGCGTTCTGCATCTGGTCAGGTTTGTCGTCAGGAATAGCATCCCTCAGCGACCCGCTTCTCTGACCGAGGACAGCCGTCATGACTTTCATCAGCTCCGGGGAGTCCTGCTCATCTCCTCCCTCCACAACGCCGATCTGAGCTCGACCTCCTCGCTCTCTGTCCCGGATGTCCTGAGCCAACAAGACGGCCTGCAAACAGCGGAGAAGGAGAAGGAGAGGAGCTTAATGTATGGTGTAATCTTTTTATTTCTGAGAAAGGTCACTTCAAAAATACAGAATATGAGAATAAAGCAGATATTAGTAGTTACAGACAGATCTTAATGAGCACAGAATATTTAATTTATGTCACTGATAATCGAGAATATAATTTAAATGTATGTATTATTACATTAGCTAA
>JAPZDV010000013.1:8811559-8903782 GCA_029814665.1 Acanthurus lineatus
ACTCAGCGACCAGCTTCTCTGACCGAGGACAGCCGTCATGACTTTCATCAGCTCCGGGGAGTCATGCTCATCTCCTCCCTCCACAACACCAATCTGAGCTCGACCTCCTCGCTCCCTGTCCCGGATGTCCTGAGCCAACAAGACGGCCTACAAACAGCGGAGAAGGAGGAGGACAGGAGCTTAATGTATGGTGTAATCTTTTTATTTCTGAGAAAAGTCACTTCAAAAATACAGAATATGAGAATAAAGCAGATATTAGTAGTTACAGACAGATCTCAGTGAGGACAGAATATTTAATTTAGGTCACTGATAATCGAGAATATAATTTAAATGTATGTATTATTACATTAGCTAATTAGAGGTCATCAACATCAACCCTCCATCTCATTTCCTTTAAGCTTTTACACTTTGTGATTCATTTGCAATTAAGAATCTACAGATGAACAAGATAATTTGATCAAATTAAATACAACTTAACTATATCCAAATGGCAATTATATATATTTCTCTTTCTAACATTTAGTGACTGAAATATGGATATGATGGAGCCCAGTGACCATTTTCTGATTTTGATTTTTATTGACCCTGGTTTTATTTGCAAGGACTTGTTTTTGTCAGAGTGGACCCATTTTAATAAAAGGGAAATCTAATAAAAATGACATTAAAACCAAGAAAACTGATATACTCAGATATTAAAGTATTAAAATTAGGTTTTTATCCAGGGAAAAGTCTCCCAACCCTCATGTGGAAATGTCATTTTCATTTTTAAACTGTCTTCTTTTTCAGTAAAATAGAGTTTTTGTAAATACACCAGGATGCAGGTGGCCTTTGCTGCGATGTTAAGTGCTGTTCTTGCCTCTGCATTTTTCCTTTTTAATGCGACTAAAAATCTGTTTCCTTAAATTCTAAATGATTGGACTGTTAAATTCACTTGTTACTTTGCTAAAATCCCCATCAGGTCTATCTATTTTTTTTGGCTTCAGCCAGCTTTTATTGTGCAAATCCTGCTTACTTTTTGACAAATTAAGTAGTTTTTGTTGCTGATATTTTTGTACTCTTTGACATTTTTCTTTGTGACAGAGTATTTTCATTCTGTCGTGTGACCAATCAGAGCGTAGGATTACCTTGAGTTTCTCTCTCCGGTTGCTCTGGGGGCCGTTCCACTGCACGATGGCTTTCCCCATATCCAGCAGGAATATGTCTCCATTGTTAAAGCTGTTCCAAGACACCTCCACCTGCACATAATAGTTTCCTCTTGTTTAAAAGTGCAATATAAACTGTCACAAAAACAATTAAAAAAAAACATTTAGAGAAACAAATGTCATTAAACATAAGGAAATGTTAATTAACCAGCACAATCTTAACACTACCCAGGCACTTAGCACCTACTTTGACAGCTATGACAACAAACACGCCATAATTTGTTTAAGAAGGAGTGCCAGCTCCCCTCGTAGCCTGGCTGTGTGAAGCCTGTGATAGCTCCGGTGGGAGGTACTGGGCAGGCAGCATTAATCCCTGACACAGCCCATTATACTCCACTCAACATACCTCCCTCGCCGTGACATGCTTCCTCCCTTTGACGTGCAGCAGTCGCAGGACGTTGAAGGCATTTGTGTCAACATGGTGAAAACCAGAGGCCACTCCACCCTTCTTGTAGCTGTGGAGAGATCAGCCTACATGACCAAAGTTCACGTGTAATAAAAAAAGAGCTGCAGCAGGCGGGAGGAAGGAGGCAGGATGCATGTAAAAGCAGCTATGAAATTTACCTCGATGTTACATAAGCATGCAGCTAAAACACAATATGAAGTCAGAGGTTAATAAACAGGGTGAAAGAAAACTGTGTTTTTCTTTGCTAAGCCTCAACAAAACAAGTGTAATTTGTGTCATAATGATTTCATGCAGAGGGATTACTTGTGTAAGCCATGTCTCAGGAAGATTACAGCATAAGAGTGTGTGTGTTTTTGTGTGTGTGTATGTTATTTGGTCACCACCTCCTTCCAGTTCACATAGCAGCCCCTCTCTCATACTTACATGAGGCCATTTTTGAAGTAGCTCCTAAAGCGTGGCGACTCGTTACCCTGCACCTCCCTGTGCTGGACCGGACTCCCACCCAGGTACTCGTCCAGCTGGGTGACGTAGATGGCTGCTGCACCTTGCTCGTCCTGGGAGGAAGCTTTCCCTATCCAGTAATGGATGTCAGTAGACTGGCCTGAGCCTTTTTTCTCACTTATCTAGCAAAAATACAAGAAGACACAGCAGGAGACGCAGATTGAAGACTCACACTTGCACACAAATTATCAAGGGATGAATAAATCAGCCAAAAATGTACTCACAAACAGAACAATGTAACAGTCTCCCTCAAAGAAGTTACCAAAGCCTTGAGCTGAAACAGGCACCATCTGCATGTTCTGAATTAGAAAACAATAATAACGTGTTAAATATTAAGACAAAAAAACAAGATTTGTGCTTATCACATCCTACATAAAGTACAGTGTCCTCATGCACAGTAATGTGGTGATGTTTTGTTGGAGTCCTGACTTACATTGATGGTCCATATCTGCAGGCCTGGCTTTCTGCGAACGTTCCTGAATGCATCTTGACTGTCATCACTCATCATTCTGCTGAACTGAACAAGACACGCAAGAGACAGTGAGAATTTCCATCTACTTTTAACTTGCAGTGAACACGCTTTGTCTCATGTTTAATAAAGTAAGATGCATCTAAACAAATGTCTGACTAAGATACTTTTAAGGTGGATGCGATTTTTAAGAGAAAGTTAAAAAATTCAGAAAATAACTTTGAACATCTTAGTGATGCTGAAGCTAAATATGTAAAATTTTCTAAGGGATTTGTGGTCAGTGGTAAAATGTAACTGAGTACATTTACTTACACACTATAAAAGTGCTTGTACTTTGAGTATTCCTATTTTGAGCTACTTTATACTTCATCTTTGTTACTTTTAATACATTAATATACACTTTGGTGCACTAAAATGATTTGACAGCTTTTACTTTTCAGCTGAATTTTAGAAATAAAACATATGAAGAGCTTATGAATACACAACAACATTCACAAGTACTCTATTTCTGCAATAATAAGTACTTTAATTTTTGATCATTTAACTACATTTTTATCTAGTAATATTTAGGGAGTTTAACTTTGGTATTACTTGCAGGACCTTTACATATAATTAAGTCCTTTTTAAGTAATTGTACTGCCATTTTTATTTTAACAAAGTATTACATAATTCTTTTTTTGCTAATCCAGGACAGCTAAAATAGGTTGAGAAGACAGCAAAAATGTATTATATAATATTTTTTTGTTTTTGCATCAGGCAGATCCAGAGCGCCATTAAACTAAAGTCTTATTTTAGTAAAAGACTCTCTTTTGGCTCTGTTTTTGGCCTCCACCAACTCTTGAGGGGAATATGTAAATATCACAGCAGAAAACACATTTTCATTTGTAACTCCTCCAAAGTGCTTCAATAGAAAACCTCTTTTTTTTTGTTTTTTGAAGCCTCCTCCTCCTCCTTGTTGCTAATCCTTACAAGTTCCTTGTCTTTTCACTGGAAACAGATGTCTCCGACATGACAAGTGAACCATTTCAAAAGATTGGATCTCTGACAGCCAAACACCTCTAATCCCCCTAATGAGTGTCAGCTTGGCGCCATAGCAACATACAAGTTCTGCAATCAGCGGTGCTTAAACTGCCTCTTGACTCAGATATCAGAAACAACACCACTGATAAGCAAACACACTGTTGCCCACTGAGCCAAGAATATAGGCTTAGTGGTGACACGCCATATGGAAACTGGCTCCGTGGGATGTTACGCTGCCAACAAGGCAGCATGAATGCAAATAAAGGATCCATGTACACATGATATGGTTGTCAAATAGCTAGAAGAACTCTGGTTGCAGCTATTATCCACAGAAATTAGTCAGCTATTATTTATGGTTCTTAAACTGCACTTTGCCTTAAAGTCCAGTCTTTTCTCCATGTGTCAGGTTAAAATGTCATGCTGGACATTGATTAATGGGGTGGGTGGAGTAAGGTGAAGTGAGATAGATCAGGTCACCTGTACTCTACCAGGATATCAACCACACCCTCCATTATTATTATCAAATCTCTGGTATTCAGGTAATCAGATAAAGAGGTGATGCATGCAGAGCAAACATAAAAAAGGGGTTGAGATTTATATCAAATGAAAGAGTTTGGGCTAATGCTACAAAATCCTACTTCTTTTAGCTTTTTGTGTGTGGATGAAGAGGAACAGCAGCCACTGTAGCTATTAAGTAACAATTGTTAGATAAAGGTATTAGTGGAAAGATAGTGTGATAATAGCCAAGAGGAGGAAAGTCATAAAACAGCCAATGGACTCAGCTGATAGCAAAGTGTCCCTCAAATTATCTAACATAACATGACATTGTCTGACATTAGCCACTGAAGGCTGATGATGATACCTGACCAGGCGTGGCTGTAGCAGCTTCTGAGTGCTCCAGGTTCAACAAAGGTGCGTTTTGTTGCTTACGAACTTTTGTTTGCCAGAGGAAAAGTTAGCCAGATACTATTATACCAGATACTACTCATTTTATCCTCGCCTTCAATATGTCTAACATACGTTTATAACTGACACATATAATGAAATGCACTCTTGAAATATTATGCAGAATTTTGTGCTGTGAGTCCTGTCCAGTTTGTTTAGTTTCTGTCCATTTATGTGTTTTAAAAGTGACCTGTCCATCACTGGACATCATATCAAATATATTTATGTTTGATGCTGCACATGGTCACATTCAAATGAATAATATAAATATTCAAATAATAAGAGTAATTATATCATAAAACTAGATATCTCTTTTCTCCTTTCACTTTACCTTAATTGATTTATTTCATTTAACTTCCTGAATTTATTGACTTTGTGGTGTTGCTTAGTGCTACCTGTAGAGGATTTTTAGCCGAAACTCTCTTTTGTGAATGAAAAAGCAAATACTGTGCGCTGCAACCCGATCCCACTCATAAATGAAAAAAAACCTAAACAAACAATTTCCTAAAAGATAAAACTGAGGACCAGCGATGCTTTCATTATTGTAACAGGAAAGACTGGTTCCACTTCAATTAACCTGCAGTCTCCAGTGACTCAGCGACACAATGAGCTTTGTTAATGCCCTAAACATGTCCCACATACATCATAATGTGCTTGTCATCTTAAATGACGTGGACCTAAAAAGACACATCATCTGTTTAAAAAAGTCTTTTTCAATAAATAAGGTAATAAAAATGTATTTTTTTGCAAATTGTACTGATTCAGATAAGAGAAAAGGATATAAAGATGCTCCAATACACTGAAATTAATACTTGGAATAAGTTAAAGTGTGAAAAATGTAACTAATATAGAAGAGGAGCTTACCTGGCGTTGGGTCTGACGGAGTGAAGGCCTGTGTGTCTCCTGCAAGTAGTGGAGGCAGATCAGTGAGATGTTGTCTTTTATGCAATATAAAGTATTGCTGGCGTTACCTCCTGTGTGCAAGCTGGAGTGTTTGTGGCTGGGAGGGCTGGGTGTATTTGTTTCCACACCCAGGTTAGAGCACACCTGCAATTTCCTGTCACGATAGGCTACGTATAGTACAGACCTTGAAAACGCCTCTTTTTTTAATGTTTCCAGGTCAAACAAGGTGCTTCATGGGGATTTTTTGGCCTTTTTAAAGGATGAATTAAGGGATTTAGACAATACAGTCAAGTTTCTTGAGAAAATCATCAGAGATGAGCCCAAGCCTCACTCAAGGTCCTAATTGTGCTGTAAGTAGGCAGCGGTTGTCGTGTTTATGCTTGGCTGAGCCCTCAGCAGCACAGTGGGCATCACAGAGGCCACTTGACACCAAATTCATTTCACAACTGTTATAACTAGCAGATGAGGGGAATTGGACTCAAGGAGCTCTGAGAGGTATTGGAGAGGAATCAGAGGCTTCTGTGGCTAAATCTCTCGTTCTGTGCCTACTCACACAGACACTCGAGGAGAAAACGCTTGACATTATTGAAGGTTTACAGCATTGGGCTTTGATCTCCAAACAGAGAAGGCATTGGCAGCTTGTGTTTGCATTTGTATTCTAAATGTGGATATGTATTAGCATGCTTTAGTGATTTTTACGTAAAAGACAGCAAAATTCATTGCAGAGTGTGGATGTTCATTCTGTCAACCTAAGGATACAAAAGACTTAAATTGTGGGTAAGTTGCTTTTACAGCAAATGATAACCTTGTGATTTAAAATCCACCATTCAAATGCTTCTATTTTCATCCAAACATGAACAATCTGTAAACTCATTGTGTTGCATGTTACACTCAGTGCATGAATTACAGATCAGGCTCCCTGCTGATGTTTCCTGTTCAGGGATACAGCTATTACACCAGCCTTTGTCTTATATAGTTCACAAAATCCCTGACAGGGAATCTACAAAACAGATTGTTACATAACTAGCCCGGTTTTCTTGTTAACCAACAGCTTCAAGTGAACAGGCTTAAAAGTTTTTCTTACCTTTGACCACAGCCTTTCATGTTGAGATTCAGTCCTGGACTCCATTATGAAAAAAAAAAATCATATCATTGCAACAGCGCGGTGAACTTCAAGCTCCACATATCTGAGCGACAAGTGGAAAATTATGAGAAAAAAAAAACACTTGAGGTCTTCAGGCTTGAACAATGGGCTCTGTAATACCTAATCCACTGCTGCAGTCAAAGTGGCTGCTACGTAAGCGGAAGCTAAAAGTTCACATCAAGATATCACATGAAGCCAAGCTCTCCTTGGTTGCACATTAACCAGTTTATATACGTGTAATTAATGTACCTGCAGATCATTCAACCATGCAGACAAGAAGCTGGAGCCTTTGTGGAAGATGTCAGTGGTGTCCTCTGCTGTTCAATGCATGAACATTTCAAGTGTTATTTAGCTGTATGTGTCTTTTTTTTTTACAAAGTGTAAATTGTTATATATTTTAGGACAACACTTTTCTTTTAGTTGTCACTAACTGCAGAGGTCAACAAAAGCCATTAAGTTTTAGTTTTGTCCTCCTACAGAGATACATAAGATACATATTTAGAAAAACAACAATTTAAATATTTACCTTTATTTTTTTAGATGTTTTAAATTTTCTTATTCTTATGAGAGCTTTATGAACTTCTCATCCATGTTGGCTTAAAACAGCAAAATAAAGTTCCACATGAACTGAGAAAACTCAAGCTGCTGATGAAGGTTATTGCATTTGAAAGCTCCAGAACAGCAACAATATGAACCAAAGTGAGGAAGAGAGGAATTAACTTTGAACCTTTTACTCATGGCAGGTTATAGTCAAAATCTGCTCCATATGGCTTTTAGAAATGCATCTTATTTTTCTAGCCACTGGGGGGTAGCAGAAATAGGTTGTTAACATGACGTTGACATATTGCCTCCTTTTTAATTGATCCAGCAACTTTGTTATCAAAGAGCTGCATATTTATGCATCCAGCAGACATAAAGCAACATTATTATTCATTTAGAGTTGTGTTTCTGGCACCTGATGAATATACAACAGAACCATTAAGGAAGCACTTGGAGACTGTTTGGAAAAGGGCAGGTGCTCTGAAAACATTGAACCAATCAGGTCCACAAATCATGACATCGCTGAGAACGCTGAAAAATCTGAGCCAGATAGTGAATCAGTTTCTTCAGCAATGTTTCTTGCTCTTCTTTCAATGAGGATATTTACCTTTAGCATCTGAGCATACCTCTTAAGGAGCCGCCTCATTGCAGCTGCCAGTGGTTCCTCAGAGGATGCTGATTGGTCTGCACCACATGCAAGAGCACAGCCTGGAGCCTGACAAGATCGACTCGCAAGATCATGTGAACCCACAAATCCAGCTGCCTCCAAAGTCAAGCAATCATTCTCTTTTAGCTCTCTTTTAGTCTCCACCAACTCCTGAGGAATATTTGACTCTTTAGATGCTGAATTCTCCACCAGGTTCATCGGCTAATTGTTACTTTCTCCTTGTAGTTTGTCAGTGGGCAGGTAGTGTGCAGGTTGTTTACTTCCACTAAAAGTATCTGTGACAAACTGCAGAGTCGGTTTGAATTTTTTTGTGTGTTTGTCTTTACAACCCTTCTTTCACATCACATGTAGTCACTTGATTTCATTTAAATAGGGAGTATGAATTATAGCAATGTTTAAAGGTTGGTCAAAGTCATTACACCATAGAACAAACTGACAGTGTGCAAACCTGCAACTTTAATAATGTTGTACAGTACGATTTCAACAGCAGTCTTTACAATGCACCCAACCCACTTTTCCCCAATAAATAGAATTTCATGTAGTCTAAGCTAATTCTTATATTTTTCTCAAAAGTTCAACATTTATTGGTGGACAGTGATGTCATCACAAGGTTCATTTTTTATAATAATTAAGAAGGGTTCTTAATATCTTTTAGGATAATCAATTTACAGTCACTGTTAAGGTCAAATGACGTCATTCAGCCACAAATCACATTGAATTGTAAAAATCTTTGGTAAATTTAACAATTCAATGTTACTAAACTCAAACGCAAAGAATCATCCAGGTCTAACAGGCTAGTTGGTTACATAATTCTTTTCTGTTTTCTCAATTAAATGACAATTACCAAAGTCTCATTTGCGCCCTCAGTTTTAAAGATTTAGTTAGTATGTTTTTGGAGACTTGAGTAAATATGCAGCATAAAAATGTGCACCCCATAACCCGACACAACAAAATCAGCACAGTAATGAAGGCACTTCATTCTGTAAGAGAAGATAAATCACAGTTGTTTGAACAAAAGGTCAGACGAGAAACAACAGCCTGCATAGCACAGCTCAACACAAAAAAACCCCAAAAAGGTCACCCATTTCTTCTTCTTTCTGTCTATTTGATTATTTTTGGTAACTAAAATATTACTTGATAGAATAGTAAAACCTCCTTTCTCTGATAGAAAAATTACTTTATGTATGTCTTGCTCTTAGAAACATATAGTATGTACATACAGTAATATAATCTTTTTGTCAGTAGGAGTCCTGTACAAAGAGTCCAAGAATGCTGAGATGGTAAGAATCCATACAGTTGTTGTCTCTAGATTTGATTATGACCGAAACAGTTGCCTGAAGTCCTCACATTTTGGGGGAGGGGGGCAACTCTGGGACTCCCAGTGCCGGCTGGAGGATGAGAGCCGGGCTGCGGGGCCGTGGCGGCGAGGTGAGGCCTCTGTGCAGCACGGTGGAGGCAGGAAGAACCAGCTGGAGCCGCCGTCTGCTACCTGTTCCTAAGGCTCTGTAACAGACTGTAAACGTCCTCCTCCTTACTGAGGTCCTCAAAGAGGGGAATCAGGTCCAGCAGCTCCGTGTCCGTCATGTCGTCAAACCAGGACTGCACCGGGACCTGTGGTGAGAAAGAAACCGAGAAAGAACTGAGGAGACGGGTTGAATTTATTTGATCAAGGGAGAAAACTCAGCTGACAGTTGATGCCAAAGTGTTGCATTATAGGTGAGGAGATGGTGTGAATCCTGTGTAAATAATTAATGGGGGAAATGCATCAAAGGCACGAACAGTGGCAGCAGCTCCATTGAGCAACTTCCCCACAGAGGAGAGAAAACTCATAAAACCGGGAGCGCTGCCTCTGGCTCAGCGCTGTTTCTAAAACAACAGTGCAGACTAAAACTGACAAAGTCTTGCAGATATAATCATTTACCCTCATTATTAACTTATAACTAACCAATCTCTGTTGCAGCGGTGCATTTTGACCCCATTTATTAGTCAGGATTTTGTGAGATGTGAAAATCTCACCATGATATGTCAAATCTCATCCAAGCACCTGTTTATATATGCAGATTTGCCTCAAAAGTCACTATTTTTCTGCTCAAGATTAAGTAAAAATACTGAATTTTTTTCTACTCAACTATGAACACGAGCTGAAAGATCCACAGGTCAAACACTTCCAGGCGGAAGGAGCTCATTATTAGCTATTGTTGTCATCCTCTAACAAGTGACAATGTTTTCTAGGACTTAAACGAAACAGTTAGCCTCCCAATAAAAAGGATTTTGGAAGCCCCTAGTTCAGCATAAATAAAGTTTTGGGTCCAGCAAAAGACTGACTTACTGCGTTCTCAGGGTGGAAGATGTAGGAGGCAGGTGAGTTGTCTATGATGATGACTTTGCTGAGCTCTCGGCCCAGTCGGCTGAGGTCTTTGACGTAGTTTCCTCTGTGAAAAACACAGGATTCCCTGAAGAGCCGAGTGCGAAACACCCCCCACTGGTCCAGCAGGTCTGCCACAGGGTCAGCGTACTGATCGGACCAAAGAAAAACATCAGCTTATCATAGTCTGTGAGAAGTAATTGTATTATCACTGTGACTTGTCCTAGAGTGACGGCGTGGGGACGGACCTTGGCTAAGCTCGCTGTGAAGAGGACACATTCAAAGAGCTCCCCCATCTTCTGGAGGAACTCGTCCACATGAGGCCTCTTCAGCACGTACACCTGAAACAAAGACATTAAAACAAACGGGCCTTTAAGAGTAAAGCTGGTTATCACACCCCAAACGCTTTTAGGAAAGACCAAATGGGCTAAAGTGAGTTAATTAGGCAACATGTGATGACTCAGACCCAGTGCAACCCTCTTAATCTAAAAATCAAAAATACAGTTTATCAAGTCTGTATTGAAATAGTGCTTTTATTTTGGGTACTTTTGAGTATAATTTTATGCTAATATTTGTGTTCTTTTACTTATTTTAAAATTCAAATGCATGACTTTTACTTTCAGCAGAGTATTTCAGCACTTTGGTTTTATCGCTTTTAAATAAGTAAAAGATCTGAATGCGTCTTTCATCACTGCACCTGTGTGACACATGTAACACATGTAACCCTCACACATCTGTGAGTGCATTTGCATGCACACGAGAATCCTGATTTAATAACTTCCAGAACATGATGTTTAATATAAAAAACCTGTTTAGAAATATCCTTGTTTGCTTGATTGTAACAGTATTCTCATTCTGAAGGACTGTGGCAGCCATCAAAAGAGGACCTCCACCGAAAATGACATAAAGGTCAGTTTACAAGTGATGGAGAGCATTAATCAGCCTCATAAAAGCTGTTGAAAAAGGTCCTGCCACAGAGGACCTTATATAACTTAAATAATGTGAATCTGTTTGCTGTGCTGGACGAAGTGTTGAACAACAATTGTGCCATTTCTGCTCTTCTTCATCTTTTTCAGCAGGTCTCCACGGGTTAGTCGCTGCCTCCAAGTGCAAGTAATCAAGTATAGGCCAAGACAGATATAAAAAGCCTATCCTGGATTACTTGAACCCGGCGACATCGACGGTAAAGCTGCTTCTTCTTTAAACAAGACAGACTTATTAAATCAGTACACAGGGCAAAAAGAAGCACAACATGTCTCCTTACAATGCACATGTTCCTTCTTTTTTTAAAACCATTTCTTTCTCCCTGAAAAACACATTTCTATAATTAGTGAAGTGCTTCTTCTGCTGCACGCTCGAGTGTCTTCAGCACGCTTGTGAACTTTGTTTACCTGGTGACACAGTCTCGTCACGACGCATCTTTCTTTGCAGAGAGCACAGACACCGAATTAAACAGAAAGCATAAATTCAGGAAGGAGTGCATGTGCTCTCCAACTTTCTCACGTGGCTTTGAGATCACAGAGAATACTAAATAAGAAAGGGAAGAAAATGGAGCCACAGTTTCTCAGGGAAACCTTATAAATGAATGCATATTATTTTATTCAAGCCCAATTCTAGAAGTCTTGCAAATTGTTGCAACAGTACCTGATGAACAGTCCCATCAATCTCCACTGGAACAATGAAGTCTGCATTGCTGATGGGCTGCAGGAAGACAAGAAACAGAGAAAGGATTCAGAACTTGTGGTATTTTTTACTCAAAACAGCTCAATCTGAAAAGGAAGCTGTTAAACCACATGCCCATATTTTTGGTTTTTTAAAAAAAGAGAGAAAAATAGTCCTCTAACGTGCCACAGGCAAACTAGGAAGGCTTTAAGCATAATGTGGTTCCCTCTGCTCCAGCGCTCTGCATCTCAGTGTTAAATAAAAACCAGAAGTGAGACTTCGGGGAGAAACCTGGGAGCTGAACAAGATGACAGACGTGAATGCAGACACGAGGAGCGCCACCGATTTCTCAGCAAGACTTGTGTCATCTTTAAAAGCAAGGAAGAGGAGAGGTGCAGGAAGGTGGAGGAAGATAGATGCCGGGAGGGGTGTGAGTGGGAGACAAGTGGAGGGCGTTAAGACGAGGATGAAAGGATTAGGTGGGAGGCACAGCAGTGTCATTTCGTAAAGGGAGAGAAAGAAAAACAGGTGACGGAGACGGAGAGAAAATATGTTTCTCTGACTTTCACGAAGCACAAAGAGAGGTTTTCTATAAAAGCCTGGCTGTCACCTGTTTGGATAGTTTGTTGTAGAAACAGAAAAAGAAGAGGATTATTTCATTGTATCATTTTATAGGTTTGAATTGACTTTACTTCATCCACTGAGCTTAAAAAAAAGGGTAAATCTGCAACAACAGTTCTAATCTTTGTATCCTAGACAGTACTTTTTTCTTAGTTATCATCCTTTATTAATTTACAAGTCTGCCCTACAAAGTCAGACAGCCGTAACTACAGAAACGGAGAGAAAAAGCTGAGAAAAAAGGGTTTGAAGTTTGAAGGCTAATTAACCAAAATGCCTACCAGCTAGTAGTAAAACCTTAACTTTATGCCTTTCATGAGTCATAAAGTAAAAAGAGATACAAAAATAAAAGAAAAAAGTAATTTAAAAAAATATCAAACGCTCTCCTGAAAGTTTGGACAACCTAAAGAGCAATTGAGCTACAAAGTTCTGGCGCTGGTGTTACATTTTATCTCCATTATATTTTTATTTAGCTACTGTCTTAATTTTGTGGTATAACAAACAATCACTGAGATTCTGGAGAATCAGAATTACTTTTTCAATGTGAAAATGTCAGCAAACTAGCATCAGCTAAGGCCAGCTGTGACTGCACCCAAACTAGCTGCTAGCCTTAACTAGCTGGAGATTCATAGGAGCTGGTTCTTTAATTTGTTTTTCTCTTACCTAGCATACAGTTTAATAACACATTTCTACTGCATAGTATGTTTATGGTAAAACATAAAAAAGAACCCCTTTTGCCGCAATATTAACCTATTAATGGTTTATAACACCATATAATGGAGACAAATATGCATATTTCTCAATTACTGTAGTTCCTATCATAACTAATAAGAAATCATAACTGGAAGCTACATTATAAACAGATAGCAAATGACAATACAGTAAAACAGAGCTGTAATAATATAAAATCTGTTTTATAACAACAGGATTTACTTGTATACAATTAGCCTAATGTTAGCAGTTAATGTGCATATAGTTCTAACTGCATTATAGTGGTTAAAAGTCCTTTACTGCATTTTCATTTTTGCTTATTATTGCTAAATTTGGGCAGTAAAATAAATTTAAAGTGTTTTGCCTGCTTGCTTTTTTTTTTAGGGGAGACTTGTCTTCAGGTCATAAAATATTTCACTCATATTTCCATAAAACCACTTTGACACTTTTAATGCACTCCAGTTATTGTAAAATATAAACCAACCCACACACCTAATGACTGTACTGTGTGTGTGTGTGTGTGTGTGTGTGTATTCAGTGCTAGCTGCCTTCAGGCATACAACTACAGTTAGCAGGTGCGCTTCAATACCATCCAAGAGAGGGCGTGTTAGCAGCAGGAAAACTATCACAGCACTCTGTCCTTCCACTTGTCACCTGCATTATCTCTGTAATACAACCATTATGGCTGTGACAGTGGAAAGATACGTCTGGTGTACTGGTGATGTTAGGTCTCTCCGTGTGATGCAAGAGAGAGTCAATGCACAATCAAAGCCTTTCAGATCCCTCCGAAGACACGCGTGAGAGCTTTGGCGGCTCAGTTTTGTGATATCTTCGGTTCTGGTTAATGTTTACACCAGTAAAAGACTGCAGCCTTGACTGTCCAGAAATAGTATGAATAATGAGGCAAACCGGTGACAGGCAGAAGACAGAACAAACAGGCAGCATTTGGTCCAACTTCCACAAAGAGAAAGAGAACGAGGACAGAGAGAGGGAGAGAGATGGAGAGTTGCAGATGGAGGAAGAGATGCAGAGACAGACTTGGCCTCTGCCTATTGCTCTTCTGCTGAATCACTCCATCATCTGAGGACCGAACACACAACAGCTGCTCGTCGCGTTGCTCTGTAATGGGCCAGGATCCGAGACGAGCGAGAGATATGGAAATGGTGGAGGGCGAGAGGGGTAATGTATGAGTGAGAGAAATAGAGGGAGAGAGAGAGAGATGAAATAAATTGGAAGAATGGAGAGTGTTTGATTTGTGCTGAACTAGCGTTGACCTCAACAGACGCGATGGAGGGAACTTCTCCTGGGTCATTTCAAGTCTGTCAGTCGTTCAGTGTTTCCTTTACATACATACATAATGCAACACTTTGGTATTACTGTTCAAACCTGCCTCTGAAAAACACTTTGATATATTTTCTTACAGCAGGTTTGTCCACATGTCTAATAATCTACCTAATTATCTGCATGAGCACCTCATCCTCATCAAATCACCTTTTAAAACACTCCTGAAAACTGTTTTTTAATATTCAATAAACAACAAAACAGATTTATGCTGTTCCGTTACTTTGATTTTTATGTTTTTATGAAGTACAATCTGTATTTTTACAATATGGTCACAATTATTTGGGCAGAAACAAGCAGTCTAAAGGCACTTTCAAGCACAGCAATGAAGAACAGTTGGCACCTAAAATGCAGGTTTTTACACAATTATTTCTCCAAAATCCAAATCTATATATTTAGTTTACTGAAGTCCACAAATAGGCCTAAATATTCATTACCCAGAGGCTTAAGCGAGTGAATATTGCAGTTTTACTTCAAAAATAGCTTAATCCTGAATTAATTATTGATATAGTTGCTAAGTCATTTTCTGTCCAGCTGACTAATAAGGTGAACTAGTAGGCTAATCGTCTCTGCTTCAGGGTGTTTACCATAGAGATGATTTAGGCTCTGAGCTCTTTTGTTTCAGGTAAATTTTAATGTTATAGCTCGATAGACATACTTTTAGACATTAGTGTGTTAGAGCAAAAGTTTTAACACAACACTACCAATGCTGTACGGTCAATAAATAAATGCTTTTCCATTTTCTGCGGTGGAACTGGCCTGACCTTCAGAGAGTCCTGATTTCAACTCCACTCAGCACCTTCAGGATGAAGTGGAGCGAACCAGATGTTATCACCTAACATCAGTGTCTGACCTCACTTATGCTCTCGTGGCTGAATGGGATCAAATCCCAGCAGCCAGGTCCAAAAAATCCTGCAGAGAGTCTTTCCAGGAAAATGGAGGCAGTTATCACAGAAGATTAATGGCCATGATTTTTTAATTATTCCCTTTTCCAGTTTTTATCATCTGTTTTCTGTGAGTCACTTTGTGATGCTGGCTTTTAGAAGTGTTATATTAATAAAGTTTACAATTATTATTATTCATTATATCCTCTCAGCCATTTTTACACATCCACCACACACTTGATCTAATCTTGGCGCAGGCACTGGAATTATCTTTTCAGCCGTAACATACAGGGTAAAGCATACAGTATGTAACGTGTTATGTAATGCTTCTTTTTTAGTCTATGTCCATCTGTGCTCCATGTGAAATGTCCCCTGTCAGTTCTGGCTGTTTTTCTGCACTAATTGTCTGAAGATAATGCGTCTATTTTGATCTTAAATAACCTCCTTACCTCACTTCTCTTAAAAAAAAATGAAAATAAATGTAAAGGAAATCCATCAGGCTTTTGAACGGAACTGAAAATGCAACGTTTGTCACTTTCTGTTTTCACTCTCATCCTCTACCAACTGATTTTCATTTACTGCATAGTCTGAATCTATTTCATCCTGCATACTGATTTACAAACTAAATGCATTTTGATGGACTGAGTGTATGGTGTGTAGCTGCAGTTAATCAAAACAAGAGAGGGGAAAAAAAGGAGTTCCCGTGTGAGTTTCTGACTTGTTTTGTCAGGGGAAGAAAAAAAAAAGCTTTCAGACTATTAGAACAGATCCAGGATTTCTGCGAAATTCATCCCACAGTCATTCAAGGCAACAGTACACTGTACTGGACACACCCTTGTGTGTGGGTGAGCGTGTACGTGTGTGTGGCCCCGTACTGCTGGCGTGCGGCTGTAATGGGTGGGTCCAGTACAGTGTGTGTGTGTGTCTGTGTGTGTGTTAGTGTATGCACATTTCTTTTCCTTTGGACTTTTCAGAGCAGATTAATTCCTCTCCATATGAAAACATACTGAAAGTGTTTTCTCTGCAGTTAATTAAATCAACAAATCGTTCTCTTACACTGCTGAATAAAACTAAAGCAAACACAAAAGAGTCCTCAGCTTCACCTTGAGCTACTCTGTCGAGCACCTCTCTGGCTTTGAGCTGAACTCATGCTGAGGACAAAAGGCACAGATACAGCCCACGCAGACGTAACCAGATCAGCTGGGGTTGAGGCAGAGCGATGCTGCAGTGGGTCAGTAGGTTTTCCAGATGTGTTTGTGGAGGGAGGCTTTGATAGTGACACACAATTTGAATCAGATTTTATCCAGATTGGCTACAAAAACTGTTGATCTTGGTCTTAAAGATGTCAATTCATTTAACATAAATTACTCAAAAAGATGAACATAGTCATATTCAGTCTGATGGGACAGCTATGGATTTATGGTGCATTGTGGGAAGTCTAAAGCAGGACTGAGTAAGAATTGTGGCCATTTTCTCCTTACAATACACTGTAAAATGAAGCAGTAGTACCATTAAATACAACTTATTCTACATTTATCTGTCTAGAAAATCATGTATCTAAAAATGTTAGCAATGCTAGCAGCCTCTTAGCCCAGCACCTTTAAAGCACTGTTGAATCTAAAACTGTTAAATTTCATGCACACAAGATGAATTTTGTATTTTTGGTGATCTTCTGACATTTCTCCATCAGGTCAAAAAGGATCATTATAATAAATCCTTAAAGACTTTATGTCACCGTGAATTGCAAGGACCTAACAAGCAAAAAAATGAATTTGTTTTTATAATGCAGCTGGATGGAGAGTCTGTGATAAAAGGTTTAAGGCTGCGAGCTCAAAAGAAACTGACATTTTTGAGAGGCTGCACACAGAACAGAGATGATACTGTAAGTGCTTCCTGCCAAAGAACTGGACTGGCTGAAGATAAATCCCAGACATGCTGATGAACTGCATGATGCAAAGCTACTGAATATGTTTGGTTGCCATGCCAACGTCCTGTTATCGTAACAGCTCCACTTCCCTTTTGCCTTCTCCTGTGCAAATGCTTTGCAAAAGCCAAAACTCTCTCAGGGACACACTTTTCCTGTGATATTGTACGCTTGCTGGCAGAGCTCAGTGGCACCTCATCCTAATTGTCATCATATCATCTTACCCGTATTCACAGCAAAGAATGGCATCTTCAGGACTTATTTCTGTATGATCCTATCATCCCTTTAAAGCTTTCAAATAAAAGCATGACACAGCTTAAAAAACAGAGGTATATATAGGACGAGTGATGCAAAATACCTTGAAGGAGCTGTGCACGAGGGTTTCGTCCAGGTCGATCACCACGCAGTTCTTGCCGTAATCTGCTATACTGACCTCTGGCAGGAGGAACTTGGCTGGTGGCTGCAGAGATAATACACACGCTTTACAATAGAGATTCATTGGAGGGAACAGGCTGCAAAACACACTTGCAAACTCACACAGAGACACTCATACTGAGGGTGTGATGATGGCTCCGTTAGAGTGCTGGAGATGATCACTTGGCTGCTTTGAGGAACACTTAATAGCATAAACGACCTACAGGAGGTGTCACTTAGCTGCTTGACCGACGAGCTGAGAGATATCAATACACTGGTGAGGTAACATGATATTTAACCTGGATTTCTGTCAGTGCAATACTGCAGAATGATATTCCTTTGTTGTCTCTATAGTAATTATAGTGTTATTATTGGGCATCGATTGTTTTATCAGTTATGTAACTCTTTTTTTTATATAAAAAGAGACAAAACCCAAAAATCAGTTAAATACTTGTCTGTAAAATGTCAAAATATCATTAAAAAGGTTCATTACAAGTTCTCAGACCCTAAAGTGATGCCTTTTATGATTACATTAACAGTTTATAAAACTAAATACATGAGATCAAAAGTGCTATAAAATAGAAAACAACATATCCTTGAATGTTTGACGCTGAAAGGACAGTTACATCTTATTAAATGGCAGCTCACATGCAACCACATATCAAATTTACCTGTCTAGCTGCTAATATAACTATCAAGCCTTTTGTTGTAGTTCTATATGTGGTTTCACTATTCTGATATTTTCTGTGTTACCTCATGTTGACTAAGTTCTGTCACTGTGCTGCCTTCAGGGTCAGAGGGAAAAAGGAGAAACACTCATGTCCTCTGCCACGCAGGCCTGGGGTTACAGACAGGCACGGGGCAGCTGGTGCAGTCATAGGTGGTATCCACTCACACACACACACACACTCACACACATGTACATCCATGCATTCATGCACACACACACATACACACATAAATCTATATAGAGGTGAGGAGCAAGGACTCTGTCAATCTTACACATACACACACTTGTGCTGCAGCTCAGTATGCCAGCCATTTCCTGCATGTATGTGTGTTTTAGTGTGTTTTTTGGCCAGGCTCACTGCATTTATCACGTCTTATCGCAGGGCTGCATGCTGATGTATCACAGGAAGTGTTCCCTGTGAGCAAGGACACTGAATGACATCCTGTCAGGCCGTGATAAATGTGATTTACACATGCAGGTTGAGCAAATAAAGACAGACTGACTGGGGCCTTGACATTTTCACCAGGGAGAGAAACTTAACCCAAAGCCACAGACAGGGGGCGCTATCCCAGACTGGTAGCTCTAAACCACAATGCACAAAGCTTACAGATTGGAAATCATTTTACTTGATCAGTGGGAAGCAGAGAAATCGATCTGATGCTAAGAGACATGTTCATCTGCTGGAAGTTAGAGTGACAACATAAATTCCAGTGTGCTACCTTACATAACGTAAAAAGACACTATTTTTAATTAATTTAAATATTATAAGCAATTGAAAAACAATATGTATGCTTTCTTGAAAGTGTGAGGATCAAGTTAGTTTTGAAATAAGAAAGCAGCTTTAATAATTACAATATATCTACTATTTGAAAGCAACAATGACAAAAGTAAGCAATATGTAGTTTGCTGAATAAAAATAGAACAGATGGAGCTAATTGAGCTATATATGCACAATTTTTTTTAATATCTTTGGAGTAATATACTGGCAGAATAATAAGAGTATAAAGTGAGTCCATTACATAATATAAACATTAAAATTGGCACAAAGCAGAGCTGTTTCACAATACAAAGATAAATTTATTTTTATTCAATCCTATAACAACTGAGAACCTCACCTAAGAAGGCCATGAGATACAGCTAAAAGACTCAGAAAATGCTTCAATTTAATTTATAAGTAGTTATTTTGATAACTATTTTAATAAACACAAAAAATACCTTCTGACTAATTACAACTGCATAATTATGTGATATAATCTGTTATTTTCCTGTCTATGTAATGGTACTGCTAAATTAGGGGGTTCAAGTCAGATGTTACTCTTTTTTTACACCTTTGTCTTTACATCTTTTGATGAGCTTTTTCTTCTTTATGTGCTTTGTGACACGGTGCTGCCACTGTGATACTTAGTGACTTCACAGTGAAGAGTGACGCAGATGTAACCTGTCCAGGTCAGCTCGAGTTATTTAAGTCATCCTTACGTGGACCCGTCCAGAAATATAAAAGAGCAGACCTCGTCACCACATGCGCTTCCTGCCGTTGAAGGGAGGTGTCTGCTGGTTGGTTTAGTTTAAAGCTTGGCTGTGATGTGGGATGCTGTGAGTGTGAATATCCTAAATTACAGTTAACCACAGGACTGCATCGATTCCAAAATAGCGAAATGAATTTGCAGTTTCAGCACAAATAAAGCAGGGTTCAGAGAAATCCCCCCTTTGTGGTGGCTGTCTGACGAAGCACTGATCACACAAAACAAGCATCCTTAAATTAGACTAACAGGAGTCCTCTGACCACCATCTCGTGTTCTCTGCCAGTGTCCAGAGAAACAGGACAACATGACAAAGCCACACATAAATCACATGAGAATAAATTTTGATTAGTTAATTCATTTCTGCCAGTTGTGTATATTTAAGGTAATTAGCATGAAGCCAAGCATTAAAAACTGTGTGATTATTAGAATGTGACAGTGCAAAAACTCCTTCTGGGAGCAAAGAAAAATCATCTTTGTGTCAACATCCACATGCAGCTGGAATGATAAAGCACAGCAAGCAGAGGGAGGAGGGTGCTGTGGTGGTGCAAGATGAAGAAAAATGAAAGATAATAATACATACACTGGGGATGGGGATGACCTGGACCTGGTCACACTGGAGAAAATAAAGAGAGATAGGAAAAGAGAAAGAGACAGAGAGAGACAGAGAGAGAGAGAGAGAGAGAGACAGGGTGGGGATTTAAAAAAAAAAAAAACAGAAAAAGAAGCAGGAAAGCAAAAGAAAAAAACAGTGAAAAATCGTTGCGAGGAAGAAATCGACAACATCAATATTCTAATCAAGAAATGCACTGGGAGAAAAAAGAGGGAGAGGGACAGAGAAAAGGGACGTATAGTACACACCGTGATACAACTCGCTCAAAAACAAACAGAGCTGCCATAGTAACAAATACTGCTGGCCAGAAATCCAGCAACAGTACACTGCTGGGAGGGACTGTGGCACGGGCCCAGCTTGAAAATCAGCCCCGCACTATAACAAGGCTTTTTATGGCAAGGTTCACCACGTTCACTCTAAATTAATGGGAACTCATTTGTTGAGGAGGGGGTCCAGAGCAGGTCAGCGCTGACCACATGTATAGTGTCTGTAAAGGGCCACACATTCCTCCCCTGAATGAGAGACGTTTGCAGGTAAACAGGAGTGGAAATGTGATCCGATTTCTGCTCCATTTATAGCGCCCGTGTACCTGCCTTGGCAGCGGATCGCCGTGTTTGTGGAGGAGCTTGGGGGTTTTGGCGCCTTTTCCACGGCCAGAACGTTCGCTTCACACATCCTCACTACACTGGTCAGAGTGTGTGTGAGGAGAGGGGGAGGCGTGGGTGCCAGGCAATCCATCACACCGGACACACACAAAGCCCACTTTATGAGGATTAAAGAAGCAGCAGTACGTGTGCATGTGTCCGTGCGCACATGTGTTGCCATGGGTGTACGGTAAGACTTGTGCAAGCTTTTGCGAGCATGCGCCAGACAAAGTGAGCATGTGTTTGTGTGTCTGTGTGTGTCTTTTTGAGCTTCCCAGTGTGTTGTGTGTGTTATTTTGTGTGTGCGGTTGTGTGCGTAGGCAGATATCGAAGAATGCAAGATGGGAAGCGAGCCCGTATTTTCAAGCAGTGGATGGTAAACAACCTCTGGGTTCACCGGGTTTGAAGCAGCTGGAAAAATTTGTGGAGGGAGCTCAGCGAGGCTGCACAGCGCCTCGGCCTCAGCTCTCTGCAGGAAAAGACAAACCCTAACAAGCTCTCTGTAACAAAACCAAACAAATGTTACTCATTACTCGACCTCTCAAGTCAAACTAGGGTTCTGTCGTATATTAACTAATTCTAACCAGGTTTTTCTTCTAGTCATGTGGATGCAAATGTAATGTTTTTTGGACTCTGGCCAAGCGTGATGTGAGAGAAAAACAATCTTCACCTTAGGAGGACTGCCATTCTCCTCTGGCAGCGGGGGCAGAGAAAGTGTCTTATTGTTGGCGGGTGGTGGCTCCACGTGGTAGTCATTGTAGTTGCGGAAGCAGCAGAAGAAGGGGCTGAAAATGCTCCGGCTCCGGTGCTTCTTTAGGCTGCTGTTGGACTGGGAGACTGGAGGAAATAATGAAAGAAAGAAAGTGAGGTTAGGTTGCTTTGCATATGTCAGTCAGAAGCGGGAAGAAGGAAGTATTCAGATCATTTACTGCGAAGTAAAAACACATTTACAAGTCCTGCATTATCACATTAACATCAACAACTTTTGCATATCCTGGAAACACTCTCACATGTCAATACAAAGCCACAGCTTGCAAACCATTAGTTTAGCTTAGCTTAGACTGTTAACAGGTGTAAACAGCTTTCCTGGTTGTGTCCACCAAACACACCGTAAAACGACAAAAGTTATATTTCATTTTGTTTTTTCTACATGAAAATTGTGCCAAATACAATGTGTTATTCTGTGAGATTTGTGTGCTAATTAGTAGATTTTGTTCCTGTTGAGGAAAGCTAGGCTAGCAGTTTCCCAGTTTCCAGTTTCTGTGCTAAGCTAATCTAACTGTCTCATGGCTGCAGCTTAATATTTAACCAAAAAATTAAAGTGTTAAATTTAAGTGTTAAATTATTAAATCTATTAGAAAATATATATGGCCTACTATTTTATTGACTGTTAGGTTGTAAATACACACAACAAAAGTCCCCAAATTTCTTTTAATATTGCTTGAAGGAAATAACAAGTTATATAAGATCATGGTTCGCTAAAATAGGTTTTGTGAAAACATAAACAACAACAAAAAACTTTTAAAGTCATAATACTGTCAAATATGTAAAGAGAAAGTAGTATGAAGCGGCGTGAAATAGAAATGATCAAGTACAAATACCTCACGTTTGTACTTAAGTTCATTATGAGTCATTGTATTAGTTACATTCCAATGCTGATATCAAACAATGACAAGGTGCAGCAAAAAATGGCCTCATTTGACTTTGTATCTAGTTCTGTTTAATGTGATTTCACAGCTATGTCACCTGTTGAGATTAGGTGTCATATTTTTTAAAAGCCTTTATGTTAATGAAAAGCATCTTGTAAAAGATGCTCAGTGTTGCAGACGGACTCACATGCATCATTGCATTATTGTGACAAACATCGCAGAAATGTGTGTCATATGACATAGTGAGGCATCGGTTCATGCAATGGGGAGCATAGGGACAAAAATAGCCATCATCAGAGTGCCCTCTGGGAAGGTAGTCTAGTTAATTAACATCAAGAAAAGGAGGAGATTGCAAGATAGACAGATTCATATCATACTGGGAAGAAAAAGGCAGAAAATATAAGAAAAAGTGGAGGAAAAAGAAAGAAAACTTTATGCTTTGAACCTTACACACAAAGAAAAGAGCCTTAACATCCAGTAAAGACAAAAAAAAAATCACTATTCACAAACATTACAGTAGAATGTATATTTTAAATAAGTATTTTGATACATTTTAATTATTTGACAACAATAAAAACCCAGATTCATGCGCTTTGCAAGAAGGGTTGATCAGTGGCTGAGTGCTGCACAGCCCCGGGGAGAAAACAACATATAGGTCCCTGGTTACATCACTCCTCCTTCACTTTCTCTGAAGCCCATGGCCTACTTTCACACTGACAGAGGAGAAACAAGCCGGCTCGATTGGTCTGTAGGCCTCCATGGCCGGATTATGATTTTTATATTTTCTGTCGGTGAGGACGGTTGGATAAAAATAGCAATTCGAGCAGCTTCAGTACAAAAAGCTAAAATCTGAGAGTTCAATTATCCCGAGGTGTTCCTGAGGTAAAAATTCAGCCAGTTTAATTGCTTTAAAGGTAATTTTTTTCAGGCATGGAAATCCCAAATCTGCCCAGGACTTTGAAGTGACCACGGACCGACTTCAGAATCATCACTTTTGTGCCTTGGAGCTGCCACCACACAGTGTCCCTGTATGCTGCTGTCTTGTTAACGTGTTTATACAGCCGTGTGACACAGGCAGCCCAGTTAACCGTGCATGCTGAGGCTGTTTGCAACCTGCTCCTGTTCTGAGAAGCTTCAGATTGATGCCTGGAACTATCCTTGGGTTGCTCCGACTGGATCTGACAGGCTGCGGGCAGTTCGTCTTCTTTATTCTCTCCGTCTTTGTAGTCCAAAGCTCGCCGTGGCTCTTCCTCCTCACTTACGGATGTTCCCGAGAAGCAAATGTGGCTATATGGTCGGAACTGGAAGGCGGCATGCTGTGTTACTATAACCTGTGTGGTGACTGAAGGATGTGATCTGCCCACGTAGACTTGATGTACTCAGTGCTGGCGCAGAAAACTGATAGAAAGAACTCAGACTAGACATATGCACTATATTTCTTTTTGTCTGTAGACATAAAAAGTAAACCTGCTTATTCTTACAACTTATATATATACAAAGCAATATAGGAATTTTTCTAATTAGAACAAATTGAAATCGACTCACATTAAAATCATTAACCCCGTAACAGCAATGTCTCATTAAAATGCAGGAACTTAATGTGACTGCGTCTTTTCTCTCAGTGGCGCTCACAGTATTGAATGAATAAATGGCACCATTTTCTAATAAGACACATTTTTATCAAAGCTTATCTTGCTGAATCTAATGCCATTAATAATGGTTAATAAATAATTTACTGATGCTTTATAGATCAATTAAGAGCCTTTATAAAGAGCAATTTTCAGGGTGAGATGTTTTGAAAAATCTTGCTGACTGGTCTTCGTCTTCCAGCAGTTGCTTTTATTGCACTTGACAGAAAATCAGTCAGCTATAATTCTGGTAATTGATTCGTAGTCGATTATCACGCAACAGTGACAATAAATGAACAGGTTCTAGTGTGTCTAATGTGAAGATTTTCTGCTTTTCTCTCTTAAAAGTAAATATGTTTTGGTTTCAGACTCTTTGTCGGACCAAACTGACAATCTTATGACTTCCAGAAGCAGCTTTTTTCACATTTGCACATTTTCTAGCGTTTTATAGACTAAAAGAAGATTAACTGATAATAAAAATTGGAGTGTCTTTTTAATTTTTATGTTCTTCATCATTGGATGATAGACTGTTTGACCTCTGCTGTAAAGAATCTGGACCAAAATCAAATTTTAACTATTAAAGTCATGATAGATTTTTTTCAGAATCTTCTTAATTTATTAACACTTAAAAAATTAACCCTTGCAAACCAAGACCAAATATTTTTTCATTGTTTATTAATGTCTTAATAGCCTTTATAACAACAGACTTGATGGTTTATTGTTCTTTATCTACTCAATATCAGCTTTTACAACAGCAGGGTTGGTTGCTTATTAGAAAGTGAAACTCTTGAGTCTTCATTATTGACTTTACTATTAAATTGGCTGCAATGACTCATCGGCCAGAGAGACTTTTCACACCATGGCAACCTCAACACTGTTCAACTGGTTTATAAGGCTTCAGTTAGGAATTATTTAACCATCAATTAAGTTTGTTAAGACTAATGAACCCTTCTTTATTAAAAAAGTGGTACCACAAATTGAATTTTAAAAAAAATTACTGCAATAATGTGTTGAAACAATGGCATACTTCCGTAAATAACATCTTTTAACATCATTCTTAATGCTTTAACAAACTTTCAATCACTTCCTTCACAGGATGGGAACAGAAATCTCAGAGTTTCAGATTCAAAACTTGGACAACAAACCGAAAAACTGTCTTGGGCTAAAAGAAAATGTTATTTGAGCGATTAGACCCTTTAAAATTGTAGTTCCCAGTGTCGAGGGGCCCTGAGTCTCCCTTACTCTCCCTAAAGTTGGCCTCAAAGCCTTTGATGTCATTCTTCCTCCATTTTGAGACCCTCTACATTTTCCCGCCCTGGTCTGCTGCCCCGAAAACGACCACCCCGAAATAAGCAGGTGGGACTGCGAGAGAGAGGGAGCGAAAGGAGAGGGATAGAGAGGGAGTTTGGAAGGGGAGAGAAGGGCGTAGAATGGGTGGGGAGAGTTACTGTGGTGAGACAGCCTATACTTGGGTCTGATTCTTACTCCACCCCCTCCTGCACCACCACCCTACACAAACAGAGGTTTCCTTTCTCCCTTTGACACAAACAACATAGCTGAGAGTTGACTGCTGCCACAAACCGAGCAAACACGCACGCACACATATGCAGCATATGTTCACATGTTTAGGCAAAGGGCCACGCGTGCAGCCATCAACAAACAGCAAACTTCACAGACTGACACGACCGAAACACACACAGAAACTTCTGCTTTCAATGTCCTTGCTCAGGAATGTGACTAGAGTCGGCTCGCCTTGCATAGTAATGCGGCTTTCGTAAGCCGTGAGAATAACAGCAAAGGTTAAAGTGCAACATTTGCCGTTAAGAACACGGGAGACATGATCTGAACAAACTGCAGCAACACGGCAACAAGGTAGGGAGTCACATAAGACACGCAAGCTTCAGACCGCGAAGAATTAGCCGACACTCTCTGGTTCTCTTAATAAGGGATACGCCTCACTAAAATCTAGGTAAAAGGTGGTGCACGCAAGTGGTTTTATCTAACAAAAGCTCCCTGGAGAGAGAGAGATATATTACGTCAAAGCTGAAGCCTCCTCAGAGCAGGTGCACATTATTTACCCACTGAATGCACTTCATTCAATCAGCATATTTCCTTGATGTGAGGGCTGTGAAAATGGCCCTTTAAGGAAGAGTACGTGTCAGTTCTCCCTCTGAATGTTAGGTAAAGTACTATAGAAGGCTCTCCAGTCAATCAGAGCCAGCCGGGCTCAGGCTTTCTGTCACATGTTCAGGGGCAACCACTCAAAAGGCCGGAAGAGGGAGAAAATGCAGGAAATTCTCAGCATTCCTGACAGGAAGAGATAATCACCCCGTGACCCACAGCGTGGAATAATGCCAAGCTCCGAGAGGGAATATGATCCCCGGCTTAACTCAAGACTTTTGAGGTGGCCTCCTTTACTGTAGCTTTAAAAGCACATAGGCTAAGCGTGCAAACAGTCAAAACACAACACACATAGATATAAATTATGAGTAAGGTTTAAGTTTAGCTGCTGGTTCTCTTTATAGTGAATTAAGTCTCAAAGGTTTATGCCAGGACATTCAACGCTTTCAAGTTAAACGTTTTGTTACCCTGCAGGGAAGACAATTAGAGGATAGATCAGGTTTTTTACAGCTTGGGTCTTATTTTCATAGTTTTGGCCATTATTTCTTTTAGTTATGAACACTGTGCTCACAAAATTAAATGCTGAGATCTGGGAACAAAACAGCGCAGCTACAATGAAGTCAGATTGGGCAATAAACACTAGATGATCACACCAGTTTTAAACATGCCAACACTTAAGGCAGATTATCTAAACCAGAGGGTCCCAACCTTCAGGCCATGGACCTCGTAACATTTATGACCATGTTGTGAAAAAAATCATGTGATTTGGCAGAAATAACCACATAACTTCACAAGTAAGACTGTTATCCAAAAAAACAAACGCTCAATGCTTCCAAGGTCCATTGCTCTGAAAATTCACTCTCTCTCTTGAGTTTTTAGCTCTTAGCATTTTAGTATCGCAATATGCTTAAGGTCACGGTCTGTTTTTTGGGGCAAGGCCAAAAAGAGAGCCTATTAGGGACAAAAAACCCAGCTGATTCAGCACCATGGACAGGGCCAGCAGTCACTAAACTAACAGCTACAAGGAAAGTGAGTATTTTTGGGGTAATAAAGGTTTGTTCTCGGGATAGTATGCTGTTGGACAATAAAGGGCAGCCCCAAAGACTTAAGGCAAAGCTACAGGCTGGGAGCTTATAAAATACAGTTTTCAAATTAGACAACATTAAAATTTACTAAGCTGGAAAGTTAGCAAACACGCACCTAAGCAGTTCCCTGGATTTGCAATTTGCTCCTCTAACTTAGACAGGAAAGAAAAAGACCTCCAAATTATCAAAACATTGCGCATTGCAACTGTGGTTAGTAACTCTAGTGTAATTTAACTGAGCTCTAATCCCTACATGGCTAAAAGGAGTAACCTCACTGTGTTAATAAGTTATGAAGTAATGCTTTACTTCCCAAAACTAACCGAGAGCGATCATGATGGCCAAAAATAAAACAGAAAACAGAAGTTGTAATAAACTAAAATCATCTAAATTTCATATATTGTTATTGGTAGTGTCTGTGTGACAGACCTTGAACTGCACCCCTGCAGCAGTTAGTCGCCCAGCCAGGCAGGTAAAGTGTTCAGTACCTGGGGGGCATGAAGGTAAATGTGAGAACCGTCCATGTGAAGGTGCAGCTTAAATAATTCAGATGGAAAACAGGGCCTGTTTTAAATGGGGCAGCGGTGTACTAACATATGCTAAAATAAAACAGCCCGGAGCCACAGGGATTATCATGCCATCTCTGCTATACAAAGCCACTGTATAACTAAAAAAAAAAAAAGGCGTCATGACACTGTGAGAACTTGTCATCATGGGAAGGAGACACCGAGAGCCTAAAATGACACGCTAAAACCTTGCCATGGCCTCGGGCAGCGGGCATGATTTCACAGATTATTTGCGTCCTCCCTGCTCTGAGATTTTGAGTGTTGGGTGTTTGCATTAAAAGTGGAACCAGCTGTCTAAGCCTTATAAAACACCACGTGAGATAAAATACTTATTCTTCTGCTGCCAAAATTTTAAAAAAGGACTCTGCACACACTCATGGACAGGTAATCCACTGTTAGCTTGGCTCTAATGTCTTGAGTCACAATGAGCACCTGAAGATTAAGCTGTTTTACCAGCAGCAACAGACAGCAGTGAAGGGGAACTCCTTGTTGTGCACTGTGTCAGCAAAATAACACCGTGGAGGGATCCCTGCTGTAGCACACTATATCTCCAAATACAATGATGCTGAGAAAGAAAACACTAGTATCCTATTATTGAGTTTAAGATTAAGTCATCTCTTGGTCATTTTTTATTAACCATTTAGAATTTCTAATTTAGATTGATGGCAAAAAGTGCCAGTCACTTTGTTCTAATTGATCTACAGTTCATAATTAAAGATATTAAAAATTGAAGTTGCATAAAGTTTAGTAAAGAGAAGTGGTAAATCTTGATGCATGATGATGCATCAACCACCCAGGGCTGCTAAAGCTGGCATAGCCCAAGTCTCCTAGTTTCATAACTGATTATTTGTTTATTCTGTAAAACGCCAGATAACAGTGAAAAAGCCCTAAAAAATCTCCAAGGAGCTATTTTTAAAATGTTTTTGTCTATCTAGCAGCCTAAAACCTGAAGAATTTTTTATTCAAAGTTACATAAAACAGCATGACAAAGCAAATCATCACATTTGAGAAGCTGAAACCAGCAAATGTTTCAACAGTTTGTCTAATAACAGACTTCAGTGGCTGACGAATCGATACATTTTACATTACATGCATTAAGCAGATGCTTTTGTCTGAAGTGACTTGCCTTTTTTTTTCCTTCACAAACACCAGGAGCCAGTTTTGTTCAATCACAATCACACAAAGAAGAGCTGACTCTTTACTGACAAACTCCAGTCCTTCTATTGTTTGTCTAACAACTAATCAATCTAACTAATTGTTTAAGCACTTCTTAAGAATTCCCCAAGCATTGAGTTTAAAGGAGCGACTTCTGCCCGCGTTAATCAAAAACAGATTATTGACTGTTTACAGTTTCCACGCGCTAGGAAATCCCACAAAGTGAGGCGAGGAAAATTACAACAGATTGTCATTTAAAACAATATTTACACAGCAGAGCATCTGCTTTATAATAAACTTGAATATGTTTCTGCTTACACACACACACACACAAACACACACAGTGAAATCTAACTGCTAAAGAGTGTAATGTGCAGTAGCGTTAGCTGATCTGAGCCTGACAGTTCAGCCTGCATGTGCTCACTGTGCTGAGGTCCTCCGTGGGTTATGTGTGAGGCCATTAAGGCAATAATAGCACAGTATGATAAAATAAACTCCCATTTAGCCTCCTAACTTCCCCGCTCAGACAGCTGATACCAGCGTGAAAATTACAGCCTGTGGAGGTACACTGGGTACGAGCAGATGCCTTTAGTCACACTGACTGACCCCCAGCTGCCCTTCTGGTTTTATTTCCCTACTTATCCATGAGGATTTAAATATACATACACATCCTACGTGACCTTATGTAACTGACATTCACTCAGTGGCTCAGCTGAATAAGTCGAGACGATATTTGCTGGGATAAACCGACATGGCACCCATGTTGTGTGAGGTACTAATTCTCCACGGTGCTGCTGTGAACCCTGACACAGAGATGTGGGCGGGTCTGCCCCTGCTATCCATCCTCAGCTGCAGAGCGGCGTAGGCGCTGTGGTGGCGATGGCAGCCTGCCTGCGGCCCCCGGGGGGAAGAGGGCTGCTGCTGCCGCCTCTTGAAATGAAGGAGATGACAAGCGCGGGGGAATTAACCCACTGAGAGCTCAGCGAGAAATAATGAGGGAGATCTGACTATTCTGTCGGAGTTACGCAACACGCCAGCAACACGGCCCACGTTGTTTGGGGCTGCGGCGGTTCATTATTTATATATCTTTTTATATTCTCATCCACAACTGTGCGTTCAGTGCCAGAGGCTCAGTGACTGATGGGAAATCCTTCCTGCCTATGTGTTGGTTAGAAAAAAAACACGTTAAAAGAATTAATGTCAGACGTAATTAAAGGCCTGTCATCAGGTTTGTACTTTTGCTGACCCAAGAGATGCTGTTGGTGCAGCTGTAAAATTGATCCTGATAGCAGCTGGAGTGGAATACAAAGGGGCACTCCAACAATCAAAATTCAGGAACAAGAAAGTATAAAAATAAAAACACAAAAACTCCAAAACACTGGATCCTTCATTTCCCACCACACAACCAACATCAAGTTTTCCTTCAGACACCCTGGTGACTGTCATTACAATGACGTCGTCAGGATAATTTCTTCAGCTTTAAAGGCTCATCCAGAGCCTCAGATAGCATTTTACTTTTTTTTGTTTGTTTTTGGAAGGCTAAACATGACTCTCTAACTGTAATGTGTAAAATTGGTGGAGCGCCCCTTTAACTTTTGTTCTCAAATGCAAAATCCTGCATGAAAATAACATCAGAAAAACAAATTCTGTGTTTTTCAGTAAATCAGATTAAAATGCTGCTTGCTACAAATGGAAACGAAGTAAACAAGTAGGTCATGTGTTTATGTGTGTGTGTGTGTGTGTGTGTGTCATTATGCTGTGTGCGAGCATGTGCATACCATGCTTGTGTATTGCTGCAACAGTTTCCCTTCTCTCTCCTCTCTGAGAGGCGTTCATCTCTACATCTCCACACACAGCATGTCCTACTTAGTGCCCCTTGAGATTCACAGTTAAACAGTATTCACCTTTACCTCTGGAGAGGCAGAAAAATGCCTCTTAGTGTCTCTCATAACCTCGCTGGCCTCTCGCTTTTGCTTACTTCTCACTCGTCTATTTAAAAATGCATAAACCCTTTATGCTTTCCTGTCAAATATCTCACAAACTGGCAGGCAGCATAATTCAGGAAGACTGACAGAAAATCATTACGGACAAAACATGATCTCCCTTTTAGATAGCCAATTACTGATGATGAATGCCAGCCAGAACAGGGCAAAATATGCAGAAAGGCCATCCCCTTGTCAGAGCCGGGCTGCGTACCTGCCTGCAACCCAAGAGGCACACAGCTGCCATTTGAGCACATTCTCCTGCTCTCTCCTTTCTTTCTTCCTTGACCCCTACCTTTCTCTGACTGTATTGATCTGTTTTGACAAAGTATGTTTGGCTGAATGGATGCTCAATTAATCCTAGCTCATAGCGTGTTCAAGTCCTCGCTCAACAGTCCCCTCAGAAACAGGCTTTAGAGCAGCAGCAGCAGCAGCATCTGGGCTGCTGTGGCCATGTAGCAGGCGGTTCTTTGTGCTCTGAAGGGATTGTGGCTCTCCAAGCATTAATAATTGCCTTCACTCATTCGCAGCCATCGAATGCCGATGTTGCAAGAGATACAGGAGAGTCAGAGTGATGTAATGCCACAACAATACAGTGTGTTTAAATCAAAGCATTACATGACAAGCACGCACCAGAAAAACTGGAGTGTCAGTCGTTTGTCTTCTGCACTCACTTAGGAGAAATCTGAAGAATTCAATGTCACTGACAGCTGCAGTCAATTAAGGCAAGAAGCTGAAAATGGACACAAGAGCTTATGTAGCCATTTAGCATGGATGGAGCTTTATCTTGCACTATTTTCCCATTCTGATCGATATAAACTACATTATCACAGCACAATTGCAACCGATCAGTTCTCAGGATGGAGGTCAACTGGGCAGAGTATCATTTTAGAAAGAATTCACTTAAAATCCTACTGTAATAGTCTCTTCAAAGCCCCGGGGCAGACATTTTGAAGCAGCGCTGCCTCCAAAACAAGCAACCACAGCATATGAGCTACACTTGAGACAACATTCGAACATAAAACTTTCCCACACTGCCATCAAACATACAGTCCAAAGCACACAGACATAAAAAGAGCCCCCCCCAAAAAAACCCCTAAACCATGCTTTGCAGCAGAAAAAACAAAGTGGATAACAAAATATTTCACTGAGGGCAGAGAAATGTTGAGTTTTTCATGAGTAGGAAGCACAAAAACATACATTCCTCGAAACCAATGACAAGGTATTCCAGAAAAGAAAAGTATAAATATAAATATTTCAGTTGGAAAAGCGAGTCATCATAATAAGAAACCTAAGTTGAAAAAAACCCCTTGAGGGTTGCTAATTATAGCTTGAAAATGCTTTAAATGCACTTTTTAACTTTAACTTGTTTGTCCACTCCAAACAATCATTCTTTCATGACACTTTTTCAGCTCAAACACACAAACAAATCATGAACTTTTGGTACGAACAGGAACAGAAACAGGAACTTGTCCTCATGTGACCGTAAGGACTCACATGAACTCACTTTTGCAAAAACATGATAGAACTGAACGACACAAATAAGAAGGTCATTATGTAAGGATAGTTTATCTTATCTTAACATTCATTTTAAAGTGCTGTGATGGGATGTAACTAAGTACATTTTCTCCATTATTTGACATTTTATTGCTCTTTATCCTTTTTTTGCTGAAAGGCTGCTGTTGTTTTCTTCTGATGAGTCCTTTGAAAAGTTTCTCAATTCTTTCAAACTCTACATTGATCCATTGGCTACAAATGATTTGAAAAGTTTTTTAAAAGTAAGAAAAAACCCAAACATATTTTTAAATTTTTTAAATGCTCAGTAAAATCCTACAACAGCTGCACACTGCTGTTTTTAGCAAACATTACTCACACAGATGTAAATAGTACATTACTTTGAGACTATTTTCAGTAAGTCGATACGTGCAATAGAGTGTATTTCTGTCAGCAGGAGGATGTACGTGCATTTGACTCGAAACTACCACTCATGTTCATTAGAAAAAGGGAACATGTCATCCCATGCAGCAGTGTAACTTCTGATAGTTTTTGGACAGAAGTGGCACAAATTTAAAAAAAGGGAGCAAGCTAGCTTTGCTTGGACTTTTCAAGGAATTAGCTGACAAGAGGAAAAATACAATCGGACTTACTTCAAGAAAAGATCTAAATATTTCTTCTACTGGTAAAAGAAAGTTGGTAACTGACATTAGATAAAAGCAGGTTTCAACTAGACAAGATTCAGACCCACAAACAAGTAAAAAGATGTTAAAGCTCTATTCTAAACTGGAAGCCAGCAGGGGACCTCAAAGCAGACACTGATGTGAGCTTTTTTTCTCGCATATATTCAGTTAAAACTGCATTCTGAGTGAAGGAGTCAGCCAGTGTAGGAGTGAAGAAAGAGTCAACCCACACTGCTTTCCCCTGCAGACTCTCCGAGGACGGATTACGCTGCGATTGCATCTCCCTCACTGTGTCTCACAATCCATAGATCTACTGACTGGCTCCTAATTAAGGATCACTTTGCCGATTTTTAACTTGAATCTTTATTGTGAAGGGATGTAAAGGTCTTACATAAATCTTTCTAATTCATTTAATGTCGCTGGAGATTGCCCTGATTCACTACAATTAGGTTAAATATAAAGTTTAACCTTGTAGGCCACCTTCTATTTTGACATTTTTTACCAAAAACATTACTTTATAGCATGGAGTGCATATTTTTTCTGAGATGAGGTCCAAAGGGGTCTACTAGAAGAAGACTTAGGCACTCCAAACATATAAGAGTGGTATCAATTTTCTCATTTAATTCTTAGCGAGAGAGCAAATAAAAGCTTTTTCCAAAATGTCAAACTATGCCTTTAATTCTCCTTTCCTTATATTTATAAAAATGTTTATTCCCTTATTTCTCCATTAATATTATGGCTCTTTCCTTTAATAAATGCATGAAAAAAATGTATAAAATTGGAAAGTATGGCACAAAACTAACACAGTCAAGGAGATATAAACATAAACTACTGAGGGATTAACCAACAGCAAAGGGAATCACCACTGGAGACTGACTGTTTATGAGCTCATATTATGTGAAACTCAGTGCTGGCGAATCCATTAAGGTTACTTACAATGTCGAACAAGCTCTGTGCAGAGCAACAACAACAACAACAACACAAAGCTGCTGCAACAATACATTTATTTGTTGCCATTAGCTGTAAAAACATTACATTGCTTCTTGTTGTGTGACTGAATAAATGCAAAAGACATAAAAATTAATACAATCCCCCCCCAGTTTCCACTTCAGGCATGTTCATCCACACAGTGAGACACAGGCCAGTCCCCCACATACAGTTAACAAGCTTATCAGTCAAGGAGCTTAGGCTTGGATGAAAAACATTCAACTCTTCCCCATCAGCCGCCCAGTATGGTATTGGACTAAAGTAATGAAGATGTGTCTAACCCTCCAACACTTCCCTGGAGGTGCAGATAATCAGCTTTTCTGAGCAGCATTGGCTGAAATAGCCTCATAAATCTGTAATAAGGACCTGCACTTCAGAGTCCAGCGTTTTCTCTCAGTCAAACTGGTGCATATGATGAATATTGACTTCACTGTACGTGCACAGGGCCGTCCGATGAGATTCTCACAAGAGGTGCAAGGTTTAAGAGTGACACACTGTATCATCAAAATACATCTAAGAAATCCACACCGCCGAGTGTAAAGACTGCAACCCTCCTCAATCCAACACTTGAGTCCGGTCATGACAGCAAAGTGCTGCATATAGCAGAGTGGCAGATTCGTGCCAGGGACTCAAACGCAGCCAAAACCTACAGTAGCTCCTCTCGCTAACTGTGCTGCACACACCCCTGCAGGTGTGGTCCACACACCATAAACACTTTATTAATGTACAGCAGCATGTTCCAGGAATAACCCCAAAAACCAAGTGTGCATGAAATCACAGGCTTTCCTCCAGATTCATATCTAATTACAGATTCAGTGTATTTTTTCTCATGTTCTTTCTGGCAACGCAAAGATTTTCTAACCAACAGGCCTTTGGGGGATTCATGACATTTTAACAGTCAAATCCCAGCATCTTCTGCTCCTCGTTCATGCTTCTACTGAAATTATATATCTCCTCACCATAAGACATATTCAGACAAGTATCTTGGCCACAGAGGTTTTTCAAGGCTGAAGGTTAACAAGCTCTGTGAAACATACAGTTTAGTGTCTAAACTGTCTCGTTTCAGCCTTGAGCTGCAGTTGGAGTAATGAGACAGTAGAGTGACATTATGTCTGTTCAAGAGAACACATTTTACTCAGCGTTAGCCAGCAAAACACGCGTGATCAAAAATGTATAATTTGTGTTGTTGTCTATTCCCAATAAGCCAGATCAGTAAAGCAAACAGTTTTTTTCCAAGAACTCTGGGGTGAATTATAAAGAGCTATTAAACAGTATGAAAGAAGCAAAACTAATGAACACAGCTTCGTTACTGTGACTGATCCCACCAAAAAGCATACACAAAGTCTGATATATCTTATTCCTCTGTGCATTTGAGCTCTACTGTACTGAGCAACATTACCATGAACATGAGGACTGTGTTTAATTTGATTAAGTTCGAATACACCATCCTGCCGCTGTAATTACTCAGTATAGAATGAAACGGGCTGCACATAGTGACACAAATTTACCATCTACTCTTGCCTTTGTAATATTTTCTTAAAACTAAAGTGTCCAGCTATTTGAGGAAACTTCTAACATTTTTTTAAAAATTAAAACATGTCTGTGACCTGGTTTTAAAGATTTCATGCTTCATTGGAAACAAATGGGCTTGAAATATCATGTTTTTGGTGAAATTTGTATTTTCAGTACTATGTTAGAGTCTGGATTTTGCCAGAATTACAAAAAAATGTAAAGCAAAATATTACCAGTGCTATTACTAACAGCCTATTAACAGTTTGTGTGCGAGGAAAGAGTATGGATTAATGAAATTAATTAGGTCTCAACCAGGAACTTAAGAAACTTAACTCATAATCTGTTTTTTCTGAATTACAGTATTTGGGAAACACAAAACCAAAAGAAAGGTTCCCAAGCCAGAAAGACCATTAATAATACAATCTTTGTTTAACTCAACACTTGCTATTGTGTGTTAAGTGTTTGTCAACAGTCACACTGCAGCCGTGAAGAGCTAAACTCAGATTAGAGCTAATCTGATTAAAGTTAAACTGCTCGTCCACTGATACCTGTCGGACTGTGGAGTTATCAGAGCAAAGCCCCGCTGAGTCGTGCAGTGAGACAGAGGCTGGCCGGCCCGTGACTCTCTGCACGTTGTTGGTCCAGTCATTACATTTCATTGCATCAGATCCTGACAAGTAAATGGCTGCCAAATGAAAAGCCTCAGTTGGGTGGGGAGAGGAGAAACGCTGTTTTCTCAGCCTACCATGTGCTTCTGCGCTGGGTTCTGTGGAATATGTGGCTTTAAATCAGTACAGCACTGCCGGTTTATCTGAGAGGTACATTATGATACAGCAGGGATGAGGCTCACATCAAACACAGGCCTCTGAGTGCCAAAAACTAGCTTTGTATATCCTCCAGAAGTGTGACACGCTTGACTTTGTACCAATACATGTGCATGAAGAGCGAAACCACCCACATTATGATTCCAACCCTCACCTCATTTAACATAATCCATAATGCATAAAGCTATAATCTCCACCTGACCAAATGTCCTGGAAAAACGAAGCTCTAATGAGTTACTACATCTTTGCTTGAGATGAAACTGATAGGACTCTGAAAATAGCCTGCTCGTGCTTTGAAATATTCAGTGTGTGTGTACGTGTGTGTTTGTGTGTGTGTGTGTAATCTTTCGTGGTTTCAGTGCAGCCGGAGCAGGTCAGAGAGTAACTGTCCTCGACAACAAGTGCTGTTTGTTGTCCGCTTTGACAAAGTGAAGGGCAGGGACTCCAGTCAGGAAGCTCCCTGGTGATTCTTTGTGTGTGTGTCACACAGCAGCCGTTTGAGGAGCCTCAGAGTGTGTGTGTGTGGATGTGGGTGTGTGTGGGTGTGTGTTGTGTTGTGTCCTCTCTGGTCAGCGAATGACCCTGGATCTTATCCTGCCAGATTAATTTTCGGATTCCACATGTCATCTGGGATTTACTGTTCAAGACGAGCAAGATGTTGCAGACAAGAAAGCGTGGGAATTCTGAGCAAACGATTAAAAATGTGCTAAAAAGGCAGTTTCGTTCTTCATCTAATAAATTTCCGGGATGATTCAACTTCTTCCTGCTGCAGCTCAGCCAGTGATGGAGCTGAATGTTTTGCTGTTAGTAAGTGTTTTCATTTTCATTGATTTGTTTATGATGGTTTTAATTATGACGGCAGTAGCACAAGATTAGAGTATGCTGATGAGGAAAAACGCAGCGGAAGATAATCATAATTGCTTTGGTTGCAATGATGGAGCAAGTCAGTCCTGGAATAGTTTTACACAAAAGATGCATTAATTTAGTGAAAATAAAGCCAAAAACTCACTTCTGCTTTTGAAATTTATTTGCATCCAATCACTTATTAAAGCAAACAAGTCCGGATCTTCATTTCATGGCCGGCGGATAGGAGGTCAGTGAGTCAGAGAGGTTTGTAATGGACTTGCTCCGCAGGGAGTGATGCAGGAAGGTGACCTTTTCTCCATCAGAGCAGTGGGTGTAGCAGGAAGTTGTGGTCCCTCTAGCCTCCTGCCACCCTGTAGGATTGGAACTAGCAGGGGGGGATGCAAGAGCCCTGAGCTCCAAACAACCATGCCCTCCTGCTGTGATCTCCAATGCACACCTGTGTGCATCACAGCAGGAGAGCAGGAGGAGAGATCCCACTTGTGTGTGCACAGCTCTCAGTGGCCTCATTTCCTCGTGCGTGAACTCAAACGCAACGCAGACTCGAATCAGAATCAAAAAAGTGTCACTAGCCTGCACAGGCTGGTAATAACCCTCTTACAGTTAATGAAAACTGAAAAGCTCCTGACTCATGAGGGGGATTTGACGTTGATGTCATCACCACATGGTGAAGCGGTGACTCTTGTGCAAAACAAGAAGAAATTGTGTTTTTCGCTCAGCCTCTTCAGTAATCTGTACTGCAGATGTTAAGCTGTTGCTTTCAGGCACTTTTTTTTTTACACAGCTAAGAGTGGACATTTTAGCCTATTTAAACATGCAAGACTGGTTATGTTGTGATGATATGTTTTTTTTATCATCATAAAAGCTGATCATGATTAAAAAAATACACTTTTTATTCTCATTTTTAATCTAAGATTACACAGTGTGCAATTAAATTTGTGCATCCAATGTTAACACAGTCTTTTGTGTTGATAAATGTGTAAAAACACCTTCAGCAACAACAATATAAGACTTCCACATGGACATTTATTTATGTTTCCACTTAAATGTTTGGAAAATTGTGTTTTTCTTAAAATACTACAACCTAACTGTTGATTTGATCCCTGAACATTGGTGTTTTTGTTGTTGCTTACAACAGGCATTTTACAGTGTCAGTGATGCATACAGGGCTGTCGCCAGTGCAAGGAGAAAGGAGTACAGTACCCGCCCCCTGTAGTAAACCCAGCTCACTCCAGCATATTTTTTTAAAAAAACACATATTTTAAGACGCAAAATGTGTAAAATTTGGCCAGAATAAAATTGCCGCTCATAATAAAGTTACAGCCCTCTCCAGACATGATATATATTGACAGGCTGGTTGAGGACTCCGGCTCTTAATGTTTCTTTCTGCTTCAGCTAAACAATGGAGGTTTTCCGTCGATACTCTCAGGCTTTTGCTGTTGCAGTCCGGAGCCCAGTACCCCCTCTGCACCGAGGGGCTGCAGATAATATTTGGCAACCGAGCAACGCAAATAAAATATGTCTAGAAATCCCCCCCAAAAAAATTCAAGCATGCAAACATGAAAACAACAACCGTGTGTGTGATATTTGTGTGCGCCTTACCTTTGTCTTGACTTGAAGAAATGCTCTCCTCCTCTTTCGGATTTGCAACCTGTGTTATTATGGACGTGTTGTCCATGGAAACGAGATGTTATGCACCTTCGGCTACACCGTTTTATTCCTTGGCAAACATTACCAAAGCGTAGGCTACTACAGTCCCCCGGCTGTGCACAGGCTAGAGCGTCCGCTGTGTGCAGCATTAAAATCCCATTTTATTCGAAGCGTGCGGTCCCGGAGCTCACAAACAAGATGAAATGTCAGCGAGAGGGAGAAGAAGAAGAAGAAGAAGAAGCGGCCACAGCGCGTCCAACATCTGAGGTGACAGTCCGATTCGTGCAGGAGACAAACAAAGCGTCAGTCCTGCATTCAAGTCGTGTGTGTCCGCTGTTGCAGGCAGCATAGCACTCCGCCTGCTGCCGCTGCTGCTGCTGCTGCCGCTGCTGCTGCCGCTGCCTCCGCCGCCGCCGCCGCTGCTGCTGCTACTGCTACTGTACGCTCCGGCTCCAATCCACACACTACAATATCAACTGCGTGATACGGTTACAGTGTTTACCCAGAGATGGCGACCGTCCTCCTGCCACAGGGCCAGGCAGGCTCAACTACAACAACACCCTTCAATATTTCTATTATGCCGCTGAGTCCGGGCTGAAAGAGCTCGCAGTCCGCCCACCGCCTCACTGTTTGTTGCTGTTCATTTTCCTTAAAGCTCGAGGGAGGAGGGGGGGGGGAACAGTTTGGGGCTCAGATTAGATATTCAGAATATGATTTTATATTCACTTGAGAAGATGTTTACAAATGCTGCCAATCGTTCAAGATTTTTTCAGGAAGTGGCAACTAGGATTTTAGATATAATGAGGTTAAAAGTCAACCAACCCCACCCACCCTAAAGAACAAAAAAGGTTTACATTTTCGCTTTGTTTGCTTAAATCCTTTTTATTAATTTCACTTCTAAATATGCTATATTGTTAATTTAATCTCCCTATATGATATAAAATCCGTCTGTATAAATCACATTCTGGGCGAGAAATACTTGCCTCTCTGAAAAACTGCAAAAATAAAGGATTTATGACGTAAAAATATTTGAATCTGGCTTAAAAAACAATACCAGGGTATGACGTCGGTGTCCTCAATACTGAGGGGCTACGACACCGCACACACATCTCTTTCTATCCAAAGCGGGATTTTCATATATACATTTTACTATACATTCAGGCCTAAGTACAATACAAAAAAATGAATAAATAAATTAATAAAACGTTATATTTTCAAAGGGCGCTAATGTGTTGCTATGATAATAACAAAAGACTTATTGGTGTCACTTTTTTAATCAGATGACCTTTTTTAATATTTTTGTCAGTTTTTGCTGATGACTTGGTTAATGGTTGATAAATCATTAACTACTCCTGTAGCTAATGTAAATAATATTGGCAAGTTGTAAAATTTCTTTTATCAGCAGTTACCATTTATCATGACACAACCCTGGTCTTTGGAGCTCTGTGAATCACCAGCAAACTGTGTAATTGTAAAACATTTTTTGGAAATTAAAAATATGATCAAATGTATAATTTATTAAAATCTCTGCAGAGTCATTGCTTGTTAGAAAATGAGAAACCTACTGGAGCATTCATTAATAAAGTGCCAACAACCTGGCAACCCAAACTCTGCCTCTTGTCTAACTAGCCTCAGTTAATAGCCACACAATCATTATAAAAACTGTAACCTAGTAATTATAAATGCTTAATGGGTGCTTTTAGTGAAAGGTCATACTGACCTTTTTTAAAAACAGTGGTCGAAATCTGTGAAGCAAAAGCTGAAATATTCTCTGACTTTAAGCATCCTACAGTTCTCATAATGCAATTTAAGAGCTTTATGGCTGGTTTTCTTAGGAAAAGACCTTGCTTTTCAGACTACATTTCAGATAAAGAAAACTACTGTACAAGTCTAAGCTGAGGTTACCCTAATGACATCACTATGACATCATTAGGGTTAGTTTCTCAGACTTGTTGAAGCTCCTCCACAACCACACAGCTATTTTTTATAGGCTGAGAAGTTCTCCTCGCAATGAATAACTCTACCTTTATATCATGTGTTAAAATCAGCAAATTTCTCCTTATTTCTGTTGTTTACATCATGTAGCCAATTCTCCATTTCTTCAACTGATATCCACCTGTGCACCAGAGACCTGCACCCTCCACATGCACTGATAAACAAACATTATTCATGCTTTTTCAGCCTCAGTGGAGCGTAGAATAACAATAAGGGAGATAAAGTGGCTTTCTGGTCGGTTGCCAACAGTGACGTGTCCGAGTGTTCGTCCCTCTTCACCTTTGCTGTCACTTTAATAGCAGCAAGGCTCACGCAGCCCGAAATGACCCCACCTGAGAGACAAGTAAGATGGCATACAGACAGGAGGACAACAGTAAGTGCAGGCTGTCATCTGTTGATGCTGCTCATAATTAGTATGTAATCTCCCAGCCAACACCATGCTCTCACTGTGGGTCAGTGCCTCTGTCCCGACGCTTACAATAATGTATGTGCACACTTTGTGCAATCACAGTCACTTCACTGCACTTGAAAGTCAACCTCAGGTTATTGTGTAAGTCAAGTATGCATGGACACTTGAAATCAGATAACAGAGCCTGTATGTAACCACAGCTTGGTTGCTGGAGATAAATCATTTTTTTTACAGCACACATTTCTGTGTCAGAGACTGTTGATTACTTGCACAAAGGAATGATTGATCAGCATCAGCTAGAACTTTTGGGCTTAGCATCAATAGTAATAACATGGATTATTTTTTAACTTATTTGTGTTTAGTTTTTGTCTAAAGCTGTTTTGTTGAGTTCTTTGGGCTGCATCTTTTGCATGAGAGGTACACAATACTAAAGTTATCATAAGGGTGTATGGACATGAAAACAATAAAAGTGTGTGTTTCTGTTAAGTGAACCTTAATAAAGTTATAAGTAACAGCCTTATTAGTGATTAATAAAAAATGTTCTGCTGCCTTTTTGGTCTGTTATAACAACAAATAATCATGATCATAATCATTATCTTGATACATTGTAATCATTGTTGTATTTGTTGTTGTTGTTTGTTTGTCTTATGTGTCTCTACTGAATGTAGAACAAATTGCCCCTCAGGGTTAATAAAGATATTTTGAATTTTGAACAAATGTAACTACATGTTATTTATCTTCTTTTCGATAATAATGCAGTTATTAATGATGATATTCCATTACATCTTTGGTTATACCTGTTAAGATGTTTTGTCCACATTCTCTATCACGAAGGTTAATTGCCTTGTTGACAAATTTAAAGCAACCATAATCAATGTTTTTGACAAAAAATGACAAAAGTTCGAATAAAGGACGGAAAAAAGAGTTTTTTTTTATTTTTAGCTTCTTGCTTTGGATCATGGCTCAGAAATTAACCTAATTTTCATCCATATCAGGCAGATTTCTTCAGTAAAATGTGAAGAAAGCCATATAAAGTACTAAAAACTATCCAGTTAGGAGTTGTTGTTAGCTTGTGAACATGGTGGAGCAGGTAGCAGTCAGAGAGACAGACAATTCCAGCAGGAGCTGCATTTACAATGACTTGAATTTGAAAAGTATTTTTCTGGTTCATCATATAAATATTAGATGGAACTGTTCAGCCTCTCAGCTGGTTGATCTCTTGCATGCAAAGTTTTATATCAAGGTTGATTATATATTAAACTCTGAAGTAGAAGACAACAGCCTGAGGACGCCACTCGTAAGAGCTCACTGAGGCCACAGATAATGTTGTTAGGGACAGAGGGGGGAGTAGAGCTGCAAAAATTAGTTGATAAATTGGTCCAAAGAAAACAAGTGCCAACTAATTCGATAATCTATTAATAATTAAAATAATATTTTCAAGCTGGTTTTAGCATCTTAAATGTAACTATTTGCTGCCTTTCTTTGTCATTTATGAAAGTCTTTGGGTTTTGGACTGTTGGAGGAGCATTAAAAGCAATCTGAAGACGTCAGTTTTGGCTCTGGAAAAATGCAATGAGCATTTTTGGCAAATTTTGACTTTAATAGACTGAACTATTAATCAATTATTCATAAAAAAATAATTAGATTAATCAATGCTAAAAATAATCAGTTGCAGCCCTAGAGGTGGGTGTCAAAGACATAAAGATCCACACACGCTGTGATGGATCAACACAAGACATGAGGCTAAACTCTGGGGATTCACTTCTTGATCACTGACATCAAACATTGCTGGTCTCTGACATCTCTCTTTCTGAGGGAACTGAATGGCAAGGCCCTCGAGCAAGCATTTCTGTTGATGAATAATTAAAATAAATATGGTCTTGATATTAACTTTGATACGACACAGATGATCTTTTTCGCTGCCTTCAAATACATCTGGTGAGCTTTCAGACTGCGGGGCCCTTGAATGTTTTATGAACGTGGGTGTAGTTCAGTAAGAAATCACATAATCCTCTCTCCTTCTCTCTCTTTCTCTCTCTCTTCCTCTATTTTTCTTTCCCTTGCTCTCTCTTTTTTATGCATGGACCTCGACTCTTCCCTCAAGATGTGGAGCCTTGAAGGTCCACACCGCACAAACAATGTTGCGGTGAGACTCGTACAGTGTTGCATTTTTTGCTTTACTGTTACACTGTCTGCTGCTCTCTAATCATTTGCATAGCATATTTGTGATTCATGGTTACACCAGTTTAGTATTAGTAATCTCAGTTACAATCAACCTGGACAAAATGAAGGCAAAACAATTAAAATTTATAAAAGGAAAAAGGCAATAAAATGTGCTCGTGCTCAGTTATTTGATGCCTAGGCTGCACACTCTCGTACAAGTCCTTTACATCCTGAAACCATTTACCTACTTATTCTTACTGTAAAAATGCATTTAAATGTAAAGAAAATTGAATTTAGATCAATATGTGCAAAAAATGATCAATAAAACACTGTCATTGTAAACTCATGGCTGTTGGTTTTGTGTCTAAAGAGAGAAAAAAACATTAGTGTTCCTGTGATGCCACCTTGTGGAATATGTCGAAGCTGACTAGAAACTTTTTTGAAGATCTTTTTTTAATGTGGATGATTATGTAACATCTATTTAGCACTTAATCCCTGAGATGTGCAGTCATATTTTTTAAAAATTTAATGTTTAATCTCATCACTATTGTGCTGCATGAGACATGTTCTTGCAGCCATTTTATGTTTTATGTTAAAAGAGGAAAAGAGGCCCAACTGTTTCACTTTGATTGATTTGATTGATGCATCATCTTCTGTTGCTTAAGATGCCACTAAATTTCCTTTTTCATTATCTTACATTTTCCATTTTATTCCTCTAATTATCTCTTTTAAGCTATGACCATCAAAGAAAATGGCATTTGTAAATCTAAGTACCTTTTCTAAAATAAAATCTATTAATTGTGAGTCTGTGACCTGTTGACATGTTGATATATTACACATCTAAAATCATAAAAATTGATGATAGCTGAATTCCATTTAGCATCTTAAATTTTGCAATAGCGACTTTTCTGAATTTTCTCATAACGAGTGAAACTGAGTCAACAATCCAAACCTGTGGCTGTTTACTGTTAATTAAGACACAGATTAGTTTTAACGGAGCAAGAACTGACTAAAAAGAGACCTTTAGAAACCAGACATCATCAATTATGTGTTAGGAAATGTTTCTATTAATTAGGGTTGTTAAAATGATTGAAACAGTAAAGACCACATCTTGTCATTTATTTGCAAAATCAGGACAGTTTTAATAAGGCTGAGATGATGAGATTTGAGCCCTGGGGATATGCGAAGTGGCTGGGATTCATCTTGTGAGAAGCAAATCTGTTAAAGCATAGCAGATATCACACAATTGATAATTATTGGGGATTCGGCAATTATTTGAGGGTTTTTATATGGTCCTATTAAATTTTCTTCCTTGCTCTCTTGTGTTGTCTTCATTTTCCAAATCACAAAACTTTGTAGGAATTAAAAAGGATCTGACCAAATGTTTGTCATCCTGTTCTCTTCAATGTTTTGGAAAATACACAATTTTTGGAAGAAGCTAAATAACAGGAAGGCTGACACATATATTTCTAAAGTAGTGCTGCTAAGTCTAATCAGATCAAAGCTTGCAGAATGATTGTTCAAATATAGCATGTGAATACTGAGCAAAAGAAGAGAGGGTGTTTTAAGATACTTAAGCTGACACATGATCTGACAAGTTTTTCTTACCACTCTAGTAAAAAAAAAAACCCTGAAGTTTTGTCACTTTAGTAATTAGGCCTATTGAAACTAACAGCTAATGTGCTGTTTGAGGAAAGACTGTCTAAATATAGTGAGACCATGCCTATCAAAAACAAAAAATGGATTACTTGACAGAACATTATTATGTAAATTCATGATGTATTGAAGACAAGTTGTGTAATAAATTCATTTTTAAAGTTTCTCTAAAATCTAACTAAAGTTTCATTATGATATTTTTTCTAATTAAACTCCTGTGGTTGTAAAATTTGTTTATATTATGAAGTACAATGTTAAGATGCAAATTAAGAAACTACATGAAAATGTTGGAATACTAAATCACAATTAAATAAACCTTTAAAAGCCAGGATGAGAATAAGCATATTTTTCAAAAAATTTTGTATTTCCTTTTTTCTACAAAGGTGCTTCCCCACTCTCAAGACAGTAAACATCATAAATTGTGGGCTGATAATCAAAACAATATATTTATTAATTTTAGATTTTTTTCAACTAAACATAATTTCAATTTTAAAATGTCCTATTTTTATTTTTTATTTATTTATCCATTCATTGACTTATTTTAGTATTTTTTTGTGTTTGACGAATCTACTGATACGCCGCATCGTGCCTCTGTCGGTCATAACGAAAGTGCTCGCCTAAAGCGGAAGTCGCGTTTACATAAATCCAGAGATTTCATCATTCTCTTCTCGCATTACGGCGGTCCATGCTTCGTAGCGCAGCATCAGCACTGCTGAGGACCACCACTGAGATTACCTCCTTCTCTCCGGTGCTCACGGTCCGGTTTGTTCGGCAGTCGCTCCGCTACCCGCCTCATAACAGGCCGTTTTCAACATCGGTCTCCTTGTGTAAGAAGAAGAAAAATAGCCTGTGGCTGCAGCTGGCGGAAGGACAAACCATGGACGGCAACATTGAGGAGATTCTCGCCCCTTTGAGGCTTGCAGTGAAAGAACAGGTAGCTTTAGACTTTTTATCTCCCAATATCAACTAATGTTGATAAAGTCTGTTTGTCTATGATTAGATAACTTTGTATTACTTCAGACTCGGTCACAGTCGGCTTGATAGCTTGCCAAGCTAGCCGGCTAACCGTACCGGCTGCTTGTTAAGCTGTCAATGAATGAGGACTGCCATTGCTCGCTAGCTGAGTGCTAATGCTAGCTGGCAGTCATGTCTGAGCCCTTTGCCACGTTTCAGTGTGCTGCAGCAGCTGCTGCGAGCAGGGTGGGGTTAAGAAAGGAGCAAAACTTAATACTTATTTCAAAATAAAAAAAATATAAAATTAAAAATGAACTGAGTCATGAACGTGCCCAGACTTGAATAGGTTTGTTGTTCTGGGCTTGCTCAGGAATTTTCTGTATGCTTGTTTTAAGTCTTCTCTCTGTCTTAGGGGGATCTTGTACGCCAAATGAAACAGGATGGAGCTCCTGATGTGGATATCACTAAAGCTGTTGCTGAACTGAAAGCAAGAAAAAGAACCTTAGAGGCCAAGGTACGTGCTCTTTTAATGTGGCTTTCACTTTTGATTCTGTTCAGTGAATTAGAAATCACGGAAAGTCTCTGCCAAGCCTTGCCTAGTCTGTAAAGAAACAGGATTTTCATTTCAAGTGCATTGTCATCATCACACTTGTCGACTGTCTCTTTAAATAATCAGGCTTTGCTGCTTACACTGGGTGTATTGCTGCACATAAATTAAAATTATTATATGTTACATAACAATCTAAGACATTGATAGTGTTATAACTCATGAGTATAAATGTTGTTTATATACTTATAATTGCAGGAACTGTCATTACAACCCAAAGATGACATTGTTGACAGAACCAAGATGGAGGACACCCTCAAAAGGCGATTCTTTTATGACCAGGCTTTTGCCATCTATGGAGGTAAGATTCAAAATCACTGATGTTAAAACAGCAAAGGTTTCCGTTCGTGCATTAAGCAGTATATACATAGTCTTTAAGCTTTCCGTTACCATGCAGTAATGCTCCTCAGGTGTGAGCGGCCTGTATGACTTCGGCCCTGTGGGCTGCGCTCTTAAGAACAACATCCTGCAGGCATGGAGGCAGCACTTCATCCAGGAGGAGCAGATCCTGGAGATCGACTGCACTATGCTGACCCCCGAGCCTGTGCTCAAGTAGGTGCCCTTTACTGATTAAAAGTGTTTTGTCACCATAAGTTATTAAACAAAGAGCCAAAAGTCATTACCCTTCATATCATTTTGTACTGTTTGAGTGTTAAACAGTTTGTGCTCATGGTTTATTTATATTTAATTGATGAAGCTGCTAAAGAAAGTGCCTGGTGGTTCCCACAGTCAGCTACAAAGTGCTGAACTATTGGGTTTAATGAACAGGCACATATTGACTCTGCGATTTTATGCATGGAAGCTGCCACTATTGCAGCCTTCCATAGCCCGGTTGCAGATACATTGTCTTTACGTAATTAAACGTGAATGACATTTCTTTTGTTAAGTCTTGATTAATCAGATGTTCTTTGTTCGATCATTTTTTCTTAGGACATCAGGACATGTGGACAAGTTTGCTGACTACATGGTGAAAGATGTCAAGAATGGTGAATGCTTCAGGGCTGACCACCTCCTCAAAGGTAAGCTTCTTGTACATCTGCCTGAGTATCTTCACAAACATGGCTTCCACCACTGTGTAGACTTAAAAACTAGTCATCCTAAAAGCACCTGCAGCAGAAGCGTTTCAGCTGGATTATTTATGGGTTTCTGCAGACGGAAGGAACGGACAAGGTTCAAACTTGTGTTGTCAGAGGCTGCTGCTGCTTTTTGGCCAGGATGTGGGTATCACTGTCGTGCCTGAGGGAGAATAGAAGTGGCTGGACAAGCAGAAATCACACGGTGCTTTCATAGCAATACAAACGGTTGGATTAACAGTGAATGGAGCTGTGCCAAAAGAGCTGCAGGGAAATCTGAGACATAAGGAGGACATGTCAGTCGCTCAGACTCAAAGACCAGTTGGCTCAGATGCAAACAAGAAACGACATGCTGAAATTTAAACATACTGTGATTTCTTAGATATTTTGACATCTCACACCTACTCCAAAAGGAATTTAGTCATGCCTCTGATTCTTTTCAAGCTGATTTTTACACTGTAGGTAGAATAAATGCAATGAAAATCTGCATTTATTTCTCATGTCTCACTCTATGTTGTGACATACAACCCCAGATTCTAATAAAACGTTGGACACAGTAAAACGCAAAGAAATAGAATATAATAGATACTCAACTAAAAAGAATGCAGAGACAATAAATGTAGTAGTTTACCTCACCAGCTAATTTTGTTTTTGTAAATATATGCTTATGCTAAATTTGGTGTTCCAAACAAGTTTCAAACATCTGTTTGTAAGAGTTCTGTTCAAATGTGTCTGTGTCCTGCAGCCCATCTCCAGAAGCTGATGTCTGATAAGAAGTGTTCAGCAGAGAAGAAGGCTGAGATGGAGGACGTTATCACTCAGGTCAGTGGTGACTGAGACAAAATGCTCTTTAGAGGGACTTTGTGGTAAAGCTGTTCTTTACAGTTATAATTTTACTTTTTTTAACTTGTTTTCTCTGACATTGTATCCAGATGGACAACTACACCCAGCAGGAGCTGACTGACCTCTTTGTGAAATACAACGTCAAGTCTCCCACCACAGGAAATGACCTCACGCCTCCCATCTCCTTCAACCTGATGTTTCAGACGTCCATTGGACCAGGGGGGAATATGCCAGGGTAAAACGAAACCTATTACTGCCAAGAATTTCTACTGTGATACTGTGATTTTTGTATTTTTTGAATGTTCTAACTGAATTTAAACCTTGCAGCTATCTGAGGCCTGAAACAGCTCAGGGAATCTTCCTCAACTTCAAGCGTCTTTTGGAGTTCAACCAGGGAAAACTGCCCTTTGCTGCTGCTCAGATAGGAAACTCCTTCAGGAACGAAATCTCTCCTCGCTCTGGACTCATTCGTGTTAGGTGAGAAATCTCCTCTGTTACCAGTTATCTTCAAGTGTTTTGTTTCTGCTCTCGTATCTCGTAGTGATGTAATTGCTCTAAATGTCCACACAGAGAGTTCACCATGGCTGAGATTGAGCACTTTGTAGATCCAAATGAGAAAGTCCACCCTAAATTCTCCAATGTAGCCGACCTAGACATCATGCTATACTCCTCCAAGGCCCAGACCAGCGGCCAGTCTGCACAGGTCATGAGGCTGGGCGACGCTGTGGAGCAGGTGAGAATCTCTACAACACCCTCTGTGCTTGGACTGCTTAGTAATGTCTTGGTGATTTTAGAATTTAGAGACACAGGAAACGACGGAGGAATATCGTAATGACTCATATAGATCAGTAACCAAGCTTATAGAGGTTGTTTACAGTTTATTTCACCCAGAAAAACAGGCTCAGTAAATTGCAAATCAAATGTTTTTTTTAGGTAAATACATGATTTGACCAGAAACTTTAATGCAAAATTATGTTTTTTAGCTGTTAACTGACCCTTGCTCTAGAGGACAAGAATACTTTTTACTCTCTGAATATAAGACTATATTCTTAGCTCAACTCTTCTCTGTTTCATTAGGGAGTGGTCAATAACTCCGTCCTGGGATATTTCATTGGGAGGATCTACCTCTACCTTACTAAAGTTGGTATTGCCAAAGACAAGCTGCGTTTTCGACAGCACATGGACAACGAGATGGCTCACTACGCCTGTGACTGCTGGGACGCTGAAACCAAAACCTCCTATGTACGTCCTTTTTTTCAGTTCCTCCATATTGTTTATCAGTTACTCTAAATACTCTTGCTCAGAGGAAATGTTTCTTCCTCACAGGGCTGGATTGAAATTGTGGGGTGTGCTGACCGGTCTTGCTACGATCTGCAATGCCACGCTAGAGCTACAAAGGTCCCCCTGGTCGCTGAAAAGCCCCTAAAAGAACCCATATCCTTAAATTGTAACATCACTTAAAGCTGCAGAAGAAAAGTATTTATTCTATCAAACAACACAGATCATTTGGGCACTCACGTGCCTTGTTATTTCCTCAGTTATTTTTCTTAACTCCTCCACACAAAGTTGTTAACGTTGTCCAGTTCGAGCCCAATAAAGGAGCCATTGGGAAGGCGTACAAGAAGGATGCCAAGATAGCTATGGAGTATCTGTCTATTTGTGACGAATGCTTCATTACAGAACAGGAGCAGCTGCTCAATGAGACTGGGTAAGTGCTGTTAACTGTAGTCATACAGTGCAAGTGTCTGAGATAAGGTTGTGGTTTTGTCATTTCCAGCAGAGTCATTGTCTTGTGTTTACTCCACAGAGAGTTCACCATTGAGTCAGAAGGCAAGACGTTCAAACTTACAAAGGACATGGTCAGTGTGAAGCGATTCCAGAAAACTCTACATGGTGAGATTCACTCATAAGATTTTTATCCCTTTTTATAACTTTAAACATCCTGGGGCCACATCAGGACTTTCTTATGTTTACAGTCCTTAAATAAATCATATCATATGGAAATGCCGTTTTGATATTTGCAGCTATGACTTTTATAACTGTCTGTGTTTGTCTTCCACAGTGGAGGAAGTCGTCCCCAATGTAATTGAGCCCTCGTTCGGCATCGGTAGGATCATGTATACCATCTTTGAGCACACATTCCATGTCAGAGAAGGTGACGAACAAAGAACAGTAAGTCCTATCGTCTGTATTGTCAAATATGTTGTTTTTCTGAATTTTTTTCATGCCTCTGGTTTTAACCTGGGACAACTCATGTGATAGTTTATGAAATCATAGGAAAACTGACATAACTAAAACTGAACTATAACTAAAACCATCCTCATCGAACCCTGGTAGAGTTTGTATCACTGAGCCCTGTTGCACACGTCTGCATATGTTGTAGTGTTTTGTGTTTGCTGGTTACATGAAATGATTTTTGTTTTCCTTTGTTCCAGTACTTTAGCTTCCCTGCTACTGTAGCTCCATACAAATGTTCCGTCCTGCCTCTGAGTCAAAACCAGGAATTCATGCCCTTCGTGAAGGAGTTATGTAAGTGCCCACATAATGATAACGTATATATACTATTTCTGTGCCTGTGAGGAGAGAAAACCCCACAGGCTGCTGCTGCTGCTGCTGCGTTGGCTAACTCTTCTCTTCCTCCCTCTCAGCTGAGGCGTTCACCAGAAACGGGGTGTCTCACAAGGTGGACGACTCTTCAGGGTCCATCGGCAGGCGTTACGCCAGGACAGACGAGATTGGAGTGGCGTTTGGCATCACTATTGATTTCGACACAGTGAACAAGACGCCTCACACAGCCACTCTGAGAGACCGCGACTCAATGAGGCAGATCAGGGCCGAGGTACACAACAAGATCCTGTTTGTTTTTGTTCTTTTGACAGGTTCAACTGAAATATAGTAACCAAAAGTTTTCACAAAAGAAAGCATTTGCTGGATCAGTCGTTGCTTAGTGGCATTTCACTATGAAACGTCACAATGTAGACCATCAAATGTAAAATAGTTTTCTATGTGTTTGCCAATCCAAGTGTAGAATTTTTTTTGTCCTTTTACTAGAACAAACAGGATTTCTCTGTGCTGTTTTACCATTAAATACAATCAAGTAAACATGTTTTTTTCCCTCCTCAGGTCAGTGAGTTGCCTGCGATTGTTCGGGATTTATCCAACGGCACATTGAGCTGGGCAGAAGTGGAGAGCAAGTACCCCATCTTTGAAGGACAGGAGACTAGCAAGAAGGACACAGTGGAAGAGTAACGCTCACTTGTCTGCCTGTCACTCCATGAAAATCCACAGACTTGTTGCACATGCATCACCAGGAAGAATATTGCAACTGTATTGTGATAAGCTAAAGTGGTGCAGCGAGCCCTTCTTGTGTTCTCCGCCACTGCAATCACTAAAAATGTCATGTATTCATCATAACTAACAGCTGTGGAAAGCTTGCACAGGACTGTTGTTTCTTCGATGAGCAACTTTACATCCATGTTATGACCATGTCAATATGTTTTAAAAGGGAGAATATGTAATCAGGTTGTCGTCGTCAGTGGAAGGAGGCTTCCACCATTCCAGTTTTCAGGCAGATTGGATTGAGATATTTAACAATTTCAATAAAAACAGCCAGCACTTACTGGACACCGGCAAACAGCTGTCATGTTTTCTATCAGGTTCTTAAGCTTTACAGACTGAGTGCTGGACAACCACTTATTTCCTGTCCCACATATTACTGCAACAATAAGAGCATCAAGTCAAACGCAGACACTCAGTCGAAAAATTGGATAAAGTAATAAACTAACAACAGTTAATCAAATGCTCAGCTGTTGGTATAAAGTTTAGGAAATTAATGCAGCTTTATCCTTTCTGATGTGGCAGAAACATACTGCCCTTTAATGTTGATTATTAAGTTTGACCTCTAGTTGGCGCCTGGTGGTTCATCTTTGCTAGAAAACCCCCTGGCACCCCAGCAAGACGCCTCCACATGCAGCAGTGGTAATAGGACAGTCTGTTGGCAGCATCCAGGCAGTGAATATTTAACTAGAAACATCCAGCACAGTATGAATGCTTAATATTAATCAAAATTAGTATGTAGGCTAGGTAACACAGCAAAGTCACTGAATAAAATTAGTCCAGTTGGACCTTTGCTAAGTTACACCAAGTGGATCTTTTTTTTCCTTATCTCTCTGTAAATGTTTTTAGTATGACTTATTGTCCAAACCAAAAATCTGCTACATTTAGTCACATAACTAATTAAAACAGCCATGCTAAAAATGTAAAAAAGTAAGAATTAGGGCTGTTCGTAGAAGTGAGCAGGTGGTATTTGAAATAAAGTCTCTACAGCACAGTGGGTGATTTGTCTGAACCTCCTGGATGATGCAACAAAAAGGCCAAGTTTTATCATCACTATCATCAGACTGAAAGAGTCAAACACACACCTCCGCTTCCTTCCCTTCAACATGAGGAAAAGTCGAAACAGCAGGGTTGATTCATGGCTGACTAACTGAGAAGCACTCTGCAGGAAGCTTTTTACACGGATCGACATGGAGGAAGAAGCAGCATCTTTTAAGAAGGCTGTGAAGGAAAAGGTGTGATATTTTGACAGACTACACACCTACAATTTTGCACTTTTACTGGTTAATTTTGTCTTTATTTATTTATTCAAAGTGCAAATAAATGGTAACTGAGAAAGTCAGACATCCATGAGGTGTTTCCAAAAAGCTATTGGAGCATGTGGATAAATTTGCTGAAAGATGCCAAGACCGAAGAATGCTACCTCGTTGATCACCTCCTCAAAGCTGACTTTGTACGGCCACCATTATGTCATTTGAGGATTAAAATGGCCCCTTCTAGTCTGTTACCTCCCCTGAGCTTTCTATTGTTCTCTTGCTTTGCTAACAAGGTGTCAGATTTCAATCCTGCAGAGAAGAAAGACCCGACCAACCGCAGAAAAAACACTTTCTCAGAGCAGGTGATCACTCGCTGAGCTGAGCTGAAGTTCCAGGTTTCTAAAATATTTTCTGAAATAAACCTGCCAATAAAATTCCCTCAGCAGAGCAAATTTAAAAAGAATGTTAAAAATAAATTATTAAGATGTGTTTTTACCTGCTTTATCAGTTTATATGAACTGAAGGGAAGCAAGAGTTTAAGTGTAAGATTAGAGACTGTTCATCTGTGAATACACTGACTGCTAAAACGGTTTCATATCAAATGTTACCAGTAGGGGTCGCCAAAGTCACTTATTGTAAAATACAGCTCTTTAAAGTTCACAAACGCAGAAAGTGGACTTTTCATTGGAGTGGGAAAACTTGTGCTCAGTGAAGCTTTTGAAATCAAAATTTGGATTCAAAATATTGTTTGGTGTTTGTTGAAGAGAAAAAAGTTGTTACAATTTTTTAATTAATTAGTTAATTTGATGTTGATTTTGTTTTTAAGTCTGCAGGGAATTTAGCATTAAGACAGGAGTTAGGACATTTAAAACTTAACAAAGACATGGGGAATGTGAGGATTATTGCTGGAAACACAATAAGAAATGATGATATCAAACTGTCCTCAGAGCTGTAGAGCAGAACAGAGCCTGATCACGTGGGAAAATAACTGTCTGTGTCCCACAGTGGAAAAGATTGTTCCAAATGTAATCAAGCCGTCTTTTGGCATCAGCAGTCATGCACTCCATCTTCGAGCACTCGCTCCATGTCCGGTAAGAGGATGTGCAGAGCACAGTGAGACCAGCGAGGAATAATCAAACTAAACTGCTGCTCTGTAGCCACAGGGACCACACTGTCAGTAAGGGCTTAACATAGTAGGAGTCATTTTTGTGAAACAGAAAGTTTATTAGTGCAATGAATTTTATATTTTTACAAGCAGAAAACATCTATTTTATGGCATTTTATACTTTTCATGATGTAACCTAATGATGGTGCATCAAACATGTCACATACACTGGAGAAAGGCTCCACCAATCACTGACAGGCTTACAGGGCTGACAGTCCTCTGTGGCGCCAGGTTTACTGTCACCTGAACAGCTCGCTTAATAACCCCCAGTGGACCTGCAGCACTGTTACTGTAAAAGCAGAAAACAAAGATACAGCCAGGTAAGGACTTGAGTTGCCTTTTCAAATGAATTACACACTGAAAGCTCCTTTTCTCTGAGCAAACATGTCCTACTGTTCTCCAGCTGTAACCACACCACTGCATCCCACTGCATTGTGTCTTGTTGCTGTCACTAGAAGGCACTGCATGTTTCACAGTTCATTGGAGAATGTGAGGCATGAACGTTTGGCCACAGCTCAAGATTTCAACAGGCTTAGACCCTCCCGAAACAGATCTGGCAACCAGGAATACGGAAAATAGCAACAAGTAGAAAGAGACAATTTAAAGATGGGGGACAGTAACACAGTTATTGTTAAAGATGTTAAACGAGGACACATTAATGCAGAGATAAGAAAATTTGGCAGCTTTAATTTTCAATCATGCTCTTTTGCATTTTCAACAGTTCAGTTCCCATCACATTGACTTATCTTTACGAAGACACACTGTTGACATGTCATGATGTACGTGCTTTATAGCTGCAGGATGTGGGTTTGTAGGTTTAGCCTCTGCTGCATGGGAAGCAGGTGCAAAGCAAGTTAAAACACGCAGAAATAAAAGACACACTTCTAATGTTGTGAAGCTTACAGTCTATTAGCAGCCGGATTGTTCCGCCCCCTGTGTGTCAGTGGTCAAAGTATAAATACATCATGTCACCTTTAACCGGTGGCAGCTCCCTCTCAGGGAGTCAGAGGGACCCGCAGCCCACCCTGCGCTCTGTAGATGCACAGCTGATGAAAAAGTTTACATTTTTTTTGTAATATGACAGTTTAATCCGCGTCTTCTTTCCCCTGTCGAGCAAATCGAAAAGTCGCGTTTTTTTTTTTTTACAGCAACTTTATTTGGCCCGCAACTGCTGCGTTCAAGGTCAGTATCACAACAGGTGCTGCTGGAGGACAAACTGAAGTGCGTGACCGTGTGGCATTTACACAGCAGGCATCTCACTCACACAATGTAAAAAGAAAACAGAGAGACTTTTATATTCCTATAAGTAAGTGCAGGCGCAGCTATTTGCAAGGTTTTTTAATGTTTTCCGCATATCAAATACATATTAAGATAGTTGGATGCAAAAAATTATTTAAAAAACGATGAGAAACTTAATTTGAGAGAAATTGTTTGGTTAAAAATAGCAGACAGCTGTACTTTGTTGGTGTGTTCACGTCTCATCTGTGGAAACGTGTCCGTTTGCCCTCCTCTGTTCTTTCAAGTTGATAGTAAAAGCGGGTCAGGAAGATAAAATTGCTGATTGATGGTGGCTTTCAGGTTTTAAAACAATAATTTGACAAAGATAAGGGACTCACGTGAGATTTACATTATCCTGCATTGCACAGACTCTTTGATTTAAAAGAAAAAAGAAACGCAGAAAAGACATCAAGATACAGCATATTACATTAAACAAGCTAATAGATAAAATAGTAAAGTGACTTTTCTTGACTCTTTTAAATTTATGCAACTTTATTAGGGCATTTATTTACCAAATATCACAATGTACTTTGCCTACAAAGATATTGTATGGAGACTTTATAATAAGCTCATTAAATATCAATATTAATGGCATAAAAATGAGCTTCAACTCACCTACTGAGGTGAAAATACTCCTTCCACATTACTGCGTCTGTGATAGGAAGTAAAATGATCTGGTGTCAAATGAGCATCTTAACTGCTTTTTGTACCTCTAGGGAAAAATTTGACATAATTTGAGTAAAACAACTTTTGGCACATATATAGGGTCTAAAACCAGTTAGTGTTAGTGTATGCTAATGTTCAAGTAAAAGTTTCTAGGTAAATCTACTCGACTTCAGAACTTCCTTCTTCTTCACTACATTTCGCAAGAGAAATATTGTGCTTTTTACTCCTCATAACCCTTTGTTTCCAGCCATAGTTACTAGTTACTGTAATATTCAAATATCAATGATTGAAACTACAATGTTAAAATACTCACATGCAAAGTGGATCTGACCACTGACAATCTGACTAATTACCTAATTATACAATTAAGTAGTTTGTTATTAAAATTAATGGCCATGACTCATGACCATCAGATAAATGAGTACTATACTACAGGAAGTAAGTGTCATCTGTTACTCCTCACCTCTAGTACTTTGTCAGCATGTACAGTACTGCACATGTGACAGTGACCTAAATGAAGAACGATCGACAAGCTGAGGCGTCTATTTTTAGCTACGGCTGGAATACATGTCTGTCATACAAACACTGAGGTTGCATTGTTGCTATTCCCTTTTTTAGTTTTAAGCGTACAGCTGCTGCAGGACTGAACAGCATGTCGATAATGTTTCCTCCCTCCTGCAGAGGAGAGTTTAAGCAGGTCTAAATGGGGGATATGATCATGTTGAGGAGATGATGTAAGAATCAGGAAGAAGCCCTGAAGTGCTGTGACGCCATGAAGTGGCATTTCAGAAGTAAAACCTGTTACAGGTGTTCCAACGAAATGTTGACTTGTTTAATGTTGTTTGTTCAGGAGCCTCCAGAGCTCCTCCTGTCTGTGTCACCATGAGGATCAAAGCTGCTCTTCCCAAATATGAGATCTATTTCTACAACACCGTGCTGTGTTTGGCCATGTTCTGGGCTGCAAGCTGGATCTTTGAGGTGTCCAGCTGTGAGTATGAGAAAGCACACACACACATACAAACATAGATTGAAAGAGTAAGATACACTCTTGCGCTGTAGGTTGAGTCAAATCTCATGTTCACAAACAGATTAAAAAAATGAAACTATATATATATATAAATAATATAACTTCAGTCTGAAACTACTTTAATTATAAATAACATTTAGTGCATTTACTGCCTCTTTACTAAAAAATTGTGCTCTGTAAGTGGAACTTTTTCACAGCAAACATTTTAAGTTAGCAAATTGGAAAAGCACAGGTGTTACTAATGACATTAGGCGAGGCATGACTCCACTCTATTCAAGTGTTAAAGTGAGTCTGGACAGTGTGACAGTGAGTCAGCAGGAAATAAATGGAATTCAGTCATCTATTTTATTTCATTTTTATCATTTTACTTTTCCTAATTAGACATAACAAAAAGTCCTCTGTGAAAAAAGTCCATAAATTAAAAGAATAGTTTAAAAAACACAATGTGTCACTGTAAAAACTCTGTAGGTACAAAATGTTCAGCTTCTTGCTCACTGTATAGAAAGTTTATAGTTGTCTGATGGATAGGGAGTGTATGAATAACAGAGGGAATGGCCTCATGGCCTGATTGTGGAAGTTTGCACCTGTATACGAGCTGACAAGCTGATCCCTCTTTAACTAATTGATGGCGCTCAAGGTGGTACCTTTTTTTTCTTATGGAAACACTTTTTTATGGATTATTCAACAGAAAAGTGTTACTTTATGCCTACTGTAGGAGATCTAAATTTTTGTATCTAAAAGAAGAGAAATGCATCAAAAGTCTCAGTAAATCCAAGTATTATGGAAACACATTAAAAAAGCTGCTTCAAGTACAACTTGTGATTAGTTTCTTTCCACGTTTACAGATATACACTCATGCAGATGTGCAAACACAAAACTATGCAAACATTTAACTCCTTAAATCTTATAGTTTTTAAAAAATTGGTGCATTCAATTTTACCGAAAATGATGCTGGACCCTGAGCTCAATGTTGAGTTATAATTTTAGCCTTGTGTGGCACAATCACATACAGACAATGCAGTGTGAAGTATATACATATAGCAGCAGTGTCACTGTGTGGGGGTGAAGAGTTGGAGTTATGCAGACCTCACCGAGCAGATCAGGTGTCAGTATTAATACCACAGAGCACAAGAAGAAAAGAGGTTGTGAGTGGCTCTGCATGTATTGTGAGTTTCACTGTCGCTTGTAACAAAAGTTTCACATCTGCAGGCAAAAACAATAAAAATCTAATAAAGGAAAAGAAATATCATGTCAGCCTGCAGAAAATTTTAATTATGTATGTGGATATGAGACATCCTTTTCCCAAGTTTTGTTTCCTTTTGTTTTAAATCAAATTTTCATTTTACCTTTTGCTATTTTTTCTCTTTTATTTTTCCATCTCCAGCCAATTCAAACAGAAAGACATTCAAAACCAGTGTGAAGCCAGGATGGTACTACTTTGGGAGGAAAATGGTGAGAGAACATTCAGTTTAGTTTAATCAGACATTTGGTGTTGATGACAAAACAGTTTTAATTTTGTTTTTCGCTCATTGATCTGCAGGATACGGCTGATTCCGAGTGGATGATGTGGTTTTCCACCTTCAGGGTGCACATCCTGTTCGCTCTCTCTGGCCATGTGCTGTTCGCTAAGATCTGCTCCATGCTGGCTCCACAGGTGTTTTCCACTGACTGATTCATTGATCACCTGATTGAGCTGCTGCGGGAAGAGGAACATAGTAAAGGATGTAATTAAGGACTCAGGTTTAATGATCTGAGCTGCTGTGAAATGAAGTGGAAGAAGCACTCAGGTTCATCTCTCCCTGTGTTGTGTTATCGTGAACGCTTGGTGACATTTGAAAACCCCTTTGTCAACATTGCACAGCAGCTTTTTATATCACTAGCTAAACAGCAGATGACAAATGGGACCAGGTGGAGGGAAAAAGATGGAGAGAGAGTCAGAGGGAGGGATGAGTGCTGATGAAGAATGAAGGAGAGAACAAATAGAAATGTAGCTCTTTATTTAGCAGGATCACTTATGTCAGTTTAGTTTGGTTAACGACGCATTACCACGTCATGTGTCAGCAGAGTCTCATGGTGAAAGTATGTCACTGTATCAGCACTGCAGAGGAAAAATGTGTTTCTTAGTCATCAGTTAGCTGTAAGCAGATGTTTTCATCTGCAGCAGTGTGGAGGAATTCATTTCAACAACTTCTATAGACTTCTAATGCAGCATCATAAGCATGACTTTTGAGAGAAAATCTCAAAGATTTTGCTTGGCTGAGGTGCTTCTGCAAAGTAGCTTTACTGCACTGGTGGAAGAAAAACTCTTACTAAAAAGTAACAATACAGCAACAAAAAGTACCCAATTAATATGAAAGTCCTTCACTGGAAGTGTCACTTAAATCCAGACGCCAATTAGCAGCAAATGATGTTTAAACGCCTCAAAAGTAAAAGTACTCTTTTACAAAATCTGAATGTTGTCAAGGTACAGTTAATTTTTGAATCTGCCCATATTGTCAGGTAGTGATGTCCACAACACTGCATATTTACACTACATATAATTAGATAATGTGTTTGTAGTATTAAGTTTAAATTTGAAAAATTACTAAGATACCAGTGTTTTAAGTCCTTGTTTAAATGAGCTTACAGTTTGAACAGACCTCATATTTTTAGAATAATGGTGGTGAGTAGCCAGAGGTAATTGAGTAAATTTACCTAGTTTCTTCCCACCACTGCCCTTCTGTGTCGTTCCTTTAAGTCGCAGCTTGGTCGTGTGTTGACACTTCATTTCTCGTCCACAGCACAGGTCGTTGGTGTACCTGGTGTACGGGCTGCTGGCCGTGTGGACCAGTATGGGCTGGACCTACGTCACCCTCATCCTGTCCCACTGTATCCTCCTCTACAGCATCTCTTTAGTGAAGATCCGCTGGCTTTGCTTTGTCACAGGTCTTTGCACCCTCGCCACATTCAAGTGTGAACCCTTCGTGTCCTGGCAGGTAAACTGCTGCAACTCAACAAAAGGTTACATTATAAAAGTTTTGAAATTTAATGGGATGAATTCCTTAATATCTTTATTTGTCTTTCATGCTTTATTTTCCCTGTTTGTACTCTGTACAGTCAGGTTTTGTGGAGGGAGACTTTGAGCTGCGTGATATTCTTTTCTATGGAGGTTGCGGCTTTACTATAATGCGCTGCATGAGCTTTGCTCTGGAGAACTGTGAGAGGAAAGATGGAAACTACAACATCCTGGAGCTGCTCAAGTACAACTTCTACCTCCCCTTCTTCTATTTTGGTCCCATCATGACCTTTGACAAGTTTTATGTTCAAGTAAGTTGAATTATTTTTTTTTCCCAGTCTTGATCCAGCAGTTAAATATTTTTCTCTTTTACCTCAGGTCATAAATTTATCAATCACCTGGTGCAGGTAAAGATGCTTTGTTTTAATTTAAAACCAAGTATCTTATTTTACAAATTCTTGCAAAAATCTTTAGTTAGTGGAAAATAAAAAAAACATTTATAGTGAAAAAGCAATAAAAAGTACGGTTTCTGTCTGAAACGTTGTTTAGTAGAAATTAAAAGTGGTTTGAAAGGTCCCACTACATTACTTGAGTAAATTCCACCTCTACCAGAAAGAATATTTGATTACATTGATCAAAAGATACTTTCCACTGTGTTCTTGTAAAGACTCAGCATCCTAACAGTCGTTCTGATTACATCCATTTATTTTTTGCATTAACAACATAATAGAGCACAGAATAGTGGAGGTCTCTGACTTTTTTTCACGTGTGTCTGCTGCCCCCTGCAGGCCAACAAGTCAGACCTGACCAGGAAAGAGTGGGAGATGTGGAACATCAGCCTGCAGGGCCTGATCCACCTGGGAATCATCATCGTAGTGGACATCCTCTTCCATTTCATGTACATCCTCACCATCCCCACCGACCCAAAGCTGATGAAGCACCTCTCAGACTGGGCTTTAGGTCCGTGACACCTCCCGAAAATACACCTGCATTTTATGTCTTGGCTTATTGCTGTTAAAGCAGTTGACAGGGTATCTTTATAGAGAGCAGGACTAATGTGATTGCCTTGTTTTCAGTGGGCTTAGCTTACTTTAACCTGGTCTATGACTGGGTGAAGGCAGCTGTCATGTTTGGAGTCATCAACACAGTGTCCAGGCTGGATCATCTGGACCCTCCAAAGCCCCCAAAATGCATCACAATGCTCTACGTGTTTGCTGAAACGTGAGTTGTGTTGACACATCTCCATCATATCTGTCTTATTACACTTTATGCACAAATCTATAATACTAAATCTTGTTATTTGCTCCATTCATAGCCATTTTGACAGGGGGATCAACGAGTGGCTTTGCAAGTGAGTTTCCTGGAGATCATTATATTTAAGTCTTATTAATCTTGACAGATTTTAAGTTTCTGATGCTGCTTCATTGTCTTCAGGTATGTGTATGATCACCTGGGTGGAAAACATGAGAATGTGGTGGAGGAGCTGGTGGCCACACTGTGCACCTTCGGCGTCACCATCCTCTGGCTGGGGCCCTGCGAGGTGGTGCTGATCTGGGCTTTCTTGAACTGTTTCGGCCTGAACTTTGAGCTGTGGACCGCCAAGTTCTTCTCCATGGAGCCTTTTTCATCTTTCGAGGTTTGTTAGTGGATGTGATAATGATGTTCATTATTCACAAAGTGTTTTTTGTATGTTAACTGATTTATTTATGTACAGACGGCGATGTCAGATGCAATGTCTCGCCGGATCAGAGCCATCTTCAATACCTTCAACTTCTGGAGCATTGTGCTGTACAACATCCTGCTCTTAAACAGTTTGGACTTTGCCAAATTGGTCGCCAAACGGCTGCTTCTCAAAGGTAATACTGTGTTTTTTCTCTCACAAAGAGGTTTTATTTTTTGATCATCTCTATTAACAAGTTCTCTCACCTTCCAGGCTTCCCGATAACCACCATCATCGTCATGTTCGTGACCTACTGCCTAATTCAAGTGATCAAAGAAAGAGAGAGGAGGCAGGCCCTAATCGATGATCCTGATCCTCTTCCTCCGGCACCCCCTCCGAATGTCACCACCAGCTCGACTGGCACTGCCACTGTTGCTGCTGCTGCATCTGCACCAGCTGCTGCAGCTGCTCAGCCAGTCGTCGATCCCAGCAAGGAAAAGGCTGAGTAGATCTTTGACGCTGATAGTGAAGAATGTATAAAGCCAACAGTGGTATTGCCAGTCCCTGATTTTGTAACATGAATTGTTAATGAAGGCTCAGATTTAACTGTAAATAAGTTAACCATTAACTGTGTTTATACCTTTAAGGCAAAAAATAGACCTTATTAAAAGGCTTTTACTCAAGAAATGCAGTATAATGTACAAAAAAACCTGTAAACTGTTTACTGTAGAAATGTCAAAACTGAATTTTCTGAAACCTTTGTCACTAATGAAGAAAATAAACTGCAAAGATTTGTTCAAATTGTCATGTTCTGTGTCTTTGTGGAGAGTTTCCCCTCCTGATGGAGCTGAACATGAATGAGAATAGGGGTCTTTCTATGGTTCATGAGTCAGTGTTTAGTCCTGTCATTATTTTTATCTTGCCATTTATTGCTATTGCGTTACATCAGCAGCTTAATTCCTGTTTGATGCCTTCACACTGACCTGTGGAGCGCCTGTGGTGGTGAAACGCTACCTGGTCCTGAACAATATAATATTAATGGCATGACTACTGTATGCCTATAAAGCATATGAGTCATTTTCTTCAAAAAACCAAAATTAATATTCATGTTCCTACACTCTGCTTTTAGTTTGCTAAACCCTTCCTCTTCAACATTCAAATACTTTGTACTTCCTGAAGATGTAAATCCATATGAATGAAAAGAGTGCTTTTTTTAAATATGTGTCATGGTTCACAAAACTCAACTCACACAACCTACAGTCAATATAACGTGTCAAACACATTATATCAGATCTAAACTTAACAAATTAAACATACAAACTCTCATAAGCACTTGGTCAGCATTTAACAGAAGCTGTGTGATGTCAAACATCTTGCGTGTAAAACATGTATCGTAAAATTTATACATATAAATGATATAAAACAAATGTAGGAATTAACAGCGCTCCTGCTGTAATGAGTCAGTCACACAGACCCCAGGGGGCAGCCTCTTACACCTACTCCAGTTCCCTGCATGACTCAGGGTGGACGTGTTTCCCATGAAGCAATGTGTCAGCTGTCTAAGAGTGGGTGCATGATCCTGGGGAGTGGGTAGGGGTGGGGTTTTAAGCGTGGATATTGCATTTCATGCTCCAGAATAAAGCTCATAGCTCCACACTAAGCAGCCACACTATAAATAACCTGCCAGTTGGAGCTCAGTTGAAGGGTCAGGACAGCTGAGGAAGTGGGCTGTCCCCGGGTTCAGCTGGTGTGGGCTGACAGCAGACTGCCTGTGCCTGTGAATCCTCTTTCCAGGCTACAAACTAGAACTACTCTGCCAAAAAGAAGATCCACTTTTGTTTGATTTTCAAGCCCCTGAAAGGCTTTTCAAACTTCCCCCCTTGCCAGGAACGATGGCTCTACCCATAAACCCCATGGATGAACCCAGGATGTACCAGCAGACGTTGCTCCAGGACGGCCTGTTCGACCTGCTGGAGAATGACAAGCTGGTTGACTGTGTGCTGAAGATCAAAGACAAGGAGTTCCCCTGCCACCGGCTGGTCCTGTGCGCCTGCAGCTCATACTTCCGCTCCATCTTTCTGTCTGACCTGGAGGAGAGCAAAAAGAAAGAGATCGTCCTGGAGGATGTGGAGCCTGGTGTCATGGGGCTGATCCTCAAGTATCTGTACACCTCCAAAATCAATGTGACAGAGCAGAATGTCCAGGATATCTTCGCAGTGGCTAATATGTATCAGATCCCCTCGATTTTCACTGTGTGTGTGTCTTTCCTACAAAAGCGTCTAAGCCTCAGCAACTGTCTGGCAATCTTCAGGCTCGGTCTGATGCTGGACTGTCCCAGGTTGGCCATCTCTGCTCGAAACTACGCCTGCGAGCGCTTCCACCTCATCTCCAGAGATGAAGACTTCCTCCAGCTGCTTCCCAATGAGTTGGCAGCCATTTTAACGAACGACAATCTGAGCGTAGAGAGAGAGGAGACGGTGTTTGAAGCTCTGATGAACTGGGTGTCCAGGGACACAGAGAGCAGGGAGAAAGAGTTGCCAGGTTTGCTGGACTGCGTTCGTTTACGTCTGGTCAGCGAGGATTATATGAAGGAAAAGGTGGAGAAACACAAACTGATCTCTTCAAATCCCGAGTTGCAGCAGAAACTGCAGCTGGTCAGGGATGCTCACGCTGGGAAGATGCCAGAGGTTAAAAAAAGCAAAAGCAAGAAGGAGGAGGCCGGAGCTGAGAAAGACGGAGGGAATGAGGAGAAGGAGGAGGAAGAAGAAGAAGGTCTCCTCCCAGGTATCCTGAATGACAACCTGAGGTTCGGCATGTTTGTCAGGAACTTGATACTGATGGTGAACGACGCTGGTGCTGTGGCCTACGACCCATCAGAGAACGATTGCTTTGTAGCATCAGTTTCCACACAGATTCCCAAGAACCACATCAGCCTGGTCACCAGGGAGAACCAGATCTTTGTGGCGGGAGGATTATTCTTTGATGAGCAGAACAAAGAAGATCCACTGTGCTCTTATTTCCTGCAGGTATGGAAGGCTACTTATGAAGTTTTAATAAAAGATGACAAATTTGCAATAACAGAAACTGATCTCAGCCGAGCCAATTGGTAGATACTTAATATTTTAAAGTCCTGCAGCATGTCTGCCAAATTTTAGAAAGTAATAATGTTTTATGTTTTAACTTACTTGCTTGTAAAACGTGAAGGTTCTATGTAAATGCTGCTGTTAAAAGACAGTCATTATCTGTGTTAAACCCTTTAAAAGCTCCATTATGGACTCAATCTGTATAAACTCAGGCTGTGCAACCAAATTTTGTTTAAATCCATAAAAATTTCTTCTACATGTTAAAGGGAATCCTATAATTTACAAAGATACCAAATAGGTTGAGGTGCACTGTGGGAAACCGTGAATACCAGATGCACATGACATCTAGAATATTTAGGGGTGTTTTAAATATTTCATTGTCTTTAAACATCTTTAAGCTTTAATGGAGAGCTGGATCAGGTTGAAACAGTCATTTCTGTATCTTATAGTATAAAAGATCATGTTTTTTTTCCATATTTGTACATGTAGCAACAGAAGGAAAAACATGGGTGCTGTGTTTGCGCCTGTCTGCATATGTTACATTACATTTACATTAGACAATGTAAACATAACAAGTGTTTGACTCCTGTGACCTCAGTATGACCCGGTCAGTGCTGATTGGCTAGGAATGCCTCCAATCCCATCGGCCCGCTTCCTGTTTGGGCTGGCCGAGGCTGAGAACTCCATCTTTGTGTTGGGAGGGAGGGAGCTGAGGGAGCAGGAGCACACGCTGGACTCTGTTTTGGTCTACGACAGACAGTGAGTACAAATTAAAGTTAATGCAAATTGCTTAATGGACCGCTGAGCTCAGGACTGAATCTTAATTAACTTCAATCTTTCCTGTGGTTCTTTAAAGATCCTTTAAATGGGGTGAATCAGAGCCAGTTCCTTATCCAGTCTATGGACACGCAACCATATCCCACAATGATGTTGTTTATGTGATTGGAGGAAAGGGAGATGACAAGTGAGTATTGTGCATGACCACAAAAAATATCTTTCTGTTGCAAATTTAAAGATAAAGACAAAGACTGTCTTCTTGTAAAAAAAGGAGCTGTCTGAAGAAGATGTGTGCATATGACGCCAAGAGGTTTGAATGGAAGGAGCTTGCACCCATGAAGACTGCACGTTCTTTGTTTGGAGCCACCGTTCACAAGGACAAAATATATGTGGCAGCAGGAGTCACTGACGCTGGACTGACTGACTCTGTGGAGGTGTACGACATCGCTGCCAACAAGTGAGTTCACTGAAATCAGTGAATAAGCCTTGCAGAGTGAAAATGGGTGCCACACGCAGTTCCTGGCCCGAGGCATGTGCAAACTAAGTGGCTGCTTTGGGCTTAAAGTCACCAGGAGACCCTCAAATTACAATTACAAATGGGATTTCTAGCTGTTTTATATGCAGCATAGGAAATCACACTGAATAAATATTGCTCGGTTTTCTTTGTTATTGTACTCCAGTGTCTTTAAGGGAATTAAAGAGCAGTTTATTTGTTTTTCTTAACATTTTCACATTATTAACTTAATTTTACGGCTGCTTTTTTCTTGAGGGAAACATTAAAGAGGCAACCTTACTTAAAATGTCAAATTTAACCTCCAGTCCTACAAAAAATATATATTTCCCAGTCAAACTACTAAAGCCCTCTTAAAGTGTATTGCATCTTGCTTACTGAACCTCCCTGTGCTCGTGTGTCCGTGGTTTTCCATTTTGCAGGTGGTCAGATTTTGGAGTTTTTCCTCAGGAGCGCAGCTCTATGAACCTGGTGTCTTTGAATGGGCAGTTGTTCGCTATAGGAGGGTTTGCCATGATGCCTTTGGAGGACAGTGACGAGATCATTCCCAAAGAAATGAACGACATCTGGAGGTGGATCACTTTAACAGATACAATTTCTTTTCATGCACATGTTAATCTTTAGTGCCTGTGACTTTCTTTATTTCTATGATTAGGGCTGATATCTATGAAGTCACCCTTTGTCACATTGAACCACTTAAGTAGAAAGTCATCAGTGGATGTCTGAGTTGAACCTGTCATGACCAAAGTCTGTTTTCCTCCTCAGGTTTGATGAGACAGAGAGGAAGTGGACTGGGATCCTTAGAGAGATCAAATACGCTTCAGGGGCCACCATTCTTGGGGTCCGCCTCAACACCCTTCGTCTCACCAAGATGTAAGACCTCCTCCAGTCTCTGCTTGTTAAACAGAAAACTTTGCTTGTAAACCACTTTAAACAATACTTTATAAGAGTCCAAGAAGGACATTTAACATCTGCAGAGACATTAAAAATCTGTCTAATGTGTTTGGTGTTTTATTTTACATTATGATATAGCAGCTCTAAATAATTTAAACAATTATAATTCTGACTTAACTTCAAAGATAATCACTTTTTGATTAAAGACATTTTTATATATGTGTGTTTCTGTGATTTTAACCTGACTAAGATTGTAAAGCTGTTGACTCTTTTGCACTGTATGGAATAAATTGTATTAAACACCAAAAATTGTCTTGATAATCATAAAAAAAAAACTGATTTGGCAAAGAGTTGAGCATTTCCCAACAGATGGCAGCAAAGTCATTGTATAGGAGCCTTCAGAACACTTGACTATACATGATGCAATAAAAACCAGTTTCAGTCTCTCATGAAAGACACAAAAACACAATTTGCAATAATATATCTATACTATTTAATATTGAAATGATCTCATTACGCTCTGTTGTGTTACAGACAGTAAACACTAGTCAATAATACAATAAAAGACAGAAAATACAGTCTAATGTTATTAGCACCTCTAGACACTAATGTCCTTGTACAGTTTTTAGTATTTTAATATAGCTGAACTTGACAACTACTGCCTACACATGGTCTTTGTACACCAGAGTTAACTAAGACATAGTGTTTACATTATAAAGTAGAGAATCAGCAAATAACAGTACACATTATGATTTCTTAAACACAACTGCAGTATGAGTAAGTATGGGAAATGCAGAGGGTATGTGGATAATACATCTTCAAACTGAATATGGCATTAGTGCCTGTCTCTGTTATCACGTACTGTATATCTTTGCCCAAAAAAGGGAGAAGTCACCATCAAACAGTTTTGTTAAAAACTTTTTCATAATATGCAAAAATAAAAAAAAAACTGTTTTCCAATTCTGATAGCGAAACTATTCTGATGAACACCTGGGCCACATACATGTGTTTCTTCTGGCTTAAAATATGACTAGTTTATCAGCCCAAGTCTCGTCCAAATGCTGCTTCACTATTGGATGCTACTTCCACATCTGGACCGATTCTGGCGCACATAGAGAAAATCTTCCTGTTCAGCCAACACTGGAGATAACAGCAAGATTTTTTTTCTCTTTTTACGTGGAAGCATAGAGGCCAAACCTGGGCCGAAGACCCAAAAGTTTATTGGGCCAGAAGCTTTATTTTGCTTTTGAAAGTTCCAGATGTTCTGGAGCATCGAAAATGACAAAATGTTGTAAAAGGTTACCAGAGGAGCTGCTGAACCCAATAATTAAAATGATGGAGTTACAGTAGGCTTTTATTTCTTGGAGTGTAAAAGGAAGTTTTACTTGAACCTCAAATCAGGTTCAATAGTTGATTGTTTTGACTGATTAATTTAATCATCAATTAATCTGTTCATTGATTTATTGATTGATCCAATAGAGTTGTCCCTCTATTAAATAAAAAAATTGCAAAAATAATAATGCCCAAAAAGTTTTTGGTAACATCAACCAACATGTTTAGTGCAACCAATTGTTAAAACCCAAAGATACTTATTTTACTATTATTTAAAATGCAGTAAAATAAAAGGATTCACATTTAAGGATGAAAAAAATGACTCAACAAGATTAAAAGATTTTCAAAATAATCTGTAAATCTACTTTTTATACTCCATTTTAATCATTAAACTAACAATATTTTTTTAATGTAAAGTAATGTTTTCAGCTCTTCTGATAACCTTTTATCAGTTTTGGGGCTCAATGAGTCTGCCCCCAGAATTTGCGTCAATAGTAATAATAATGGTAATAAAAAATACAGAAAACACAAACTGCTCTTCCATTCTTAAAAATCAGACATTTTTCTTTTCCAGAACACAAACACATTTCTCTAAAATCTCACATACATACAAAGCTTTCTCTCTAACATTGTCAATAATATTCCCAACACTTATCTCGAAGCTAAAGGCCACACGGTCAAATCCTTCAGGATCCACACTTCGGCTCTAGCAGCTAAACCCAACACCAGGAGTCCCAGTTGAGACCAAACTCGGCCCATGAGCACTCTGCTTTGTACCAACTGCCACACTCAATGCTTCATTATGTGACAAACATTTGCCTTTGGTGCAATGCAGAATTCACAGTCACTGTGGTGTCTAGGAACCTACTTAATCACTGACAAACCCTCGTTTGAGGACAAGGGCAGGTCGACCTCTGCCTAGTCTGATACAAGCCTTTGGCTGCTAGCCTTATTAGGAGAATTTGGCTAATTAAAAGATGTACAGTAAAGCCTATTTTTTATAGAATAAAAGACTCCTAAACACTGTGCAAAATTTCCCTTCTCACTTTCTAGAATCTCTGCTTTACTGCCATTTAACTTTACAAGATTACATAAGAAAAATTTCCTCTTAAAAATGACTTATTACTTGTAATTTTTTTTAGGATATATGATATGTCAGGGAACATACATGTCTGTTTTTGATCAGGTGTTACTTTGTCACAGGTGGGTTTTGCCTTGTTTGCTAAATAATCCCTAAGACAAAGGATTAATATTTACAGTTTGCTTTCAGGGATACATTTAGACTTTCACACCAAAATCAAGCTCTAAATTTATACATTACTTTTTTGTTGCTTCGCTTGATTAATCATTAACAAGCTTTGATTAGTGCCACTGGTTTGGCAGCCTGTTACTTCAATAAATTAAAGTATTGAATTTCAATCTGATTCCAAGCATTTGAATTCAGTCAGAGAACGACTGTCAAATAGTTTTTAAATCCCTTTGGTCTAAACAAAACATTGTTTCAGAGAATCAATCACCTGTGATTGACATGTTTCTGGCAGAAGATGAAAAATTTTGTCATCTCCTATAATTTTATATCATGGAAATACAAGACAAACATACCTACTTTATCAGCCCTCAAACCAGCCAGTTTAACTAGACTACAAAGTGCTCGCAAAGTTAATATTATTCTCATTAATCAATTTGGCAAAGTCTGACACAAACTATAACCACAGTATCGTAGTATTTGTCTCTTGGGCAAGTGCTTCTAACAGGCAAAATACTTGGTTAGTACACTCTTAAATGTAGTGTACTCTCTTAAGTGTACTCTTAAATGGGGCTATTCTCTTTCTTTAGTATATGATTTCTAACAGAGTGCAGTTTATTAAGATGAAACAAGAGGATCAACATTTAGTCTTTTCTCTCTATCAACAATCAGAAGGCCCATGTACCAATAAACAGATCAAACCTTAGATGGGTATAAAATGTTGGCAGTTACCTCATCAAACTGCTCTGAATGACTTAACTGTAGCTCATATCTGACCCTGGAGCTCAAATGTCCAGTAAGGCTTAAACTGGATTTATCACAGCCAGAATATATTCAACAATCTAACAGCTCTTGACTTTTCATTTAAAGGGCAGTCTCAAACTGGACCCTGTACAAAAGCAGCAAATCAAAGTACAAAACATGTGTTAGACACATGAAGAGAAAAAAAAAAAAGACAAAGTACCGCTATCAAATAACATCTGATGTGGCCCTAACCTTTTAACCATGGCAGCTTAAGAAATACATATAACTGGGGTGAGCTAATACATAAGACAACACTAAGGTGCTTGATTTTGTCTTTTAAATAAAATAATGAACAGCTTATTACATTTACAAAAGCTTATCCACAAACTCCAACTTTCGGTAGTACCAGCCAAGACACATGTGGGGGCACATTCAACTGACTCTCCGAATGTAAACATGAGGAATTAATCACAAGGAAGAAACACATCTTAACAATATTTACAGGTTAATGCTACACTACACGTAGGCTATCTATAGATAAAGTGAGCGGGAGTGCATCGATAGTGCACAGAGACTCTTTTTGGGTTCATCTTTGATCAAAATGTCAGATTTAAAGGAATATTTTTGAAGTTTTGGGAAGTTTGCATATTTGCAAGTTACTTAGATAGGAAGATTAATAGCATTCTCATATCTGCCCATTAAAGCTGGCTAGCCAGTAGGCATAGCTGCTTAGCGTAGCGTAGTTTAGCATAAAGACTTGGAGCAGAGGGAAACAGCGAGCCTGGCTGTGTTCAAAGGTAGTAAAATCTGCTGACCAGGACCTCTATAGACAACAAATCAACACAATAAATCTTGTTTTGTTTCATGAGTATGAAATTCTATTGTTGGACTTATGCTAAGCTAGGCTAACTATTTAGCATACAGACATGAGAATGGTATCCATCCTCTCATCCTCAAATAAGCAAATAAGTGTATTTCCTAAAATGTTGAGCTTTTCCTTTAGAAAAGTTTTTACTGATAAAGATTCAATTATAGTCTTTTAATTTTTCTCCAGCAGGTTTATGACAAAAAAATTGTCAAAAGTGCACACAGAGCTGCATATTTTTTAGCATTGTTACATACTGCAACTTTGATCACTGTTATAAGAAACTGACTTGTTAATAACAGGGATGTATAATCACAAGGAGCCCTTTTGAAGATACGCTCTGTTGTGTCAAAAGTAATCACTGTCAGTGCTCTTTAAAATATTTAGGCATTGGAATATAATGTTTATCATTCAACAATATACATCATGATGAAATGTGCACATTTAATGAGCTACATAAGCAGGTTTTTGTGAATATTATTACCCCTAAACTCTTGGTAACTAATAATACAGATCAGGTTTAGTTGGGAAATGATCTGTAAGTTAATAACAGCTTTTAAACCTACAAATATACTTTAGGTCTGAGTACATTAGGTTTTACTAACAAGTCACAGAAAAGTGCGATATCTTCTCAAAGCCAAATCTACAGGAGAGGAGCGTGCTTTGCTTAATGTAAGCAAAAGATGAGAGTCACAATTTACTCCACCTCCTGACTTGGGGAAGCTCAAGCGATAATTAGCTTAACGTAGATCTGAGGATCCTCATCTACTGTCTCTGCTTCACATCTCACACATACAGTCACAAACACCACACAATGCATTGCACAGCTGACTCTCCACGCGTCACAACTTCGCTTACGTCCTGACAGTTTGACATAACGTGCCACGAGTTACACACGACCACGATTATAAAAATGAAGACAATTAGGAGTACATTTTAAATATCACTAGAGTTAAATGTAAGGTGCAGGATCGATTATAAATGCTGTATAACATTTTCTAACTATAGCGGGTGAGCTAACAGGATTTGGTTATTGGCAATGCCATATACATGTATATGCTCAAAGACAAATCAGCATTTGGTTATTGCTGGGTCAGACCAGAACCACTCGCTACATCTTGGCATAAAATCAACCAAAAATTAAAAAATAGTGTGGTTCTCACTCAACTGGTGCCCTCCATATGGGTGAAGATTTCAGAAACTACTCCTCCCACGTTGTAAAAGATGCTACAATCAATGCATTGTGCAAGGCTCTGGAGAGATGTGTGTGTGTGTGTGTGTGTGTGTGTGTGTGGTGGAAAATCCTAAATGAAACCAGAGCAGAGTTGTGAAATTTGTTAGGAGAAGCGTGGTGACAACACGTCCTACTGGACTCTGAGGTTATCTATTGTATTTAACAGAGTAAAAAATAACTATTTCTTATTGTGGTAGGTGTATGTGTGTGTTTTTACACGAGGCCTCCTTTTAGCCTTCAGTCACTTTTTTCCCCCCTCAGTGTAAATGTCACTGTGGTGCAACTCTCCCTCGCTGCAGGAGTCCTCTTAAATGCTCTAAGAAAAACAAAACAAAAGTAACAAAAGTGCTTTTGATGCTACAGAGATTTGTTAGTTGTTGGAGTTCATCCTACCGGCAGAGAACAGAGGAGGTGGTGGGGGTAAATGAGGGGTGGGAGGAAGCCCCCCCATTGAGTGCAGCAGGGGGAGAGACAGCTGGGTTCCATGGAGGGGGTGTGGGCTGGAGGCGGCGGCAGGCGTGGTCACAGACGTGGCGGGGAGTGCCACCCCCAGCTGCACCTGACCGGAAGAGTCCACCGCTGGGGAGGCCAGAGGCTGCTCGAGGCCGAGGTGATTGTTGCCGTCGGTAACCATGGGGTTGCTGACGCGGAAGCATTTCTCCCTGTGGGCCTTGAGCATGTTGGAGAAGCGGAAGCGCTGGCCGCACACCTCGCACGGGTAAGGCTTCTCTCCCGTGTGGGTGCGGCGGTGGCGCTTCATGTTGGGTCGGCTGGTGAAGCTCTTCCCACAGATCTCACAGATGTACGGCTTTTCTACTGCACAAAGAGCGGCACACAAACGTGCTTTCCTGATACAGTTTCAACATTTACTGTAAAATATAAACCTGGTACAATAGAGATTATTATATCCCCCCATCAAAACGACAGGACGTGTATGGTGAAAAACCCACTGAATAAAATCACACAAATCTGCACTTCAGCTCTGATTTACAGAATTCTGTAATGTTTTTTAAACTAATTCTTTTATTTTGGACACAAATTTTCATTTTTACGGGCTATCAGTTACCTGTCTTGCATCAAAAGGCAAGTTAGAAACTAGTCAGTGAACATATGGAGAATTTAGCAGCTAAAAAGCCAAGTATGTCCCTCAAGAGTTGGTGGAGACCAAAACAATAATGGTCTCCCCCACTTCAAATTTACAAAGTTGAGTCTGGTTAGATCTTGCCTATTGTCAACTGATGGTCATCAGTTTTTGTTGTAAATCATCCATATGGCACACACTCAAACTAATAACTTTCTCCAAGTCACAGACTCATAATTGTAAGGACATTTAATCCACTTCTACCAGTCCCTGTGTAATACGTGGCCATTAATTCCTAACATTATTCACAATTTATTTTGACGTTGCTTCTAGTATGTTAAACACTTTAGTGCACACAGTAATGTTACCATAAACATACATGTAAACATATTCCAATTATATTATTATATTATATGTTTGTGAGGAAGAAAATGGATTTAACACATTTCTCAGAAAGTTTTCTTTTTTTTTGCTGAGTACTATTTAATATAGACAGGACTTTGTTTATACCAAAAAAAACTCCACAGTGTGTTTTAAAAATTTGCCCCCGAGTGGCTAAAAAAATCTGTTAATGCTAGTTTGATCAACACACCCTTGAAAATCCTGAGACGCAGCACTAGAAATGACTCACCAGTGTGTGTCTTCATGTGTTCGTCAAAGTACTGCTTCATGTTGAAGTCCTTTCCGCACCACTGGCACATGAACTGCTTGTGTCCGATGTGGATGCTCATGTGGGAACGCAGCTGGTATTTGTACTGGAAACGCTCACTACAGTTCTGAAATGGCACACAGTGAACAGGCTCAGACAAAGTCTCTACATAAATAGTCTCATAAATGGTTGGTTTTAGTCAGTTCTAGATGAAACTGATCCATTTGAGTGAAAATTTAGACGTGTCAGGCTCTCTTGGGACAAATTTAATTCAAATCTCAGCTGTGAGAGGTCTTGTCTCTGTAAAAAACATTGTGAGAAAGTAATAAAATCAAGAAGTATTTATTGTGAAATATAAACTGTATAATGGGTACTGCACATGTCGAGTAATGCATAAGAATAGAAAGTCCAGTTCTTAAAGTCCAAGAGGCCCCGACTCTTCAGAGCATTTATAGTATTTTAAAACTTAGAACTGTGTGAAAACCAAATAATATCTGAAAAATCTTTGCATTACAAGGTATTTTGGGAAATATTTTACACTTATTTACTTTCTTTTTAGGAGTTACATGAAAAAACTGATACCACTTGCATTTGTTGAAGGTAAGTTCAAGCTAAAGCTAGCAGCAGCTAACTGAACTTGAACCTATGGGTTATCTGTTTCCCTCCGTTTTCCAGTTTTTATGCTAAGCTAAGCTAACCCTCTCGTCACTGTACCAACACTGAGTGGTATCAATCTTTTCATCTGACTCTTGACAAGACAGCAAATAACTTTTTTTTAAAAATTTCTGTTGCTTTTAGCACTTGTGTGCTGCTATTGTTAATGATTTGGTAATAAAAAGTACTTCCTGTTTGGATCAGCACATATTTATTCTTGACCATAATCATATGTATTTTACAAGCCAAAGCCGTAAAAGAGACTTATTTTCAAAAGAAAATTACATTCTAGACACCAATAATTCAAGAAAATACAGGTTTTAAAGTGGTGGATATCTCAGGTTGGAGTAAAGCTCCTCGTGTGAGTGAAGTGGAGAGCAGCAGCAGCAGCAGTTTATTAAAGGAGCTCAAACCTCACACTTGAAGGGTTTTTCTCCTGAGTGCTGCAGAGAGTGAACCTTCAGCGACATGCTGCGCTTGAACGACTTCCCGCACGTCTCACAGGTAAACGGCATGTCCTTCGTATGGGCTACACACACACATACACATACACACATAGAGACAATTTAAGATAACTTAATGATGTTCAATATTGAGTCATTCTTGATCAAATAGAAGCAGGAGGACAAATAAACAAACTGCTACTCTACAACAGCACTTAAAGAAAAACACTGGCATGCTTTTTTATCTGCTAATTACGATGCTGAGGACAATGGATGTGCCTCATCTAGTACTAAATAAGCTATTTCCTCTAAAGTTTCCACACTGCACTCGCAAGTCACTCCTTAAGTAGCAAGGATAAATAGGTCCCAGTGACATGGGGTTCTTTGCACAAACACTTCTTTTACCACACACAGGGAATGAGGTAAGCTTGGCTGGGAAATAAGATGCTTATCTCACAAAAAAAGTGGAAGAGGAAAGCAACACCCAAAACAAAATCCTGCACAACAATCAGTGGGATGTAGAAAAGGAAGCCTAAAGTAACAAACGGAAACAAAGTGACCAACCAGGATGGTTCGACTTTCGCTGCCACTCACCGACCATGTGCTTCCTGACATGAGCCATGGTGTAAAACTTCTTCTCACAGATCTCACAGGAGAATTTTTTCTCGGCGTAACCATGGACGATCTTGTTGTGCTCATGTAACGACCACAGCTTTTTGAAGGCCTTGCCGCATGTCACACACTTGAACAAAAACAACAAGAAAAGAGAAGGGGAAAAATACAGTTATTAATGGATCTATTTTGAGTATGAGATATTAAGAAGATCACTATCTGGAACAGTCTTTACAAACACAAACCAGGTGTGTGAGCTTACACAGATAGTTAAGCGTGCACTGTACCAAAAAAGCAATTAGAGTCAGTAGATTAAAGCAGCAAATGATCTTCAAAACCACAGCAGGAGTCCTGCCGCACTCTGCAGAGGTGGTAATAGTGAAGGTACTGAGACACAACACAATTTATTATTGCTGACTCCCATTTGACTGAGTTGCTGACTCTGATACATGTGTTCCATATACTGGATCATATACAATAAAAATACAGATTTATAGGCTGTACAGCTTGTGTGTTTATGGGGTAAGTTGTGGGTGGGGGGGTTGTGATGGTATTTCAGGGTTTTTTTTTCAGTATAATGAATAAATAGGTCAAACTTATTGAAATTGATTGGATGCTTTTACGTAACTAAAATATTCAATTTCTAAACACATTTTCATATGATGTAATTCAGTGTTTTTAAAGACCATCCAAACTCCTTTTAAACAAATCAACAATTTAAACAACAATGCACCTCAAAACATCCCAATCTGCGACCCTGCAGTCTGCAAACCGTTGTCTTTCATAACAATGGAGGATTAAATAAAAGTAGATGGTGCAGCACACCCAATTCAAATTTGAACTGAAGTTGAGCTACACATAAAAAATGTGCATGGAATTACTTGGCTTGCATTAATAAATCCACTGATCACAGCTGCTAACTTAAAATGAATTGATTTTCCTTAAATCCATTGTTCTAAAAGCTGGTAGAAGAGCAAAGCTGGAAATTTAAAAGATTCATGGGATGTCTTTGGTAATAATCATGGCTGAAGCTTACCTGGATGCTCTTCTCACAGTCGGTCTGCTGGTGCAGCAGCAGCTCGCTCTCCAGCAGGAAGCGTTTCCCACAGTTATTGCAGATCTGCATGCGGTTGTGAGTGACGTTCATGTGTTTCTCCAGGTACCAGCGGTTGTTGAAGACACGAGGGCATTTCTTACAGGGGAAATGTTGCTTCTCCTCCAGCCTCACTTTCTGGCCCAGGCCCTCTGCATCCAGTGTGCTCTTCCCGCCCTGCCGCTGGTTGGCCAGCGTGGCCTCCGTGAGCGTCTGCCGCATGGAGGCAGTTGTACCCGCCATCGCAAATGCTCTGGTGCCTCGGCGGGGTCGATCCATCATGGCCGGCTGCTCCAAGCCTGGAATGTTAAGGGTGTTCTCCTCTTCTTCCTCGTCCTCCTCCTCATCTTCCTCCTCGCTGCTCTGCCCCAGTATGTCGCCCCTCCTCAGGTCGTCTTCATCCTCTTCTCCAACCGTGTCGTCATTCTCCGCCTCATTCTCCTCATCGTCCTCTGAATCTCTCTCATTGTCATGGCAGTGACCAAAGATGGTGGCTGTCTCTGTGGTGGAGGCTGATTTGCCCTCTGATCCCTTCGACACATTAAGGGTCTGGTTGTTGAGATTGACTTCAACGATGATCTGGTCTCTGTTGAAGGAGCTGTGGCCATCTGCCTTCTTCGACTCTTCTCCATTGCTCTCAACTTTGCACAAAGACCCAACACCTGTGCTAGCCCCGCCCCCTGACCCATCCTCCTTCTGGTAATACTGCTTCTGCTGGGTAGCTGTCTTGCCTGCCTCCTCCACCCGAACAGAAAATGGGCTGCTGCCTTCCCTCTTGTACACCCTCCCGAGCTCTGACTCCTGTTTGATCTCTGAGTACAGCTGGCTGGGGGGCATTGCTACAGCAGCTGGGTCACCACCGCCACCTAGCCCTTCTTGATTTGCCATATCTGTGCAGGTGGCTCTCAGCGAGTGACTGCTGATGAGGTCGCGACAGGAGGCTGCGATGTCGCTCATCTGAAGCAGGGTAGCGGCGTTGAGCACGTCCCGGACAGTGCGGCTGCTCACCAGCAGTTTGGAGGTGTAAATGAAGTTGAGGATTTGCTGCAGGCCTTGTGAGGTCAGTGCATCCAACGACAGGTCCACCCGCCGCAGCTGTTTACTTTGGGCGAAGAGAGAGTGGAAGAAAGGGCTGTAGGCTGCCAGCACACCCTTGTGGGCCGGGAAGGTGCTGTGCTGACGCACCAGAACGATGTCAACGTCACACAGGTCAGGCTGGAAGAGACGCTGCTCGTTCAGCCTGTCCATCAAACAGGTGAAGTGCAGAGCCACATCCTCTACCAGAGAGAACTCAGCAGAGGGAAAGTCTGTGGTCTTCTCCACTATGAGCTGGAGGGAGAAAGACAAAGAAAACAGTTGATATATAAGGACTTTACTTTCTGTTACAATAAGATCAGTTTAAGTTTTGTATAGAAAAACTAATTAGATCTATACTGCAGCTTCTTGGAGCCAATGAGCCAAAAAATACAATACCATAAACTAGATTATTAAATTTTAACAAGAAATGTTCCCTGCTGCAACAAAATTTTACAAAAATATATTATTATACTGTATTTCACAAAATCAGTGTCTTGTTAAAACAGACGTGTCTTGTACTTACATGACAAGTTTGAATGTTGATTGATAAACATGAAAATGATGACCTGGACATTTGGCTTTCATTATGTCTGTTTGGCTCTGCAAGATGATTATTTGTGGTCAGTGCAGTGTTGGCACACCAGACCACAGATGTTAATGTACCTGACAAGAATAGACATCTCCTTCCCTCCCACCGCCAACTCTTTTGAAACCAGAGACCCAACACTGTTTGTGTTGTTCCATTTACAAGCCAGGCAAGTTTTGTAAACTGACAAAACGACATTCAACTAATAACCCCTCTAAAACTTGCTTGTAGATGTGACTCTGAGTATGTCTAGTATTGTCTGCCTGTCTGTGTCAGCCAGCCACTATAGATACAGCAATAATTGGATGGTACTTCAATCGACCATGTCAAAAGCACCTAATAAAACCATATTAAAATGAGCCTTAAACCAATTTTTTAGGCTATAATCTCCTCTCATTTTAACACCATGTGGATGTTTTTTCTATCATGTATCTTCTTAAAGGATGAAAATGATCTTGTAAAAATGAGAAACTGAGCGGCTTTTTTGTGTCACAGCGGCAGTAATACAGTGCCATTAGATCTTACCACTGCCGTGTGCTCAAGTCCTCGAGTTTTCCTAGTTGTCTCAAATGCCCAAAAATGTCCATTAAACTATCTAGAGTTTGATAAAAACTGGACAAACTCTGTCTGCTCAAGAAGATCATGTGACAGGATCAAAAGCTTCACTGTAGATACTGGACCTTGAGGTTAAATTTGTTACCACAACTAAAAGTTTTACAGATCAATAATTGCATTCAATTTAATATAAAGCTTATCTTCAAAAAGATAAAAATCTGGCCCTTAGGGAACTCAGTGACATAGGTCTCAGAAATTTCATTTCACAAACCCTCCTTCGGACAGACATTGTCTCTTTATCAGGGGTCAAATGTACAAGTTCTTAGCCACAGATCTTTAAATGGATCAATCAAGTTGAAACGGTGTTTGAAGATCAGAAGTGTAGCCATGCATCATTGAATAAAAGCTCATCTTTGAAGAGGTGTTGCATAATATCTTAGTCTAAAAATGCTGTGATATTTGGCACTGCTAGATGCTATTTGTTTCTTACAAATAAACATTAAAATAAAAAAATAGTTCCAAAAAGACAATCTTAAAATGCTACTTATGAGCTTTTTTTTTAGAGCACTTTTAAGCACCATTTAATTTGCAGATAGAGTTCTGGAGATAAGCTAGGCTTCTTTGATTTTGAGTTGTTGTTTGCTTACAGCAAAGTTTTCATACTCAAAATAAAAAGAAATTTCAGATATAGGTTATATGAATCACACGACCTTGTTCCTATGCTTTCTAAGTGTTTTTTTTAAATTGTGTTCTAAAGTAAACTGCACAAAGTCACTGCATGCATGCTACACAATACAAGTCATAGAAAAATCAAAAGGTGTAACACTCAGTGCTCTGTGCAAGGTCCTCAACTTCCCAAGGTGGGTTTATTTTAGCACAGGAAGGGCAGGGTTTCGATCCAGACGGGATGTGAGCGGGGACAGAGCAGCAAACAGAGCAAACACACACACACACACACACTCTCTCTCTCGCATATGTGATGTGCAACCATGCACATAAAACACAAATGCACACACACATGCATACACAACAAACACAAACACAGTGTCTGGTCTCTGCAAGGGCTGACTGGTTGGAGCATTGGTATTCAGTGCCATCTCCCTCCCATTAGCCGGCTCTCTCAGCACACCCACTCACTACACTGTCCCTGAGGAATGGAGAATTATGCACAAGACAAAACACGTCGGGAGAAATAATTAGGAAATCCATGCCGAATAAATACTAACTAACCCTCCAAACAATTAACAGAATTTATCATTCTAGGCATCTCTTGAAGGCAGAATAGGACAAGTATTGATAGCAGCCGTGTTTTGCCAAACATGTTGCAGGAGATGATGTAGATGTGAGTTATAATTACTTCTCTTATTTTCAAGTATTAACAGTTGCATGAGCAAGAGGAGAGATAGGACACGTACGTAAAGAAAAAAAGAGCAAGTGGTTAAATTAATAATTCATTTCAGGACAATAACCATTATAGTTTTTAATGTGAAGTTCTATAGTAAATGAATAGGAGTCACACTAGTAGAACCGTTCATTGTTCTTTACATTAAAAATAGTACTTTTCCTTTCTTTGCGGGCCAATATATTTTCTCTTTAAGATCAATGAAAATGACTTTTCATTGTTGAGGCTGGAAAATGGATTTGCATTTAGGCCTAACCTTGAAAATCTGGCCCGTTTGAAGAATTCAATTATGGAGTGTTAGATTTATTCATAGTTTTGAGCTGCTAAATTGGACTCCAAGCCAGAGAGGACTGAAGATCGGGTTATCTCTCCCCGTGCAAGGCTACAGACATCGCCCAAGGGCAAAACGCTGCAGCCTTAATCAGATCAAGTATAAGTTGCAGACTGGAAGTTATGCTCCTTTAGTGATAACGATCGGCCTCTTCTTCTGGGATTCAAATAGGACAATGCAGTCACATATGAAATGCTCCGGGATTAATGTTAACGGATTCAACATCTTGATGGCTTAAAGGGTTTATTGTACGCTGCATATACATGACATATTGTGTACTGTTTGGTGTGACAGGGTGTTCAATATGGACTGTCAGAATTTTTGAGTTCCCAATTGGAAATTTTAACTGGAAGGCCCCCTTGTGATTGCAAAAAGACCTTTTTATGTTCTCAAAATATTGCTTATTATTGGTATCTTTCTAAAGCGAAAACATTCACATGCAAAGCTCTGAAAGTTTATCAGTAAACACACCGCTCAATAATGCAGGGGATTCAATCGGTGATTGATTGCATTATTCTCATTGAAACAGATGCTTTAAAACGTTTTAATCCAACAGCAAATGGTTGAATTTAGCATGCAGCTGTGTCTGTCACAAAATGCATAAAAGACGAAGCCATCTCGTCAAATTTCATCGCATACTGTCACCAAACAAATTGAGCGAGTACTCTGCATTTACAGACTGCATCCAACTCCCTTCATCTGTCTCTGTCATTATCTCTCACTCACCCCTTCTCTCCCCGCCTCCCCCCTTTCTTTGGAAATGTCAGGCAGAGAGCTTGTTTGCTGTCATTAGAGGGAGCGCCACCTTTAACCAGCCTCTCAGTCAGATGTCTCCCAATACATTATTCATATCTGGCCTGACCCGTGACAAACACACAGCGGGGGGATTACTGACGCACCCAACAAGAGGTGTCATTTAAACGGGCTTCAATCAAAGCTCTGTATACCCTTTCCACACTCATCAGCTAATCACAACATTGAGGGGATCCTCTTGCGTTGCAGCAGCCTCAGAGGGCCCGTTTCAAAAGGCAACTCTCAAGGTTGATGTGTTTTAATCCAATAACAATGTTATCAATTTTACTGCAGCTGCACTGCGCCCTTTGGGTGTCACGGAAAAAGGACAGTACTGCTTTTAGATACATGAAAAACAGTATTTATACCATAAAATCTTCTCCACTGTGTACTGTGTTTGTACTGTAATGTTGCTATCAAAGGTAAAATCTTCTATCATTTGTCATGATTGTTAAATTTCTTGCTGAGAAGCCATGAGGTCCGTTAAGTAGAGGTTTTGGAGCTGTTGATCACACGAGAAAATCCACATCAGAGGATGGAGTTTGCTTTTCATGGAACTGCAGATAATCCAATTTCATATTTTTCACAAGCACTTTAAGCACTTAAAACAGATTATTGTCCTTGAAAAAGATCTATTTCTCCGGAGCTTTCAGTCATGTGACGTGATTTTTAACAGTAAATTTCATTACTGATCCACCATAATTATAACTGGACTGAAGATGCACTTGTTCACTACTTTTTTCCTAATTACATACATACTAACTGTCCTGTCGAGTGTCTCTAAACATCAAATTTTAACAGGCCCTGAAAGGTCACAACTGACATAAAAACAAAATCATTGTTTAACTGGTCCAATAGGATTCCACTCGAGTATGTGTCGTACATCAAATTGTCCAACTCTGGAAGGTTGAGGCATCTGGGATGATTGGAAATTTCCCTGATCGGCCAACAAACTTTTAAACCACTTCATCACTAATCCATTTTTAATGATGGTGTGATGGATGATGCGAAGGATTACTGCTCGGCCCAAGAGGAGTCTGCATGATTTATAAGGAAAAAAATATGTTTTGACTAATTGTTGCTGTTGCTTTAGATGTCTTCAGTGATGGTCAGACTCACTGGTTCATGTGTCAATCAAAACTTGTGGTTCAAAACAAGTGGATTTTGTGAGTAGCTGGTGATTCCTGAACTTGGCAGAGGCCTGAATCCTGGAGCTGAGCCCAACGGAGCCGTTTCTGAGCACGAGATCACTCTTTCTGAATTGACTTTCACTGGTGAGAATGACCTTTCTTTCCCACACCTTTGCACTGGACCTTCCATGTGGATTTACTGCTCTGTGCAGCTCAGCTACAGACTGGGGATGTGACCTCCACAGAGCTGCCATTTTAAAAGTTCCCTTGTCTGTTCACTGTAATGTAGTTGAGACTTATCTGGAAAAATGGCCACCTGTCAGGGTGGATGTGTAAATCTTGGATGGTAGCCTCAGTTAAACTGAAAAATGTTTTTAATGTTCAACCATTTCAATATTTTCTCTTGTGTTATAATAAAGCTGTTTCCCTTAAAATGTTATTTGTGACTTTTTTCCACACATCATGCATGACAGCAAATTCATGAGCAGGGAACTGAAGCACATCTACCTTAACTGTCTTGTTTGTTTGCCAGTAAACAGACCGAGCCATTAGCGAGGGGCCAATGTCAGAGCGCAGCACAGAGTCATGGACGCATCAATAGTGCGAGGGAGGGCAGGTTGCATCCAGACAGGAGGGAGTCCCGGGGGGAAACACTGCGGGGGTTAAAGCTTTCTCTCTGTCTGCCCAAAGCCTGCTCAGACTGAACTCAGTGTCCTCTTACATCACCGTCTTTATCTCTTTAAACTGACATAAGTTTGCCTCAGACAAATACTTTATTATCTATTTATTTATTTATTACAGTGGTGTGCTGTCAGGGGCATTAAGGTGCTCCACTCCTGTAGTTCCAAATGTAAAATACATAATTTAATTTAGCAAAATAATGCTGCTTTTTACACACATTTATACAATTCTGCATATTTTTACACATTAATTAGTATTCAAAAAGTTGCATTTATAATGTCACACCGATCTTTTCCACATTACCAAGCCATATTTAACATTATTATTAGACAGAGGATAAATGGAAATCCCAAAGTTCAGTATTGAGGCCATTTCTCTGCACTAAAAAAGCAAATGGATTTGCCAAGTTGTCATGCAGATGAGGATTTTCTCCCCATTTGCCACCGCCTGTTATCACATGATCAAAAAGTAAACATCATTAAGGCTACTGAGCAAACTCTAATTAATTACTGCTAAGTAAGGCCACAAGATGTGACTGAAAGGGAAACCAAATAAGAGTTTCTTGTCAAACTGGTATTTTCAAGGTCAAGATTCAACATTCAAGCTCATCTGTTAGTTTTTGTTAATTTATTTAATACCTCATTTTGTTTGATAATTAAATTAGAGATGATTAAATTTCCTTTTTAATTTCTGTTTTTGCAGTTGGTTTGGTAAAAAATGAACTTTGATGTAACTCAGAAGTTTTAACTGTTTTATTTTCTGAAGATTGCAACACTAAGTTTAATACTAAATAGGTGCTTTTAGAATTTATTAAGATTAGAACTGAAATGATTAGTTGATTAAATGATCAACAGAAGATTCATCTGCAATTCATGTAATTACTGATAAAATATTTAAAGCAATTTTTGGGGGGATTTGAGTTTGGATTTGAGTCATTTGAGCAGCCATAAATCAGACAACAGATATGCAGAGTACATGTAATCACAATAAATACATTACAGTGAAACTCCACCGCCAATCTAAATACAAATCCACACTGTTCCACATGCACGGTGACGTCACTCTGCTTGGAAATGACCAACAAGATCTAAACAAGAGGCAACACAACTGACCACAGTCATGAAGACAGCAATCCCATGAGCTCATGCATCGGCCCTCTTGTCACCCGGCAGGGAGTTCGGGGGGGTTCAGGGGCTCTGCCACTTCCAACCACAGAGCACTTCAACCTACAATAAGAGCACACTCAGCAGCACTCCTCACAGCAAGGCCTCCTGCTGAGGGGCCCTGCGGAGGGCACGACGTGACTGACACCCAGAGGAAGGAGAGTGGGCACCGTGTCAGGCCTCATCTCACTCACTGGCATGGAGATGGTAGGAGAGCAGCACCCTCTCCTCCACACACATGCACACACACACACACAGATCCCTGAGTCATCATTGGTGCAGACAAGAGCAAAGCATGACAGGCCGGAATACGAACTCTTCACAGAGGGATCACACAGCTACAATGGCGAGTTTGGCCTCACAGTAATGTCACAGTGCTTTTCTGTGGCGGGAAATGGATCAGGTCACGTGTAAACACAACCAAACAGAACAGGACAAGGGCATGTCATTTCTGGCGGAGTCCAATCAGACAGCCATTAAAAAGTCATCAGGGTAATGACTGACGCTGTGTCCTCTGTGTGCTCAGCAGACCTTCCCTGCTGTTGACGGCAAACGACAGATAGGTTTAGTCCCTGAGAAGCGGAGCCAGACAAGTGAATTCAGGATTCTCTAGGTGAGAATCGTGGTGTGGTTTAATCCTGCCAGTGTCAGCTGATTTAGGATACAGGCTGAGCAAGACTGGCATGGATGGAAAGGAGTCTGCCAAGTTGTCTCCCTGCTTTCAGTGTCTAGTCATGGATGGATTACTGAGCCTATGAGTCCAAGGCTTCATGAGGACCCTCAGCCAAAGTCTCCGTTCATGAGAGTGACTGTCGACATTATGAGCTTGGAATGAAATGACTACAATTAAAAATGACACAGAAGTGACAAAAATGATACAAAGAGATGCAGGACAAAAGTAAAAAGATGCAAAATGGTAGAGTCAAAAGTACCACAAAGACACAAATTAACTACAACAAAAGACAAACTGACCACCAAGCCATGCAAAAGAACCACAAAGAGATGCAACTGGACACATAGAGACCGCAAAAAAGGCAAAATGACGACAAAAGAGCTATCAAGCAACTACAAATATACAAAAAACATTGATGAAAAGTCAGGAAACAACACCAAAAGATGAAAAATGACTCAAAGAGTTGCATAAAAACTACAAAAACACATAAATTTCATTATAGAGAGACACAAGCATCCATAAAAGATGCAAATTGACCACAAATGAGGGGCAACAGGACTACAGTGAGATGCAAAACCACAACAATTGTTCAGGCAGGATGTCTTGCACCTGTATAGGAGGGGTGGGGGGGCCTTTTGCATGTCCAAGCACATGGGCCCCTTGTTTCATTATCCGCTCATGTGTCTAGTGGAAGATTTCTCTTCTTTCTGCGGTCTGCAACCCTCCCTCCTCTCTAAATCCAATCAGCACAGAGACCCAGCACTGACCTTGAGGTAGAAGAAGCACATACAGTAGCAAGTGTATAAGCACATCAACCCACGTCCGCAACCCTGAGAACCTGCGCATGCATACTTGCATCATAATCATCCATTGGTGCCCACATCAGTAAACAGAAGATAACAAAATCTGGCTTATGTGAAGTCACAACTGATGCATGCAAAGAGATGAGAGAGGAGGATCTAAATGTGCCTGGACTCACATTATCCTGTTGTCAGACCCTCCTGTTACTCTTGTGTAGATGAGACAGATTGGTAATAGCACAAGTGACAAGGTCTCACTTTTAACAAGCCCCGCGGTGATCATTACAGCACTATGATAAAAAATGCTAATAAAAATCAATGTTCAATGACTAAAGGGGGGGGGGTGGGGGGGAGCACAGCGGCGGGTGGCAGCACACTCACTGCTGAGGTCACACATGGCACGGTCACATGCACAGGAACAGTAAAGTGGAGTTTAATACTCACTGGGATGGCACTGTTTATCTGATAATAATGGTATTAAAGCTGACAGCTACACCTTGTGGTATTAGGCTATGGGATTATATAATCCAATAAATTAGTGATGCATGTGATTCAGATTGGTAGAAAATCAACCCTCATAAATCAAATGGCTGTATTATGAGATACTTTGGGAAATCTGTGATTAAAACTAAACATCATATACTGTATAATTTACATATACAGTGTATGAAGAGACTCTCCACTAGTTTTTTTACATGAAGTTCTGTTTACTAGTCATGAGAAGAACCAGTCAGCCCTTGAAAACTCCACCCATCCAGTTTGTAATGCAAGCTTTCTGCCTCAAATTTAAAGAAGTGGAGTTTGAAATACATGAGTGTTAAACAGGCAGAGAGACACCATTGGCATTATTGAGAGTTTGTATCTGAGTTTATCCAATAAAATCAGGCAAACCAAAAACGTATTCAGTCATTCAGCAAACCTCATTTTATGTCAAATGCCGACGTTTTACAGGTGTTGCTTTTTACATCTGCCTTCTTTGTATGGCTGAAACATTATGGTAAAGATGAGGGAAAGTTTTTGCTTATGGTGAACAAACTATTAATAAGTAATTATTAGTATTATCTATTCCTAAACTATCTACAAAAAAAAAAAAATTGGTAAAACTCTCAATGCAAGTTTTTTTGTTCACTTGATGCAGAAACAATCTGTTAACAATCTGACAGCTGCTTCTGTAACAACTAGCAGAAATGAAGAAACACTAGCATTTATTTGTATTTGTGTTTCTGTCCTCCTGATGAGAGTAAATCAAATATTCAGTGTCCTTTTAACTTTTTTTTTGGTCTCCACCAGAGAAATATCTGGTCCTTCAGATGTCAAATGCTCCTCCTTGTTCACCGGCTAGCAAATAACTCGTCAGCAGCTTTGTGCTCTAAAGGTAGAAACAATGAGTTTAAAGAACTTTTTCTTTAAATATAAAGAATTTAAAGTGAATCCTGCACTATCGTCGAACAGGACCACAATTCTCAGGACACTGAGTAGTATCAGGATATCTTGACTTCTAACTCAGTAGATTTTGGCTACTGTTTCTGAAACATGTCTTTCAGAAGTCACCCGACATTATCTATATGCTATGCTAAATCAAAGGTTTATCCCTATAGAAAAAAAAATCTTCTGATAAATCAATAATCCAAAAAAAAGAAGATATTGATGATTATTTTCCAGTTTACAAGGTGGAAAACTTTAAAGGACTCTATATGTTTAAGCTCAACAAACTGCCCAGCTTCAACAAATAAAAACTGAAAGAGATTTAAGGTAAAATGTACAGCAGGACCATCTCAAAGATAGCAAAAGGACAAATCCTAAATTACTATAAAATGTGCTGCTGGCTATTCAGTTTTCTCTTTCCACTACTTTAGCTAATTATTTTATTCCCTTCAGCCCATTAAAACATTTAACTTTCTTAACCACGGCATTCACTGCTGGCTGCAATTAATAAAGACAATATTATCAGCATTAGTGCTGCTCTAATCCGAGACATCCAATCTCCCCTCCACACTGTAGGCTTTTCCCTGTCCTAATCTAGCAGTTTGGACTTGCCCCAGCCGCGTCCTAGTGGAGCTTCACCAGCTTTCACCATTAGATTTAAACACATTTCCATCTATATGTTAATGCAACTGCAGGTGACAAGTGAATCTACAACTGATATGCGTTTACCCGAGCATGAAATTGGGATGCACAAACAAAAATAAGGATGAAAACAGCACGAGCAGCATCTTGGTGACATACAGTACATTAAAATTTGACAGCACGAGCAGGATTGCTTCAGCTGCATTATTTGCAAAGTCCTTTTACCAGCTTGTCCTTTGAACAAACTAGACAACAGTGTGTTCTATCAGTTTGGTAAAGCCGAGGACAGCGTGTGTGTGTGTGTGTGTGTGTGTGTGTGTGTGTGAGTGAGTGTGTACGGCCCAATCAGGAGTGATGCTGAAAGAAGACATCAACCAACGGTCGTCTGGAGTTGAGATGGCTCTGATGAGCAGTTGGATAATCAAAGAAGCTGCCTAGGGGCGGGTGTAGGGGGGGCGGCAGCGATGAGGTTAGAGCGTCCGCACTGAAGCTCTGCCAGGAAGTTAGCGTCTGGGCCAATAAGCTGAGAGAGGAAGCGCTGAGTCAGGAAGCCTGGCCAAGAGAGAGGCCCGTGGTGCTGGCATCTCCTCCCCGCACACACGTTACAACGCTTCACACAACACCGCTCTGCTGGAGTCATAACACACTGTTCCCAGGCCAGCGCTGTACACGCATGTGCACGACGCCATGCGCACACACACGCCTGCTGCGCATGCATTCGTCAGTGAACACAGAGAGGTGATGCCAAATACCTGTGGCACAATAAAGTGTGGCAGATTGTGCAAACGGAGATATGTCTATTTATAAAATGCAAAAAACCGGGATCAAGTCAGACAAAATTCCAGTCAATGAAAAGACTAAATCTCCTCCAAATATATGGCAAAAAGAGTAAAAGATGCACCTTTCAAGTGATGTATTAGAGACAAAAGATCAGTGTGATGTGGAGCAGCAAGCAGGTGCAGACATGCCCGAGGGCTATTGCACAGAATGAAACTGTGATATCTTCATTATCTCTTTCATAGCATGACACACAGAGAGAAGAGGCTAACACAAGCTCTAAAGAGCTCCTAATCAGAGGGATCTCTCCGGTGTGGCAATACTCTTTGTGTGTTTGTGTGAGCGTGTGTGTGTGTGTGTGGAGGCAGTTGATATGTTTGATGAGAAGGTCAGAGAGGACGGAGAGGAAAAAAAGGTAGAGGAGGAGCATCGGCTTTCTATAGCCACAACCAATCAATGGACAACAGAGAAATGGTGAATATGAGCTTGAGGGAATAGTGAGACATTTTTTGGGGAAAATGTTTATTCAGTGGTGAAACTCTCACAGCTCTTCAATAAATACGAGTCTACAGCCAGCAGTCGATTATCTTAGCTTAGCACAAAGACTGAGGGTTGACAGCTAACTTGAAGTTTCTGTCCAACAATAATAAAACCCACCTGCAAGCACCTCAGTTTGCTGTTTTAAGATGGGTTTTTACGACTGTTTCTTGGCTCAAGGCAGTAACTTCTTGGAGTCTCTGCTTGTTGCAACAGCAAAGGGCCAAGAAATTGTCCGACAAGTAACCCCTGTAAAACAGCAAGTTGTTGTTTTTACAATTTAGTTTAAGTATGGATTAAATAAACCAGATATAAAGTGTTTTATTAAGTCAGATTTGTCACCTTTGAAGAGACACAGGCTAGCTGTTTTCCTGTTTCAAGTTTTAATGCTAAGCTAAGCTAAGTTGTTAGCTCTAGTTTCTTGGAATGTAACTTTCAACAACAAATCAAATGAGCACATTTCACGAAATGTGGAACGATTCCTTTGAAGGTGAAAAATCAAAACTGGACAATGTGATTAACTTGAAGTGAAATATTTTTTTAAACTCTGCTGGATACAGAGTAGGCAATAATTTTCAAACTGTTTTCTTTTAACATTTTTAAAATTTGAGCACAGATAAGCATCTGAAAAACGGATGTCATTCCTCTATTAAACCAAAACATTAATCTGAGTCTATGACTAAATGTGAAACTTAATGTGAAACAAATGTTTGTGATGACTCCCTGATCAAAGATCCCTACTTTCCTGCTTGGCAAATCTCTGTAAACAGCATAAAATGATCTGCTTTAAAGTCCCTCTAAGTCTCTCCATTGCCTGAATTCTGCTAAAAGCTATAAGGACACTTTAGTCAGAGCTCTTTTTTTTATAAAACTCCCTTAATATCTCTAAACGCCTGACAATGAAAGGCTAATAGAAATCCTCATATCAAGCTGTACACAAAGAAAAAGCTGTTTGGCCTCTTTGATAATGGAGTTCAAAGCCATTTTTTTAAAAAGTGCCACAGGGGTTAAATTAGACTCTTTCTCCAGATGAAAAGACATCGAGGCTGGCTGACGCTGCTGAGAAACAATAAAAATGTGGATTTATTCAAAGAGTAAAAACAACCATACTCACCTCAAACAAACTTGAGCCGTTTTAACCATCCAGAACAAAAAAAATAAAAAAAACCTTACATAAGCTCAGTAAGTTTGACCTTGCTCTTTGCAGCCTTGTCCACTGTTCTTAATCTCTGGGGCATAAATTAGCAGCACCTACAGTACGGACTGAGTATCCAAGGAGAGCGGCCTCCTACCAGGGGCCAAAGATGTCTGCTGGAGTTTGTTGCCGGGGCTCGGGAATGGCTGCACTTGTCACAAGGACTAAAGACAGTTTCCTCGCTCAGCACCCAGAGACAGTGAAGCCTCAAAGTCAAGGGTGGGCAGGAATGCCCTGAATAGGCAGTTACGTAAAACTCACAGCACCCTGTGAGGATAGAGAAGGAGCTACTCAGGACCTGACAATGCTCCCTGAAATTAAACAGTTTCGGATGGCCTAAAATATACACCATAAACACTGAAAGGGTGAATGGAGCTGAGACAGATTTATATATATTATACTGTATATATGTTCACAAATCCACCAAGTTAAGAGAAAAACCAAAATATTTTATTGTTTAAAAGCATGAGACAATGGGCAAAGACATGCTAAAAGACACGTAAAAGGCCCCTCACCACTCCTACACAGAAGCAGGACCCACATTAAGAGACACAAATCGACAACAAACCTGACTGCGTCCATTTCTGTCTCTTTGCAGTCATTTTGTGCCCAGTCAGACTCGTTTTTGTGCCTCTTTATGGTTGTTTTGTGTCTCTTATACAGTGTTTTGCATCTCTCTGCAGTTGTTTTGCATCCCTTATGGTTGTTTTGCATTCACTTGGTTTATCTCTTTTTG
>JAPZDV010000013.1:8903930-8921773 GCA_029814665.1 Acanthurus lineatus
ATCTCTTTGTGCTCATTTTCTGTCTCTGTGGTTGTTTTATTGACTTTCCAACAACAAATGTCAACTGTGTAAAATGTCACTTCATACCAAGGTTTTTGTCCAAGGGCCCCCTGACCCCTTGGGCCACTGGGCCTCTGCTCATTCATGAATGAGGGACTTTAGGTGAGGCTATTGATAAAAAAAAAATTAGCGGGGCCTAATCCGCTTTTGATGTCAACAGAGTAATTGCAGCAACTATCTGGGGCATGTTTACCAAAAACAGTCAAAAGATACAATATCTTTGATCATCGGTGCATTGCATCTGCCAAACACACTTTGCACTTTGTTTACAGCGGCTTACTCTCATGCACACACATAAAAAAGCAAATAGAAAAAAAAAGGAAAGAAAGACATAGCAGCACCAAAAAAACCCTCTCCCTCCCTTTTTGCTCCCACCAGAAGCCACCCAGCGAGCACCAGGGCTAACCCTGCTGACCTGACCCAGATATTAACCCAAGCCTCCAGATGTGAACGCGCACTGGGATTACTCCACCACTGCATCAGGCTCCACATGCTTTCCTAATGAGGCATCCTAAAATGACCCTGGAGACAGAGCGGACTGTCTGCCTCACTATCTGCCTCTATTCCCATGACTCCATGAGCCTGCCCGCGCACAATCATCTTCATGTCTGCTAACGTACTCAGAATAAAAGGCACGGATTTTAGTTGAGTGCAGTTACAAAAATAAAAAATGGAAAAAGTAAGAAAACTCACACATGTTAAATATAAATAGTATCCATTTAATTGAAGCCAACTGTTCTGCTTTGACTAACAAACACTAGAAATACAGTTGCAAAACTGATCTGCTGCTTATTTCCCCATTCTGCACACACCTCTGCCCGAGTGTCACCTGCAAAAAAGTGAACTTTAAAGCATCTCCTCCTCAATTAAACTCCACTGAGGTGAAGCTCTGATGTATGCATGAATGTCAAAGCCTAACAAACTTGTCCTACACTGGCTGCTTGAGAGGAGGAGGAGGGGGGGGGCAGTTTAGTTTCACTCATCCTGTCCACATTTGCACCAGTCGCGACCTGAGCCTTTTGCAGAAGCTCCCTGATATGAAAGAATTTAACTCCTTCTTTGCATCAATGTAGCTATTGTAGCCATTGCATTCTTTCAGCAGCTTCAATTTCCAACTTGTGCAATGTCGGCAAGTTACAAACTTCCCCGCAAAGGATACAAAGCACAGAATACGCGTATGACAGCCAGCGGTCCAAACACATAATGAAGCAGAAGTGTGGTAAGTTTAATCGGCCTGCTAAGTAGCTCAAATTTGCAAGAGATCAAACAGGGACAAAAAAAATAAACAAAAATGCAGCGCTCCTATGTAGCCTACCATTTTGATCCAGCGTTTCGAGGCTCAAAGGAGTCCCAGAATAACTCCTTTCGCACCAGTTTTCCCTTCGCCATGAAAATGACCGTTGAATTGTCACATTTCTTCAGTTTTTGCCTTATCCTCAGTCTTTTCCCCCCCGTGCTGCTGTAGCATTCAGACAGACAAAAATGCAGAGGCTGCTTTTGCAGAAGGAATTGGTGATTGGAGCTCGGGGATCATATGGGCTTTTTGTCAGACGTTTTTAAAGGGACACGGTACTGTTTAACGTGGAGTTGCGAGACAGGCGCATTTCTTTGTACTAGACTTGGATTTATTTATTTATTTCATTTATATATTTTTTTTGGCGTGCGCAGGAGGACTGGGAAGGACATCCAGCCATATGGCGCAAACCTGGGTGCGCTTCCTCTCACTGTGCGCTCCTGCGACGTGTGACGTCACACGGGCAGACAGATGCGGAGGTCATGCGGTTCATTCATTTCCCATGTTGCAGAAGTCATTGTAACTTCAAACACACAATGTATGGCCGGTACAGTTACCATGTCAGCACATAATAACTTAAAGTAAAGGACACATTGATGCGGTTGCACGTGCATATGCAAAGTAGGATTATAGACTCGGAAAAAAAAGAGGCAAGAAAACTCCCCAAAAACTGCCCCCCTCCTACCAGGGCCATAATAACCTGCTAAGGCGTCCCGGGACTAAAATTAAATGTGAGCAAACCCCTGATATTTCCATTTTTTGTCAATTTTTCTGTGTCACTTGGTAGTTATTATTAGTTTTCTGATGACTAACCACATTTTTTGGAACACACACCACATAACGAAAAGCATACCATAAACTGAGATATTAAATAAATAAAAGTTGATATTCGCCCACATTAGTCAATAATGCAGGCGTCTCCTTAAGGCCCCTATCATTTTAAATTGCGTTTCTGTGATGCTGAAACAAACATACTTATTGTCCTCAGGGCTGCAACCAGCATTTATATTCATTATTGATTTATCTGCTGAGGTTCGGCTGATAACATATTTTTAAAAAAGTGGAATAATAGACATCACTCATTCTCTCAGTGTCCAAAGTTAACTCTTCAAATGGCTTATTGAGTCTGACTTACAGTTCAAGATTCAAAGATATTCAGCTAAACTTGACAAAAAACTGAAAAAATGCAGCAAATTCTTTAATTAGATTAAACTAGACCCAGCTAATGTTTGACATTTTTGTTTTAAAAATTACTATTGGAAAAAAATAGATGAAAAAAGCAATAGAGTTACATATTAATTCTCTGACATTTAACTTGTTTCAGCTAATTACCACACAAGACCTAAATCCTTCATTCTTACTGAAGGTCTGGGGCTCCGGGGCAGGCGCCCACTTTGCCTGGTTGGTTAATTCAGCCTCGTCTTGAACCCCTCCCTCAAAGGATCCCTGCACCCCCACAACCATTTCTCACTCCTGAGCAGACTGTATGAAGCAGAAGTCAATACGCTCATAACAAGGTGGGCAAAAAATTGATCACAACCTGGAGCAGTTCCCATTCATCAATTCATGTCCTGGACTCAGTCGAGCCCACAGCATCAGTGTGGATGGATGCAGTCACTCAGAGAAGCTGCCAAGTTAAAACCTTGACTGACACAAACCTCAAAACACAATCAGTATTTAGTTGTTTTAATGAAAGATTAAGTACATGGAACTGTAAATGTAGTCTGAATTGCCCTACCAGCCAAAACAAGTGTTCAATATTTCATATCTTGTGCTGCTAAACATTTCAGACAAGGAGAAATTGAGGAGGAGTAATTCTGTGAGAAGTGAACCATCTATTTCCCCGAAAAGTGACAGCAAGCTAATGATTTTTCCTCATGACACCTCAGGCACTGAACTCAAGTGAAGCCTCCGCACTCTGAAAGGAGCCAGAAAAGAAAAAAAAATTATAAAATAAAATAAAAAATCCCATTTTGAGCCATGTAAAACACCTGCGTGTTAACAAAGAGAGCACTATAGGGGATTTTTCTGAGGGAGGCGTTCAAATCTTGAGGCAAGTGTACCATGACATCATCTGGTGAATCAAGTAATTGCCTCTAAGGTTGACTTTTAAAAGAAGAAAAAGTTAATTCTTCAGGCCGGTGTTTTGCAACCTTTCTAGGTTGAGTCACAGGTATGACCTCAGTGGACATGCAGTGTTAGTTCTGCTTGTTTTTGTTTGTGCATTGAAAAACAGAAATGTGTGTAGGAGAGGGAAGTAACATCTTCAACAAAGACCTCTTTAAAAAACAAAATGGTTATAAGGAATCATTTAGGAAATAAGACTTTTTTTTAACTTCTTTGTGATGTTTTCCTTTCAGACTGTTTCATTTGAGGGCTTTTGGGGGGCAGAAGAGGGGGAAGTATGTGGTATTTTTTCTAAATAACTAGACAAAATTAGACAGAAGTAAGAGAAATTATCAAAATTGTATGATCTTGTTTATGCCTTTTCTCATTATTTCATCTATCAGATTTGTCTTTACATATTTCTTCAGGTTTTTCTGTTATTCTACATGCAGAATACACACCTAATTTTAATGATGCCTTTTAAACATGTACATTAAACAAAGTTAGCTTTATTTGACCTGTGTCAGCATCATGTCATTTCATTTTCTGTGCAGCATATCAAGTTTTCTGCTAAAAAAATGCACTTTTGTTGCTACTCTTCAACTATTGTGTGGTGGTTTTAATGCAATATTGTACATTCAGATTTGACTTGTGCTATCTGTACAAAGCAGGTGAGCAGTAGATGTATTCACTGCCTGCAATTTCTAATAAAAAACTGAACAGCCACTGTGGCAATTTAAATAGGATCTATATCTCATGGACGACTCTTGGTTTTCTAAGATGAGCTCAAAAATGCTCCAACAACAGAGAGAGTCAGGAGCTCACACACCAGCAGTGTTAGGTGTATGCAAATATTAGCAGAGAGGAAACCAAATTTTCAATTAGTTCTGAGTATGATTAATAATTTAACAGACATCTCTCATCTCATTTATTTTCTTAATCCAATGAAGTGGTGTGATCAGGGAGTGAAATTATAGTTATGCATTAATCTGACTCTTCTAATGGGATGAAACCTGAAGGAAAAACAACAGCAGAGTGTATAAAATAATCTACATTTATGGACAAAAAGATAATATGTACACTTAAACCCGCCAGAGGAGACGTTATTGTGCAGCTTATGAACTGGTCTCACAGGTATGCACAGATGCAGCAGTTCCAAGTTAAAAGGTAGATGGCGCCATTGTAAAGTTATATATTCTACAAACCAATCAGATATAAATTGCATCTGCAAAGTTGTCTGTTGTATTGAAAAAAATAAAATAAAACAGAGGCTTAAGATGCTGTGGTATTTATTAAGTGTAAACATTTATAACTGTTTGAATAAAACCAGACAGGCTATACTCTGAGTACAGTTTTAACATTCATGATACAGTAGTAAAACAAACAGAATAAAGACAAATTGCAGACTGAAACTGCAAAGAAGTTAATATTCTTTTGAAAGAAGAATCCCGTCTTGCAACTAAACTTAAGGTATATTTTTAAAATATACCTACAAACCCATAAACTCCTCATTCCTCAGGATTACACACTTACAGTATGTATAACTGTACATTTCAGTGTAAAAAACACAGGTAGAAAAGGAATACACAAATATACAATATAAAATAGATACAGCTTATTTCTTAATATTTATTACAGAACATTTTTTTTACCTCTTGGCTGCCAAACTGGCTATGTTGACAGGGTTCAGCCCAGTTGTTTGTAATTATGACAATCCCAAAAAGATCTGCCTTTGTATGAGCTTGCAACGTGTTTTTTTGTTGTTGTTTTTACATTCAATAATATTAATTTCCTTAAAGACCTTCATGCCAGCTTATGCAGGAGTGACATAGAGAAGATTATTTTCCTTTGAGCTTTAGTTTCTGATCCCAGATGATAACAGTGATTGCTAATATGTGTTGCACAGTGTCCAGACTCTGTGGTTTCGTTCCCTCTCGGCAGACTTTGGAGCTTAACTGTAGCGACTGCTGCGGCTGTGACTTCTTCGCCTAGAAGAACTGCGACTGGAGGATCGGTACGACCTGGGAAAGACAGATATTGCACTGAAATCTTGAATGAATTAGAGATAAACACTGAGGCTGAATGATTAGTATTCTATGGTGTTAAACCTTTAATTTAAGCAACAAAAAAGAGAAAGAGGTTGAGGTGAAAGCTGCCAGATGTCAGGGGGTAGGGTGTCTCACCGGGATCGGCGGTCTGAGCTCCTGTAGCTGTCACTCCGTCGGCGGCCTCGTCTCCTGCTCACGCTCCGACTCCGACTGGAATAGCTGTCATAGGAGTCTGACCTGCATAAACAGAAATATGAAGAAATTAATTACCAGAGTTATCAAAAACTATTATAATCATGAGTTGCAGCTGTGCTTAACTATGTTAATCCAAACCTAATATTTTGAGTTATAAGAAGTGCATAAAAACCATTTCAAACTCTAAATTAACATTGCAGCAATGAACACCTTATTCTTTATACAATTTGAATTAAGATTAAATGAGATCGTGGTATTAAACCTGTATATAGTGCTTATTCTGTGTCCATCTATAATATTAAGGGGACAATTCTTCATGAATGTCAGTACATTAACAGACCTGGATCTCCTGTGGCGATTATATGAGCGACTTCTAGAATGACTTCGACTGTAAGTCCGACTGATAGAAAGGAAAAAATAAAAGACACAGGTTTGAAGGATTAGATATGATAAAATACACAATGGAAAAGTACAATGGAAAGTCTTGGGAAGGTTGTGTATATAGTTAAAATATTTTCTGACATGACTGAGAGGCCGGGACACTAAAAAACCTTAAGTTTCCGCTGCTTTTAACTGAAAACACTTCCCCACTGAGATCCATTAAATCATTAAATTAGTGTTTCAGGGTCTACCTGTGACTCCTGTAACTTCGATATGTGCTGCTACGAGAGCGCGACCTCCCTCTTCCACGCCTCCTCCGACTCCTGCTGCGGCTCCTGAAAGATTTACATTATGCTATAAATCACATTTTTCTCTGAGCTGGAATAAATGTTTCACATCTATCAATTTTATCACTCAACAACATTCTTGATTTATGTCAAATAGCCCCTTCAGCATTTACATACATTTACTAATGGTGCCCTCCTGCTCTCATTAAATCAGAGGTTTTTTATGTCCCACCTTGAGGAGTAGCTGTAGCTGTGGGATCTACTCCTGGACCTGCTGTAAGAGTGGGACCAGCCTCTGGAGCGGGAGCGGTGACTGGAAACAGAGCGAGACTTCCTGGATTCGGACCTTGACTTCTTCGGGGAGCGCACGCGGGAAGCCCCCCTCTTCTTTCCCACAGAGGGGGATCTTTCCTCACTGGAGCTCTCCTGGTTTCTCGGCCTCTGGTTGAGCCGTGCAGTCTTACGAACTTCATCGAAGAGAGAGCCCGGTCGGACCCGGCTTTTGCTTTTTATCTCCATTCTCACCCCTTGCGTGCTAGAGGCTTGGTTCTCTTGAAGTTGGTTGTTTTTTGTGATGGCAGGTTGCACGTTCACATTCTGTAGACCTGACATTCCTTTCAAAGGCCTCCACTTGAAATTAATTACAGTGCCAGTAGGTTTGCCAGTGGTTGCTTCATCCTGCAGCCCACCTGCCGTTGTAGTGGAGGTAGCAGAAAGCTGTTCTTTGCTGTGAGGTAAAGGTCCATCTTTACTTGCCATGTCTGAATGCTTTGAGGTAGATTTTAGGGTTAATTCAGCGGGGTTATAACAATCCTGTGTAACTGGAGGTTCTACAATTTCAGTATCATGCTCAGGGGTACAAATTTCCATGTCATCAATAGACTCCTGGTCTTTGATACTGGGTACATTAGCACTGTTCCTACTTGATGACTGAAGATGAGGTTCGGTGTGTTTTGCTCTCTGTTCCCCTCTGTCTTCTTCTTTAGATGGATTCTTGTTTAAAGAGGTTAAATGTTGGCCCTTTGCATTTATACTGTCCACACCAGGCCTTTCTTTGACAACTCTACCGGGACTATGTTTCTCTCGCTTTGATTCATCTTCCTCCTCCTCCTCTTCGAACTCTAAAGGTGGTTGCCAGTGAAAAGTCTCCTTGAGCTTCTGATGTTTCCTCTTGGATCTCTTTCCTTTGTCCTTACTGTGATGGGAACTGCTTTTGTTCTCACTTCTTCTCTTGTGTTTGTGCTTTCGTTTTGACTTCTTCTTGCTCTTGTGCTTCTCTGGCTCTGTGGTCTTTTCAGGACTTTCCTCTAACTGACTAGCGGCAGAGGCGGCAGCAGCAACCTTCTGTGCCAGAGCATCAACTGCTTCTGTAATCTTCCTGGTAGCCTCAAATTCTGATTCTGAACTTGCCTCACCCTCCTCTTTATCAGATACCGCCAAAGTCCTGGCTGCAATATTTTCTGAATCACTTTCTGAATTCCATCCGGCGAGAGAAGACAACTTTTTGTCACCAACTTCACTGGACTGAACTGCCTGTTTCTGCTTTTTTGACAGGGAGGCACTGTTGCTTTGGCTCACTTTATCGCTGTCACTGTCCCATTCAGACCGGCTATTAAAGTTTTCCACCTGGGCTGAAATGTAGTGCTTGGTCTCTCGGTCCTGTGGGGTGCTTTTCTCTTTTATTTTCTCCAAAGAGCTGCTTCTCCGCACAGTGCTGTTATCAGGACTGTGCTCACAGCCTGCTTTGTTCTCCAATCCTGACTGAGCATTCTGGCTACCGGTGAGTGAGATGTACTTATCCACATTTTTCGTCCTATTTAGAGAGCTGTAATACTCTTTCCATTCCTTCTCTAGTGGTTTCTTCTTTTTTCTTCCTGTTTTCTGGGAATTTTCAGAGTCTGATCTGCTGTTGGAAGATGACCTGCTGTTATAGTGGCGAGGAGATCTGGATCTGGACCTGCTGTAACTTCTGCTTCGTGACCGACTGTATGAGTGGCTATAGGACTTACTTCTGGGGGACCTGCTGTGTGAGCGCCCTGCACGTTTGTGTGCTTTGTTGCTTTCAGGGTCTCCTGGTAGACACTGGGGTGTAACTGAAGTCTGATTTTTCTCTGTCATACTGTCAGCTGCTTGTCCAGAGGAGGAACTGTTACTGGGAGCTACTTTGGCTTTAATTTCTTGAATATGGATGTATGAGGGCTTCCAGGGCTTTTGATCAGGTTTCCAGCGCGACGGTGGAGGACTGTCGCTTAGTGGGATTACAGGTACGCTCTCTGGAGCAGGGACAGGAGGGAGTCTGGGGACGGGCATGATTTTGCTGTCTGACAGCTTCTCTGACACATGAATCGTGGTGTCCACTTTGGGCTTGCTCGCTCTTCTCTGTCTTGGGGATCTGGATAAACTTCTCTTTCTATTTGGAGACCTAGATCTGTACCTAGATCTCGATCTTGACCTGGATCTAGACCGTGATCTAGAGTAGGACCGAGATCTGGATCTAGACAGAGACCTACTTCTAGACCTAGAAGGGCTTCTGGATCTTGAGTAAGACCTGGACCTCCCTCTGGATCTAGACTGACTGGATGTGTAGGATCTAGAGTAGGACCGTGAGTCCCGGAAGGACAGTGAAGACCGCCGTCTCCTCCGGGGTGACGAATGATACTGATATGAAGAGGAGCGGGTTCGAGAACGAGATCTTCTGGACTTTCTCTCTGAAGAGACTGACCTTTCACACTCTGACAGGTGACGCTCCTGAGGTTTGTTCTTGGAGCTCTTCTTCTTGCTGTGTTTGCGTTTTTTGGACTTCTTCTTGTGTTTTGCTTTCTTTTTTCCCTTCTTTTGTTGGCGGCGCTGACTGGACCTCTCAGAGCTGCGGTCTGAGGAGTGTTCAGCAGACCTGGACCACACAGAGTCACTTCTGTCCTCCCATCTGCTTGAGGAATGGTCATTCAATCTGTTAAGTCAAAAGATGCATGAAGTAAAAAAAAGAGGCAAAAACACATCTAATATTCTAAGTTGGAGAGTAAAATATTAAGACATACTTGTCTCCTTTACTCCACCTCTCGATACTTGGCGGCTGATAAACTTTGGTTCTCTTCATCTCTTCTTTCCAGTGTGGCGGAGTTTCACTACTACCACGCTCCTCGACAGAGGTGGAGCGTGATTTTGATCTTGTGGGGGTGTGATATCTCTGCAAAAAAGGTTAAAAATATATATATATATCTAATTCAAATTAAATGTATGAATAAGTACTAACAATGCTTGCTGCGGCTGGTTTGTCTCAACCAACTTGTGGGATTTTTATAAACAAAAAAAAAAAAAAAGCATATTAGTGACAAAAAGTCATGCAGGCAAAATAAGCATATTTGTTTTTGGGGTCATAATATAGTTTTCATCCAATCTTTTTTTGTAATTGTTTATAGATTAAAAAAACTGCCCTAGGACAGCAATTACTTTTTTATGCCATAAAAGAAAATACTATAAAACTCACACAAAAACTGTCACTAACAAGCAGACAACAACAATTAATATATAACACACTAAATCTGACAAATCTATTTTAGCTGAGCTTAACATACCACTGTTCCTCTGCCTTTGATTTTCCTTCCAGACTTGGAGACTGCTGGTTTCTGGTCAGTTGAAAGAGACGTTTCTTCTTTCTCAACTCTGAAAATATCAAACACAACAGGAAACACCAAACATTACAGCCACTTAGATGTATATTATTTAATGTATAAATTACTATACATTGAAACTTTAACTTGACACTGACATTTCTGTTTTGAGCTCCTGAGAAGGCATGTCCCGTCGCAGCAGGAAGCGGTTCTCTGGCACAGGCGGGATTTCCTCTGCTCGGACGACAGGCTTCTCTCTCTTTCCATTCTGCTCCCTCTCTCCCTCCACTTCACTCTCTCCCTCCAGCATCTCTCTTTCTGAAGGACTGCGAGAGCTTTAATGACATGATGGGAAACAATATTTTTTTAAGCAAAGAACTTTTTGGCTCTAAAAGCTGACAGTGAATCATGTGAATACTTCTTTTACACCTTGATGAAGTGATCAGACAGGGTCACAAACTGCGGTTATGCAGCCTAATTCTCATGCACATTTGAGTAAATACACTGCATGAATAGATGTGATCATGATAAAAAAGAAATATACCTTTGCTTTGGAGGCACAATGTTCTTCTCCTTCTTTGATTCCTTCCTTTTCCTCTTTGACCGTTTACTCTTTACATGTCTCTTGTGCTTGCGATGTTTCTGCTTTTCATCTGTTTCACTTTCAGATTCCAATGAAGAGGAGAACTGAGATGACGACTCGTGGGAATTGAGAGACTCAGTAGAATGAGAGGTTCGTTTCCTCTTGCCTTCAAGTACTGAAGTAAGAATCACAAGAGCATGTATCATTTAATTAAAAATATGCATAACTTAAAAACATGACACCTATGCAGTCAGTAAAAGTAAAGAAAATTCAACTGCCATGAGTCATTGTCAGGGTGGTGTAACACTATAAAAACCATGAAGGCCTAATTTGATTCTTCTAAATATGATGGGGGCAATAAAAACAGGCTTTGCAGAGTCAGGTGGGCAGATGCCAACTGAAGTTCATAGAGATCACCTCCCTGATCCTCATTAAACACAAGATCAGGTTACACATTTTGTAAGAAAGCCAGTGGGGAAAAACGCTGGCATCAAAATGCCAACCTCCTACAGAATGAGCACAAAGTGTGACCCAGTTAAAATCACAGGCAGCAAACATTATTTCCCACAGGAGAAAAAACAAATAAGAGGGAATACAAATGGTTGTAAGATCACAAAAAACAATGAATAACATCTCTTTTAGTTTTTTTTTAGTTTTTTTCAAGAGCTAACACAAGTCTTCAAACACAGCAGACTGTAAATACTTCATACACTGGCTGGGTGGCAATAAGTCAAATGTACAAAGACTTGAAGTGGAGGGATTTACATGCAGCAGTATGTAAAAAATCTGATATATCCTATATTTTTGTTAGTGTGAACAGGATAATTAGAATACCAAAACCAACAATGGATTGATCCTACAAGCAAATACTGCTTTTGAAAATAAACCTCATGAAGCCTCTTTCTCTGTGTGAAGGAGCTCCATTGTTTTCCAAAAAATACTGAAACACATAAAAGAGCAACACTGTTTTAATCAGTGGCTAAAAATAGTCCCCAACAAATGCCCTCAGTACTCCTGTTAAAGAAGATTTTGCTGAGCACTGAGGAGCTCAGCTGTTTTTAAGAGTTAAATAGCCTCTGCCATCAGTAAAGTTGCGTTTTACACCCATGTCCATCCAGACTCAAACGATGTATATTGTGACTATAATATATATTATGACCACGATGTCTTAAATGTGGATGTTGTTGCAAATGAGCAACAAATTTGTTATACTCAAGAAAAAGAAGACCAGTCGCTGAACTTACCATCTTTAGCAGACTTGGTGATAAGTTGTCCGCAGTCCATCACTCTCACGTCAGCATAAGGTCTGCTGGCTGAATCTGTCTTCAACCCCTCAATCTTCTTTATCACTTCGAAGCCGGAGATGACGACACCAAAGACGACATGGACTCTGCAAAGAGGCAGAGAAGGGTAATGCCTGTTACTATGCATGAAGGTAGCCTATGCACATAACTCATTATTTCAGCCAAAGTTAGAACAGCTTAGACAATACTTAATGTAAGTTATACAGAAATATTAAGATAAAATATATAAAGACTATAGAGGCATTTTTAGAGCTCTTGTTAAAAAGAATCTCTCAATATGCTGGAAAATCAAGCTAGAAATGAAGGTTCACTGTTAACTGTAAAGCCATTTTCATGTCTTCTTTAAGGGGCAAAGAGAGGTTAGATTTACCCGTCAAGATGAGGGGCCATCTTGGTTGTGCTGTTTGTGTAAAGTCCAACAAAGAAGCCGGTAAAGGTCAACCAATGGCAGTGTTGGGATCATGAGAAAAGAGGAAAAAGAAGGAAAAGAATGAGTATTACTCGGTAACTATGACAAAGTGCGGGTGCTTAATTTACCATGGGAAAAATCTTAAACAAAAGAAAAAAAAAGGTAACTGGAAGACCATTTGTTTAAAGATATTCAATTGCAAATTAATTTAGAGACACTTTTAATTTTGGCTGTTGAATTTAAAACAGCCATGAACAAATAAAAACAAACAGTCTTTTTTCATTTCCTCTTTTAAGTTTTCTGAGTTTTATTTTTGAAGGACATTTTTAACTAATGGTGAAAACCTGTTATAGTGATAAAGGAAGTCTCCAAATATCCTCAAGCCATTTGTGAATACTGTTCAAACATATCCAAAGTAAACACTAAAGTCTGCAGAATACTTGCAAATACAAACTACTTAATGACAAATACAGTCAGGAGAAGAGAGAGAAACACAGCCTGTGAGTCACATTACCTTGGAAGAGCAGGATGCTAGAGTTTCTGTAAATTTTACACAAAAAATGGCAAGAGAAAAAATGTAACACATTTGTAGGTGAAAAAGAACGAATCCATGTTTCTCTGCACTTTGAAATCTAATAACAGAGAGGGGACTCTCACTGACTCTCAATGACAAATTCTATTCTACAGTTTCAAAACAGAAAAAGGGACAGAAATTAAAAAAAATATTTTAAAAAAACAACCAAATATAATGCAAGTGCCCTGTCAGTTAAATGGTATGTCACAAAAAGTGCAGAGTGAGTTGATTTAGTTAATAATACTCACATGAAAAACTGTGAGCCATTGGTGTTCTTCCCACGATTGGCCATCGACAACAGGAAGGCTTTGTCGTGTTTGAGAATGAAGTTCTCATCTGTTAGAGCAAAGAAAGAGGGATCGAAGTCTCACATAGCGTTCTCCGATATGTAGCAACAGAAATAATTGGGGAAGAATAGGGAAAAAATAAAAGAACTGTTTGGATTAATCAAACCTAATCATTGCCTCATCAACAGGATCAACAGGTCCTTTCAAAAAGGCACCGCTTGGTAAAAGTTTATTTACCTCTAGTTCTCTTCTACAATACCAAACTGAATTTGTATGGTTTAAACTATTAACTAAAAACTGCATGCAAGCTACATCACCTTGCTTATCTTACAAAAAAAAAATTATCGATTTACGTTTATTTTAACTTCCCTGTTATACATCTTCTATCCACTGCCTTTCTTATCAAGGTTACATTATCTTCATTGACTTTTTTTGGCAGAGAATCATTTAGAAAAGTCTGATAATGGTGGACTCAAAGAGGGTCCTTCACATTTTGTGAGAATGCTGATGTTCATACTGATAATCAAGAAGAAAACATAAGAGCTGTAAAAAGAAAAACATACACTTCACTGACTGACAGTGATGTAAATTAGGCAAAATCAGATGCTTGCTATGATGAATCACACATCTACAGCAAGGCTGAAGACTCCTGAATACGATTTTCATATCAAACTGAATGAATTTAAACCAAAAATACTGAATGCTTTGGGCAACTGGTCAACAATATTGTAGATTAGAATACAAATGAAATAAATATAAAAAATATATACTTAAAGAAGTCCTAAATTATGAGGACAGAAAACATACTGGGGTGTAATTGAGTACTTAACAGGCTACATATAGAATATAAATCACCCTGAAGTGATTATAGCTCATCACTTATGTTAAAAGACATAAATAGCATTGGGGTTATTACCAGACATGACTTTTTTGGAAAGCAAAACTAAAATGCTTCCCAATATATTTTATCTAAATATACTATATCTATGCTGCAAGGCTATATATCTCCCACCATGGTTGTCTCTGAGTCTGTTTAATGAGCAGAGAAACCTACAGCCTGCATTTGACTACATGTCATGGCGGTCATGTGGCTATAAATACCACATATGTAACATAAAGAGTCATTTGAGCAGCCTGAGGCTTTGGGGTGGTCTAAAACTGCGGCTGGCTGACTGAATTAAAAAAAAAAAAAAAATCCTGTCAAATCCCTTCAGTACAGAATTCACACCTGCACCATTGCAAACATTTGCAGTGGTTTAACTTAGAGAGGAAGGTGGTGGGGACAATGTTGACATGGTGTTACTGAGCTGTGTACATCTCTTACCTTCTCATTTTGCAAAAGACCACTCTATAAATAAAAGAATATGTTGAAAATTTTAGGCAGGAAGATTGTAGCTTTCAATAAAGAGAATGCCTACTCTCCATGCTGATTTGATAAAGCCCACTACTGTTACTAAATAGAAGACATCACTATACAATGGAAAAGTGAAGGTCGACAGAGTCACACATAGGAAAGTTCACAAGAAATCTCTTCTTAACACAATAGGCACATGCAACATTATGCTCATGCAAAAGTAGCTTAGTCAGAGGCTCCATAATAACAGATAGCATTTACAGGCTGCTCATTAGATGATGATATCCCCATTACCTTCAAAGAAGCCACCATAAATGGACTCTCCTCCCCTTCCATTTCCTGAAAAAGGGATTAACATGAAAATATTAAAGTCAAAAATTCTAACTTCATTATTGAAATCAATGAAACATGAGCACAAATTATAGAAAAGATGAAAATTAGGAATAAGAAAATGCAAAGAGATTTATGCATGTTTATAGGACACATTTCTGTCAGAGCTGCCACATGGAATAATAGCATGGTCAAACTAAAACACCAGCAACAAAGCCAATAAATAAACTCACTTTGATTAGATTAATAGTATTTATCATTGCCAATCTTCCATTGTCTTTTTTTTTACATCATTATTCATGTAAAAGTGGGGACAGCAGGTTGAAAACAGGAGTGAACAGGGGCTGACTAACTCTATTCCATCCATCTGATTTCAAAGAACACAAAGTTATACATTAGGACACTTTTACCTTCAGTGAAGTCGCCTCCCTGGATCATAAAGTTCTTTACAACTCTGTGAAATGTGGAGCCCTTGTAGCACAGCTTTTTCCCTGTGATTTTGCCAGTTCTCTTTTCACCTGCAATTAGATGTACAGTATTTAACTGAGCTCCCATCAAACAGAGAGCGTTCAACAGATCTGCTACTGTGTGAAGTGCTTTTGTGTACACCAGATGGCTTGAGGTGTTGAGAAATGTTAATCTCGAACGTTGCCACATGGGGTTTGCTCTAAACAAGGGAATAAAATCACAGTTTGGGAAAGGGGGGTTTCAATAAACTAGATGCCTTTGTTCAGGCATCCTGTTGTTAATACTCCTGTTCAGGACTGCAGGATTCATTAAGAAAACTTCCACTGGAGTGAAGCTGGCAGGAGACAGAATACTGGCTCAAAGCTAATACACCCCGGGATTTCCCTTCCCCTAGAGTGAAAGGAGACATGAAGGCAAGAGATTTCATTAGATGTGTTGATTGTTTAAGGGTGCTTTCAGAGGACAGAAGGCTGGCTGTTCAAATGGACAGCTTAGGTTGCTAATCTTCTAGTGATTTTGCTTCACTGGCCTCAGCACTGTTGCTAGTTTCTGATGGTGTGAATTGATCCCCTCCAAAAGGACACATAAGACACTTGGAAAATGCAACAGCATACTGCCTAGCTGAATGGTGCTGTGCTATGTTTTGTCTGTATGTCCAGGAAAAGGAACGACCCGTCACCTCCCATGTCTGCCCTTGCCAGCATCACATTCCCGTTGACCAGGTGGAGTGAAAAATGAGAGGGAGGATTGAGGTGCAGTCTGTTTGCAGATTTATGGCTGTTTCTAGGGGAGCCTGGCGGATATATCAGTTGGATTATATCAGAGGTTGATGAATATTTTTTGTCCCCAAAATTGGTGTTGATCCAAAAAATCCCATATTGATTAACAGTGTGATGACATTTCTAGTGATACCAGGACCTCTCGACTCCATCTGTCACTGGACAATTTGCACTACAGTCACATCTCAATTCCATAAGATATCAAATGACCAAAGAGGGGTTCTTGTTTTACATGTTGAACATATTTTTATCTACTTTAATAGTCATCATGTTCTTTCTTATGGTGGAGAAAGGAAAAATAGAAAGAAACGGGCATGAAATATAAGAAAGAAAAAGACAAGATTTTCACCAAAAAGACTGTATGCATTCTGGTCACTCGAGCTACCAGTAAGTAACCAATGTCTCTGCTTAACATTACAAATTGTAAAAATAAGTACTATATAACATTTTTGAGAAGAAACTTGTACTTCTATGAAAGCAAACCAACCAGTTTCATGATATGCTTTTAAACTGGTTTAACATTCATTTAGTTATACAAAGCATTAATAAGCAGGATTACTCACCAGTGCACAAACAGAGAAAGTTTTTGCATGTCTTGGGACATATGTCCGAAAAAAGTTGAAAAACTATGCGCCCAACTATGAGACAAAAAAGAGAAATGCATTAGTTTTAATTACTTCAAAACCTTTAAAAACTAGAACTGTTTGTCTAGAATTGTTTTAACATTGTTAATGTTAAATTAAGTGTTCATTATATGACACATTCAAAATCTACACTTGGTGGTACAAAAGAGTTACAATGTGGTAAACAAATAATAGGCCAGAGGTACAATTAAAAATTACAAGTAACTCAAATGCTGCTACACATACTGCACAGTTTAAATTGTTTCCAACAATTAAGAGAACCCCATTGTGAAGCTCAGACTTTATAGAAACTTTTCCATTGCTAAAAGCAAATCTGAAAGTCTGCTTGCAAATACATAATGCTTAAAACTTCTCAGTAATAAACTTCAATGCAACCATAAAGCCAGAAGTTGAAAAAAAACAAAAAAACAAAAAAAAAACTAGTCTAACAAACCAATGTGCCACTGGGTGTTCCACCTTCATTTTGTACCACCAACTGAATAAATTAAAGGCTAAAAGGCTACTAAAACAAACTACAGCCACATAGTTTAAGCATCTTTATTAATGTCACTTAAAGATAGTTGGTCATTAAAGTGATTTGAGGCTGTTTACATACAATTCTCATACCTGTAAAGTGATTTTTAATTCTCTTACCTGGCTCCCGGTTGAGCTCCACATCAAAGTAACACTGAGGGCGATCTTTCACCCCCATTGTATCAAAGTCTGGGTGACCTAAAATGCAGAAAAAAGTATGAAAACTGACATAGTACAGCTTGCTTAGAAGAGTTGGAACACAATGTTGAGACTAAAAGACAGTGAGGGAGGATAGAAACAGAAAGGGGTGGAGAGAGACCAATGGGAGGAGAGAGTGGCAGAGAAGTCTATTGGGAAATGCACTTGCTATGCAAATCCAAGCAGGGCACAGCACTGTTTCCTCACTTTACATTTTAACTGTTTCCACTGTCCACTTGGATATCAGAGTGTAACAACTTAAAGACACTGAAATGTCACAAACTACTGACTCCATTAACAAGCTTGTTCGCCAACATGGTGAGAGCTGGAATAGAGAGAAATTTATCTTCATTGCGTGTTTGACTTGGAATGTGTGAGCAAGGCGCCTGGACCACAGTGTAAGCAAACACCAAAGATA
>JAPZDV010000013.1:8921873-8961840 GCA_029814665.1 Acanthurus lineatus
ATACACTGTACAAACAATAATAATAATAATAATAATAATAATAATAATAATAATAATAATAATAACGTGCAAAAAAATGATGTTGTAAAATTTGAAGTGGTTTTATGTTTAAAAAAAGTGAACAAAAATTGTGACTGTGATACTTGCAGTATAACTCTAGCTTTACTGTAGTATACATTGCACAAATGTTGCACATATTAAGACAAACTAAACAAAAAACACCTTAAAATCTTGAATATGCACAACACAATATCCAGTTTGCAAATAAACAAATTTATGTTACACACACGTCGTTACTGAATATTTACTATAAGTGCACACCGTCACTGATTCAATAACATTTTTCTATATTGATACAAAACAACCATGCCAGGTTACCGAAACACTAAAAGTTAATATGTAGCAACACCTGCAACTGCAATTGAAAACTTTGTATACTTTTTTTGTTTCTCCTGTATGTACATATCTATTTACATTCACTATTATGAGAGGTACATTAGCATATTCACACTATTACATTAAAATGTACTGACAACAGAAGACGGGAGCCAAATGATGTGTCATTAAGGGAATATTTTTGGATATACTGGCTTTTATTTAGAAACAGATGTGATGACTGAAACCACTCTTGCGTACACGCTAAACATGAATTCAACCAGGTGGTTAGCATAGCTTAGCAAAAAAGATCACAAGAGTCACAAGAGGAAAGTGCAGTCCAAAGGGGTCAAAAGTGTGCCTACCGGCTGCTCTTGAGCTCACTGACCTCTAATATTTCACATGTAAAATCTGTGCAAAAAGTTATGAGTAAAAATGTCAAGGCAGGTTTTTTCTTTTTTTTTGCATGAGAAGTGTTTTAGTAAGTTTTTCTGTAAAGCACCTTTTAAGAGCAGAGACACAAAATGCATAACATATGACCATACTTGTTGTCAACACATTAACACCATAAATAAACAGAAAATAGAGAAAATACACAACGGCAAATCCAAACAAATGGGTCTTGATCAGCCTTGTATATGTGTCCACAGATCTTAAGTCCATTGAGAAAGACTTCCAAAGTTTAGATGACACAACCACAAAAGCACAAAAGCGCCGTTTCAAGCATACAATCTGAGTATCACTGTTTTCCTCACTATGTTAAACTCACAAGAAACAGATATAAAGGATTAATTAGCAGGCCTTTGATTGACTGATCAGTGGAATCTTATTATTTTCAAAGAGTCAGGATGGCCTTTTCCCCTGCTTTCTGTCTTTATGCTGAGCTAAGCTAATCAACACATGTGAGTGTATTCACTCATCTAACCCTGCAGTTGAAATTTAATATTTTTTATCCAAATGTATGTAAAAATTTTTATCACTGTTTCCAGCATGTGCCGCTCTTTCTTCCCACATGCTGCATGACAGTCTGACCCTTCAAATCAGCGGTGGGATGTGATGATGGTCCTTTTCCAGGTTTGGTTGGACCTTCTGGATGTTCCCTCTTGCATGAACATGCAAGTGACTTTAGAGTCTAACCTTGTAAGCTAAAAAGCATGATGATAGTATCGTTGTGACAGGGCCAGTCATCCTTGTCACTTTGCTCTGCTTTACATAGCAGCTCCAACAGCCTCTGCTGGCCTGTCAGGTTCAAACTCCTCCAGTGGAAAAGTTTAAACCTGACAAGCCAGCGAGGAAACCAGGAAATATATTTCTCCAAATTAAGGATTTAGGAGTTTGAAAGTTTCTCTGTACATTTCTGAGGGCTGTTTTGAAGTCGAGTGCCTTTTATTTAGCTGTTAGCCTACGTTTAACATCGAGCCACAGACTGCTACATAAACAAGCTTTCACGAGAGAGTTTTGTGCTCCGGATGAGGCTTTAAATCTCACATGTTGCAATAACGTGAACAAACAACAATTACAGTGATACATTACTAGTATTGCAGCCACGATACAATCACCATGAAACAATGATCCATAGCAATGAATTTTCTTTACACTGTATACTTGTCTGTACAATGTTTAATGACTCCTTCCAAGTTAATGTAAACATTCAAGGGCTGAATTGCTTGAAGGCATTTCCTCTCCAGAGTTACTGTACGGCCACAGCGAAGATTTGATTCAAAGTGTCACTCCTAAACACTGAAACCAGGCGCTCGTCAGTGATCGGAGCGAAGCTGCCAGCGTGCCTCAGTCACTTACAACATCAACTTCATCCCAGGCTCAGAATTAAAAAGAAAGAAAAAAATGATGAAAGGCTGTTGTGATAAAAAAGGAAAGGAAAAGGACAATCAGTCTCTCATGAGAGTGATAGTGCAGTGAAGGGCATTTATACTCCAAACCCATCGCTGTGAATCAGCATCACACTGGTCACCCGGTCTGAATCCGTATGGCATTTATGGAAATAAAGTCTGCTGCTGGTTATCAGCCGCTTCGTCTTTTTCTGTCCTCCTACACAGTGAGGGAAACAAAATGCTGCACAATGTTTTCTTCTTTTACATTCTCCTCTGTCGCCTGAAATATGCCTCAAAGCACTAAAAAATATGTTCAAACACAACTCCCACAATGCATTTCTGGTAAAAAAAAAAAATACAAATAAGGGTATTTACTGTAAAGAAAACATCAGTGTCTTTTCTTCTACTGGCTTTGTTTATGAAGCAGCCTTGTTCATTTGGAGCTGCGGGAATCCACTAAGTGATTTTTAATCAGAGCATAATTACATCAGATCGCATTTGGATTCCTCACTTAACCCCACTAATATGTGACAATTCACTTTACACAGTCTCTCATCACACAGGGACCTTGACAACCACCGACCACATTATCCATGATGATATGACGAGTTCACCTGTGTGTCTGCATTGAATCATGAAAGACAGACAGTGAATGGTTCTCATTCAAATGTGCAAAAGATGTGCTTGTGAAGCAACACGCTCGTATTTTTGTCACATTTACCTTTTTTTTTTTTTTTTAAGAAGCATGGTGATTAGAAGCTGCTCAGAAGCGGATTACAGTCACACTATGTTCTCTCATCACTCTCCTTTTGTCCACGTCTCACTCAAACAACACATCCTCCAAGGGTGCATGTTCTAATGAGGGAGTGTGTATTTTTTTTGTTATTCCAGAGCTTATATGCATTGAGTCTTTCCTGCCAGACGTTTGGCATTAGTGTTTTTTTTTTACAGCATGAAAGTCTGTGTCACAGTTTGTGTGAGTCATATGCTCGACAGGTCTTCATGACAGGAGGATGAACCGCGGCGGGTTTTTGGGCTGCACCGCGTCAACATGGTTATCTGGGTGCTGAAGTTGTTGCTGCTGCCAATAGACGGATGTTGGTATTTGGTGTCCGAGCCCATGTATCTCTGCAGGTGCCATCGCCGCCACTTCCTCTTGATCTCTCCTTGAACCTGCAGCAAATTAGAGCAATAACTCTGAAAACAGCCCAGCTGTTAGGCTCTTAATTTAGTTAAACTTTGTGATATTAAATCAGGAACTGTAATGTTATGAGTAATGAATTCCTATACCAGTACTTAAACAAAAGTGAAACTTTGGAAAATTTATGTTAAAAGCACTTATGTTCTGCAGAACCTATGAAGTAATTATGTCATATATTACATCTATAACATGTTACTAAATGGTGAGGGTATACTGATGTTAAGAAAAGGACAACAAATTTTAAAATAAAGAATAATTGTTGTTCTTATAACTCTAATATTTGCAGAGATCCCCTCTTGACATGTTTTAACATGTATATTAACCATTAAACTTTGACCATTAAAAGGAATATGATAAGATTTTTCCACAAAAAAGTTCTATCATCTTGATTATATGCTTAATATTGCAACTTCTCTTTCTTTTTCATTAAAATTCTTTAATATATGGCATGAATATGTGTGTTCTGCTGGTAGGCCGCAGCCTCTGTAAAACTGGATTTTTACTGACCACAGAGAAACTTTCAGCAGAAGAATATAAAACCAGCCTTCTGGTGTTAAAGTCTGCACATTTATCATTCCGCACAGTGAAGCTCAACATTCAACTGTAGGAAAAGGAAGATCTAGTGGAGGACTTTAAAATACCTCTAAGACACCAAATTGTCACTCTCTTGCTCCCCACAGTCTTGTTCTCTTCCACTGTGCCTACATTTACATACCGATGTGAACCTGTAAGTGAGTTATCAGTGTCTTTATCACAGACTGAAGTTACATTGTGAACCATTTTAATATCTACAGCATAGCATGTTTCAGGGTTAAGATCTCTAAAATATCTATTGAGGCCATTGATGATATAGTGGGTTCATAACAGCTTTGGTGCTTTGAGCACCTGTAAGTATGTGCTTCTTCCCATTGAAAGAATTGATGCTCATTACATGAAGCAGAATGAAACCAGCCGTTGGCATGGTCACTGACAGAAACTCAAACTAAAGAGATAAGACAGAGAAAAAAAAACTAAAAACATTGATGGAAAATAAAAAAATAACAGCTTTCATGTGTTTTTCATGTATGACTCAGGGTCGACTACATAACAGACACACCAGCGCAGCACAGCTCCACAAACTACACCCTCTTAATGACTCATGAGCTTAAATGAATACCTCTCTAGAGTAAGATTTGGTTTTAACGACAATAGGTTTAACTGATAAAATGGCAATGGTAATATTGTGTGATATTATTAAGGTAAAGATAATAAATAATTTTAAGCCATTTTGTCCTCTTGCAGATTACTTTCCACTCTTATTTTATTCCTTTTGTTTGTTTTCTTTATGTGAAAATCACTATGATTTCTGGTTCTCATCTCTACTAAATTTAATGTGTTTAACTGTAACTGTACACTAATATGACAAACAATGAGCACAATTCCAGACCCATAAATGATCTTGAGGCTTTACATTTAACAAAGGACACCTGAAAATTGCACCAGATTAAAATGCAGGCAGCATAGTGTCATGCATTGTCATCCAGCCCATAACTGTGATTCAATTTGGCCCAGCAGTGGGAACATAACTAATGTGCCCACAGAGCCTCTGCAGACATCACTGAATAGCTCCCTGCCAGAAAGGCTGTGCTTTTTACAGCCCTCCCACCCTGCAGGCAGAACGCAGATAATATGCCACGAGGAGGTCCAAGAGAGGAGGGACGTCTGTGGGGAGCAGCGCTTGTGACACACACTCACTTTCTGTGTATGTGAGTATTAGTCGTGCAGCCAAGGAGCACCAGAAACACTGCAGGACCGGTCAGGACTACATTTTCTGAGCATTACTACAGCACTGTGGGCTATATCTGTGTGGAATCTAAACAGCATGTCTATAGTGTTTACATTACTGTAAGGTGGGCGGGGGGGGTTTTACCTACCTCTCCATTGAGGAAGCAGTAAAGGACTGCGACCACAAAACCCTAAATGGAAAGAAAGACACAGAAAAGAGATACAAATGTGTGTTGTGGTGAAATCTCTAGTTAAACCTGTTTATCTTCTCTTTACAACTATTTACTCATTTGCGAAACATGTAGGTCCAAACAGATTACATTGACAAAAACAGGACATAGTGTACAGTAATGAGAGAGGAGGATGAAAAGAAGGATGGGAGGAATGTGCCAGAAAGGTTTTCAACTAGTCTGTAATGCAGCTGTGCTGTTTGGCTGCATTCTCCATCATTCCTCATTATGTGAAGAACTGAAATAACTCTGGGGTTTTAAAACGGTAATGCTGCCATTGAATCAGCCGACAAAGCGCCTGTAGACATGCTACAGTTTTCTTTTCCAATAGGAGATGCTCACAGGTCAGGCTGACAGGATGTCAAATCATTACTTTGGATCTTTAAGGAGGTTTGGTTTAAAAATACAGGAAAAACTTGTTAAAGTTCTGGTTGACCTTCAGGGAAACTATTTCACAAAAGGAATCAAATGCAAATCCTTCAGAAATGGTAAAATTTAAGATGTGAAAGTGTTTTTTAAAGTCACTTCTTACTAAAATTTTGGCTTCATACCTGAAATGACCCGAGAATCAAGTCAAAAACTAGCCGCAGTTCAGTCTTCACTTGTTCTGGGATGAATGCAAACACGATGAAATTAATCCCAAACAAAGGAATCAGAAGCAGCGTTGATTTCGCCAGTCTCCTGAAACGACAAAGCAAAAACAGATTCAAACGTCTCCCTCCGGTGAGACCAATTTTCAATCTGTCTCTATATGCCAATAATGAAATGCAAGCACAGAGCACTTTTTCATTTTGCATCCGAGCTCAGAGGACCAGGGACGGAAAAAAAAAAACACCATTAAAAGTGTCAGTGGGAAAATGGCTCATGTATTACGGCTATGTGATGCTCTTCATCACAGAAAAAAAAACCCACACAGTAAAGCAGCTGCCAGGGGGAGACAACTGTGCTGAGTTTCCTTTCTGAAGTCAGAAAACGATTGGTCATCCTTGCATTGCTCTGAGCGAGAAAGTTAAATTGCCCAGAGGAGGTTAAAAGGAGCCAAGAGAGAAAAAAAAAAGAAAAATTACAGCCTCAGCTTTACCCACAGGAAAAAAAAGTGTATTTCTCTGTGTTTACTTGAGATAATCTTTGTTTCTCTCTGTCAGTGCAGTCAAATTTCACATAATGTGGACTGAAACAGCCTGACACAAACACTGTGAAAGTGTAGCAGGAATCGAATGAAATTTCTTCTCATCTGGGCTGATGAATAGTATAAATTAGCAGTGCAAAAAAAAGATGAAGTTATACTCACAAGTACTGATTGGACTCATTTCTTCCAATATCTGGGCAGTTGATTTTCTGGCGGAGTATTCGTATGATGCAGATGAACAGAATGAAGTTCATCTGTGGAGAATATGAGGACAGTAAAAAAGCGCATTTAAACTGGATTTAGTGTCACATAAATCATTTTTCTTACATGAAACTCCTCATTGGAAAAAAACTTGTTCCTAAATCTCTTTTTTTACATGTTTTCGGTGTTAATTTCAAAGGAAATGGAGGAATGAAATTGTTCTCATAACAGAAGCCTGATGCTGAATTTTATCTCGCTCTTGATTGGATTGTGGTGCTGCCCTGTGGGAAAATGAGCATTTTCCAAATTGTTAATTTGTGCTGGACCCCTGAACGGCCAATGAATCATGATGCTCTCACACAACATCACTCAGCTGCCGCAGATAGAAAGAGACAGAGGGATCTGACAGCGAGGCTGCAGATCCTGATCCTAATGTGAACGAACACAACTAAACCTGCTGTGCACCAACCTGCTGCCAAGGAAAAGACTGACAATGCAGAACGTCAGCAGATATCAGTAGAGGAGAGGAAGGCTATCGTAAAAACTGTGTCATGCATCCCATGATGCCTGTTGTTTCATATAGTTTGTAATTTAATTTTCTTGAAAGAAAATGTAGATACATGTACTGATTCCTGGAAAAGACTACTTTTGTATAAACCATATGCACAATGAAGGCAGTATTCAAATAATGCAATTATTCAACTTAAATAAGTACCAATATAGCTTTTTAGTCTTTTTGCAGTATGTCACTCACGCATGGATAAAGAAGATGAATGGTATGAAGACATGCTGGCAGCTCAAAGAGGCTGCTCTGAGGCACAGCAAGCCTCTGAGTTACATAAAAGCTGCATGCATGTTAGCATAACATTTGCTTCCGAAACTGCCATCCACAGAGCTATTAGCATTACTTATTAAAACTGTGACATTTTTGAGAATATGAGTCAACACAACGCTAATGTTACTGTAGGATTCTAAACTAAACTCAAAAATATCTTTACTCTCTGCATAATACTGCCACATGAGATAGTTTGTTCATAATATTTAATAGAAAATTATCAGGAAATCACAGACTAAAGCAGAGACAAAATGTTGGGCCAGAAGTTCAATTCATTTACTGTTTGTAATTTTCTTCACACCACTTAACATATTCCACTGTAGCTTCTGGAGTCCTATTTATTGAACTCATCTGTATCCTGTTTTTCACACCTCTCTGAGAGTGTCTTCATTTCTTACAGTGACCCACACACACACTCACAGTGTCACTGCACATTACAGTCTGTTTTTCTGACTGGATAAGTGATCCAATTTTTGTGAGAGAGTATAACACCTCAACTTTTTCTTAATATCTGGCTCTCTCTGTCTCTTTGCTCCCTTCACACAAGAAATGAGAAGACTAACATCATTCTTGTTTCTGTTTAATTATCAAACCTCAGCCAGCAGTCCATTAGTTTTGCTTTGGATAAAGTCTGGCTTAAAAACGCTGACAGCACATGGTTCTTAGATGTTGATGAGATGGAATCTGATTGATGAAAAAGTGCCCAAGGCTTTTAAACTTACCAGGATTGATGCCAAAATAGGGGTTTTAATAATCCACCAGAACATATCAGTGTTCTCGATTATATCCCAGCACCTGGGGAAGCATGAAACATAATATATGTTCATAATGTTACACACCAAAGCAAAATGTGAGCCAGATGTTGAATTTGATTCTGGTCTTGCAGTCCCCCTGCAGCTTTCTCTTACCCCACATCATTATAGTAGGCTTTAGCGATGCTCCAAGCTGTGATGAAAAGTGTTGGACCCCCTGAGGACATTTAAAAAAAAAAAAAAAGATATAAAAGGGCACACAACCTGTAGATCATCTTCAGCAGAAGAGGTAGGAAAACGCTCTCACCCCAGCCAATCAGGATGTAAGCCCAGAAGTACTTCCTCTCAGAGAAAAAGGAGACGGCCAACAATGCGTGGAGATAAAGACCTTCCACCAGCAGCCAGAAGAAACTGGCCATTATACAGTACTGGAAGAACACAATCACTACTTTGCACCCAACCTGGTAATGGACACAAGAAATAATGGCATAAATCTTCTAAGTGGATATAAATTGAACAGGAACAAGTTGACAATAAAGACATTACAGTGCAATTTCATTCCCTATGGTAGCAACTTGAATATCAAAGATGGAAGAATATTGTGCAATTATTGGATTTTCTTTTGGTGCAGGCTGCCTATTGTATATTCAGTCTTTAATATGCAGCAATGCTCTTCTGCTTTGTGATTCAGCTAAGTGCACTTTCACAATAATGCATACATTTCTATACATTTCTTTCAAACAACAAGGACAAAGAACGCAATTAACAAGATTGTCTCATATATCTCATATAAGTCATATAACGGAGCGTAGCACAAGTTAGCCAATGTGCCTTTGAGCATTTGAATTCATCAAAGGTTAATCAAACAAAATCCAGCTGTGGGCTCTCAGTGATCTCTAAATGATGATAATATTAAGTTGGTGAGAAAAGTAATTCTGCAAAATTAGTCATTTTATAGTCTTACTTTATCAGTTTTATATATGCGTAATAATGAAGATTTCTCTAAGGCCAAGTTTCAAAAGAAGCAGAATAATGGATGTAATGTCCATGAGCACACTAGAAAAAAATGAATTGAACACTGCTGAATTTAAAACAGTCAAAGAGATTAACCAAATGGCTATAAATATATAACAGGGTTTATTCACTTTTTCAAAAGAAAGATATCAGGAAAGTGGTACCATTGAATCATTTATAAATGCTAATTTCCATTTCTTTGCCAAATTGTGTCAAATGAAGTGGTGGAAGAACAATTTGGATTCTTTAGTTAAGTAAAAGTACAAACAAAATCATAAATACTTAACCACAAGTAAAATTTCCTTCATTTAGAAGACTATTTAGAGAACTATTATATATTATGTTTGTGATGTTTGATGTTACTGCAGCATCATTGTTAATGTTGCATTTTACTGCTGTTCTTAACGGTTGGGTTCATTTTAATTCATTTATGTTGGTTGGTTTAATCTACGGCAATGCATAATTTTCTATAAGATCATCATTTGTTTGTGGCGTCGCTGTCTTGTCAGAACAATATATCCTTCAAAAAGAAATTTTTAGGGGTCCTGAAAATTTCTCTTGACTTAAGAAGAAGGACAATTTTGTAAGTGCAACAAGAGCAAGTGAAGACAGAGTGCAGGCGTCTTTTCATCTTTAAGCTGTAACCACTGCACCTACACACCCATCACGAAGACTATTCAGGCGTAAAAGTGGAGTAGAAACAGTGTAAAGATGAAAAAAAAAGTGCAGAAATGTTCGACCAGTTAATCATAGCATATTTCAGATTGATCAGAGGACAATAAGGAAGACTGAAACGACCACGCAGGACAACACAATCAGCTCTATTCTGACAAAACACTTCCGTGACGATGGTTGAATTCATTCAAAATTCAGTTTGCTCCTGCTATTGAACATAATATATATATACAAAAGGTCCATTTTCCTCGTGATGTGGGTGGGTTAAGTTGATGTGTGTGTCGTGTATCACTCTTTCACAGCCTCTTTTATTCACAGGAAACACATTTTCAGTGTTTAGGTCCAAGGCTGACTCCATGAGCCACATATACAAGCTCTTTTAGGGATGAGCATCTCAGAGAGGCGGCAGGGGGGGCAGCATCACACTGATGAGAAAAATCAATACTGTACCCACTTTAAAAATGACCCTGTGAGAGTGAATGCGTGGAACACTTTAGCAGATGTAACAGATGTAAGACATGGGATGAAATGGGAGGACAATGAAAAGGAGAGGATGTGATTAGGAACGGGCTGAAGAAATTATGGAGAAAGAAAGACAGATTGTCAGACAGAGCGAAAACACAAACGTACAAATGTAATAATAAAGAATCCAAACTGGGTGGATTCTGAATAATACACAAAGAACTACGATATTTTCTCTCTTAGAGACACAGAGCTCAACCCATTGATAGAAACAAGGACAACATAAAAATGCTGAGGATGATGAATGAAGGAAAATGTGACAGTAAAAATGAGCACAAATGTGAAACCTGAGCCCCAGCAGAGGAGATGAATTGTTGAGGGATACATAAGCATCATGAATCAATGACGACTGAGGAAGAAGACGTCAAACTGCTTCTAATTCATAGTCAGGACTCTGAAATTCACCTGTAGAGTGGTTTAATGACTAGCAACAGAATCGCCTGCACTGTATCACTGCAGTTTGATCTATTTAAGGATATTAGAATAAGCACTTAAACTTGCAAAATGTAACATTTCAACATTAAAAATGACAAAAAAGACTACATCTCTGTTACCCCAAGTACCTATACATTAATATTGACATTTCTTCAGTCAATAATGGAATAAAAATTGCTAGAACATAAAAAATAGCCAATGTAACCAGCAAAGAATTAATGAAATAAAATGTAAAACAAATGAATGCAACAACCAGAAAATATTGCTTTAACACATGGATGATATGCTATGAACATGGAAAAAAAAATTTGTTTGGAGAAAGTCTAAGCTTATCATAGTTATCAGCTGTTCATAGGGTTTGTGTGGCGTTCAGTTTATGGATAGGCCTAAAAGAAAAGCCTTTCATAAGGAGCTCACAAGGGGGAGGATGGGTCGATTTTCACTCTCTGTGATTCTCTCACTCCGGTTGATTACAGGTTTGCCTGAATCTAACTGCTGTCATGTGGAGCTAAAGTCTGAACCTCTCCTAAACTCCTGCAGAAATCCTCTTTGCATCAGCTTTGCCTCTCAGAGACGTCTGGTGAGTTTAAGTGTTGAATCGAACACAATCAGCTACAAGTGAGCGAGAGAAATTTGCCTTCCTGTGTCTGTTTTCTGGGATCTACTTCTTGTGCATGGAGGGAAAGTTTCGGACAGCTCATTAAAGCAGCTGGCACAGATTTGGTAGCATGTATAAACTTCTTCCCACTTGGCTTGTTGCAGGAGAGAAAATGGACCCTGACGAGCTGTTTGAACCTTTCTGCTGGTTCTAATGCGTGCAAATCAGTACAAATTGTTTGCTGGAGCTCTGTTTTAAAAAGCATGCCATCAATGGCATATGGATGACGCACACTGGCAAACACACAGAAGGCTTAAATAATGCATTGGTTATAAGCCTCCCTTCAGTGTGCATATCATGAATTAATCTAACGGGTCCCTACAGCAAACATCTAACGGTAGAAGAAAGGGAATGAACTGAGCATTCAGAACACCTACATACACTGAAAGCGACAGTAACCGAGTCAGTGTCAGTGTCATGACAAGCGCCGCGGCACCAAACCTGTCTCCATAATGTCTTTTTTCAGCCGAGGCATGACAGCAGCTGGCTCCTGTCAACCCAATGGTTCCATTAACACAACAGAGCCAGTGTGGAAGCTCACTAATAAAAACACTCCAAGGCTCCTCTCGTCGTGTGGCCACATCATGCAACATAAACTGCAGGTTCACAGGCCTTCTGTGGCCTCGGGGGGCTTTGGGTCTGCAGCTCATATATGGTGGTGCTGCTGTGAACTGACAGGCAGACTATCCAACACTGAAGTTTAATAACTCTAAGAATAAACGGCAGGTAGGCATGATGTTATTTAAGTGCAACCTTGTTCCATAAGTTTAAAATCTACAGCTACTGTTCAATGCAGTTTGGTCTTGTATTAGGCTACAACATATAGATACTTTATACAATCTATCTCTACCTCTATTTCTGACTCTCTATTCCTGTCAATCCATCCATTGGGTCATCCATCCATCTATCTATCCATCCTCTTCTATATTAATATCAAAACACTTCGATTCATACTGGAATTAGTCCAGCTCTACCTGCTTTTAAAGCTATTAATATAAATATGTTTCCTAGCCTATGGCTTCAGCCGTGATAGAATCAATGATGCTATGCATATGGCCATGACAGTCATACTCTTTTCTGCTCCTGTTCAAATTAGCAGAGAAAGACTCCTTAAACCACACAGGATTAGAGGCTATGGAGCTTTTTCTCACAGTCACCAGAGAGAGAACACAAGACTCTGCCAAAACAAACAATCCTTCCATGTAGTTAATGTTACACCAATTAGAAACTCATGTGTCACAGCCTTAATCATAACAACACCCACGACTACAGACACATGCCCAGCAACCGCAGCGGTCATAGAGATATCATCCCACGGAGTTGATCATCATCACAGCTGCAGTCCGTCTCAATCAGCCTCAGCAGCATTCGGCGAGCGAGCTGGTGTTAGTAGCTTCATTAGCTATTTATCTCATGCAGTGATACAGCCTTGTGCCTGAGCAGCCGCAGCTGAGGGTTGCACCCACTTGTGCTGTGGTCCCAGGCAGCAGAGTACACATAAAACTACACCGTTTAAAGACACCCAGGGATCAGAGGAAATGCAGAATGTATTGCAGGGTAACATGAAATATTGTGAAGTAAGCAAAGGAATTGCAGAGAAGAAATTGCCACTGTGACCTTTCAGGGTCTTCAAAGCCTTTAGATATCCGCTGGAGGAATTTACAGGTATTTACAGATATAATGGACAGGTGGATGCACAGTTTTGCTGAGTAGGAAAGGGCATCTTTTGATGTCAGCAGCCTGTAATTTTTTTTCTAAAGCAGTGAAGGTTTCCATTAAAACATCACTAAGCCGTAGAGCAAATTTATGCCATCAGACTATTTACAATTCTGATGGCTGGATTAACCTGCCAAAGGTCCCCAATTAACCAAATATATCTTCCTCTTACATTGCAGCTCTCCCATGCTGAAAGACTATCTGCCTAGACTAGCTTAGATTAGATTGGATTAGAAATAACATATATAATTAGGGTCTTAACACTAGATATTGACACATACACCCTTTTTAAGACAGGCCCTCTGGTGATAAATGAAGACCCACCCTCAGGCTCTTATTAAGTCAGCCAATATTGTACTTAAGTGCTGCATACTCCCAAAACAAAATTAAAGCACAGTGCACATAAGTCGGAAACATCTGAGGCCCTTAGGCGGCTGCACGACTGCTAATCCTGCTTTACTGATTGGCCTCAGAGGTCCAGTGTGGTCAGGCTTTAATGAAAACAACAGAATATCTACTCATGTCACAGAACAATAAAACTGAATCATCATAGTCCAGTGATCAGTTTAATTCATCACTCATGCTTGAAGCTCATATGTTCTCCTAACATTGATCCAGTGATAATGATCTACACAGTGACCTCATTTTGTCTTTGCAATAATGGAAGTAGTTGTTTGACAGAACCACTTCCTCTCCTCCATGTCTCCTGCCGAACATCTGTATCACAGAAAATCCATCTTTTCATCCCCATCTGAGTCAAGGAGATTTCTCATTAATGTGGATAATTAGCCTCCCTGCTTTACACCACGTCTGCACAGCCCGAGTGTCACGTCCACCTGATAAACCCACGAACTTCTTAAAGAGTTTGACTTCTTCGGGGGGTTCAAGGACAGCGAGACTCGCGGAGTCGTTCATCACAAAACACCCAAGGCAAACAGCAGCTTCTTGGATAATTAACTCACAGAGCCTGAGGAGCAGTTGTCCACCTCCCCGACCTCGTACAGGACGACATCCTTGATGAACACAGCGATGGCCTTCAGGATAAATGACACAAACAGATGCATGTGGATGTAGTTCCTCGTGCAGTGGAGCTTCCTAGAGCACACAGAAAGAGCAGCGACAATACAGATCATGACAAAGAGGCAACGCGCACACACACATGCAATTGAATCAAGAGGGGCCGTCATGCTTATTATCCAATGTCCTTGGAGTTAATAGCTTAAAATGACAGCAAATCACAGACTGACTTCATTCATAATTTAGCTCATTAGTTCCTTTAGTATGGGTGGATCTGCTTTAGCGCACAATGAATTCTTTTTATAGTCCTTCATCTCACTAATAAAGACAAGAGGTGTGTATTGCATTCTCAAGCGTCAGTTTTTAAATACTTCTCATCTTCATGATTACATTATCATACTTTAGAAGATTAAATGCTCAGAGAGAAACACTGTCATCGTGTCAGATCCACCATTTGCTGCGATCATTTGTTTAAGCTAGTGATGTTTGTTTCCAGGTTGGGTGAAATATTCAGCAGCAACATGTCTATTTACTTATAATATTAATATCCCCTCAGGAGTCATTAATGTTTCATCTGACGTTATCACACATGCAGGGCAGCTTGTTAACATTCTGTCACTTAAAATGATAATTGTTATACACTTTGTTCCTCCCTGCAAACTGTGGTTGTTTTTAATGCAATTGTGTGCTTGTTTTCTGCTACAAAATAATGTGAATCCCTGGCCGATTTTGGATGTTTAGAGGATGTTTATGTGCCTGAATGAATCTACAGTCTAATGGATCAGGGACACACTGGGAGCAGAAAGGTCAGCAGAATGCAAGTGATGAGATATCACATGTAATCTTTAGTTTATTGTACTCTGGGGGCAAATGTGACCCTTTAATTGCTCTGAAAGGTCATCGGGTTATTATGAAGCATAAATCTAAATCCAAAACCATGAATATAATAAGGAAGATCCACCTGTAAGGGTCAGTGTCCTGATTTAATCTATAATGTAGCAATGAATGCAAATGTCATGTTGTGTTAGGCTGTTTTTTTAAGAATCACCTAAAAGAAGTAAAGTGTTTCGGGCCAAAATAAGCTGTTTTAAAAACAAAATTAATAACAAATAAAACTATTGGGAAGCTTTTTATGTCATAAATTTTTAAACTTTTTTATAATATGGGTGGCCCAGGTGGTCCATAGTTAGGACAGCTCCTCTGGCATTTCCCCACCTGGCCAGATGGCCTGTCGATCACTGTTAATACCCCTCACCCCTCACTGTAACCCTCCTAAGCTACCTCGGTCTTCCACTGCCCTGTCATAACTCTCCTTCAGGCTCAAACCTGTTGGCTGCCTCCATTTCACACTTTCACACTTTTTATTATCACCCTCACCTTGGCCTGCCTTGTGGCACTGGATGCATGAGAGCGAACAAAACTCCTGACGCACTTTCGCACCTCGTGCAGGTCTTTGTGGAAAACATGAAAAGTAGCTCTGATCTGTGATTAATTTAGTACCACACGGTGCAGTGGCAGGGAGGAACTATATGGGAGACGCCTGAAAAATGCATGTACAAAAGCAATGAGAGAATAAAATGCTTCCCCTCCCTCTCTGTGGCTCTGAACAGGAAGCGGTGGGTATACAGGAGAGAGTGGATGATTGAATGGAAAAAAAAGAAAGTACTTGTTGCATCACATTTCTTTGCCTTTGAATTCAAGGAGATGAAGTGAGCACAGAGGGCTAATGCAACAAGAAGGATGATTTCACAGCTAGTGTACCTGTGAAGATTCTCGCAGCAGAGTATGACAGCGAACAGCCGATGTAAAGTGTTTTCAGTGACAAAATGCAGCAAAAAGGAAGATACATACACACAAAGAAGACCATCTACCTTCAGAAATATAAAGTTTTTTTCCTTATCACCTAACATAAATGCATTAATTAAAGAGAATTTATGATAATTATTTATAAAACAGTATATAACTATAATCACAATGCAATCCAATTGCCTTACAACCATATTTTTTTGTATTATTTCTATTATTTGTATCAGGAACAATGTAAAAATACATAGTGTGTTGATCAAATGGAGTAGTCCTTTTTTGAACATGTGGTTTCCATTCATTGCAGCCAAAACTGTGATCTCAGTCATCAAAAGTGAAATCGTCTTTGTTGAGCTAACAATCATTTCCTGACTTGTATAATAACAATCACGTCACCACACTTCAGATGTATAATCTCCACAGTGTTTCAGAGATATCGGAAGACAACAAAATAACAAGGGCATCTCAAGTTTGATTGGCGTTTTATTTAATTCTGAAAGCATTTGTATTTTTTCCTCCTGCCTTTTATAGTTAAATATAAGCCTCATACTTAAGCCTGAGTGTGAAGCTGCACTGATGAGGTTATCAAATCCCAGTTCAAAGTGTTTGATGTATACGCTGTCATGTTGTCAGGATCATGTCACAGCAGGAGTTTTGTGAACGTCACTGAGCCTTATGGGAAATTGCTTGGACTAATACTCCGCAGGGGTTCGACCACAGTGAGAGCTTTTGTTCTTATTCATTCTTTATTCTTTCCTCTTATCCTTTTTCTAAACAACTGACCGCATGAGGCCATGAAACAGGTTTATCTTTCAGGAATTATCATAAAAGTCAATTGCAATGTCTTTAGCTGCTCTACTGCTGTCAGGAGTGAAAAACAAATATTTATGTTTCTTTTTAAACTCTTTACATACCTTGAGAATGAAGACGGTGATGCAATAAAAAACATTCAAATGTGCAGTCATGTGTCTTGCTGCATTTCTACGTACCTGAAGATGCAGAGGATCACGATGGCTGTGGTCAAAGATATGAGGGAGACACTGTGGCCAATCGTGTAGCCGATCTTCACCTGCCAGAAAAACTTGCCCTGAAGAAAAAACACACAACATCAACACAAGTCACAGTGAAGGAATCTGACACGAGAGGTTAAAAGAGCTTCGATTTTGTAAAAATGTTAGTTTTCATTATGAGTTTTACATTATGAGTTTCTATTATGAGTTTTCTTACAGTGTATTATTTTATTTTATTAGCCTCTAAAAATGATTCACAAGAAATTATCTACTCTAAATTCATAAAGACACGCTCTCTTAAGCGTATAAAGTTTTTTTCAACAACAACTTAACCATTACCTGAGAAAAAAAATAGGTTCTACTGAAATATTGTAAGCTAATGATTTTTGTCCTCAAATAAACTTTAAAAAGATGGATTTCACCGGCTTCAGCTCATGAAGCCTTTCAGGACGGCTACACAATGCTGCCGCCATTGCACTGTATGTTTTTGTGCTTGATGAAAATGAGATGAAGAGCTCTTCATCCTGTGGCACAGGGAGGTATCAAGTATGCAGAAAGACGGACAACGAATTCCTTTTAGAGTACTTCACCGGCTGGGTCCCTGCTGACTTCCCATGTGGCATACTAATGAGGCCGCTGCTGCGACTCACAGAGCGCCCACCCAAAAAGCTTTTACCACCCTGTGGAGCACAGTCACTCTTCACCCTACTCCACCTTTGTCATAACAGAAGAGATAAGCTCTCTCTGCATTAAACTGGATACATTTGATGCATTTATTCCCTTACTTACTCCGAAGGCAACATGAATAACCTCTAATATGCAACCATAATGTCTGATAATAGAGGCAGGAATTACTAACTGAGTCATCCTTGTCAATGAAAATCAAGTGTGTTGTCCTTCGAAGGCATGTCCTGTTTCAGTGAGCAATAAAGGATGTTGACTTATTGATATTTTCACTTTAGAATATGTTCTTTTAGTTCACGAACTTTTTACATAAGGAGAAGAGAAGAATACATGAACAAATTTAAAACCCATTTGACTTTCCTGCCAGAAATTCAGTGCCAATCTCTTGTTTAGGGGGTTAAGTGGCTATAATCTATTTTTATAATGACATTTTCATCAAAGGAGAAGTGGTTCTCTTCTCTTGTAACTATTGCAATAATGCAAAAAAACAACTTTCCTGTGATAGAAAAAATCTTCAGTAAACCTCAGCAGGAGCAAAATGAATTTCTTGAGTTGTTCTCACTTGATTTCTTCCTGTTTTTTTCTGAATGTGTAGACGGAAATGCGTTGTTATTCTGCCAAAAAGTGAAGTAGATTGCACCACTTTTCAAAGCCTTTACATGGAAAATCATTGGATTCAAAGTGTTTTGCTTTACATTCAGTTGTGTTTTTTATAAAAAAAAAACTCAGTCTCAGGAAAAAAGGTCTAAATGAAAGTGTAGAACAAGTACAAGTCAAACACTCAAATTGTGAAACTAACAATCGATACAGTCGCTTTCCTGATAGACCCAACAACACCCACCCACAGAGGACAAAAAGATACTCTAATTAAATTCTTCCTGCCCACTGGCTCTCGAGATGGTTTCGCACTGTGCTGCTGAGTTCACTCACATTAGACCATTGGGTATCTGTTCAGCTGCCTCTTATAGAGCTGCGGTGGTCTACTCACATCATCACTAGTGCTGTTGAGATTGTATCCACAGTTCACGGCGATGTCGAATGGATGCATCTCGGTCCAGCCGTCTACCGTGCAGGTTTTGGAGAGGTTACCTGGAGACAGTGGAGACACACAGAGGTCAGAGCCACCCAGGCAGCACATTTCTTTTTTATCTGCTCACCGAGTTAATTTGAAATGTGTCCGACAATGTTGCTGTAAGACATACAGTGACATTGTCAGCGACCTCATCTAATGACTTTCTGTGTCACTGGAATCAGCCAGAAAAAACCTCCACAAACTGCGATATGACTCTCTGCCACTATAGCAACTATCGACTTGTGCATTATCTGCTCCAGCAGGAAGACACTTCCAGTTATAGATATTGACATACTGATGTCCATCTAGTCATTCTTCCAACTACAAGTAAAGATAAGAAGCCTTCAGTCAAAGAACCATATGTAAGTGCTATGAAGAAATATTGACTGTGGATGCCCAAACTATTGTGCTTGTACCATGTATACAGGGAGGCAGCTGGCATGCAAAGTGCAGCCCAGAGTCCTGAGCCTCTTCTGTGGTTAATTTTGAGCTACTAAGCACTTGGTTAAGGTCTGTGATGGTGGTTTTGGTTTATATTAATGTCCCATGCTTGAAGCCCCTGCAGTCTTTTTTTTTTATTAAAGCACAACATTATCTTTTCTTAACCCCGAGTGCAGGAACAAAACCATGAAAAAAGTTTAATTATGCTGGCATTGTTATACAAGCGGATACTGGCATTGCAAGATCTGATATTTTTGATGAAAAACAACTGAAATACGTCATCAGAGAACATTTTGTCGATAAGTTGGGTCTCAACATTTGCTGCTGGCCAGATTATATTGATTTGCAACCACTCCTTCTTGCATTGATTAAAAAACTGAATGCTGCAGCAAGATTTGTGCATATGAATGTACTTTTTACAGAGAGAGACAAGGTTGGGTTATTGTACAAAACTCGATAGGAACTCCAGCATTACAAAGGTAACATCTATCCTCTTTGATGTCTGTTTTTTACCAACAACTATATTAAACGCTGCACTGAAACAATTAAAAAGATATATTGTGACATATCGTGTAGCTGGACTACCTGGATAGTTTCTGTGTTTGTTTTCTGTTGTGCTAGAGTTGGTGTTAGCCTCAGGTAGATATGTTACTTTTATTTTTATAGCTTTTGTATTTATGCAATATATATATATGTATGCATGGTTCTTTTCTCAAATTCCTTACTCAGCAAAAAAACGGGATTGACCAAAGAGAGATCAAACTGCTGGTGATATAATGTGCTTTCTTTACTTTATTCATTCATATTGATTCTCCACCTTTGTTTTTCCATTGTTGCTGACTAAGTCAGTTTTTTTCTGCATTTTTGTGGATTGTCAGCATAAGTCTGTGCAGTAAAGAATACAATATGGGATATGATTTCTATTGCATTATTGCAGCCGCTCTAAGACTTTGGGGCAAAGAGTCACTGGAGGTGGAAGTGAAACTGAGTTAAATGTTCATTTTTCTTCCATGAATCATAATCAAACAGGAGTTTGCTGAGACTATCTTGTTGCCCTTCATTTCAGTAACACTCGCCTTGGATTTTGAAAAATCAGCCTTTTTGTTTTAGTTGCTTCCCTCAAAATTGCTAATAATTCATATTAAGTTCATTCAGTAACACTTTTTTGCAATTTCAAGGGGTCATGTCAGAAAAAGTTTTAGCACTACTCCATTAAGAACATCCAGGTTATCATTAGAAATAACATGCAAAAGAGATAAGCCTCTATTTCCTTTGACAAAGACATATTTTTGTACTTACCTGCAGGTGAACCCCTCTGTAAAAGGGGCAGCAGAAACATTCTGTTATTTGGTTTATTCATGGGATTTTTTTCATGGTTTATTCATTTGTGAGACATCAGAGGCTCATGTAAACCATGAATAACCCAAACGAGACCTTAAACCACAATGGGACAAACAGCCAAGCTGCTCTGTGCATAGAAACATAGCCAATTATGACCAAATGTTATCACATGCAGGCGCTGGGCTGTGGAGGAAAGCATGGGCTGCAGGAGGTTGGTATCTAGAAATGCTGCTCAGTCGGGGAAAGGTTTTTTAAGCTTGCTGTCGGAGCTGCATTTGGGCGCCATGCTGGGATGATGGGATAAATGCCCCCTTTTTTCTCTCTGATTTCATCCTCAATCCATTCCCCTATTAACCAAACGCACTTTCATGGATGTGTACATTTTCTACACACACATACACACACACACACACGCACAGTGGTGTTTCCATCACTTCAGAGGACATTACATTGACTTATATTAATTTACAGGAGATTTATGCTAACCACAATTGCTACTTGCCTAACTAACCCTGACCCTAAACCTAATCCAAGTTTGTACGCTCAGTTTTAATGATTCACATCATTATGACTTCTGAACCCACGAGGGAGGCAATGTGACTATGTGCAAAGATTTATATCCTCACATTGCATTACACACACACACACACACACCAGCATCAGTCTTATTGATCCCCTCTCTTGTCACCAAACAATTTTTCAGAGGTTTTAGAAAGTGCCACTGCATGAAGGCTTGGGCTGAATCTTCCAGAATATCCTGAATGATGAATGGAAACATTGACTAAAAGTAGACTAAAAGTACTCATCTTTCAGGCCTGAGGACTCATTTGTAGGCAGAGTGTTACGTTTTCCGTCTTTTCAACAGATTTATGTATTGCTTCACTGCAGAGTATTACAGAATCTTGAAGCAAGAGAAGGACAGACAAGCAGCTGAAGGCTTCACCTGGACTCAAGGTCACTTCACTGACAGAATAATGTAACAGCTTTAACAGTTTTACACAAGTCAGCGTTGTAAAAGACATTTTTCTCTTGAAAAAAAAAACTTCTCCTGAATAAACTGGCAACAGTGTTCTTAAAGGTGACTTTTGTGTTTTTGAACTGCAGTCGTCACAGTTTGCTTTAATAATCACTCTATTCTGAATCCATTTTTAATATTTTAAAGATAATTTAGAAGTCTGAGAGGTTGCTTAATCAATTAGATATTACTGATAACTTATGCATTTGAAATAAATTCAGTAACTTCAACTCAATTATGAAATTATCAGGCTCCTGCCCTTATTAGAGGTCTACTGCAGTCTTGTAATGCCAGCAGGTCCTCTGATCAGGGTTTGTTGGTTTTTCCTTCATCCGGGCTTAAAACTAAAGGAGACTTTGCTTTTTAAGGTTCAGGCTGCTAAACTTTTGAACTAGCTCTGTCTGATCTGTGGACATATTTAGAAAGCAGCTTAAGAACCACCTGTTCAAACGTCCTTTTGTGTGCTTCTTCTATTCACTTTCTTTTTAAATTTATTTCAATTTTCTATGGTGTTTTATTCTGTCTAAGTCTTCATTTAAGTTTATTGCCTGATTTTCTTTTTTGGAACACTTTGTGATGCTCTGCTCTGATAAAAAGAATATATATAAAGGAACTAAGATAAGCCAGGTTCTAGCGTGATAGCACAGTATATAAACATTTACTTCAAACATTTACTCATATTAAATCTTCACAGATTATCTTTAATATCAAATCCAAATCTACAGATGGATAAACATGGATCCAAGGATCAAAGGACCATGGATAAAATCTGGGGGATGATACATCTGCACTTTCAGATGTTTTAGATGTGTTGACTCTGGAGCCAACAGAAAATGAAAACTATTTCTGTTCATATGCTTTGATTATACTTGAAATGTCAGTAAATATGATCAGCTTCTATTCAAGTTTTAGAAATGATACCTTCAGGTGATGAGCAAAGTAGAACATTGTGTCAGAAATCTGGTACAAAGAGGCAACAAAGCATTATTGCCTTCATATCAACGGATGCAGTTTGTTCTACTGGCCATATACAGTTAATATAATCCATTAAGTTTTGTTTTCTTGAGACAGGCAGAGGCTGACCCACAATATTGGATCCACAAACACCAGAGAAAAAGAGAAAGACAGACAGCCAACATCTGAGAGTCCAATTACGACCATTACCAGCTTAATGTGTGCATTGTCATGCAGGAGGAACAGTTTAATCGGGATGATGTCCTGAATGATGCAGGCTCTGATGCAAGCAGCAGTCATGACATTTTTGAGTCTGACAGAACAAAGAGAGAGTTAAGGAGTGTTGAGTCATTTGCAGAGAAAAAAGCTAATCTGACCGAGCTAGGTCATGGTCACCTGGGACAACATTTCCTCTCTTAAAGGGAGTACTTTCTGCTTTTACTTTGAACAAAACTTACTGTTGAATAACACCCAGGTCATCCCTGCTGTACATCACTATACATCTTTTATGATAAGCAGCTCAGGACACACAGGGATCGTTTTTATTCAATCATCTGTGGCCATTAAAACCCCAGTTTGTTTGTTTGTTTGTTTGTTTCAAGTCATCTCTATGGAGAATGTGTGGGAAAGTTGAGTGAAACATATCCAGCAGAGCTCAGAGGTATCGAATGCACTAAGATCCATCGTGATTCAGATGAGGTGGATGACTGATTGGACATAATCGTACGCAGTAAAACATGAGCGATGACAACCTATTTTAAGATTAGGTTTCCTACCGTAAAATATTGAGTTTTCAGACATGGTGTCGCACCTGAGTGGCATCGGCTTGCTTGTTTGGAATTGATTTTTGTTTATCGAGTATTTGTCTCTGTCTACAGGGAGACAAGTGCTGGAACGCACCTTCAATTTAATCGCTAGTATACAGTTTTTCCAAATAGGTTTTCTGACAGTTGCAATAGATTCTGATTATGAATGCCTTTCTTTGTCCCCACATACAATATGAAGTCATTTAGCTGTAAGACTATGACGGAAACCTCATATTTTCCTTTAGAGGGACAAAAACCAGTAAACTTAAGAATCTAGTCATGCTAGCTGCTCTGTATCAGGCAAAGCATGCAAAGCTAACACCAGCATACTAACACCTCAACTTTACATAGACACTGTTGCTCTATTATCACATCACTTGACTTCCAACTTTGCTAGAGGTCATCATATCTATGGCTGCTACAAGGGTTTTGTCACATGAATGCTAACATAATGATTTCTTACTGATGCCGATACTGATGATACTGTTTGTCTTTGTAGGGCAGTCAGACAAATAGACAGATAGATAGAGGACTTGATCTCAAGCTGTTTCCATCTTATTATATTTACATTTTACTTTAAAGGCAGTTTCCTGCAGTGTTTGCATGTGATATTTTCCTTAGTAGGATTTTATGAAGCTGTTTATTCTTGCAGGTTTTGAACTTGTTCTTAACGGCAGCAGACAAAAATTTGACTGAATTTTGATTTTACTGTTATTGGTATACTCGTGGAATTATTATGAACTGAACTGTGTTTATGAAGATGCCTTAAACACACAGTCTTCTAAGCCTGGATAAAACTCATTTTTAGTTTGGCGCAGTGAAGTAGCTTAGAAGGATTCGACAACTTCCACAATCGATTTGGACCAAGTCTCCTCAGTCTGCCAAAGCTAATCAGGAGCAAAACTCACATATCTGACCTCCAGGCATGTCAACAAAATGTTTGGTTAACTTTAGGAAAGTAAAACTACTTGGTTGAGGTTAGAAAAAGTTTGAGGACAAGGTCGAAATAACACACGTTCCTGGATATTTTGAGGATTTGAACACACAGTCAGTGTTCTGATTAAGACTGCAAGCTGTGAGACATTTTAATAAAGAAGAAGCAGCATGAAGGAGACACCTTGACTTGGTTTTGTATTTTTTGCATTCTTTTAATATAAATGTTGTGTGTATCAGGCAATGCTATGAATGTAGATGAAAGCTTGTCATCACTCAGATGAGCAGCCAAAATCAGCTCTCACAATTAAAGATTGCGCACGGTGATGTCTGCTTAGCTGAGCAGTGTAAGTGGGCCTGGCAAGAAAAACATCCACTTAAGCTGTAAAATGGCACAGAAATGATGAATAGTGAATGTTGTGATGAAAACAAATGCAAATGTGTTGTTTCTCAGGTGCACTCCAGGTATATTTTTGTGCATTGAAATGGCCCTTAACATGTTAACTGGTTGTAAAGTTTAACTCTGAAATGAATAAAGTCAAATCCTGATCCCACCACATAACTGTCTCTTTTACCAAATCAAAAATGTCAAGTCTGTCCAATATACTTTCATGATATTTTATTTCATTTTTAATTTTTGTATTATTTCATGGTTTTACTTAACACTTGATTTTTGTGCAAACACTGAATGTGCAAAAATACTTTAATAAAACACAGAGATAAGGTGGATAAAAGTGTAAATTAACACTGATTTTCCCTGTTAAATGTACAGCTTTAAAAGAGGAGATGTAAACAGAAAAGTCAGTCACAACGAAGATATGAGTTGTGCATAAAAGAATGCAACCCAATGTCAGGACGATCCGTCAGTGTCAGTCAAGTGCATTTTGTATGTTTACTATGAATGAAAATAAGAAGAAAGAGCAGCAGACACCCACATCACCTGTCTGATAAAAAAGGCCAGGGCTGGTTTCAAGGAGTTTGTGTGTGGCTACATTCAAGCGCCTGTGTGTGTGTGTTTTGGAACAAATTCATCGCTTTCAAAAAATCACCCAATCTGCCATCTGGGCCAACCCCTTCAGAGACTCCATCTGACTGCATTGTTAAGACTTGTGAATCAGATCTAAAACAACCTGTGTTGACACAACTTGATGCATTAATTAAAGAGGAACAGATCTGGACTTTGAACTTAACATGACAAACTTCTCGAAGATCTCTTTAATAAAACAAGCTAAACAAAATTTGTATAGTCGTTGAATTCATTCTGTCAAGTCCTCCAGATTGAACTAGTCATAGAAGTGAGTAAATTTACAAAAGATCTGCTTGTAATTTTAAATATTTAAATAATTTGTAAAGAAAAACTGATGAATAATGTCCAGACGTGGTCCTGGGAAAATATGTTTTTCCTTGAATTCTACTTCAAACAAACATTAACGCTGATCAGAAATTGCACTATAAATGCAAACTGACACATTGCACTTTGACTGTTGACCACTGATTGAACACGAAATCATTCAAACAAACTGTCATGGTTTGTTTCCCGATCAGTGAACAATTTTCATAGATGATACACAACAAACTGTCCGGTTGTCATCTATCGTTCAATTCTATCACAACAAGAAATTAAGGTCTCAGGGGTTATTAATTTGTGTATTTATTCTTGCAGCATCAGAAAACAAATTACTGTTTTTGTTTCAATGTCCAACCCAGCGTTCTGCTGTTCTCATGGCTCCCAATTAAAGGAAAATATGTCTCCATCTCACAAAGAATTGGCTCATATTAAAGCCCAAATTGCTTATTATACTGAGATATAACAACAATAAATATTGGGGAGTAAATGTGTCTCTGATGTATTCTACAAGTATATGAGTGGTGATACACGTCAAATACAAATCACTATCTCGGTGCAATTTACTGAGAACTCAAACCCTGATAAGGGTGAAATTATACATGCTTCAAAAATTATAAAAATATTAAAGAGAGAAGTGAAAAACTGCTGCATGAAAACAACCCAAAAACATATTCAATGTGGTTGAGCTCTCATCTGATTAGATTTCATCTCAGTTCCCTCATTTAATATGAATTTTTACTTTTAGATATTTTATCACAGAAAATGTATGAAACCCATTAACAAAAAAGTTATAAATAATGTCATTGTGCTACTTGGGGACGAATGCATTTCGAACTCACTCAAAACCGGCTGGGGGTGTGTGGGCCCCACTTTGAGAACCACTGGTCTTTTTTCAGCTCACAAAGCATTACTGGAGTTTCTGTTTGTTGCCATCAGCTTTAATTCAACCTGTTTGATGCCACCATCAATACATGTGGGATTTAAAGTGCACCTGCATCTTTGAAGTGTCACTTTTAGCAATGTCTCCAGTTTTCTGCTTGACTCTCTGAGGGGCTAATGCCTCGATAAGTGCAGCAATACTTACGGAAGAGAAATAAAAAAACGTGTGAGCATTCATGAGGGTTTACTGTGGGCATGTGTGGGTAGGGGCAAACCCACACTAATCCCCCGTGGGCCCCCCTATGGGTAGGGAAAAACAATAAATTCTACTCTGGTGAAAGAGCTACAAAGAAAATGGGGAGAAATTGAGGATTAATTAAGTATATTATTGTCTCTTAAGGTGGAAAAATGTGCTGTGTTAAAATACCTGTGGCAACCAGCAGACATTTAAACAGAAGTGTACGATTTAAATGACAAAGGTACAGGTAAAGGTTAATCCTTTCATCTGTCAAATCTACTGAAATCCATTTCACCTGCAGGATTACTGCACAAATTATATCATACTCAGCTCAGTGAGGGAGGGGTCTGAACAGCCTGAACGGTCTACTTTTCACAGTCCCATCCCCAATAGTTGTAAATTGTTGAATATTTGGCACATCTCTCAGTCAGGGGGCAAGAATGAGCATTGACTCACTGGATCATAGACACAGAGGTACAAGAGGTGCAGGTAAAAAGGCTGCAGGCAAATTGCCCAGAGGTGTTGAGAAGAAGGAATGGATATCCATTAGCAGAGATGTGAAAATGATTCTCTGAGAGGAGGGTGAAAAAAAAAGATGTGATGGAAAGGTTCAGGTCAGGCAGCATCACAGAAAATATCCAACCTGGTGTTCATGCTGGTCTGTAGAACAGTCTACCACACTGAGTTGAGTGTTGAATTTATAAATACCAGCATTCAACTGAAGTTGTTGTAAGGCTGAAAATAAAATAAAAAAACTTTATGCACAGCATGCCAAAAAGCTTTTATTCATGGCTGTGTTTAACTCTGACTGTAGCCCCATCAAACCATTAAAACAAAGATTAAAGTGAAGAAAATCTCCAGATACAATTAGAGTAAAATTGCACATTAATATTTAGTTTAACACAATTTTCCTGCATAAAAAATTTTAGAAACTTGTAACTTGCAGTGGCTGCCTCAGTGTTAGTGTTCGTATGAGTGCACTCTAAGCTATTGTTACTGTTGGTTAGCTGTCTCATCCCTTCAAATATGAAGGGCAGAACAAAGTAAAGTTTAGTTTTCATTAAAAGAAACAAAGAAATGCTCATTTATAAGTGACCAGACACTCTCACAATACACCACACTATACACTTTCACTATAAATATGCTTTGAAGACAGCAGCAGCAGATGTCATCTGCTATGACATCACCAACTTAGAGTTTCAACAAACTATAAGGAGCACTGCATAAATGTTGTGACTCAGCATCAGCTCACAATTCAAAAAGACTCATGGTGACAATGTCAGACGCATAGTCTTTAAAGGTGCAATAGGCCCATGTAAGAGCTAGCCACCTGTTGAAATTGCACTCCAAACAAACAGACAATCACAAGAGTAAGAGCTGCAACAGTTTTCAGTGAGAAATGCAGGTGGGGGATTGACTCCAGATTGGACACCATAGGGTGAATGGTCTAAGAAACTGGGCAACCGATCAGCTTCCCAGTGAACAAGGCCAGTTTGATAACATGGATTATAGAGCAGAGGTTATTTGCAGTGGCACCAACCATGACAGTAGGGGTCTTTACTTCAGTAGATATCCCTACAGCACACCTGCCTATATGACAGAATGTTAAAACTCTTATTCATAGCTTTAGTTTATGTCCGAATGTTTTGAACTGAAATTCTTACATAGTGCACTTTATAATTGATGAAGGCCACAGAACTGAAATGTCTCTGTGAGTCATGTAGCTTGGGGAGCAAATGTTTTAATAGTGAGGGCGTTGAGAGATGCTTACAATGTCTAAGAGCATTGCAGGAAGTGGATAAGTTGATGTAGCAAAAACATCAAACAAGGACACAGTTTTTTGAAAAACAAGGACTAAAGAGATAGAAATATATTTTTAAAAGAGGGATTAGAATCAGATGAGGAGGAAAAGATTGCAGATTGATAAATTTGAGATGTAGCTTATGAGTGGCACCATTCAAAAGATGCCTGCTAATGAGTCAGGAAAAAATAAAACCCTGTTAATTAAGTAACGGAGAGCTGAAGAGGAAGAGCATCAAGAACTTCTGGTAGAGAGACAAGAGGAGATTCAAAAAAACCAAGAAAAACAGTGATGTTTCTCTTTCTTATCTTAGTCAGTTGCATCATCTCTCTTCCTCCCCCTTCTTTCTCTGTGCTCGTTCCAAAATAAAGGTTGAAGGATGAGCTGGATTCCTCCTTGTTTTCTTAGACCCTGACTGTAATCTGTGACTGAGTTTACATGCACATTTTAAATCTGGTCTTTCATTAGGCTCATGTAAACGCTGAATGCGGTTTACAGTAACCCGGATTAACTTTTATCCTGAGTCTGAAGCACCTGGAGAACCCATAATATGTTGATGAAATGGCCAGTTCACAAGGTCAGTAGTGTTACATTAAGTTTTACCAGAGCATTGTCTGTAAGGTGCTGCTGTTTTAATTTCTATATTAATACACATATATGAGAATTTAAATGAAATAACATTTAAAAATCTAAAAAATGTTCAGGTAATTTAAAGATTGGTTTTGTAAATAACAGCGACATAATGCTTTTCTTTATCAGGCTCATGAATCAATAGCCACTTTCCTGCACTGCTGGCCTTGGGTGATGGGGAAACCATCACTTTGATAATTTTATATGACCATTTGCATACAAGCAACACATTTCATCTTCATTATCCACCTCAAGGCTTGACTGCATGCAAATCAACTTTTGTACAGAATGATCTATGTGCACAGTTTGACACTACAGGGCTGTTTGCATCTCAGCCACTGAAAGCAGAATGTTTCTCTCCCCTCATTGAAAATCTGATTTTAAGAAGGAGTTTGATTTGTGGCAATGAGCTTGGAGGTCAATCAAGGTGCAACCTGCAGCTCCATCAAGTTGGATGTACAAACTTGAAGCCACCAGTGCACAATCACTATAAATGTCCTTGGCAGTGTAATAGGAGACATCTTGCTTGCAGCAGTAAATCCTTCAAAATTTGGAAAATTGATTCTGTTTTGACAAATAAAAAGTGACAGTTTTGAGACTAATTAATGAGACTCATGAGCATGTTTCATGTTGCGTTAACATGAACATGTGTTCACCTTTGTGCTGATCGCTGAAGTAGCTGAAATAAGTGGGGCAGGTTATCGTGACCACTTCTCCAACGCTGGCTGAGGGCCAACAGGCAATGATGTCCCACATGCCTTGGCAACCTGCCAGGAGGAGACGACACCATTAACATGCATCACTCACATTGTGGCACACAGACATACACACACACACACACACACACACACACACACACGGCAATGATTAAATTAAAACACGTGCTAAACAAGCCACCAAGGACACAATCAGTGCTGTGCTGAGGCCATATGCTAAAATCCTAAGGACAATATGAACAGAATCTATTCTAGCAGCAGATTTTAGAGTTTATTTTGGATCATATTATAAATTTAGTACTAAATTATGAGTTTATTTATCTTTATTCCTCACTGTCATAATATCAAAACTGTGTTGTTTAAAATGTTTCAACATCAGTAAAACAAACAAATGAAGACAGACAAAGGTCTTTGGAGATTTTATCTTTTTTATCTTTTTTTATTAATTAGTAGCTATTCTTTTCTGTGGTTAAGCATTTAGTCCTTCTAGTTCTCAGTCTTGTCCTACTAGCATTTGGCTAAAAGGTTGAGACCTGCCCTGTTACTATCACTGTTTGTTTTGTCTAGTCGGACAAAATAAAGCATGAGCAAACACTTGCCATATATTAAGAGAGCATAACTTGTACAAGATAGCTCAGCCTGCTGCAGCTGGGACCAGGGATTTTCTGGGCCTGAATGTACAATCACACACTGGTTTTCCAGTTTACTGCAACTGTGAACATTCTTTTTAATCTTTTCTTTTTTTAAAATCTATCCTTATAATCGAAAAGAAAGTCATAACCCTTTCATTCTGAAGGTGAAGGTCAACAGCACCGTGAAAAGAGCTGTGACACCCGTGAGTGAAGCCTTAGAAAGGTGTGAAATAAAAAAAAATGCAATCCATTTCTGAGCTTTGTACATTTCTGAAGTTCAAAAATCAATGGAAACACTGTAATAAACTAGAAAATTTCTATGAAGACGGCTTCTTCGGGACGTCTTTAACTCATTCTCTAACAGTGTATGCAGAGTGCTACATTAGTGCTGGACACTAGCATACACAGCCTGTCAAGAGACATTAACTTTAATGCCTTTTCTCTTTCTTTGCTGGACAATCTCTATATTTAATATGTTGCATAACCATAGACTGTGAACATATGGTTTCTCTCACGAGTGCACACATGGCTAATTCATTTATTAGGGATGTGACCTCTGAGAGCAGCTTCCACTACCTTCCTGTTGAGGAAGCAGATAGGGAAGTAGAGAAATGAGAGTCATTGCAGAGATAAGGAGCAAAGCTGATTCTATGCACACAGTTCATGTAGTAAATGTAGCGATTTTTTATAAAAATGTGACAGAATAAAGAAAGCTTAAATACTGAGTCTTGTTTGGTGCACACGTTGAAGAGCAGGGATGAACTTTAGTGCAGTAAATCAACTCTTTATTCATATCTAACGCTCTTAAAGGCATAACTGAGGCCTGTTTGTTCAGAACGGAGGTTGAACTTTCACTCCCACAGACAAAGTGAGAGATCCCAGGAGTGTCAGACAATGATGTTATGACAAAAAATTCTGTGATTTTAAGTAAAATGTTGGATAAAATCCAATCAGAACTTCATTTGTGTTTTTTATGCCTTAACCTTATGTGTCATGTCCATTAAATTGAGGGTTACTCAAAAGTTTCCACTACAGAATAAAAAAGAAGTGCCCATGGCTTTTGCACTACTTTCTTCTCATAATCCCACAATGCAATTGGCTGTATTTTATGAATGTGAATATTATTATTAAGTCACACTACACCAAAGCCAGAACAATTCATAAGAGTCCAAATTTTAATTTATTATTTACTAGAAAGTAAAGTCAGAGCCCCTCACATTTTGGCAAACTGGCATCATTTAAAGTGTGCAAAATTAGCTGTTAGAAGTTGAAGTTTGCAATGTGATCGTGAATGGACAAGCAATGATCTCTCAAATATTTTAATCCTGAAAAAAACCTAAAAATGTGAAGATTCTCAAGCAAGTTCTGAATTGCTCAGAATTGTCTTATTTCTTCAATTTCCAAGTGGATCTGTGGACTTTAATTTATGATTGAAGTCACAGATAATGACATCGAAACTGGTGTGTATCATGTCTGTGTGTAAAGATTTGACTCCACATCCAACTTGGAGGGCACAGTGTAAGCACAACTGGGTTCACTACTGAGTCTCTGTTATGGGATATTGTATGGGCTGACAGGTAGGGACTTTGGACACAGCGGAGGTCACCATAACTCTGTATAGTAACGCAAATGGTGAAGGTGTGTTTTTTTCCACCCTGAATGTGCAAGAAAAAAACTGACAAAAGAGTTGAGAGATTTTAAACAAGTAAGGACACAAGCATACAGTCCAGAGAAAGATAAGACAAGATAAGATATTCCTTTAGTAGTTCAACAATGAGGAAATTTGCAAAAGATCCAACTCAGCACTCAGCACAAACAGTAAGATACCTAAGGGGTACTAAAAGTTGCAGGTAGGACTACCATTCAGTATATACTATATATACAGAACTCTATAAATAGTATTAATGTTGCAGATAAAATCTCTAAGTGCTGTTCAGGGGAGTTAAAACTAGAGCTCCACACTTTCTCCTGGTTTGTAAATATGACCACAGCTACAGAGCGGCTGACGGGGAATCAGACTTTAGGTCTACCTAAATGGTGAGGGGGGAAAAAAGCCCTGACACACCTTCACCCTCATTTGGTTGATTTTAAAATGTGTGGATTAATCTCCCTTTTAAAGGTTGTTACCGTCTCTGAGGGTATTATATTTCTCCCTGTTATAATGGGGTTTTATCTACTGACTCCCACACTGTATTACCTTAGCTCTCTATTTATTTACTCATGCTGTTTCCCATTTCCTCTAAATTACCTCCTGAACACCCTGACAGTCAGTGAGAGGAAAATATGTTTTGGAGAATGACCTGAAGTGACGTTTCCAAAGGTGCTATTCTCACAGCGCTCTTTCTCCAGCTCGATTTCATTCACCACGTCACACATCTGCACCGATAACACCTGTGGAGGAGACAGAAAGCACATTTAGGTGTCCAGAATCTAATACGCTTCCATCACACTGCAATTAGACTCTGAAATAATTTGTATTCAGTGAGGCTGAGGCCAGTATTTACAGCCCAGTAAATATGTGCTATTTCTCTTTATCACATTCCTGCAGCTATGGCCTTTCTATTAGAACGAGCCCCCACCTAAAAATACAGTTAATACACAGAAATGTTCACTATGTCTGAAATCCAAACAGAGCCCCCTCATGCCTGGCAAATAGATGTTATCATGCAAATGGATTAGGAAGTGGAGACGGGAGCCACTGAGTAATCTACTGCGATTGTTCATCTGTGTCAACAAAGGCTGAAAAATGCGAGCTGACAGCCACTGGCCGAGAGCCGGTGGGTCAATGAAAATGTGTAAGACGTGCAGCGAGGAACTCGAGAAGGTCAGTGAAGATGAAGAGAGAGGGGGGAGAGAGGGAAGAAGTCGGCATGAAGTGTATTCATGAGCTCCCAAGGCAGAGATGCACCCTGTTACCAAAGCTACGACGCTAGACTCCGTGCGGTAAAGGTCAGGATCAGAGGACTGATGCAGCACAAAGCTCAAGAACAGGTCATGTCCTCTAATTGGACCCTATAAAAAACCTTTATATGTTCATGAGCCTGTGCCACCCAGGCACTGTCAAACATGCACTCATTAGTCATCCACAAATGCACTGTGAAGTCCAGGGTTGAGCTTCCAGTTTATTCTGTACCTTTGTAAAGAGCAGTCTGCCGTATACTGCTCACTTCAAGATGAGACAGACACACCAAACTATCAGTCATGAAAAAGGAAACCTTCAGAGCGATACTTCTGTACTTTAAGACCTCCTCCAGTGAAAATAAAGTTTTTAAACGTCGAAGCCATGTTTGTTTGTTTTTTAATGCTACAAGACATGTCATAAGGGAAACATCAATACGAGCCATGTCAGAGCATTTTCAGCCTTGGAGCTGCAGTTTAACAATGACAGTCTCACAAACATGGATCCAGGCAGCCAAGGTTTAATACATTTTATAAGGAACCAATCCTGTCATCCTGCATGGTGGGGCTGGAGGGAAAAGAGGAGTATCAGAGGAGATATCAGGTGTAGCTGCATACCTGTGTTTTTGCTAGTATGACGTTATTAGCAGGTGCTGGTAAAACAAACATGGGAATAAATCTTTTTAAGACAAAGGTCACATCATGCAATCTTCTTTTTTTATTTTAAATAACTATTAGAAAAAGTAAAAGTATGATTTATAACATATTAGTTTGGCCTGATATACAGCTTGCACAAGTGTAAAGTGAAACTGGAAAGCTCAGTTTTTCATCTACAATGAAAACAGATGCCTCAGCAGAGGAGACGTCTTGTGCTCAAAAGTTTTTTATGTTTAAGGTGAACAATATTTGCATATTTGTCAATTTGGGATTTTTTTAAATTAAAGAGAAGGAGCAAAATTTCAGATGAAGAAATCAAAAGTTTTTATGTAGAACCACATCAGACATGAAGTTATCATCTAAGCAAAGTATTTTACAAGTTCCTAAAACTTGTCTGCAGGGGCCTTTAAATCCTGCACATAAGGGCTTTTAAGATTTGGTTCAAGGTAAAGGCGCCTGACTTCCTAAAATACTGCTGTGCTGCTGCAGCTAAGTTTATTAATCACAGTCAAAAGAGAATCTGTTGACCTGGAAGAAGGCAACAGCTACTTCAAGGTTCATAGAAAATAGGAAAATATTGTAGTACATACACCATAAAGTTTTGTAGTAACTCCATGTTATTTACTGCCACTTCTTCAAACAGTCCCTCTAACACTTTCCCCATGGATCAGGGCGTCCTGACACTATCACAATTCACAGAGCTCCACAACTCACAGCAGTTTTTTGCCTGCAAAAGATTACAGCAGAAAATCCAAAATATCCTGAAGTAATATGAGGCAGCTCTGACCAGGAGGCAGGAGATTAAACTGCTAACGTTATCTGCACTGAGCAACTTGGACCAAGGAGGAAATCTCATGTTAGTCAGACCCTTATTTAACCTTACTTTTGATTAGCATAAAATTGATTGTCAGCCAATGTAACAATAGAGTACTTAAGAGAAGATTTGAGTCAAAAAGCCCCCCAGAGGAGACGGTAATACTGTGTGTTCTCAGTGAACTTTAAACACTGCATACATGCTGGGTGATTGATGAGTTTGTTGCCTAGAGAAGAAGAAGATGAGTTATATATCTCTCATCATGTGTACACATCCTCAACTCTGTGAGTGAAAATCAGCCTTTGTGCAATCATGACAGTTCAGAATATGTGGTTTTGTGGGAGTAGTCTTTATCTGAAAAGATAAAAGAAATGATGAGAAGGGTCCTGTCGATGATTTTTGGACTACATTGTTTCTGTTTTGGTTCACAGATCTTATTTCCAACTATTTCTACTGCAGTTTTCAGCCAAAAGGCTCAGAGGAGCCCACTGTGTGCCAGCTGCCAAGCGCCATACGGCAGACAAAATACAACTGGTGGCCAATGAGTTATTTCTCTCAGGAATTAGTGTGAAGACCAAAAACAGAGCCAAAAGGAGAATATTGGAATTGCAATCAGCCAGAGGCAAACACAGGACACAAATCAAATGCTTTTGTTTTTCCATGTTTACTTGATGTGAAATAAATAAAATGTTCTTATTGTGTTTTCAGCTTGATGCTCAGACCTCTTGTGTCCAAGACAAAAACAAGAAGAACAACAGACTCAAACAGACATTTTGATTAGTAACAGCAGGAAAAGCATGCTTATTAATCACAAAATTAAAAATGTCTTATTTCCTTCTTGATGCTTTAGTTACAGCTTCCTTTTATTTTGGAACTCTTAAAAAAAAGGACAAATCTTTATAATGATCTTTAACACCTGTGCTTTGCCATATTCATGCTGCTTTAAAGGTCTGTGTGGACTACAGTGGCAGTAAAAACTCAAGAAAAATGCTAACGAAAGATGCTAAAGAGCCATTGTTTAGTGTATCTATATAATGCTACTGTAGCAGCATGGCAGTGCAATGTTTCCTATGGAAGTGGACCCTCTGTTGATATAAAGGGATCATTCTAAGGTAATAAAACAAAACTATTTCCTTTTTTAGGCCATTATACGCCAATAAAAACATACTTATGAAATTCATCTTTCATTTCTTCTATATTCTTACAAAAGATCCCTCTAAATCCTAAACATTAGATCTTTAAGAAATGCTTGCAGTACAGCATTTAAAAACAGATATTGTAAAATTGAGACACAGACTCTGGGTCTTCTTCAACTTACGCCAGTAACCTAGATTTTCTGTTAAATTTCATTTGAAAGTGATGCATTGTTTTGGTTTCATCTGGCTTTTGGGAAATGCAAAGCAGTGGCCACAAACCAGACATTAACCATTAATGCTGCATAAACAGTAGAAAAATGGGAACAAAGTCCCTCATCGGGGGGGAAAACAGACATGAAACTGGATTGTGTGCATGGCTGCTGGGATCAAGTTCTCTTCATTGCATGGAGGTAGTTTATTAGTTTACGTACAACCCTGTATATTGTAGATAGAGCCAGAATACACAGGAAGGGAAACCAATGAAAACAAAACAATCATCAGAGTTTAGAGTATGTGATTTATGGGAAAGCAGCCGAATGTGGGGTACATTTCCTAATCTATGAGGATACAAGAGACGATGGGAAGGTTCCTGATAGTGATTTATGATTCAGTTAAAAATGTGGACGACAAATATTAAGTGCCAGCCAGTTAAAAACTTAACTATAATTTCTACTTTGCCCGGGCATTAATGCAGCTGTAGTGGAATATAAATCAAAAAACCAATCCGAAACTGTGCAGATGATAAATGAACCTCTATAAAGCTTTAGGGAGACACACATACACAGCGTCTCCATTAGCAAAACATGGCATAAATACCTGCCAGCTTTGATAGTTTGTTAGCGTGGAGCTCATCACAAGAGCTGCCAGGCTGTTCCTTCAAGTTTGTAATTATTGCTGTCATTTGAATGGGCCGCCGGTCTCACCTCCTTTGGGTACAAGATAATGATTAAATAAAGAACAAGGAGAGCCGACAGGAAAATAAAAAGAGGAACCAGTGACTCTGTGTGGCCCCAAAATGCAGAGCAACGTGTTAATCCTCATCATGTACTTCACTGGAGAGCAACATCTACCGCATGTTCATACCTCTTTAGCCATCATCTTTTGTTATTACACTTAGGCTTGATTAGCTGGTTAGCATGGTGTGCACTGGGCAGAGTTTATTAAGATCAAAACTTTTTCAATCAAACTAACAGATTTGGATTACACTGAAAAATGCTGGCGTGTCATTAGTCTTTGCAGCAAGTGTGTAATACTGAGCAGAGCTGTAAGTGGCTGTCCATTTTTAAACATTTTGAAGGAATAATTTGAAAGGTTGGGGAATGTGCATATTTATTTATTTGCTGACATTTAATGAGAAGATCATCACAATTCTTGTCTGTATATTAAACTCTGGAAGCCAATTAATTCAAGTTAAGACAAAGACCAGAAACATCTGTCCAAAGTAAAAATAAAAATACTTTAAACACTTTCCAACTTAAGTCTATTAAGTCTGAAACACTCAATTTATGCAGAAATAAACAGAACAAAACTATGGTGATTTAAGCCTGAGGTTAGTCTATAATATTTACTCCCCTTGAACCTCCATGTTTGGCCCTTACATCATAGATTGTGATGCTACATTAACTTTGTGTAGTTAATTGCTTTTACCAGTGTTTTTAAGACAATTTCTTCCATTTTAATGCTGCAATTGTAACCTACAGTGAATAACTCGTTGTAGCTAGCTAAACAAGCAAGGTATTAGTGAGCAAGGTGATGTTTCAGGTGCATTTTTGTATATTAAAGAAAACCAGGATAGCTTGGTCTTCACTTAAGCCACTGCAAGCCAATCAGTATGCAAATTATATAGCAACTTCATCAGTTAAATGTTAAATCAGGGGAATGATTTTTAGTTTTCAAAGGTGTTTCTTGGTGTCTTTAGATGATGTAATGAGAGAGGCAAGAAGGTGAAGTTACTTACCATCCTGTAGGAAACCACCTCCCCTATCTCCTTTTCTCACATCTGGATTGTGTTAGAGCAGAAAATGATGACATCCAGCCATGAACATGCTCTTTTTTTAAACACTTATGGGATTTTCTGCACTCCTCTCAACACTACATTTCCTAGCTGGGTACTTTGATGAAACATGTCACGGTATGTTATCGTTAAGCAGTCGTCTAAGCCCGTGGAAAGGGCACCAAATAGCACACAGCAAACTGTTAAAGGCTTCTGCACTGATGCCTTTAAGAGCCACTAAAACATGTCAACAAATTACATATCTGATCGATCTTTCAAAGCCAGACATCTCAGAGTTATCAGAGGTTAGGAGGAAGAAATTTTCACAGTCACTTGGATGTTCACTGATTATTCTGCCTTGAAAGAGTTTGACTGACAGGCATTTAAGGAGGCCACGCTGTGTGTTAGGAAAAAAAACATCACCCCAAAGACATAGCCATTATCATAATCAGAAATCTTAAGCGTCTTAGAATCCGACATTCCCATATTTCTGAAATAGCACCAGAAAGCATTGACATTCCTGATAACTGAAATTACACTTTCAGAGATAAGATGCACAAGTCAATCCCTGTCAGGAGTTGGGGGCGGAGGGCATAACATCAGCAGAGCAATACTGACAGCTCTTAATGGAGATTAAACATCTTGGAAAAATGAGATGCAACAGAAAATGACATTTGGTCTTAACAAGCCTAATTTAAAAAAAAAAAATCCAAAACTACCCAGAATAGACCAACAGGTTTACTCATCACACTACCAGGTGGTGGTGGTGATATCAGTCTACGGCCTATGCAAATTAGTCTTTATACAAGGTCCTTTAAAGATAGCTAATTCAATTCCCACAGCGCATCTTTAAAGTTATGTGTACTTGAAAACATAGATGCAAGTCAACCTATGTGCAAACATTACAACAAGCTTCCATGCAGCAAAGCAAAGCACTGAAGGGCAAATTATTCCCATGTGGCAATGCTTCAGGGCTTTCCCTACAATTATTTAAGCCCCGGGGGGACTACATATAAATGTAGCAATGAATCACAAAATTATTTTACATGTCCTCCAGTGAGCAAAGAGTTTGTAATAATGGCTTATCCTGTTGTTTATGAGATGTCAGTAATATTTTATTGGGATGTAAATGTACTTTAATGTACAGCAGGAAACAGCATCACCTTGAGTATTAACATAAATATAACCATAAAAAGCTTCTGATCAAGCATCATCTTTACTGGCTTTAATGGAAATCATTCATCATCTCTTCTACATGAAGGAATTATTGACTGGTCAAACTCTGGGACAAATCTGTTTTTTTAACAACAATGCAAACTGAAAAAACACTTAATTAATATTTAAAATTCAGATTTTAGCTGCTGTTGTGTGCTTTAATCTGATGTGTGTCTGATTTGTGGCACTGTGACCTCGGTGTGAGCAGTGGTTTTTTCTAACTCACTTGACTTCTTGTCATGATGTGTTGGCGGTGGAGCACACACTGTTCTTGTTGCCAGCTATTAAAGAAACTTCACCTTCACAAGTGATGCTACTGACTCAGCTGCAGGCTGTGTGATGAAATATAAATCTGAATGCTTACACACAGGTGTCTTAGGAGATGTTCCCCATGAACTGAGGATATTCTTTGCACAATATAATAGAAAAAATGCCTGGTAAAACAGATTTTTTTTTAAAAAATTCAAATTATTCAAATTCACCTGAAATAGTACAGTTTTTAAACCGTTTCAGGTGGTTATGATTTTATTAACAAATAACAGCCAGTATTAATTAGATAGATAGATAGATAGATAGATAGATAGATAGATAGATA
>JAPZDV010000013.1:8964751-9025572 GCA_029814665.1 Acanthurus lineatus
AATTAATATTTAAAATTCAGATTTTATCTGCTGTTGTGTGCTTTAATCTGATGTGTGTCTGATTTGTGGCACTGTGACCTCGAGTATTGATTTCCAAACTCCTCTGAATTTGGTTGTGACAAAGGTTTACTTGACCCGTGCTGCGCGCACAGGGATAGAAGTGGATTTAAAGGTCTATGAAAACTGAGTGAAGGTTAGAATAAGCTTTAGTCATCTGACTCTCTGTTACGAATCGCAAAAGACAGTTTCACTTTTAAAATAAATGGAAAAAATATTGCCAAAGTAACGGATAGCCGACTTACTTTTGGCAGAAATCCGTAGAGCAGCAGTGGAAAGAAGAGCTGTGCAGCATCCATTCTGTCCATTTAACGTTACTTTCTGAGTTTTCTTATTCAAGGCTCCTCGACACTGGCGCAACTCCTCAGCAAACCTTAAAGTGTGTGTGTGAGGAAAGCAAGTCTGTCTGTGTGTTCATGTGTGTTCAGATGCGTGAGGTAAGTTAAACCACTGCTGCCTGCCGACCCATCGGACAGCGCTTTTCTCTTTGCGCTCCTCCAGCAGGAGAGCTGCATCTGCCCGACTGTACCCGCCCCCCCGCCCATTTACAACTCCAGACCGCGTGTCTCAGGAGGCAGTTTGTTAACAAGCCTGTCAGGCTGCTGGACATGGACTAATGATTTGAGGAGGAAACTGGACTGGATAATTATTATGTAACCCGTGGGTATTATTTTGTGGTGTCAGTAACCCGGTTTCAACCTAAGTGTGGCGCAAGTTGAAGCAATATTCTCAGTAAAACTGCAAATGGAAATTAAAATTTCTGTACATTTGCATCCAGGATTCATTCATTGCGTGATAATTTAGAGATAAGCAGCGTGTGCCAACTTTGCAGTCAGGTGTCATTAATCTGCAGTCTGACAAACTAAATTGTACGCCCACTTTACTACACCACGCACCCTCTGACCCTGACTCAAACCATCCAATCAGGCTGGACTAGAAAGTGCAGGTCAACGTAGTGGGCGTGTCCCTTGTCGTCCGCAAAGCAACAGGGTCTATGTGCAATGTGTGCGACATGTTGCAAACAGCCTCCCACATGGCACACCTAAGATATAGATAGGTGTAGGCCTGGTTTGGGTTAATCAAAGCTCAAATGAAGGTAAAAAATCTAGAAAACATAAAAACGTTTTAAAATTAAAGAAGAGGGTTTATTGTAATTTTTCTCAAGTGTGACACCAAGTCACCCAAAACTGATACAAGTCAGGCTTTCATCCGTCAATTGTAGCACAAATCGTAACTGAGATCGCAAAATCCTACAAAAATAAATGCTAATTTTTTGTCAGCTTCCATTCATTATTATGTGAACATTAGTCATTTGTTCCTGAGATAAACAGTAGGTGGCACTAATTCTTCTTTCCCCTGTCATTATATAGTTAAAGTGGATTTTTTTGGAGGTATCATGAGTAGTGTTCTTGTTATGTTTACATTCAGGGTCTCTCAGATGCACTGAGGCCTGACGCACTTGCTTAGTAATTTAAAAAAGAGAAGTCCACTGAGCAGTTGCTTGCTGTGCATGATAAAATGTCCATTACCAAAATTACACTGATGCATCCTCTCATTATTGTTAATGCATAAAGATGAGAAAGGTGTAATTACCGTTAAGAGGTCATGCAATCACTGAACAACAAAATATCAGCCCAGAGAAAAGAGAACGTCTCTGAAAGAGAAAAGGTGACTAATTTTGTGTTCACCACTTTGTTCAGCTGTGAATGTCAATTTAATGTGACTTTGACTCAAATAAACGTGAAGGAAGGCAGTGAAAGGTGACAACGAGTTGACTTTATTGGGTCAAAAGAAGGGGTACAAGATGATCTATAGGCAATCATAGCCCCTCCACAGCCCCTCTGTCCCCTGCATCAGACCCCTGCAGCGACACAAATACACCCATCATCCATCCTGGATTACTGGCTTCAACATCAGACATCCATCACCTCCATCTTCTCAAACCACAGTCCCCCGCTCATGCTGTCAGTGTCACAGCTGATCGACCTCCACTCACAGCTGACCGGACATCACGGCACAGCTTCATCTTCAGTCTCTGTGACAGGCCGAGTTCATCCTGTGAAGAATATCTCTGCATGAGTCCGCCCATTAATATTTATGGGAAAATATGTTTTTGTACAAACCAGCATAACACAACGAGAAACAAACAAGGAGAGTAGTTTTATTTCATCTTTTTTTTTCTTTCTGTAACACTGTTGGTTATTCCTGTTGTGTGGCCTCATGCCATGATCCAAATGCATCATGCTGCTTTTATTTTTTCCATCCGACTTTTGCTCTCCTTTTCAGAAAACAATTACTGATCAGAGCATGCTGTCGTGTACATGAAATGCAACAAATATAAATGTACCATGTACCCTTGTGATAATGTGATAAAAAATGTTGCAATAAAATGACAGCAAAAATTCATTAATGTTATTAAAAAAAAAACATAATGCAAAGTCATATTGTTACACCACTGTCAGACAAGGCACGAACAGAGGACTCCAATGCACGACTCGACAACAGGACAGACAGATAAAAACGTTTACTCAAATACAGGGTTTGATACGCAGGTGATCAATCAAAGATCAGGTAGAGATATTAAACACTTGAGGCAAAAAGTAGAGTGCAAAAAGACAGAAAGGCTGGTCACACACACTTCGATACACAAGAAAACAAAAGCTGTAATGTAAAAAACACAATGAGACAAACAAACACAGAAAGATAGAGACACAGAGACTTATTACACCAGGGGAGAAGAGATAATTAGACAAGTCAGCCACAGCAGACGGGGCAGCAAATCACAGAAGTAATCATATTCAACTGAGTCCTGCTTAGATCAATTACAACTTGGATAGAACTATATTATCTTATATTCAGTAAATATGGTTTATAAATCTTGATTTGCATGTTACTGTTTGGAGTCTTGTTGTTTAATAACTCATAAACTGAGGTCTAGCAGACCTTCCCCCTTCCTTTCTGAAGAATAAAAAGCAACCTTTATGTTCAAGAGACAATTTTCTGAGTCATTAGAGAGAAAGAAACATAGTTTCTTTTACCCAGCTGCATTTGAAACAGATTTGACCTTTTCATTGAGGAGGGTGATGTATTAGACTAGCAGAGCAGAAAAAGAAGGACTTCAGTCTTTTTAAGGTCAAGACTCTTTTGTTAGGGAATTAATGTCAAGCTATTACACATCACACCCAATTTCTAGAGCATTTCACAAAGGAGGAACAACAGTACAAATCCAAACAAGATAGTTTACAGAAGCCCATCAACCCCGACCCAACGATTATGTTTTATACTTTCTTAGTATATTTGATTCAATGTCAATAGATTTGCTATTAATGTTTTTGCCTGTGTGCTATTTCTCTTGTTAACCAATAGTCTGAGGCTCTTTAAGTGCTCTTTTTTAAATCATTCAGACAGCCTAAAGGTCCAATGTGTAAGATTTAGCAACATCTAGTGGTGAGATCACTGATTGCAACCAGCTGAAAACCCCTGTGTTCACCCCCTCCCCTCCAAAGTGTGCACAAAACATATGGCGGCTGTGAAGGTCTTGAAAAGCACTAAAATATCTCTGTTAAGGCCTCTTGTTTTGTTTGACAATTCAGGGCTACTGTAGAAATATGGAAATTGAAGTGGAGTGGGTGGGATTTATATAAACCTTCATGTTAATTTTTATTTCATTGCTTTCTGTTTTTGTGGATATAAGCAAGTATATCAATATTAAATCACCATTTTTTCTAAAGCTTTGTCTGTCAGTTACTATCTAAACAAGTCAGCCATTGTAATGTGTTTTATATTACACAAAATGCAATATAAAACAACAATAATTGTGTTTTGGGTTTTACCCTCAAAGCAGATCCACATTTTATTTATGTGTGTTTCAAAGAATAATGCAGGACAATCGGCTATCATTCTTAAAGCCCTGTTGTTGTGTCTTTACAATGGCTTTCCAATAATCCTTCACCACTATGGCTGCTGTTTATCAATAAACCAAGCAACATCTCTCTTCCATCTCCATTTAAAAACAGCGTGAACCCAAGGTAAAGGTGAAAACATTAGCATGTTGTTTGTGTGAGTGTTATTGTCAGCTTCTGATGAAAATACATAGGCCTGTGTACGCAGAACGTTTGCCAACTGAGCCTGGTTACAGTGAATAAAGGAAGAGGAAATTGGAAGTGAGTTTCTACACCTGTGATTTTTGGTCAACACAAATATATTTTATATTAGAAACATCCCTTTGTTGTCTGGGAGCAATGGGGAATAATGAGTATGCCGCTGCTGATTCAGATCAAGTACACGATAGTGAGAATTGAATTGAGAAAAATTGGTTTAGGATGAAAAAAAAATCTGAATGGGAAGTTTGCTGCCTGAGTTTTTTATTGGTTGTTCAGCTTCACAGTAGAGACACAAAAGATGGTGGCAATAGCAGCAGCAACACCATCTTGGAGCAGACTTGAATCAGTATACTTTAATGCAAACTGTATATCTCGACTGTTTAAGGATGTTCATTTTAAAATGTAACCAGCTAGATGCTTCTCCATGTTGTGACACATTATAAGCATTGTGTCGATGACTATTGCTTTTAATCACATCTCCATTCATCTGGCTCTCTGTCTTTGGACCCTTAGGCACTTTGTCTGGCTGCAAGTCTAAAGGCTTATTGAATGCAAGAAGAAGGAGGAAGAAGAATCATGTGGGGTTCACAGCCCCTGGGCTTTTTTCACATCATCAATTTAAAGATCAGGGAAAAACACAGTTTTTACCAACTTGTTGTATCAATACTGAGCTACTCCAGACATACTGAAGGGCCACTTCCTGCACCTTACACAATTAAAGCACTTGTTTCATTGGCCCGCCTGCCCCCTGGGTGATGCTCACAGCCTAAAGAGCAGCTGTGACAGATATGCAAACATTCCTGAAGTATAAATGTATTACATTAAAGCCTTTTCTCCTGCTGTTTGTGGACTTTTGTCTTTGTTTTTGTTTGCTTTGCAAAATATATTTCCATATATATGGCTAAAGGCAGTCGGCTCTGGCGGGTGCAGCAACAGATTGGGTGGAGTTAGAAGGCTTTTTGGATGTCAGTAATGGAGACACAAGCTCACATTTGATTGCCAAACCTCAGTTTTTTCAGCCTTCAGCGTGGTCTGGAGGCTTCAGATAAGCTCTCCTCGCTGAAAGGCTCCCCATGTTTTAAAAGGTAGTGCGCACTTTGGCTCGGCTTCTATACTCTTTGCAATGGAGATGCACTAAACATTGCTGCAAGCTGCTGGAAGAACAGAGAAGTGAAAACATGATATACATGGTGCATCATAATGGAGGTACAGCTTGGTGACAGCAATCACATTGACAGCCAACTTGATTTTCTCTGTGGTGATGTATGTAAGAGCAGCCTGCCAGCTGTGGTACAGCCGCTCAGCTGTCATCTGTTATGTTTTAGCTTTACATTGTCAGCCATGTCTGTCTCTGTGTGCAATTATTTCAGCTGTTTGAATAAACAGAAAGCCATAATCAGCTGTGGAGAGCAACAGAGCACATTTACTCAAAAGCTCAAGTGCAATTCTGATGAATATGTTCTTAATCAGCATTTTAATGTCATGCTTCTCCATACATTTCATCCTCTGTATAGTATACTGTATTTTATACTATACTAGAAAATTTAAAAAATTAGAATGAGCTCGACTTCAATAAACTACATTAAAATTTGTGTTCATGTTGAAGAACAGCGGCCACTTTGGCAATTAGTGGTAATTACAAAATAATGACATTAAATTTGACCTCATTTGCACAGTTTTTTGAATGTCAATTGATCTTAAAACTTAATGCTTGACTGTGAAAGTGTATTTGACAAAAAAGTGTAGCTCAAGGTGTACTCAGAAACATTTTAGCAAGTCCTCCAACGCGATATGTGTTGCTTTCAAGTGGCTAAGCACCTTTAGCAGCAAACCTAACTGATTAAAGCAAATGCTTAATATTTACGTTTAACACTGATTTTCCAAGGTATTGAAAGGTGCAGATGTTCTCTTAAGGGGGTATCAGATAAAAAAGAGAGGAAATGATCTAAATAAATCATTTACCAGCGGTCAAAAACCATTTCTTTTTTTTCAGAGGTGAATCCAGTGTGACAGGCAAAGTGACAAAACACAAACACCATCGACAGTGACAGGTAATCTGAACCTGAGTGGTAGAATGACTGCAACATCTCTTGAAGGACGGACAGAGAGCCTCTTTTACCTGTCAGAGGGCACTCTTGGTACTCAGCAATTATGAAACCTTTGTGATTAAAGAACTATTGATGGTTTGAGAGGGTTTTTTATCAAGTACAGTGACATTAGTAATGAGTAAGACATTAGAAAGACACTATGAGTTCGAGCTGCATTAAGCACATGAATGTTAAGACTAAAACTATCCGTCACTGGGCTGAAGAACTCGAAAAATAATGCCTACATGGTGGGACTGAAGTGACTGATCCAAATCCAGTTTCACTGTATCCTCTACCACCAAATCTCATCGATTCCTCCAAGTACTGATGCATCCATCTTTGCAAGGGGGCTGCTCCTCATCCACATTCCCTACTTGAAAAATAAGCTTGGCGGAGTGTCATTTCACCTTGTGCCCCAATGCTGCCTAATCATTAAGTTTCTGGTGTGTAAAATGGTTATGGCCTTAAAACATAATTGAGGGAGCTGAGGTTTTACTGTCTCATGTGGAAAAAAATAATGTTGGCCAGAAGAAAAATAGTATTTCTGATGCTCTTAAATCTTTGCAGCTGAGCATTTGTGTGCATGATTTATCAAACTCTTGCTCTTGGGGGAGTAAACATATGATGCAGATTATGTTTTAAAAACTGATGAGTGGTGTTACAGATAAGCTTCTGTAGACTGAAATTTTGACCATAATCTTTATAATATGGATATATACACATACACCCAGCATTTATCCCCATCTAGGCCTTTCTGGCTTCAGACAAAGCCACGTCCTCCTGTTCCTGGGGGATCCCAGGGAGTTTCAAGACCAGATGGCACAAAATCCCTCCAATGAGTTTTGGTTCTTTTCCCAATTGATAATGCTCGGAATACCTTCACAAGATGGTATTTAGGGGGATTTCTTACCAGATGCTCCAACCACCACCAGGCTCAAAAGACTGTCTCCAGGGATGCTGCATATTAGACCGATCTGCACACTTTGTGCCATGCTGGCAACACCAGGGATTATGATGGTGGTCTGTTGATTAGGCATTTGGTTGAACCACAACTTGGATTCAGACTGAAAGATCTCAACATTTATCGGAGCAATTTAAATGAAATTTTGAGCAGACATTTGCGTACCCAAGAGGATGAAGCCTAAATCTAGCATTCCTGTGATTTTTCAACCTGTTTTATTTTCTGGCATTTAACACAGATGCACAAGGTACCCTTTAATAACTACATTGGATGACTGCCGGAGAGCCTTTCTAACACATGATTAATGTAAGATGGTCCCGGTTAGGATCAGCATCCAAAAACATTGGTTAGATTTCTGAAAAGACCACAGTTTGGGCCAAAATACTTTAATTTGTATCCCTGTTTACTCTGATCTCAGCATATTTCTGCAGATGGGTAACGGTGGCTTGTGCATCAGAATAAGAGGGATAAAATTAAACAAAACTTTGGTAACAAGAACCAAATTTTAATTGCAAAACATTCCCTTCAGCCTCAGCTCTACCACCTGCAACATGTAGTAATATCCTAACACTGCGAATTAAGACGGTTAAAATGTCACTTATACCTGTTAAACACAAGCAGGTAAGATAACCTTGATGAGGGCCACAAGCTGAAAATGCGTCGATGTTAGCATTAAGGTCAAAGCACTGCTGAGATGCATCATGGCTCTAAACTCTCAGTCTTATTAGTGTTAAATTTAGAGAGGTTATGACATTCGAGTTGGAAAAAAATGTGTTAGCGCCTGCAGATTGGTCTGCACAGAGCACACAAGGACACCTGGAGGGCTGCCTCAAGAATCAGAATGAAATTGGTCAATTTCTAGAGCTTGGCTCTGCTGAATAAGGGTCATTTTGCTGAAAGTCTCTTGTTCAACAGCTTTCATTTGTCTGAGACAGTTAAATGGTAACATTATTGTCCAGTGACTCATTCTGTCCAATCTGTGTGAGCCGCTTTTGATTTTCTTGTTCTCCTGCTAAAGACTAAAATCATACAATCTTATCAAAATTACATGCTCTCATTATAATTTACTACATAATGAAATGCTGTCAGGAAAGCACCAGTACAGTGTGTTTTTCTGTGTGCAGTTATTCAAAGTCAGGAAAAGATATTTTGCAAACTGCAGGGAGTCAACTGAATTTTCAAGGAGCAGAAAACCAGCAGAGAACCAAGATGAAAAATACCTCAAGAGAGGCGTCATAAAACAGAGAGTTAAAGACTTTGTAGTCGAAACAATAAATTTGGATCTGGCCTCAAAAGTTTAGTCTGACACGTACAATACCTGAAGATAAATGACTCTGGGTGCAACTTTGTGACACAAGAATTGGCATTTTGAGACCATTTCAATCAGTCAGTCTATATGAGTTCACATAAAATTGTTCCTTTGTCTCTTCCTGCTTTTTAACTTTGATACTGAAAACTAGTTGAACTTTGAGCAGAGATTAAACCAGCACAATAGAAAATAATGTTTGAGAGGACAGAGTAGCTGAGACATTGGTTCCCATTTATTATGTAGTGGAACAAATTTATTTTTTAAATTAATAGCATGTTAAGGGGATGACAAATTCATATATCATTTAATTGTGATCTTGAGCAGTGTGGGTCTCTTTTCCATCACTTTGGTTTATACATATCTCTGCAACTGTTTAATAGATTGCTGTGAAATTTGTTGTCACATTCACGCCACCCCCCAGATAAGCTGTAACCACTTTGGTAATACATGAGCTCTTATCTTGACCCCCTATTAGCAAATTTCCAATGCTTTGACTAATGACTAAATGGCTGCAAAGCTATTACGTTTCCATAAGCCTCATCTGTACTTTATGTTTAGCACTAATGAGCATTCTTATATGTTAAATAAAGATAATAAACATGGTAAATATTATAACTGTATATTTTTCCTCCAACAAAAGTGCCACCCACTTTACGCCAACATTCAACTGTTAACATACCTATGCTCATTTAATCTTGGATTGTGGCTTTATCATTTTCCGTCAAGATGGACAAAAGAAATAAATCTTGAAATGGTCTGCTGTAGTCTTTCCTCTTCCTCTCAGCAGCCCCAAGCATCAGTCACGCACAGCCTGCAGAGGCAACTCATTGACCCAAACTCTGTTTTGCAACAGACTGATGCGTTCAGTCTTCAGGTATGGAAAGTAAGCAGAAACGCTGTTGTACTTCAAATTGTAACACAGAACTTTGCAGCCTCCTAAGCATCAAACCAGCAGAGTGAATTGCTTTTCGCAGTATGTATCTGCATTCATAAGTGCAGCACAAGTAGCTTGATATCTTCTGTCGTACCGAATGATATTCTGGATTTTTAAAGTCAAGTGCTCTTCTGTTTTGAGCAGAGATGACACAATATGCTTATGGGATTGTCTAGTATGATCACATCACTGCTGGGAGTAGTTGGTCATTGCAGGCTGTCCGGGGAAAACAAACAAATAAATAAATAAAATGTTCATAATTTTCTACTGCAGGCGTGTTGAGCTCCAATCATAGACAGCTGGTGTGAGCTACAGGCTTTATACTCTGAACTGAGAATGAACTTTTCCCTGTGTTTGCCTATAGCTTCACCACCGTCAGTCGCTGTTTTGATCCTGAGAATCAATGTTGTTCACAGGCAGAAACTCGTTAGTTCAAAAAATTATTGAAATTACTCCAAAGCATATCAGCTGTCATACACCAGCAGCATGTCTGGGAAGATTTCCTTCCTCGTTTGTGGTGGGAGAAGATTCACAATGAAAAGGTAAATCAATGAATGAGAATAAAGTTCATAAAATTATGGAAAAATTCCTTTGGATTGGTGTCCTCATCTCCAAGGACATAGTTGTGTCACACTTTATTTACATAATTCAAAGTGCTTTTTGGCTTTTTATGCAGATCGATGAGGCAATGAAAGTCAATAAATGTTTAATTAAGGTATATACTAATTTCCTCTGCCCTTGTGCGGAGGAGAGCAGATAGTTTCATTTTCTGCAATAAAAAAATTACACATGAAATATTCATAATATGAAATAATTTGGTCCACAACATCTACATCAGTGATCCGATAAAATAAAGTTGATCTGCCAAACAGTCAGTGACAATGCACATTAAACATGTGTTATTTATGGCCTGCATGTAGAAAGTTTACATATATGCAATAGTTATTTTTTTTACAAATTAATGTGATGATGTCAACTTTTGACAAATTTATCCTGGGGTGTATCAGTACATACATTTTTCAAAATGATGCCATGTAAGAAATCATGTGCAGACAACAGTTTCACATGTTCCCTGTAAAATGTCACATTTAACATTGAAGAAGGAGATTCATATTTTGGACTGCAAATAACGGTTATTTTATTAAAATTGAATCCTCCAAGTATTATCCCAACTGATCAGTTAATTTTTTGTCTTTAAAATGCTCGTTATAATTTCCTAGAGTTGAAAGTTGTGCTGTCAAAATGTTTTGTTTTGTTTGACAAAAGTCTCATAACCTTTTACTAAAAAAAAACCTTTCCTTTAGCCATCATACGACACAAAAAAAGCAACAAATATCCATATTTCACATCCCCTTCTGGCGTTCACCTGGTGGAGACGATGAATTTCCATAATGCCAAGGTTTTACCATATTGATGTTAGTTAAGAGTATTGAATTAGTGTCTGCAAAGTTGGTGACTGAGGCCTCCACAGCTCGGCAGCCTAATGAGAGTGACTGGATTAAAGGCTTTATGGGATCCAGTAAATAAACTCACTCCTAAATTACTCCAACACGGCCTGAGAAGAGCACGCTTCACCTCATCTCTCCTACTCCTAGAGAAAATCAATGTTAAAAAAAAAAATCAATTCCATGATTAAAGCACTCACCATTGCTTACCGATTTTTTTAATTTTATATGCTTTTATCTAATTTATCTAATCTTATCTATCTAGATCTAGTTTTTAAAGAAAATTAAGGGCAAGTAAAAGCATTTAAGTCATTAAAGTACATAATATAACTGCTTTTATTAGATTAAATCAAGTTGGATGGTAAAAAAAAAAATAAAACAGAGGCTCGTTGATGCAGCTACCCTCTTTATGCAAATATATTGTTCAGCCCCCTGTGCTGTGCAGCCCCTGTGATCACACACACTGTGGTCTTTTATCGTCTCCCAAATTGGATTAGCCTGATTACATCATAGATCAATATTGTTTTGGTGCAAGGGAACGGATTCTGAATTCAGCCGACTTCTTAAATGTTTTAGCATCCTTCTGGGCCTCCTCCAGACACAAACACTGTGCTAGTTAGCTCCATGTGCGTCACACCCTTTATTCATTATCTTCAATTGAACTTTGTAATTACTTTGCTAGGTATATGACTCTTCTAAAGTGCCTCTGAGGTTCATCTCCTACTTGGTTTCAAACCAACAGGCCTTTTCACTTTCAAAACCTCTATGCAAGCCAGATAAAATTAATTGAAATTCAGAGGTGTCTGTCCGTCAGGCTCTGCATTTCTTTGAAAAGGCACCATCACCACTGCAGGAGCAACATCTGAATGAAAAACGCCATGCCTGACCTACAGCCAAAAACTACGCACAGAATGTTGATGCAAATTTATGAAGCCATGGTTATAAATTGAACATGTAAGGCTTTCTGTGGGCATAAACTTTTTTTTTTCTATTTTATACCACTATCTCTTTTCCTCCATCCTTCATTTAGTTTGTACCAAAACTCACAGTGCGTGGCAGAGCTTCAAGCGTGGGACAGGATATTAACTTGCTCAGCCTTTGATGCTCTGAATGAAATGCTAAAGTGCTCTGTCAACTTCCCATCAAATCTCCAGCCATCTCTTCACAACCTCCATTTATGCAACTATTGTAACCCCGCTTCAGTCTGCTTTGTGAGCTGTGAGACAAAGACTGACACACTTTAATGTCTGTGTGGACTTTTATTTACTGGTCAGCAAATAAAGCAACCTACCGGTGAGTAACACAGGCAGCTTATGGGCACTTTTACTTACAGTATTATACTGCATATGCTGATGATACTATAAGACTTTTTTTTATCTGATAGAGTGTACAAAAAAACATGCTGTTGAGATTCATCAGAGGGAAAAACAACATTGGCTGTGTGCCAAAGTTAAAAAGGGTTTAAAGTTTCCCGACAAGTGACCTCCTGTCATTGTGTAAATCACATTGTCTTTCAGGACCTCAGGCAGACAGTGTGACATATATATAGAGCAAGAAGAGTACAAAGTGTCTGACTTTGAAAGTGGAGTTTATGGCTCATGTCCCATTTTCTATAAATAGTTACAGTTGGTTTTATTTATGGAAAATGTTTCTTTGACTTACACTCATGATTTAGGTTGACTAAAACTTGAACATACAAGATATTATTTCTGCTGCCATCAAACCAATGAAAACAACAGATGCAATTTGATGATGTCATGAAGGAGTGTGGGATTGTGGGATTTGTTTATTTCATTGTAAAAAGCCACAATTGTCCAAATCTGACTGGCACAATTTTTTAAAAAAACTGAAACAAATATATTGTTTTTAGGTATTTAAATGTAAAAAATAGTATTTTGTAAGTGTGAAGCTTTGCAAACAATAAATTGATTAAATGATTGCATTTAAGGTAATCTATATGACTAATACTGACAAACCAGCAGAGTATTTTCTAGGTTTTTTTAGTGCTCTTTTTGCAAATATGAAACTTTTTAGCATCTTTGTGCTCCTTATTTTGGTTTAAGCTCAAACTTTACTGTTTTGGTTGAGTCTTGGGGCTCTCATCAGCTTTGTCTCCAGCAGCAGAAGTCCTTCTTCTTAGCACCAAATCACAAGCAGTCAAAAACAACCACTAGCTTTTGAACACAGTGAAGCATTTAGCTGCTAAACAGCAAGCTGAGTCCTCCAGGAGTCTGTGGAGAACAAGTAAAAGGGAGCAAATATTGAACAAACATACGCAAGGTGGATGCAAACATGACGCTATATGAATGTTAATGTTACTCTGTTAAATGTGCAAATAGGAAACTCACTGATATGATTTGTCAATGTTGTCTTTACAGCCTGTTGCACTTCCTCTTAAGTGACCAAAAGTCGTCAAATGATAACCAAACCTGAAACACTTTCGGACATTAACGTTCCAAAACCACATTCATAGCGGCTGGTAGATTTTTGACTGGTATGCTTCTGCTGATAGCCTTGAAACAAAACTGTATATGTTTATAGAGCAAAACAAGTGGTCCATAGTGTTTTAGTGTAGCTACAATGATATAAGTGCCCGACATCAGCTGTGGACTTCAGACGAGGACTACAAGCTTATACCTCTTGCTGCTGTCAGAGCACAAAAGAGAGAAACTTCCTGTTTATCTGCTGCTAAGAGTGTCATTTACACTTTACGCACAGCACACCACACACTGCACACACTGTGGTCCATTAGAGACCGACAGATAACATAAGAGTCAGTCATGTGGAAATATGAGAAACAATCTAAATGAAAAACACTTGTGCTGTTGAGGTGAATGGAATATTGTGACTTGAATCCTGATGATGTTAAATGAGAGCTGCTGCTTGATTAGTGCCATTTTTGTTATGTTACACATGTTACAAAAGCAATACAGTTTCCTTTCTAATTATCTTAACTGTCCATTTGTTTCAAGTTTTTTTAAAAAAAATGTCCTCAACATGGGAATCAGAACAAGTAACTGAAGCCAGAGACGAGCTTTAAACATCAATTTAAATGCAAAACGCACTTTGCTCTAACCTGAAACACTGTTTAAAAAAAAGCTATTGGCATTCTGCTCCTTTGTAAAACATCATGTGAATATGTTTCCATTTTCACTAAAGATTAAGCTCCAAAGAGAAATATTTTCAGCTATCTAAAGTAGTTTTTTAAGGTCACGTATGGTTTTTAGTCGCCCAGAATCCAAAGGCACAGACAAAATCAATATCTCCTGTGACAGAAGCATCGACGGACCGTAATGCAGCACAGCCAGAACACACGGTGCATTCATGGGAAAGAACTGCAACTCTGAAATGGAAAAACTCACCCTTTTGCTGCTACTTATTGATCTAAAACCTGTAACACACACAGCTGAAGGCAACAAGTTGATATCCTTCATTGTAGGTTGTCAGAAGTCATTTTGGGTAATCTCTATCTGGAGAAAAATGCCTGAGAGAAACAGCTATGAATTGCAACACTTGGAACATCATAAAATAACCGAATGTACTCACAGAGACTGATGACGGAGAACAGTATGTGCAAATCCAAAAGGCATTGTTTTTCTGTAAATTACCAAAATGTTCCTCCTTAACTATGTGTGTTTCCCTCGTAAACCATTTAAAACAGCGGAGTGACAGTTTTTTTTTTGCTCTTGAGCAACGCAAATCTTGTTTTATCTTTGTCTCTTGACTCAGTACGCAGGAGGGTAGAGGTGCTTGAGAGAGCTGAGTCAGTATCTACTTTAGATTAATTTACTCTGTCAGACTACAGATGGATTTCAGAGGCGACTGGCTGCTTTTCAACACCATTATACCCGCCTCCAAATGTCACATTCACAAGGTGAAATGAGGAAGATCCACAGAGCTTTTACACTAATTGGTGGCTTTATGAGTGCAGCAGAGAGAGTGGGCTGTCCTGCTTTAACAGCCTCTGATGAGCCTCCTGACACAACATCCCTCCACAGGGCGCCAGCTGCTCAACTTTGATTGTAGCCAGAAATAAACCTTAACGTGACTATCCTGTCCTCGGTTTCCTACCAATGAACATCCTGTCTGGAAACACAGGTGGGAAATGAAGTATTCCAAAAGTCACAAAATAAATGTGAATAGTTGATGGAGGCATCAAGTTTGTTTCTGTTTTTTTCTGCTGAGAAAGGAGAAAATATTCCGTTCACTGTGAACTATTTTCAGCAGGGGATTTATACATATTTGGTGCTACATCGAGTATCGGCCCTGTGCAAGACAAAAATGTTGATATGAAGAAATAATCAACACTCCAGAAGACATTCAGTGACAATAATTAGTTGCTGTTTTTTGTTAGTTGTATTTCCAATGCCAATATTCTTTAAATCTGGGTTTTTACATTACCAACTCAGGTTAGTGATGCCTGGTTGCATGATTGTGGTTATTGCAAATAAAAATAATGGTGAAGAAAAAGTTCTTGCAAGTCTTTGGCATCATGCAAACTGCAGTTTCATGCATAAACTTAACACACATCAGCCCATCCACTCAACTTTTGCTCTTTTGCTACATTGACCCTCAAGTGTGAAGTGTATTATTGTCCAACATGAACATAAATATTTACAGCAGCAAATGCTGTGTCAAGGCTTCACACAAAATAAAACACAGTGTCACGATGTGGCTCATTGCTGCTTTTTATACCTTTTTGCCAGCAGTGTGGGTCTACAACAAAAGGAAAAGTGTGGAATAACCTTGGCCTTATCTTTTAAATGAAAAACATTTTATTTGAGAGAAAGTTTGTAACAACTGAGCAGTGAGTGGTCGCCTCCAAAGTTTATAAGCTTCAGTTTAAATGAACTTTCCCTGAAAGTGAATAAAACTAATTGTGTTCATCCATGAATGAATAAATGAGATTTTGAAGCATCAGTAATTGAAATGTGGTCTGCTAGTCCATTTAAGCTTTTTTTTTGCCAACAATAGAAGCTGAAACACAAGGACAGCGAATAACTTTCATGTGACTTTGTCAGGATTATCAATATTATTATTATTGTCATATTTCTTAAAAGTATTTGTCATATAGCTACTGGCAGCTTATACCAGACTTTTTAAAACTGTCGAGCATTATGGCGTAAAATATGGTATTTCTGGATTTACAGCCAAATGCATCTTAGCCTCACCCCCCATCGAGTGTCATTTTTCAGTGAAAGCTAAACGGTTGGATGCAGGAAGCAGATTTCTGTATCACATGGCGGATCATGCACACAGCTAACATGATTATTCGCTGCATCACTGTGCAATGATGTTTTCAGTTTTCAAGTCACAGTGGATGTAAAAAACAGACTATACAGAAACATGTTTGCAACGGGGAGGGTGGTCCTCAGACCCTCCACTTGACTCCTGTACTATCTCAAACAAATGTGTTATTGCATATTAAACAAAATGGTTAATGTTTCAACCTTTATTGATGAATAGATGGTCCTGTCAGTCCTTCAAATTGTGCATTATGTTGTGAACTGCTCAGATATTTGTTTATTCAGTTTTTTGAAGATGATTTTGGGGTATTTCTGCTTCACTGGATCAAGATAAAAAAGAAATGAAGAGGATCACTGACAATGATTAAGGTGATACATGTAGCGATGCTCAGAGGCTAAACTGAACCTTGGATATCATGACTACATGCCACCAGAACGGACCAGTTTAATTGGTTTTAATGTAAGAAACGGACTTGGCAGACTCAGTCCGCATGTCTTTTCAACCACTGGACACCGAATCATTTGGTTTTTGATGGGACTAAAATCCCATGGATCTTAAAGAGAACCACTAAAGCAGAAAAACACCAATTAATCTTTCTCTCCTCCCTCTCTGTGACACTTTAAAGTCTGACTCTCAACACAAGGTTTAAAGACCTTTGTAGAGAATTTTTCTTTTGGCATCCCCACAAACACAAAGATACAGAGAAAGAAATAAAGCTAATTCTGTCGGTCTGCTGCAGTGATGCCATCAGAAAGACAACAAAATACGACTGCATAGTTAAAAGGGCAATGGGAAGATGTAAATAGCTGCACGGCTGATGGATAGTTATTGGATAATTTACAACCAGACAGCTGGGGAAAAGTTCAAGCCCTGAATCATATCTTTCGTTTGTGTGGATCACAGTGGAAGGATGCCAATACAAAGATGAATTCCTTACTGCCAGGAACATATGTGATACTAAAATTAACCCTGAAATTCTGGTGATGCATCAGGATCAGATCACAAACAGGAGAAAAGCTGTTGTGTTTTAATGTTTTTCAGTAGTTTGCATGCTACTGAGGTCGTGTTCATGTCCTACAACAGCCTTGAGTGTTTGTAGTAATATTTGTTATTTTACTTTAATGTACAATTTATTTTGTGCATATTTACTTACGTATCCTTTGGTTTTTATTTTCATTTTAAGTATGTATGTGATTTTTTATGAGTAAAATTTATAAAAAAATTCATTGCTATTTTTTTTCCTTCTTTTTGTAGCTCTGGCTTTACACCTCAGAGCCCAGGTAGCTTACGGGCAGTTATGTGCACCAGGCTTAGTTTCTGCTGTCTTCATCTATTTGCAGTTGTGAGATTGTTGAGCAGGACTCAAGGTTAGAGAGCAAGCCAACCACAAGGACACTCAAAGTGTATGTAACCTCAAATGAAAAATGACTTTGCCGTTACACAAGAGGAAGAAAACAAGTGTGGAAACCTGTCAGTTTTTAGTTTTTTCCATTGATTTTCTTCTCAGGCAAAAAATCACAACAAACCTATTACACCACTGGTGAAGGAACATGTTAGGCCGCAGCTACCAAATGAGCAATCAAGAGATAACTGGGCCTTTAGATTCATAGGTGGTTTTTGCTCCCAGAGGCCTGAGCAAGATGTAACCCTGAACATGTACTCCTCTGCACCTTGTAACTCATTGTGTCATATTCTTAAGAGAAACTTGGGTCCATATGAATCAAACCTGTGTGCTTTTCCTTTGAGAGGTTTTTGTCCGTGTAATCATGAGCGCAATAAGAGATCAGAAGACCCAGACTCAATTAATGGGGGAGAGAGTGTGGGTGGATATGATGAGTTAAGCTGAGGCGTGAGACAGCTAACATTATTAAGGTTAAATGTCAACATGCATTTAAAATAAAGTGGTCTAGGAATAGATAATTGTAATACAATGATCCTTTAATTTACAGAGCATCGCTGGAAGAAGTGACGTTTAAAATTTCACAGCACATGGCAGACAGTTAAATGAATAACTAGAGCTATTATTTTCATTACTTACATCAATACAGTGTGTTTTATTCCCAAAATCGAACTGCACAAAGCTGTTATAAAGCTACATGTCAGTCAAAAATGCATTTATATTGCACCAAAGACTCCTTTTTGCTCTTTTAATAATTCAATTTATTGATTAATTTTTAGAAAAAGTGGACATTTTTATGAGCTTCTGCACAGCATCACAAATCAATAAGCTGTTGGATAAAAAAATTTAAAAAACAAAAGAGATTAAAGCATTCGTACACAGGTCTTCATTGTAAACACACAGAACATTGTTTTCAGTGTGCCATTATGTTGTCTATCATCAGACAGACCAAAGTGGAATTAATTAATAAGGCTGCCCGTTACAATCACAATAGTTTCTGCTCATTTCTGTGACTCTGACATTAAAACTAGAAATGTTTTGAAACATAATTAAGTTTAGGTCAAAATGTGTTTCATCCACTGAGTTTACTTTTTAAAAATAGAGAAAAAGCATTTGTTGTGTGCTCTTCTTCCCAACGCAGACGATGATGATTAATGCAGCTCAGTTCATTCTGCTGTGTTTGCTGAAGTGAAATAAAAGTGTGTGGACTCAACTGACAGTAATAATGTCACTGTTAGTTTTTGCTTCAGTCTATTTGCTTAGAACAGCGCGCACAGTCCTGCACTTTTCTTCTTCTTCTTCTCTGCACACCGTCTTTATATGCCACATGACTGAGGCATCACAAAAAAGGTTCACGGTCTATTATGTTAAGGAACTGATGCTCACTTTGCCCCGTTGCTAATCAACACCTTTGCAGCTTTCAGGGTTAATGAGCATTGGGAATAACAACTATTAGAGAGTAGAAGTCAAGAATGCTTCAAACACCAGTCGAAACAGATGCAACACATTATTAAAAGGGCCTTGTGCAGATTTTTCTGATCCAATGCTAAACAAGCTCATAGTTCAAGCCATAAAACATGTAAACAATATTACATAACATGGAAACCGTCTTTTAAGCTGTCATGTAAAGACAGAATTTTTTTTTTGGATATGAATGGGAATTTTGTACTTTCCTTGTGTATTTTCACTTTGTACAATGGACGTGTATATCATTTATTGTCCCAGTGAACAGGACATTGAGCCTGTTTACAGGAATGAACTCAATTGAATAATTCTTCAGTGAAATGCAGAGATTTATTTAGTTTATTATGGTCTTGTTATTTCTGTTCCACGTGTCTCAGTATCCTCTGTCAGCAGATCCGTCAACAAGGGTGTAACCAGAATGGAAACAACACATTGGTATGTGTGTGTGTGTCTGTGTGTGTGTGTTTGGGCAGTATATACATCTCTTTTTGCTTTTTGTTATTGGGTATAAAAGTCCATGAAAACTTTAAAGGCCTTTAAATTTCTTCTTATATCAATTGCATCTTTGTGCAAAGAAATTGAAATAAACAAGTATCAGCACGATTATTGATCTAAGAAAGTAGTCAGCACTGTCAGCTGTTATAAAGAGTGTTGATATTGATCTTGTTTTGAGCAACAAATATTTGTGATTTGTTCTTGATAAATGTGTTTGAATCCCAGGTTGTTGCTCCCTCAGCAAAGGAAGGTCTGACAAACACTGTTTTCCTGAAGATAATAAACTCTTTTAATGCATCTCAGATGATTTTACAGAACTTCCAATGAGTCTTTTTAAATTTCTGTGTTATTTCTTGGTTTGGAGATCTAACTTTTGGAGGACTCAGGCTTAGTTTTTCCAATTTAAAATAAGGTATTACATTTCTAATGTCATATTGTACTGCCAGGACCATTTGCTCCAGAATGAGTTTGAGCCGTTGCCCTCGGGCACCTTTTTGGAAGACTAAAAGACTCCATGTCCCTTTTATCCCAAGTGTTAACAATATGCTTAATAGCAGTTAGGACTCTGGTAAGCTTCCTTGTAAAACCCTGACCCATTTGCAGTCTTGCATATTTGTATTTGGTATGAATTTACATTTCCCTGCGCTTGTTGTGTCATTTATTATTGATGTTGTTGTCCTGTATTCTGTCCTCATGTGAACCCTTTGCTGCAATTCAAATTTCTCTCAAAGGAACAATAAAGATAACATAAAACACTAAATTTCCTGTTATGTACCTGAACCTTAAAGAATTTCTAGACTGTTAGAAGATGATTCATGGAGTAACACACAACAGACTGCGCAACACCTTCATTGTGGAGAGTTTATTCGTCACTCTTGTGCTTGCTGGCGCGAGCTCGGCCCTAAACAAACGTTCAGAGCCAACTTGAACAAAGGAAGGAAATTATACTCAATGCTTGAAGTCTGTTCCAAGAAGTGAGACGCAGACTAATCAGAAAAACCTGTATAGGCTTTGTGTGGATGAATGAATTCATGGCGTGCAATGCTCAGCAAATACCTTGTAATTAGTGTCCTCTCTTTATTGAATGTGTCCACTGGCAGCCAGGCTTTGGAGTGACGTTGTTTCTTCTAGCTTCTTCATGCTTAAAATACAGTGAGTCGCATTTGTTATTTGCAGTGTGAACATATGCTGGATGAAAAGGCTTATATTAGCGTTAGCTGCTTTAGAAAAAAAAAGTGGTTTAATTATATATACGAATATAAAAATGTGCATACTCTTGTTTCATTTTATGCCCTATACACACACTGTAGGTGTCACAATGTAGCAACTCAGAGAGGGTGGACAGAGATGAAAAAAAGGAATCGGGACGATGACGTGAAGACACTATAATTAAATAGCTTAAGATAAGCTGATGAGTAAATAAACCAGAGAACAAGTAGGCAAGAAAAAAGAAAATCAACTTTGAAAATCCATAATCCAGGTGTGAAGGTGATTGTGTTAAGTTTGCTGAAGAGAGGGACAGAAAGTCTGGGGACATCTGGTGGCCAGATAGAAAAATGACTGGAGAGAGTTGCAGAATGGCACAGATGAAGAAGACTGTGGCTGCAGTCACGACAGCAGTGACTCAACTGACTTTATTGCCACTGTCACAAACTACCATCTGTAATAAAGCCTCATGTACACCTGTTGATTTACAGGAGAAATAAGACCAGCGAGGTAACGGCAGTATTTCCGGAGGTTAAAATAAGTCATTACCGCTTCTACTCTTAACTCCAACCAGATGCATTAAGGGACCTCGATGTGAGCAGGAAAGTGCAGGGATGAGATTAAGCTCCTTGAGGCAGACTCTCAAGAATGCATTATTCAGCGGCTGTCTCAGCATTTACACAAACTTATCCAAGAATAGGAATCTGCATTTGAATTTTACCTTAAGTTTAAGCAACAAACACAAATACACAGACTGGTCTTTCACTTTTTATGCCGATTACATGAGTTTTAAAGGCTCTTTGGACGGCAGTGATCAGTCATTTAGTTGCTCCACCACTTTGATCTAGACTGAAATATTCAACAACTACAAGATGGTTTCCTATAAAATTTAGTACAAAATTCCAAGTTTACCTTAAGATGAACCCCATAAATTTTGGATATTCCCTGACTTCTCCTCCAGCACCAACAGCAAGTCAAACTATACACTTATTCTGTGAAATATCTTAACATTTATTGAATTGATTAATTTTTTAGTCACTATTTAACAAAATGCTGTGAGACTGCACTGACTATCTGTCTAACTAAGACACATTAAAAAAAACCCAAACAGATCTTCAGTACATTCGATTAAATACAAACTCATCTGGTTCTTAAAATGTGAGTAAACACAGAGGCCAAACTTAGCTGAACCAGACAATCAGCCAACCCACAACCCTGGTTTCTCCTTTGCCCCCCAGCATGTGTGTATGCGGGCGCGGCTTTGACTGCCACTCCAGTCTACATAACCTGAAGGCTTCCCTGGACAGGATGCTGTGTGACCTTTGAGTTCCTGCTGCTGTTAAAAGGACACAGATTATTCACTCACCAGGTGGCTTGAGCCGAGTATCGCAAAAAAACCCACCAAACGAGTGAAAAATTTACTACTTTTATTTTAAAATATTTACTCTGTGGTGTAAATATTTCCCTCTTCTTTTATTTCGCAGAGACATTGGAGTAGACGATGTATCCCTGCCATTTTACTGCACAGATGTTGTGTAACTGGGAGCATATTTGGTCAGACATTTTTTTATAATTTAAGACCTGAAAGGTTGGCCTGATGTATACTCTGGTGGTGCAAGCAGCATCCACCTCTCTGAAGGAGAGCCTGCCCAGAGGCAAGTCAGGCTGCTGGTGCAACACACACACAGCTAAAACTAGACATTAGAGGAGATAAATTATCAATCTGGTGAGCTGTTGAGCTCCACCGTGGAGAACAGGCTCTTTTTCTTTGTTTTGTCAGATGTCAAATCACTGTGCAAGGGGTTAAGGCTTCTTTTTCAAATTTTAGAGAGCATTCCCAAAGTTCTTGTTTAAGAAACATGTTGGTATCAGTGTTTCATAAACTATTCAGCAGCGTGTGAGGGGAGAGAAGATAGCAGGTTCGCGTACAGAAACCCAATCAGCCTTCATGAAGTAGGTCAGTAAATGTTTCATGACAGAACAGCGGGCACGTCTTAACGCCCACCAGAGGATGTGTGTCATGTTGGGGAGGGAGTGCCAAAGTGTTTCTGGTGTGTCAGCTAAGATCATTGTCTTAAAATATTACTGACAAAACTCATTTACTATTAATGTGAATTGTCATTTTCATATTTTGTGCTAAATGAATGGGAGTGCACACATATTTATGTGTTGTCTGGGTTGTTTGAAGATATTTATTGCTGTTCCTACTGTCAGAACCCCCTAACATTTTTTTGACCACCTGAATGACAATAATATTTCTGCAGTGATAAATATGATTTTGAAATTTTTTCTTTTTATTTCACAGGGTTACCATCTTGTTTTCAATCAGGAAGTCTTAAAAACAGGCAGAACTTGACAAATGGACTAATTGTTTTTTCCATCCAGATGGTTTGAAGAATCTTTTTAAGTTCTGTAAATATCTTTAGAGCATTGTTAAATGTTTTTAAAAGACCTTTTGGAATTTTCTTTCAGGCATTGCTGGTCAATTTTCCTTTAGAAAAATGAGTGGTTATCTATGTGAATCTGCCATTAGCGGCAGGGGATTTATTTCACTGCTATTCTTTTCTAAAGTGATAAAGGAGTCTTATGTTGTCAGCAGCAGCACTGAAAGTCATTCAAAATCAATACAGCGAAACTAGAAACATCGTTTTAATTCCAATTTTCTTCTCCCTTTTTAAAACTCGGTGTTTGCGTCTCATTATGCAACTTGACCTCAGCAGTTCAACCAGATGCTGGTTTGTTACAGAATTATTTTTTTTTTCAGCTGCTGACAGGAATTGCCTGTATTTCTAACATGCATCTGAGTCAGGGTTTATCTCACCTCCAAGACACCTCACACATGTCTCAAAACAAGCTTGTTAACTGCAACACTGGAAGCAATTCTCACTCAGAAAGCATACGCTGTCTCTCATAACACACTGGTAACTGAGAGAATAACAGATATGATAACCTTTTATCTTTAAAGTTCAAATGGTTACTATCCCTTTAATGCTAATGGCTCTGAAGATGCTGCAGCTACAGGTTTAAGAGCCTCTTTAATGACTTCTGAAGGGGAGAGTTGTTTTGATGATGATGGTTCTCCGCTGTGAACCAGCAGCCGTCAGTGTTAAGTCCAAAAAGAAGGCATCATTAGAGCTCTTGAGCCTTGAGTTTTGGTGAAAGGCCTTGAAATAATCCTCAACACTTTCTGGGTATGATAGTTCTAGTGATACCTGACATTTAGATGATGTGTTTTACACTCCAAAAACATGTTGAGAAAAGAGACTTTGCATATGATCATGTTTTATGGCAACATTTTCATCTTCTAAAAACACATTGGCTATTGTTACACAGTGGATTACATTTAACATAAGCATGTGAAGTAATTAAAAAGGAAATTTACATCAAATATCTACACCATTAAGATTCTGCTTTCACATTAAAGCATTAGCAAAAATCCAAAAAGAGCATTCAGTCGGAGTATTTTTACATATGATACACATTTTACTGATGATGCCTTTGCACTTGTAGGTATTGCAGGACTTTTACGTCTTCAATCACGGTATAAAAACTATAAAAATTTAAAAACTTTAGTACATATCTGCTTGTATTGTTTAGCATTTTGCAGCTAAAATATTCAAATTAAAATCAATTCAAATCCTGTTTGACATGTACAAATAAACCTTTGAAAGGAGGTTCAGCTCAAATTAACAGGCAGTTTACACATTTGTTTGTAATTTGTAAAATCTAAACTACATTCAATGCAGAAAAAGACCATGTTTGCACCCAGAATGAACTATTAAGTATTAGACTACAACTGTACACTGCCCTCTTGTGGCTGAAAACAATACATGCACAATCATGTAAGATGAAAGAATACAACTCAAGTAACAAAAAGCCAAGTTTTATTTGTCATTTCGACCAGTTTGACCTATTTTATCATTACAAGCACAGCTAAGAAACAATTAAAATTTATGGTCAAACATTTTCTATTTACATCGCAAATTTCAAAAAGAAAGTCCATTTAAATACAGAAATAATGTTACACTCAAGTCCTTTTTTTAAATCATATTTAGGTGTTTGGTCATTTTTCAGGAACCATGTAGCTGCTTAAGTTTCTTCAACCTTCAGATTTAACTTTAGTCTGAACTTTCTGCCCAAATCCTGGTAAAGTACAGAACTGCAGGCTGTGCAGTGACGTTCTGGATGCTGTAAGCTTCTCCTGCAAAAATAAAACAGTAACATTAGTAAAATACAAACAAGATTATTTTTTTTTAAAAGTATAAATCCAAATTTAAAAAAAAATTACAGCTGATCATATTTTTATCTTTTCATAACTTCCTAACTTCCTTATGAGAGATGAAGCAAGTTACAGAATACAATAAAACATTTCAATTCTGCCTTAACATATGTATAATAATTTAATGTTCTTACCACATGACACCATGAAGGATTGTCCTGGATGATATCGGGACTCACGGCCATTGATGGTTACACTCACAGAGCTTGTTAATAAGTTAAAAACCTTTTAAGAAAAATAAATCAATATCAGAAATGAATAACAGACAGTACATCTGATGCACACGACAGAGAGGGAGAGAAGAGAGGGAGAGGTGATGATGAGAAGTAAAAGTAGGAGGTGTACTGACTGTTGTGGCGCTGTGATCCACCCAGAGCGGCTTCTTCATGTAGGAGCCCAGCAGGATTTTTCCATTACAGATGGAGCCAGTGTTCAGGTCCACCAGGAAGCCAATAGCTCTGCCTTGATGGAAGTACCAGTCAAACTGGTCCGGTGTGATCTCAGGGCCATCTTCAATGATAAACAATAAGAATTATTCAGTGACAGGTCTGGCCAATGACAAATCATGTACTATACCCTTTGATGATAATACAGAGGTTTGATTAAAAAAGATCATTGGCATCACTGATATCACGCAAAAAATAAATAGGCTTCATCTGAAGTGCAAAACAACAGACTATATGAGAGTTAGCTGCACTGTTCTATTTTTTGATGGATTGGGACACCAATTTGTTTCAGACTGCTTTGCATATTAGCTTATATTCTATTTTTGTATTTTCTGGCAGACATGATATATTCTTACTTTCCACAGTGGTCGACCAGAGGCTCTTAAACCACTCTGTCAGGTTGGCCTTATCCTTCAGCTGTAAGACCAGCGGTTTGAGAGGTGGACCACACAGATCTGATGCAGACAGAACAGCATTGACAGAGGACGACGGCAGAACTGGAACAAAACAAAGATTGAAGGAGAAGTTAATGAGTTTACCATCAAAATTTCAGTTTCACTATTTTGCGCACACACAATGACACAGGGACTGAATATTTGTCATTCAATAGGATCAAGGTTTGTACTGAATCCACTAGAGGGAGTTGTTTAACCTGCTGATGCAAGCTACATAACCAAAGGTCAAAGGCCCGGATGCTGCATTTCCCCACAGATGGAGAAAGGGTAGAGTGTAAATATTGCTGTGTGGCTGCATCATTTAGGGACAGAACAACTGTTACATGTGGCATCTGTTCAAGACTAAGGTCAAGCTGGCATTTCTCTCTATTATGCCTAAGATGAACTTTATATTGAAGGTTTTTGCTATTCCCTCTCGCACAGTGTGGAGGAAAACAGCAAAAGAAAAATTAGGAAAATAAAATATTAAAGTAATATTTAAATGAAATAAATAAATCAATGAAGAGTTTAGAACATACTCAAGTCGTCCTCATCCTCATACTGTTCCAGTTCAATCATGGAGGAAGGTCCACTTCTGAGAGCTTTTAACCTGCCAAATAGCAAAAAATAAAAATACAGTTACACAGACAGTAAGAGGAAAGATTGACAATAACATTTGGACTTTTCTTACGTGTTGTCTGACGGAAACTTGCTGTCCTGCAGGACCTCATGGTTTGGGGGGCTGTTAGATTCACCAGCATCTGTACCAGGAATCTCTTCATCCGTCTTGCTGTGTGTTGAACAGTCAGTTACGGTGACTTCCACAGCTGGATGTGCACTGACTTTCCGTCTGTTATTCTGACCTGTTTCTTTTCTGCTGACAGCAGTCGGGGTCTCTGTAGCCGAAGTAAAAATGTCTTTAAAAGTGGCCAGAGATCGTTTGATTGTTTTTGGTGCTGACAGCGGAGGAGGCACAGGAGCTCCCCCTTGTGGTTCTGATGAGGCTTCCATTTTGCCTTTTTTGGGACTTCCAGGTGCAGGTGATTTGCTCTGTTTAGACTGCTTTTTTCTTTCCTTACGAGGTTTCAGCTCCTGCTGCTGAGGCTGTGAGGAGATGCTCTCCACATCTTCAGATGGACCATTAACCTCCCACCAGTTGCTGGGACGTTTTCTCCTCCGCTTCTCTGTATCTGCTGCCCTAAGTTGCTCCCTAGGTCCTCTGGAAGAGACTGGTTCTGCTGTTGTAGATGTTTTTTCAGTTGAGGTATTATGATACACTCTTTGAAATATCTGATCTCCTGTAAGAAATCACAACTTAGTAAGTTACAAAGTTTACTCGTTGCATTTTTTGTAATTCACAAAGACTTTAAAAAGAATTTTAGCTATAACTTAAAATGTTTGACTATAAGACATGGAGTTACATGGACAGTAACTATGTACATTAACTCCAATTTTAACACTTCAAAGTAAAGTAGAAGTTTCTGTTTGAGGCCTTCTCAGGGTTTGAGGCTATTACCAGGGGATCTGAGTACTTCCTATACAGCCAACCTTACCTGAGTTAAGGCTGTGGTCTCTGTGTGCAAGGACCAAGGGGCTCGACTCTTCATCATCCAAGCCCTGGTCCAGGACTTCCTGCTGCTCCTCCTGTTCTTCAATCTGCTCTGCTTCCACCTCCGGTTTGGTTTCGTCTGATACGTCTCCTGTTTTAGTTCTCTTTTTGCTCCCTTTGATTCTCTTTTCTTTAGCTTTATTGGTGTTGCGGTTGGGTGACGGTGCAGGTGGTGTCTGATTCCTTTTCTTTAAAACTCTGTTCTTCTTAGTCTTTATAGGTGACAGCAATGCTGCATTGGGCTCTTTGTTTTTCTGCTTTGCCATCTTCAGTTTGGGCTGGTTGTCTGAAACCTTTGTTTCCTCTGAGCTCTGAGGGCCGCTCAACCACCACTTTCCAGGCTGCTTTCTTTTCCTTTTCCCAAGAATCTGACTGTCTTCAGATGAACTCTCTCCACATACAGCTGGTAGTTGGTCCTGTTTATCTTTTTCATCTGTTGGTTCTTCAGAAATCATGATTTCTCCATCTGTAGGAGAAAAGAAAAAATATATGTTTTATAGCTTTAGTGACATCTCATCTATCTTAAACTTTGTAAGACATTTTTTATTTCTGCACTGTACTCATGTCTATAATTTAAAAAGCTCTTTAGGGTTCATTTTCTGAAGCTTAATATTCATAATATCCCTTTTTTTTTTCAAAACGTAAATGTCAGTAGAGCTCAATATCTTTTAGATTCCAGCTTTCTGAAATGATGTTTTATTCAGAGACACTGATATTACCTGCTGAAAAGTAGTATAAGCATACATTTAGAAACACTTAAACTGGTAAATTGCTGATATTAACTATCAAAACGATTTCAAACGAAAACGAAATGTTACTGCATAGTAAGTGATTTTTACAGTAAGAAGTTACCTGAGAGAGGACCTGCGTGCTCCTCCCTGCTCTGCTTCCGACTATGTCCCTTTGAAACATCAACATACTCTGTTTCGTTTACTGCAGCAGATTCCTGTGTTGCTTTTCTGGTCCCCTTCACTGACTTAGTCTTGCTTGTCTTGGCATTTTCATTCTCATCTTTTGACGACTTAGATCTCTTCACATCAGAGGACTTCTGAGCTTTCTTTTTCATTTTCAGAGTGGGTTGTTCTTCGTCTGATTCCCTGCTGGCTGTGTCTTTAGGTTTCTCCTCCACCTTGTCACTTTCTTCAGATGACACCTTTTTGAGTCGTTGTTTCTTTTTGTTTGGTTTCTCTTGTTCCACCAAGTTTGTTCCACCTTTAGGAAGATCCTCAGGACTGAGCATTTCTTCCATATTATTTCCAGGATCAATTGCCTCATTCTTCTTCTTGTCTTTCTCTTTTATCTTCTTCTTTTTCTGATTGGCAATTTGATTTCCCAGTTTGCTGTCTGTCTGGTTTAATTCCTGTTCCTTTTGTGCAGTTTCTAGAGAGCTGTCCTTCACTCCCGTGTCTGCTGAGCTGTCTTTGTCTGTGCTGGAAGTTTTGCTCTGTTTCTGTCTCTTACTGGTGGCAGTTTTACTTGGGATGGAAAACCAAACCGGTGCATCATCCTCCAGAATCAGGAAATCATCCTCTAGCTCAGAAGAAACAGGTGCCTTTACTGGAGACAGAAACTTCCTGGAACTTAAAAACAAATATGTAATGAATTATTTCTTGTTAAATGTTTTTATTTTTAACCTTCAATACAACCCTAATTCCTAAAAAGTTTGTATAAAACATAATAGAAACAGAATGCAATGATATACAATTGAACTGTGTTTACAAACAATATTTTATGAAGTTTTCTTAAGCTCATGTGTTAATATCATTCATTCAATCATGTGTTTAGCATGATGTCAAAAATAAGGTTTTCTGGAATGAAGGTCGTATTCGTGTTTTTTTCATGATTTCAACATGTAGACACCACAGAGACAAATTATGAAAGTGTGTTCTTATCTCAACTTACGATGCAGGTTTAGGCTGCCCAGCCTCCCTAAGCTTCTGTAGAAAAGATGTCTGTCGGTTGGACACCTCCACTGTTGGCTGCTTACACGCACTGTCTGGCACTTTCTTTGGAGCTCCGACTTCAGGCTCCTGGCTCACTGCTGACACAGGTGGGCCTGCATTCTCTTGCCTAGAAATAAACAAAGATAAAACAAGAAGTTTTTTAATTAAGTTATAATACTTAAGCTAAACTTTTTGTACTCTTAGTGTCATTTGTATAATTAAGTTTATTGTATTACTGTGAAATATTCTGCCACATATCCTTGTAACAGTGCTTTAATGACCAAATTCAAGGGATGCCAAAGTTAAATATCAGCCAGTACCTCGTTTAAATTTTGTTATTTTTAATCCATGGTTGTACATTCTTGCAAGTCGATATTGTTATTACCTCTAAATGTCCAGTTTTATTGGGTCACTATATTAAGACTGAAAGGACAAAACTAGCTGTATATTAATAAAGATACAATAAAGATTCATTTCTTTTCACCTTGGTGCTTTTCTGTTGCTCCCTACATCATTTGGTTTATTAGGTGCTTTTTCTTTGACTGGGTGACTCTCTTTACTGCAGGAAAAAAGTAAATACATGCACATGAGTACATAATTTAAAATGGCACACATCCAAGTAATAAAATGGGTAACGATAAAAAGATCAAAATAACAATAAAACACAAACTGTACCCTGTATATTGCAGTGGTTACTACAGTGTTTGTAGCAAACTAATATAATATTAAGATTAAAAAAGCACTTACCTCGATCCCTCCTTCCTGTTTCTGTGACTGGACATCTTGGGTTTGCTTAAAGAAAGCAAACCTGGAGAAGACTCTAAATCAGAGTGATCACCTCTAGAGGAGGAGACAATTATTGGCACGTTAATGATTATCAGTGTTTATACTAGAATTCTACACCTTACATAATAACACCCCTGAAAGACAAACCATTTTAAGGATTAATTGCAAACAACTTATTGTCCCAAATAGAAGGCATTAATGATGACTTACTCTTCTGTGACATGCCCATTGCATTTGGGAATAGACTCTGTCTTTGCCTCTTCTTTTCCTTCATCATCACAGGCAAAGAGAATTGGGGACACAACTTGATCTTTTTCACTGTCCAGCTCTTCTACACCCTCCACAGCCATGTTCTTGTCAATAGGGCTGGATGTCCTGACTGGTTCGTGTTCTTTGAATGGTAAGTCAAAGTCTGCAACAAGGAAAAGCAACATTCTTGAAAAAGAAAATATCTCTAAATAGCACAAAACAATGTAAAAGAGAGGTGATAGGACACGTTATGTGTGAATTTAGAAAAACAAAGCATTTTCTCAATTAAACACAGGTTTACTTTTCTTACCGATGTCTAATTTAGGACTGAGTGACCCTTTTGCAGGAAGCAAGACATCTCCTTCAGGATCCTAAAGACAACAATAGATCTATGGTGTAAAACCGCTGAATCATGTGTAATTCAAAAAAGGTAACCAGAGCCCATAAATTAATTTACAAGAACTACTGCATATGCACATAATCACCAAGTGGAAGACCTCCACTACTCTAACTGAGCTGCAGCGTTCAGACACAATATGGCTACTTTGTCCAATAATGGCACAATTCATGCCATTAAGTTTTGTGAAACTTCGGAAGTGCCTGCTAGACAAAATAAATTAAATTTAAAATTGTGTAACTACTGGCTTATCAGCTCTCTCCCAGGTGAGGACATAAGAAGAGTGAATGACTGCTTGTTAATGACAAAAATTAAAAAATAAGCACCTCTGAATGAAAAATAAACTATCAGAGACCTGCATGTTACATTCAAAGAGAAATCTAACTTCCAATCCACATTGAGTGAGACATTTTTCACTCCTACATTATTTGCAATATCAGCAAAAGTCACTGTAAAAAAATAACTGTACACTACCATTTTACATTTCAGTAGTTTTTCTATTTGATGCCCTTCCTGTGGGACTGAAGGACCATCTGTCTCAGTGTGGTTTCTCTCAGAATCAGAGTTCTGGAGCACAAGAGATGAAGGAAGGAGCTCATCATCAACATTTAAGGTTGGATCTGAAAAGAAAAGGCAAATATAAATAAAATAAAAGACAAACTCAAATACATAAAGTAGAATATTACACACTCAACTCACCCAAGTCATCAAACATCCTTTCAACGTCTTCAAATGCCAGTGGTTCTGTCCATTGTTTAGATGAACTAAAAAACACAATGATCAAGTTATGTCAACTGAAAGAATATTTTAACACTCTCAATACTGTTAAATTTTCATTACAAAGGATTACACTCAGGAAATATAGTGAACATAAAAACAACACACTGAAACTTTTCTAGGCATAACATTTATAAAACATTTTTGAAGTTATTGTCTTGTAATTGCCTCATCAGCAGCCTCATACTAAGCCATCACATCTGTTTTATTTATTTAGTTTTTGTATCTACTTTTGGCACAAACCTTAAAATAAGTAGACTAGACACAAATATCTGTGAATGTTCTCATTCATCCAGGTCATGGTTATTCTGGGTAAATAAATCGAAGGCAACTGGACTCGGTAATATGTCTGTGAAGACGTTTCGCCTCTTATCCAAGGGCTGAAGCCCTTTGATTTATTTGGCCAGAATGACTAGACACAAATATTCAATTTTCATACAAAATGCCCACTGTTGTTAGAGATTCTGGATGCAAAGATTTCTATCTGAAGTGCAGGCATTTAGTTACTTCCCTTTTCTTGGCCTCTTAGACCCAATCAAGGACTTTGCTTTTTGACCTACCACTAGTTTGGTCCCACCGGCATAAGCTTATCTTTTATCGTGTTGTCCTGTCTTTTATGTCCTCTCTTATATCTGGACCCTAGACAAGCCTACTAACAGCAGCGGTAGAAATGCCAAGAATTAGCTCTCCAGTTTCTGGCTTCAGACAAATGCTCACTCACAGAACACATAAATGTAATACTGAAAATATTATAACATTGCCCTTGTAACAATTGTATAGTTTCAACATACCTTTCCTTATTTGTAAAGTAGCAGAGTTTCCGCTTTGGTCTCTTCTGTAAATAGACAAGGTAAAAGAATTTTTTTGTTTATTTTTTTGTTTTGTTTTGTTTTGTTTTTGTAGCATGTGTGTCATTTTATTTAATTAACGTTAGTTTGCAAATTGTGGGTCGGTGTGTTGCGTGTAACTTGCCACATTAGGTTTTGTGTAACTTGGTACACTAAGTTAATACATTGTGGCACAATGTTTACTAGTTAATGCAACATACATTAGACTTAGAGTGGACAGACACTCGTAAGTATTACCCAGTGCAATTTAACAGCATCACATACTGCAGTTCATGACGGTGAAGTAACACTAACGTCTTCCTAAAACAACTACAACAGAATCTTGTGATTAACGTTAATCTAAATGAGGTACGACATTAACGTTGGTTAGGTTTTTTGGTAAACTGACACCTAGGCGTAACGTTAAATTTCCAGCCTCTCAGCCTTTTTTCCTGCGGTGCTCAAAAGAAAACAAACACAAATGACCATATCTTACCAAGGTGGGGTACTTTGTCTCCATTTATGTTGTCAAACGTTCACTATTTATGTCTCTTCCCGATAGTTAAAGTTAGGCGACTGTTTACGACAGTGAGATCCAAGCTAGCAGCTAGCTACCATTTTGTTTTCAACGTCTGCTTTGTTTCGTCTTTCCCCTGGTATGCATTTATCTGAATCTACTCTCTAAAATTAAATGAGTAATAGGTAAACAATCGTGTGAAAACTAATGAGACAGTTATTTCGCCCATTTGATAACCAACGCTAGCGTTAGCAAAACAATGGCGTTGTTGACAATTTGTAATAACCCGCGCATTATGATACGTGAAAGATTAATCCCTGAGTTCAGCCTCTCAGGCATGACGAATTACAATTTTGGAGACGCTAAACCATAGTCATTGTCTTAGAACCAACATAAAAATTAAAGTTTAAACTAAATTAACTAAAGTTTACTAAAATCATTACATAAAGCAAACATGGACCTTATTGCTAGCACGCAAAAGCTCAGATTGTTACAGATTTCTGCCTGAAAGATCGTACTCAGGGAAGTAAGTCACCAGAGTCCACTTCTTCTTCGTCTTTATTTTCTTCCTCTCCCCCCCTTTTCTTCTTAGTCTTCTTTTTTTTACTTCCTCCAAAAAGTCCTTAACTTACAATGATGCAGTGATGAAAGGTTAACTTTTAGCATTGTCTCAAATTTATATTGTGGAAATAGCATAAAAATAGCAGTAAATCAGACTTTCAGATTTGTTTATATCTTGATAATGTTCATGTTTATACCTAGTAAGAAGTGCAATATATTGACTTGAATCATGATCTTTCAGAAAAGAATCCACACTGCTGAATTATGAAAACACTTAGCCTCATATGTGATGAATTACACAAATACTTTATTTCAAATAAATATGTCTACATGAGAAAACAACTACAACTGGCACTGAAACATACACAAGTTGGCATTTGGCAGGCCTTCAAAACAAATATAATGTAAATGAGGAGCAATGTGTAATGCATAGTAAGACTGATAATAACTTTGTTGTGCCCCTAATTTAGTGTTGTGCCCCTATGTAGTATTGTAATAGTCTTCTTATCAGAGCCTATATGTGTTGTGTCAGCAGTAAATGTGGTGAAAACAAGCCATAAAAGGTTCAGAGATCACATAACAAAAGTTGAAAAAAGTAATGTTTTCTACTAAACTGTGCAAATTATGGCCAAAGTGCATTTCACCCTGTACTCCATCTGATAAGAATTTGACAAGAATTATTCAAAGTCACACTATAAAACATTGTCTTCACACTTATCAATTAAGTTACAGGCTACCAAACAATTATACAACTATTTTTGATTACACCAAGTATGGCATCACTAAAAATGTTTAGCGATATATAATATTCTGCTTCCGAGCCATCTCCATTGGTTGCATGGCTTCAGGACTGACATCTGTGTACAGCGGCTGTTTGATGTGTCTCCAAACCACCAAAACAATCCGAACAACGAACAGCAGAGAGGCTAAAGCCAGCAGAGCAGCTAAGACAAAAAAAACGTATTAATACAACTTTGTATTGTATGTAAACTACTAATGCTAATTACCACCAGATGTATTTTTACAGCAGGTAGCATTGAAGGTAACTTTGTACAGAAGTCAAACCATGGTTTCAAAAATGTACCGTCACCACATTTGCTTTACTGCAGATGTAATTAACTAAAAAGTCACAATATCCTGTAATGTTTCAAGAATTCAATCCAAGAAATTTTCACTGATGTAATGTTTACAAGCTGAATGCAGAGATAATCATACATTAATCACATATAGTTAATATGGAGTTCTCTTAAGCGTCTTACCGATGAAGATGCCATTGCGGCTGGGTGATTCTGCATCATAGTTTTTGTCCAGGTTTCCGGACAGTGCCCAGATCACAACAGGGTAGTTGATAAGAATGTACCGTACGTGTTTGTCTAGTACAAAGTTTTCCAAAACAAACCTGTGAAACACACATAAAAAAACCCATACCTAAAGAATCCTAACAATGATTTTGCACATTACTTCTCTAAAAAGTATTTTTCAAGTGAAGAGCACTTACCACACAAGCAGCACAACGGTCAAAATTGAGTATGAGATTGTTGCAGCATCCGTTGCAGACACATTTGCATTATAAGTCATGACAATGGTCAGGTTGATTAGTGTTGCAATGGTGGTCCATGTTGTGTATATCATCACGCCATTCTGAACCTGCAAAGATTAAAGAGGCGTTTAGTTTGGTGAATGCTTTGAATCTTGTACTTTTAAGTCATATACATATATATTAACTACAAGTGAACAAAAAAGCAGGAATAAAACTTGTCATACTAACCAGCATGCGCAGGAGCCACAGGTCTACATTGTGGTATTTCTTTAGCCAGGCTCCATAAATATGAAGCCCATGGCAGATAAAGAATACCATGGAGTAGTTTGTGCAGATGACCAGGAGGAGAAAAACCATTGCAGCAATCATGTCTCTTAAGAAAGGCACAAGGTAACAGAATAACATTGAAACATGAACCAGCCATGAACTTAAAAAAAAAATTAATTACAGGAGCCAATTTAAAGCTCCCAAAGGCCACTCTTACCCTCTGTCCCAAACGAGCAACCAGCCAATATTGAAACACAGATTGATACACCAGCTAATGAAGAATCCATATGGCAAAACAGGAGGACTGCAGTAAACATAGCCATAACAATTTCTACAATAAAAGACAGAAGCACAGTAGCTTGTTTAGTCTGTGAGTTGGTGAAAATGTAAACATCCACAGAAGAATGATTGTCAGATTAGGAAAATATTATTTTTTGTGGCTTTTACAGTTTCTGACACACCTAAATTTATCTTTCATCTGGTGCATCAAAATGGATCACAGAGACACAAATGGTATTTAGCAGGTCCCATTCAACATGATTTTAACAATATTCTAAGTTTTTAATCAAGAAAATATAAAAAAATTGGCCCAACTTTCTGCAAAGTCCTGTGAGGATGTAGAGAATCATTGCTGTCAGCCAGACATAGATGACACTCCAGATGTTAAAGGTCCATCCTGAAGGTGTAAGCTGAGTGTCAAACACAGCAGACACATTGGCTGTAGTGGTTTTATAAGGGCCTAGAGGGAAAAAATGCAAATAAATAGTGAGAATGGTGTTAAATGTTGAATGTTATAAGTTAAACTAATATTTGGTTGCTTACTTTTACAATGCTCATTCATTATATTGCTTATCAAACAAGTCAAATGGAGAAGACTAAACACAAGAGAAAGATGGCTGACAAAGCTTTGACTTACCAAGTCCAACAACAGAAAGTCCGTTGAACACCAAACTTATTACAAAGCCGACAACAGAAACCACTATCGCAGCAAGACGTCCAGGATTATGTTTTCCCATTGTGGTCTATTTAAAAAAAAAAATTGAAAGCAAAAAAGTTTAAAAAACACTTTAAGTTAATTTGAACATGATGTAGAGGTTAAAGAATTAAGTTAGATCCTCATTTACAGATAAACTCCACATCTTTTCAACTGAATGTGCAGATTAAGTTTTTCTCAAAGAAAGGTTTTTGTAGCTTACTTTGTAATAACCTGCAGTTTGACCAGTTTTCAAGTAATCCTTCTTGAAGATTGTCACAATAAAACTTAACAAATAATTTCAAGTAAATCAGATCCCAAATTCAAATTTCAAGGACTGAAGTAGACTCAGGTTGAGTCACAAAACTACTTGTGTAACTTTATTAAACACGTGCCACAACTGCATGCCGAGTTTCCTGCAGGACAATTAAAACACTGGCAGCAAATCAAAAACAGTGTCAACACAATGAAGACAAACAAGACATACCTCTCTTAGTGTCAGGAACCAGAGTGTCTGAGCAGAGAACTGGGCTCGCCTCTTATATAGAGTGACTAGTTGTGTAAGAGAAGGTTTTATAACCAGTCAGAGCATCACGTGCATGTCTTATCTTGTATATACATTTCTGCTATAACTCAGTGAGTAATAAAACTCTGTATCATGACTTGTGCCCATATGAAGTACAGTTATCAAACACATTCTAGGTAACTCCTGAAAGAATGATGTAAGTATAGTTGTTGATCTCCAAATTAAAGCCATACAAGAGTGAATGAATAATACACAGGGGACATTTAGCACATGTTATTACTGACATAAAGGCATCATGGGTGGTGGTCTCTGAGGTTTTCTGGTCAGAGTTTGTTTGTTAGCCACCATTCAAGACTTGAAACGCAGAAAGAGTGTTTCAACCAACTTGCATTCTCTGATTGTCTCTGAGCATCATGAAACCAACAAAACAGTAATTACGCAAGAGCACTTACGGGGAGACTGGGAGTGGTGGAGGAAGTACTCAGATTCTTTGTGTAACCCTACCTTTGTCATACTCTATTACAAAAATACTATATTACAGGTAAAAGCCCTACATTTAAAATATTGTGTTTTATCCGTTACAAATGTCTTGTTTTGTCTGACCGACGGTTCAAACTACAAAATGACTCTTTTGATTGTAAGCAAGAAAACCAGCAAAATGCTAAATATTAGACACTGAACCCAACGATTACGCTGAAAAAAGCATTTAACACCAGCTGAAGCTGATATTTAGCCGTAGATAAACAGAATAGAGAGTTCTTGGTGATATCACCAATCCTTTTTTTTTATTTAAGTAATTCTCTCTTAATTAAAAAAAATCTTTAACTTGTCATAACTGCATCATAAGTGACCTACTAAAGATAGAATTGTGCCTTCTCATTAAACTGTTGTAGTATGCCTATCTTTTACATATCACAAATCATTCCACAAAAGCTTAAAATATAGAGAAAACATTTATTTATTTACAGTAAATATGTTAAAATGCATCACTTAAAACAGCTCAGATCCGTCAAAAATGTCAGAGTGCAGTTTGAGCACACAATATACTGACAGCTAAGTACATAAGACAACCTTGATTTGACGTCAACATCATAATACATTCATTTTTCTTTATTATGGGTCTCCAATCGAAACTTATTAATCACAACACATACAAAGCATTTAGAAATGCATCTCATACAGGAAAACCTACTGTATTGATATAAAAGATTTCTTATATAAAATATTCATTCAACATTCTCATTTGAAAATTGCCTTTTGTTTCTCAGCAAGCTCCACTGGAGACATGACCTCCAGGCTGAAACCTTTGTAAAGTGGCTTTTTGATGGTCCTCCAGATGACCAAAACTACGCGAAAGACAAACAAGGCACAGCCTGCAGCCAGGAGAACGGCTACAGCAGAAAGAAAATATCAGAGGGAAGAATTAGTCTGTAGTTTATTATCTGTCCCATATTGCAAGAAGGTGATATATACAGGTTTTCTGTGATTTTGTGATATTTATTAAGATATCTGAGTCCCTCACCAATGAAGATGTTATTGCGAGAAGGGTTTGAAGCGTCATAGTTTTTGGTGAAAACCCCCGTCAGTGCCCAGATCACAGCAGGATAAATGGTGAGAATGTACCTCACATGTTTGTCAAGGAAAAAGTTTTCCAGGATGAACCTGTGAGAAAAAATACATTTTGCTCCTGAAATTTGTAATTGACTTATTATAGGTACAGCATAATGCATTTCCTATAATTTGCACTTACCACACAATCAACAAAACAGTCAAAATGGAGAGCGAGACGGTGGCAGCATCCGTCTGGGACATGTTTACATCATTGGTCAGCACAATGGTCAGGTTAACTAGGGATGCAATGGTTGTCCATGTTGCATATATGGCAACACCATTCTGAACCTGTAGTAGAGTCATATGTAGGATATTTCTCATAAGAATACATTTATGAGAATTTGGCACAAAGGGTGTCGAACATAAACTTGTAATTGAGCTTCCATACTGACCAACACACGGTGGAGCCACAGGTCAACTTTGTGGTATTTGTTGAGCCAGGCTCCATAAATGTGGAGGCCGTGGCAGGAAAAGAATATGACAGTATAGTTAGTTAAGACGATGAGGATGAGGAAAGCCAGTGCAGCGGGCATCAACCTTTGATGAGGATGAAAAATACAAGAATATTAAAAAAGTAGGTTTTTCAATCCTGGTGCTGTTACATAATATACAGAGACTCTTGTGTGATTTCCTGCTTTTGTTTCCTAATCAAATCAGATCTGTTTTATCTACACATACATTATCATACAGCACAAATCTACCTTATGGCCTGATGATCAGTACACAACACTATCTGTAAACTCTTAGTTCAAATAAGGAAAAATAAATGTTGTAATAACAGAACAGACTGAAATAAAATAGAAAAATTTTAATATGGAGAAACAGAATGATCCTTGAAATAGCTGTATGTCCGAAATATTGATTTTGCTCCCCACATTTCTTCACTTTGTTGCTTAACTTGGCCTCTATTAATTTATGCCTCAATAATTTTATTTTTATTGTTGCTGATTTCAGATGAAAATTAAATTTTTTTATTATTAAAAAGTCCAAATTCACCTTCTGTCCCACAGGAACAGCCATCCAATGTTGAGGCTGAGATTCAAGCACCAAGCAACAAAAAATCCATATGGCAAAATAGCAGGGCTGCAGTAGACGTAACCATAGGCGTTCCTAAAGAAAAAAACATAGAGGTAAATTTATATACAACATAGGAGACAACAACAGCCTTTTTTATCAGTCTACCTGTGTTAACATAGGAAAAGTTTACATACTTCCGAAAGATGCCTGAGAAGACATAGACCAACATTAAAGCCATGAAGACGTAAATGATTGACCAAATGGCAAAGGTCAATCCTGAGGGTGTGATCTGGGTGACAAACTCATCTGAAACATTGCCAGTGGACTCCAAAAATGGATCTGAGGAACACAAATGCAAAAATTACAAACATCACATCGAGATAAAATCACAGAGACAGTGTAGATCCTAAATTACTGTTAAAGGTTATTTTGACACACATGAAAAGGTCAAAAGATGCAACATTACCCCTACAATTTTAAATTAAATCACTAAAACTTTTATTTTTATTAACAGGGCACTAAAACTTACATATTCCCGGTGCTGCAAGAGCACTGAACACCATAGTAATGATGAAGAAAATCAATGCCAGCACTATGGCAATCATGCGGCAAATGTTGTGTTTCGCCATTATGGATAGATCAATTTATCTAAAAATAAAAGGATTAGCAATTAAAAACACATCACGGACAAAACAAAATGAAATAGTTTTCTTGTATCATATTGATTACTTATTCATAACATCTCAAATAAAAAGAAGCTTTGACTTACCATTTATTGAGTATTCTTGGATGCAACTCTCACAAAGACTGCTGTTGAAGAGGGGCTTTGTTTGCATTTAAAAGCTCCTTGTGTAACTGTGAGGTTTTTATGGCCGCCTCAGCACGTGTCATGACCATGTTTGGAATGTATATCATTAAAGTTCGATATCCACCTTGTTTTCTGTGTCTTCAGAAATAGACAAAATGAATCTGGGCATCATAGAAGACAAAAATATCCTATAGCTTTGGATTAATTATTGTGTGTTTTGTAACAGAGTTTCATAAATATGAGCATTTATAAAAGCTGGACTTTACCCCGGGAGTTTTGTTTGGTAACATGTCTTTATCGCCCACTCACATCAGTTTCTAGCCCGGCAGGAGATATTGTCACAGTTTGCTCCTTTATGAATGAAAACTTTGAACAACTTAATCTTGAGAGTTTTATGAAATATTTGCTCAGCTGGAAGACATGTAGCATGGGCAAGGTGGTGGGTACAGGGTCTTTAGGTGAAAACACACTTCTCAGGGTAAATGACAGCAGAAAAAAGGTAATAACATGTTCATCACTTAGTGAGAAGATGTGCGACTATATGAACAGAGTAAACAAACCCTGAGCTCACAGATGGATTATAAGACTGAGGACCCAGATATGTAAAAGTAAAGAATTACCATTTTTACTGAAATAAAGGATCTGAATGCCTCTTTAAACTCTGCATCTCACTCTTCTATTTTATCTCATTCTATCAGCTGCTTTGATCTATACACTAGTCATAATGTAAACCGATCTCTCGATTCAAACTCTATGTAATCTTTTTACATGCCAGACTTGATAAGATAAATTTAAATAACCAAATTACAAAAAAAACGTTCAACAGTGAGACATTTTTAAACAAGTTAGAATCTGATTTCATTAAGGACATTTATATTTTTTAAGTTAAAAGCCTCCACCCACTGACTTGTGCAGTTATAAAAATTCAGGGATATAAGATCTGTGATAGTCTCTTTCTTATAGACATCAGCACCAGCTTAATAAGAGAAATGTATTACCTGATCAAAGCAGTTTGCTGTAGAAGAGTTTTATAAGTATCAGTCAGGAGTTATTAAATGCTGACTTGCTGCTTTGTTATTAAAGAAATGTTGACTCAAATTGCATCTAATACTGTATATTTTTGACCTCAGTTACTTGAGTGCACTTATCTCCTTTGTGAGAAAAATGCTGTGATGGACTGCCTGTTATAATTTCAGTAATTGAGTGACTTGAGTGTACTGACACGATTTTTCACAGTATTTTTGATCAAATGCTATTTTTTGCTCTTACTCAATCACATTTCAGACAATATTGTGTGGTATATACTATGTATTCATTTTGTTAATATTATTATTTTTTTCCTTGGGGACCATGTAAAATATCAAGACAGTATAAATTTGTAACTGTTAACTGCAGCTAAGCTGAAGCTTTAAGTTTCTACCATCAATCAAACTCAAATCAAACAACAGAAAATCCAGCTAACCATTTTTTTTATTTAGAGGTTCAGTTTTCCAAAATGTCACGTTTTTTACACAGTGTTTTGAAGGTTTGAAAACATGTCTTTTTTTTAACGCCGGACAGGTTTGTGATGAAACACGTTGCAGAGCAGACTGTCTGCAGCAGGATGACAATAACACATTAAAGCAAAACAACGTCCAACATGAAACATTTCCCTACAAACACACTGAGAGTCCATAACAGCAACAGTCTAAACAGGAACACATGGCCAAAACATTGTTTTGTAATTATGTACAGTTACTTTCAGTACCATCAGTCTCTTAGTGTCTTCTGCCAGCTGCAATTATGTACAATCTGTTTTCAATAGTTACTGGGTGTCCTCTGTCAGTTGTAGCTTACTCGAACCTGGACCGGGGCAGCGTCGTCGCAGCCGCTTGCGGGCAGTACCGGCGTGTGTGAGCGTTGTCCCCGGTGGCTTCACAGATGGGGCAGGTGTATTTCCAAAGGACGGGGCAGATGACTTTCCCGTCGTTTGACTTCAGCTTGTGTGATCGGTACACCCTTGCAGACTCCCCGTTCTGCTTGCAGAAGCGGCAGAAGTCCAGCGAAGTTCCGCCGGAGCTGATGTCAGACAGGCTGCTGACGGAGCTGGTCTCTGTGGGGCTCTTGCAGTCCTCCCGCCGAGTGGTTTGGACGTGGCTTAGCAGTTCCTCTGTCGCTGCTTCTTTAGGCCACTTGGTGTCCCCGTGGTCCCCCTTAGGTGTGTCGCACCGCCTCTCCATCACCACGCACAGGTTCATGTAGTCGTGCCACATGTCGAAGTCTCCGTCAGAGAGGATGGAGCTCCGGACCCCGACTTGTCTTTGCATGGCTGTCATTGTTTTTTTGTTTTGTTTTGTTTTTTTGAAAAAATGCTCAGAGTTAGTGCGTGTGTTGGGGTGCGTGTCATATTTATAGACCTCTTGAAATGACTTTAAAGTGAAACAATGTATGAATCCCAAAAGGCTATATTCAGGTCGACGCCAGGTGTCTGGAGAAAAAAACTACTTTTGAGCAGTTTCTAGGGTTTTCTTTCATTTCAGAGGCCTGGTTGTGGCTTTGTAATAATTGCCCAAATGATCAGAAAATAAAACCATTGTTTACATTACTCCATATTTTATTGCAGCAATTAGCCTATTGTTTGAATATTGTATAATAGTGCTTAAACGTAGATGGGAGGTATGATCAAAATCAATAAAGCTGGTAGGCTTACAGTTTACAGATGTGTGTGTGTTTGCGTTTCCAATGTCAGCCATCTGGTATGCTCGATAGTTGAGTGGGGACCAAAGTGGAGGACTCCTCGAGTCTTGATGGCTATTTGAAATGTATTAATTTTAATGTTAGGATTGGAATCAGATTAGGGTTGGGATAAGTATGCAGCAAAGTATTAAGTCATTTACGGGTCCCCACAAAGAAAGGATCACGTAGCCTACGAAGTTTGTGCGCGCGTGTGTGTTTGTTTGTGTATTTGTCAAAGGAGGAGCTACCTCTGGCTGACCCCTCAGCACTTTAAATACAAAAGGTGCACTCTGTGCAAAATTTGGTTTTAAAAAGGCCCGTTAAGAGCAGACACATTCACACACAAAAACACACACGCTCCAAAGCAAAAAAAAGAAGACTTTGGCTAGATGCTAATTTTGAACCAAGCCTACTCATGTATTTATTTTATTTAATTAATTTTTACTTTATTTATTCTTATCTTTTGTCACACCCTATAGTCTGTTTCCAAGGGATAGGGTTAGTGTTGATCATCTGAAAAGGGTGTAATGATTACTAGAGGCATTTTGTTGTTTTTACATATATTTTATATCGTAAATATTTTTATTTGTGAATATGTTTACACGTTATTTTCAAGATTAGCAAGGCCTATATGATGAAAATAATGGAGAAAAAAAAGGATAGGCTATGATTAAGACGAGGACAACGATTCTTGATGTGTGCTATCTGTCTGTCATCTCTGCTGATTGTGTTCAGGTGAGCATCTTTCATATTGTGTATGTGGCAGCACGCGTCTATCTAATGATCACTGACGCCAGAGCGTCGAAGTCTATTTCAAAACATTGACGTTGTTACAACTTTCACAACAAATGAACGCACACCTGCCCTGAACATTTATAGAACTAAAGGGCCGACAAATTAATTCAGTCTCCCTCTTGACCTCGGGACGGTGACTGTTTAGACTGGGCTGTTCAAACAATTTGTAACCCACTGCACCGGTAAGCTAGAAGCTGCGTGATGTGCATATTCTGAGTGTGTACAACGGATCAACAAGATGAGTACAGCATCTTTTATATAAACGGACTATTTTTCCAACTATTTACAATGCAGAAGTGCGCGTGGGTGGGGCGGAGCGTAGGGTGAAGGGAGGCGAGGAGGGGGCATATCTACGAGGGTGCGTTTAATATCGCGCATGCGCAGTATCATACCGGCGACGGCTGTACAAACGGTGGCCTAGCGACTAAGGGGATTAAGAGCCCAATTTGACAGGTCGGTAACTTAAATTAAAAGTTACGTGTATTTAGGAGAACGTAGACATTGACACTTTACAGTCTGAAACTATTTGAATCCACAGTATCGGCAACATTTAGAAAATAGTGGGCTGTCGCATTAACTAACGTTATGGTTGCATTTCAGAGCTAATTTTAGCTAGCCAGCGTTAGCAGGCTAACTAGCTATATTGTGCGAACGGCTTGACATTTGCTAGCTAACGCTAGCTGAGTAGTGAAGCCAACCCGTGGATATGTTCCTTTTTTTGTTGCATTGTCTTGTGTTTCGCTAATTTGTTAATCGATAAGGGAAAAAAGCACACGGTGTTATTAGATTATTTTAATCTTGGCTTCCTATCAATCACCCAGCGATTAGATTTATAAAGCTAAAGCTAACAAGCAAGCTAGTATCCTTAGATGCCCTCATTTGTAGAACTGCGATTGCTCAGAGGAACGACGTCCTATTAACTAATGTAAACCATAGTTTTACTTTCGAAAGTAGCACAACGTTAGCTGCTTTAGGCTGCGATTGTCTTGTAACGCTTATATTTGGCACAGCAGAAAACTGGTGAAAGGTCTCCTACTCACAGCTTATTCTGAAATACGTACATGCATGCATAGATACATAACTGGCTATGCATAAGAGGATTTTGCCATTAGTACAGTATTTGGAATCATTACGGGAAGATAAAAAGATTTTCTCTAAACATTATCTAAGTCTTTTTTTCTAAACACATGTTTTTTGCATCTTAGGCTACACAATGAGTCAGGGTAAGGACAATGCACGACTCAAAAGCTACAAGAACAAGTCCCTCAACACAGATGAAATGAGAAGAAGGAGGGAAGAAGAAGGCCTACAGCTCCGCAAACAAAAGAAGGATGAGCAGGTGCGTAATGTAGACCTCAACAGAGGATAAGTTTTAAAATGCATTTTTGTCGAAGTAGAACAGGTAAATTAGATGCAGTGTGACTGCTTCTTCAACTGTCAAATGTAACGAAACCAATGACTATGAACTTATGTCTAAGTTTACATCCTGACAATTACAACATAGGCAGGACATCTGTTGTTCCCAGCAATGAAATAGTGAAGAGGACATATACTCATACCAAAAATATTAAATTTAAATGTTTTTCTATTGCAGCTTTTTAAGAGGAGGAATGTTTCCACAGTGGAGGATGATGGCATCCCAGAGGATGATGGGATGGCCGATAGCGGCTACTTGGAGTCCCAGGCTAACAACATGGACCCACTCATGGTAAAGAGACAAACAACCATCAGTTTAGTTGCTGATATGAATAAAAGGACTCCTGCTATTTATCTACATTCACCATGTGCATGAAGTTGGATGTAGCAGCATTTCATCAGTGTTTCACCAAATATGGATATTTGTTCTTTACAGGGTGGGGTCATTTCTGAAGATATGACTCAAATGATATTCTCTAGTTCTCCTGAGCAGCAGCTAATAGGAACTCAGCGCTTTAGGAAACTCCTTTCTAAAGGTAAGAGTTTTGTAACTACCTATTATTCCTCATGAATCTTTTCACCTCTGTCGTGACAGTGTCACTTGCCTATGTAATTTTAGGTAGGACTTGATGACAATTTAATGCTCTCAACATGGGTTACTATGCACTGTTTCATACATTCATTATATAATCTGTAAATCAATCACTTAGGCAGTTTTTTTCAACAAAAATGTTCTTAAAAAGCATTGCTCCAACTTGATTTTTTGCAGCACAAGACAAGTTTTATCACAAGTAAAATTCATTTTGCCTGTGAAATTAACATTTTATCACACAAGGTTGAATGTCTGCCTAAATATTGTATCTACTAATTTAAAGTTAATACAGCAAAATTTATTGCTCTATCTTTTTGACATATTGTTCTTTTCAATGTATGTCTCATACAGAACCGAACCCACCCATCGATGAGGTCATTGCCACTGCAGGGGTAGTGGAGCGCTTTGTTGAGTTCCTGAAGAGAAGAGAAAACTGCACATTGCAGGTTCGCTTTCTCAGTTTGTCTTTTGTAACAGTGCAGTTGTGCACAAGCTGACTAAGCTGGGATGGCTTGAGGCTGCTTTATTATTCTTGCAGTGTTCTTGTTTGTTGTGAAATTTTCCTGCACTAACAATGAATACCAAATACTGTCTGTGCTGTGTGTGGTGTAAAGGAGAAAATGCAACATTTTCAACAGTTTATATCTATCCTGAATGACAAATTAGTAATAAATTAATATATTTTGGCTATTGTTTTAGTTTGAGGCTGCATGGGTGTTGACCAACATTGCCTCAGGTACATCCCACCAGACTCGGGTGGTGATCCAGGCAGGAGCTGTGCCCATTTTCATAGAGATGCTAAGCTCGGATTTTGAAGACGTACAGGAACAGGTAAGGAGAGTTCAAACATGCATGACAACATACATACTTTTTTCCACTTAATGTTCTATTATTATGTTTCTACCTATATAACTTGTATGAAAATATCAGCATGTAATTAGGTTACCTTTCAGGTAGAGAAAAAAAACATAGTCCAATCATTAATTATTGTTAAGTTTAATGATTTTGTTTTTTGACTGACCTGAATCATTGCTTTGCCCCTTAGGCAGTGTGGGCCCTGGGAAACATAGCAGGAGATAGCACAGAATGCAGAGACTTTGTCATAGACTGCAACATTCTGCCTTCTCTGGTGCAGTAAGTAGGAACTCAATGTCACATTGTCTTCCTCCTAAATAATCTCCTCTCAATACACTTGAAAATAGAGGGCAAATTTTGTTCATTTACCCGTGGTAAAACATACTCATTAAAACTCCTTTTGCAGGTTGTTGGCCAAACAGAATCGTCTAACGATGATGAGGAATGCAGTGTGGGCGCTCTCAAACCTGTGCAGAGGAAAGAACCCACCTCCAGACTTCACTAAGGTAATTTGCCAAGATAAACATCACTATGGCAACTGCAACATGTAATGCGTCTCACATTGCTAAAAGACATCATATCTCACTTTTCAAGGTCACAGGATTTATGAAGTTGCTAATTTCTAACTTGGAACACAGTCACTCAACTCAACATGTCCCCCTGCCACCACCACATCGCTGTCCCATTTTTTTCCACAGGTGTCCCCATGTCTCAGTGTGCTGTCTTGGCTGCTGTTTGTCAATGACACAGACATCCTGGCTGATGCGTGCTGGGCACTGTCCTACCTGTCTGATGGCCCAAATGACAAAATCCAGGCTGTTATTGACTCAGGAGTCTGTCGTAGGCTGGTGGAGTTGCTAATGTAAGGCTTTAAACACACACTATATTTTACACTTACACAAGAGAAGAGCTGGGGAAGAGCTATGATTTCACAGTGACAGAATATCACTACAATACTTGCTGTGACAATCCAGATGTGATGTGTTGTGAGCATGCCCAAGACAGCATTTGAGTTTGACTAATTAGTTACTAGCTGTGACCACCAGCAAAAGTCAGGAGAGAATATGTTACACTTTTTTTAAAGTCCCACTAGTATAAAAACGGGGGAAAAAAACAGAAACTCAGTTACATCGCTACAGCAATTAGAAAAATGAAATCTTTTAGAACTGTAATTAAACCATAGAACAAATAATTTACATATTGGTTTCAAGCTCTGAAAACATCATCTAATCAATCATACATTACAATTCTGCTTTGTTCCAGGCACTCTGATTACAAGGTGGTATCTCCTGCACTGCGAGCTGTTGGGAACATTGTCACTGGTGATGATCTACAGACACAGGTAAAGGCAGCATGTACTCACAAGTTATGCTTATCCAGAAGGGTAATTGAACACTTAAGATACTACCGATGAATATTTCTGACTTTGTGTATAACTCTTGTGATTGCCAGGTGATTCTGAACTGTTCAGCACTGCAGTCCCTATTTCACCTCCTGAGTAGCCCCAAGGAGTCCATCAAGAAGGAAGCCTGCTGGACAATCTCCAATATCACTGCAGGGAACAGAGCACAAATACAAGTATGTGCATGCACTCTATTGGCATTGCATCCCACAGAAAAAAACATTGAGAGTGTTCTCTTGCTGTGGTTTGAAAAGTTGATGAGTATTTCCTTGTCTAATGAAGTCTTTTTACTCTTTGTAGATGGTGATAGATGCAGGTCTGCTGCCTCCTCTCATCACTATCCTCCAGGTAGCAGAGTTTCGCACGAGGAAGGAGGCTGCCTGGGCCATCACCAATGCAACCTCTGGAGGTTCTGCAGAGCAAATTAGGTATGATGAATGATGGACTGTACACATCCAAAAATAATAGTGTTAGACTTTGGCCCTTTCTCTCAGAATTAATGCTCACAAAGTTCATTCCAGCTATGTTGCTTCCTGTTAAGAACAATGTTTCATAATTTAAAGGTGACTTTAAAGCTCTAAGGTTTGTGTAACAGAAATGAATAAATGTATAAAAAAATCAGAAACTACATACAGCATACTTTACATTATTCTTAACTGCACCAGTGTAAATCCTTTAAGGCAGGAGGGAGACTTTTCTCCCATCTGGTGTAGTACTGACTCTACTGTAGTTTTATCTTTTTACGCAGGTGTGGTTTATCTGTTAAGCTCTGTATCAACTCTAAAGCAAAAGACAAATGTTTGATTTGAATGAGTAATAAAAGTTCTGTTTCCTCTCTTGTGTGCACTTCCCCCTGCAGGCACCTAGTGGAACTTGGCTGCATAAAACCTCTTTGTGACCTGCTCACACTTATGGACTCCAAAATAGTTCAAGTGGCTCTGAATGGCCTGGAGAACATCTTGCGACTGGGAGAACTGGAGGCCAAAAGGGGAGGAGGCATCAACCCTTACTGTGCACTCATCGAAGAGGCTTATGGTAAGTGGACATGGACACACAGTTAATATGACATGCTTACAGTTAAAGGTGAAGTCTGTGATTCTGGAGAAAGATAGCTGACTGTTGAGTGTCATTCCCAGATTGTCAAATGCGATGCTTTCGGTTGGTATTGAGTTAGAACCACCAACCCAAAGCTTTGTTTAGCATTAAGAATGAGACTCAACATTAGCTGGCTTTCTTCAGAATCATTAGCTACAACTTAAAGCAATTCTAAATGTACCTGCTAGATCAAAATATAGTCATATAGGCAAACAATGCAAATGTGTTTCCTTCAGACAGTTTTTAGACAGATAATGAACCATTTATCGTGTATTTTAATTGCTGCCAGGTAATTTGTTTTTCGATTGTTTAATAATTCAAGCACTACATCCCTACATCTTTCTCTCAGGTCTGGACAAGTTGGAGTTCCTGCAGGGCCATGAGAACCAGGAAATCTACCAGAAAGCCTTTGACCTGATTGAGCGCTACTTTAACACTGAGGATGAGGACCCATCTCTGGCTCCCGCTGTTGATTTGCAGCAGCAGCAGTTCCTCTTCCAGCAGTGCGAGGCCCCAATGGAGGGCTTTCAGCTATAATGTCTCCCTCCCTTTGTGCTCCACCTTCATCCTCACCTTTGCTCATTTCTCTCACCCTCTGCCATGATCAAGGGCCACGAAATCCCTTGTCTCCCCTCCTCTTCCCCCTTCTCATCGTCAGAGAGGTTGATTTAATCATTATCATGATTATGAAAATGTAACATTACCGGAGCACGTGCGTGCGTACGTCCAACGTGGGTAAAGTTCTGCAGTCTTGTCAGCCAGTTTGTGAAGGTTTCACTCATCTTTCTATCTTGCGCTGAGCTCAACTCTGCGCCTGAACCTCACCTACCCGCCCAGGTCCCAGTGTCCCCCTACTAGCAGATTGTCCCTGTTAACACCACCCCTGTCCTACTCTTTGGATTTCTCCTCGGCTCTTCCCCAAAAAAAGAAAAAGCACCGCTCCATGTTCCCGTAGAATTGGTGATCCCCATCTCTGATGAAGCGGGAGTTTGTTGGACTGCACTGCTTGTCTGTTTGAAGCATTAATGACTCGCCAGACAAACAAACATGGACGTGATTTTTACCCACCTTCCACACACACACACACACACACACACGAACACGCACACACACATTAACATACATATGCACTCACACATGGAAAAGAATGATCTAACCTAAACACTGGACTGACTAAAAGACGTTGACCACAGGCTTGACTGTGGTCTCTAGACTGAACTGTCCACAGCGGGGCCATGTGGCCAGTCCCAACCCAAGGACTCAACTGACCTCTATCAAAGGCACTTAATTGACTTAAAAAATGGAGGTTGAATTCCTTCACCTCCTCCTCTCTCCAGCCATTGGATAAGTGACCACAGATGGACAAATGAAGAACTTGACTGTGTCGCTGAGGAGCTGGGCTTGTCAGTAACAAAGACAAGCTGCTTGCGTTCCCTCCTGGATCTCATATCATGCATTCCTTTATCCAGTAACGGGACTTTCCACCTGGAGTCTTCCCTCACACTGAGACAATTGGACAGACTAGGACAAGACAAAACAGACTATTTAACTCTGGAATCTGTCCAACAGCAGACCAGCAGGAATTTTTATTATCTTACCATAATTTCATTTCATTTGCAGCACTTTAGTACAGGACTGATGCCTGTTCTTTGAGAATATACCGTAGTTTTTACATTAACTATTTAATTGGTTGATGACACGGCTCTTCCTTCTTCAGGAAGCGAGGCAAGAAAAGATATGGTCTAAATCCTCGGTCCCCTTCTGGTATGACAAGGATTACTTCTGTTCACGCATCACTCAAAGGGACTCAAGCAGATTGTGGACTTAAACAGTTAGCACACTAATTACAAGAGCTCGATCATGCTGCCTCAGCAAAGCTAGAAGAACTTTATTGTGACACAGTAAATGAGAGTATTTTGTAAAATTGGCTGTTAAGCTGTGAGCAGTCTAAAATATGAGTTTCCAACGTATGTTCAGGTAGTATTTTCCAATTTGATCACGCCAAATCATTGACACATCTATCAGCTATCAGGTCTGAAGTTGGTCTTTTTTTAAAAAAAAAAAACAATGCTTTTTAGTTGTGGTTAGCATCTGTCATATTGCTGATGGTGCCATAATCTTTATTTTACAGAACTCCTTCCAGATCATTTCAACAAAAATCTATATTAAAACTTGAAAATACTGGTAATCACCTTAGTTAGCAGAACTGAATGTTTGTTTACTAAGTCCTCTTTACATCGCTTACTTTTGTCAAAATCTCTGCGAGAGATGACCAGCTCTACATGTTATTACTGTTTGTTGTACTGAGTTTGTGCAGCTGTCCCCTGTTATGCCATTTGCATAAAAGCTGTTTCATGAACCACAGTGCAAGTGAATCAGTTTCATTGTAGTTAAAGAAGTATACATGGTGAATCTTTTTGGGAAGTATTTTCTTTGATCAAATTACTGCCACACAACTAAAGAAATGGTAGTACTTGTGGGTAAGGCATATTTTCAATTAATCTGAAGAGTATTTCTTAATCGCTTAGTCTGTAAATAGTGAAACATGACTTTGACTTCAGCTGTAAACTCGCAGTTCACATGAAACCATATAAGGTCATTAAATCAGAGAAATACTCCAGAAGCATTACTTTATTGATTTAACAGTTTCTGGTGCTCACTATATACATACATAGATGTCACATCAGTTATTAACAAACCAGCCCAATTACATGAGTTTTAAGTCAGACCATTGTGCAAATGGCTCATGCCTGATCTAATTCCTGATGTTCTCTTTAGAAAACTGGAGATAATTTAAAACCTGTAAGGGCTGAGCAAAGTGAATAAACCGCTTAGAGCATTGCCTCTGAGGCAAATTTAAAAATTGAGGGTTACCTAAGGCATTCATGTGGGAAAGAATTTGAGGTATGTGTTGATGGTTTACCAGAAGCACTGATAGAGAACTTATTAAACCCAATAGGAAATAGTAACACGTGCGACTATTAGATTTCTGGAAATCATTTTGCTGTGTGGTAAATGCAGAGAATTTGTCTTAAAAATTACTTAAACATCAATTACAGTACCACCTTACATCATACTCAAGCTTCCACTCTCCTCTGGTGACCAAATGCTATAAATATTTTCAACAGGTGCCAGTTTATAATTCACATTCACTAGATAAAGAATACCTTGCATGGGGGTTCAATATTATTAAATAACCAATACTTAATGTGTAAGAGTTCCAGGTTCTGCTCTTTATCAGCCGCTCTGATATCTTCTGGTCACCTTGTAAGATGAGAGTGAAAAGCTGAGGAGTTGTGATATCTACAGTACAGCAAGACTGGGGGTACAATGGGTCATTATTTTGTGAAAATAACAGGGTTGTGTCGATACTAGTTGTCCTCAATTACTGAGCCTTCTCAGACAGGGCAGCAGCAGCTTCCCTCTCTCTCTGTAGTTCCTCCCTCCATCTGGCCTTCTTTTCCATGTTTTGACCAGTCAGGGACTCATGCCTGCCTGCAGCCTGCATCAAAACAGACAATTATATTTGCCCTGAACATGGAATCAAAGCAATAACATTTCAATTGTTTGTGTAGAACAAAATGTTCATTTGAAATAACTAAGACAGAGCTACTGGAAAGTCTTTCAACCACATTTCCCCTTCATGTAAACAAATGCTGGGGACAACAAATGCATGCAAACATAATGCAGTAATCTAGTGTTACTCACCCTCTTGCCCAGAAAGACCATCAACATACAGGCCGCTATTGTGGCAGCCATCATCACATAGCAGGCTTTCACTCTCACTCTGTTTCTGGCAGCATCAATCATCTCAAACCTGTGGCAAAGGCAGGTGTACAAACAAACATCATGTAGACAGACAAACGATATTTCAACCTACTTGGTAGAGACACGGTCATCAAAACAACGGAACACATTGACTTGGATTGGCATTTGTTGATATTTTGTGTTGCATGTTTCTTTACAAAATGCAAGTAATATGAGCAAACACCACCAGCTACTCATGCTTATCTAACTCTCTTAGGTCAACATCAGCAATGACATAACCACAACTTTTTTTTCCTTTTACAAAGCCCCAGTTATTATTGTGAGTGCATGAGGTGGGAGGTCCACGGTTTGTATACGTGACAATAAGGTCTTTAGATCAGATATGATCTTCACCCTGATGTCAGTAATCATGTCAATTACCTTCAGTCGCAAACAGACTCCTTGTTTGAACTGCAGTCATCTGCAGCACCACCACTTATCCAGATACTGAGCCCTGTTCTTTGTAATGTATCTTAACTAAATCACACAAAGAGCCAATCCCTTGTGAGTGTGCTGGGAGGTCTGGTATAAACAGGAAGAGGGAACTTACGACACAAACTCCGGTATCTGGTCCGCTGTCTTAAAGCGTCCTGACCACAACAGTATCTTCTTATCCAGCTCTGAGGGTCTGTAGCCTGGGATTTTGAAACCGGCACGAGGTGCTGTATGAAAGGAAAAACAAATAGTCTGCAAATCCACTTCTTAAACAAAAAAACAAAGAAGTCATGAAGTTCAGTTTCACAGGCCTCAATTATTATTTCCTTCACCCCAAACTGTGATCCCGCTTCCTGTGTCCCTACTCCCTTCGAGACAAGGGCAATAGGGACTAACTTTCACACACTTGCTATGAGGGCCAGGGACTTATGATAAACAAAATCCTCAGGACATTTCATACTTTGTATTAGTTATGAAAATTAAAATATAAGAAAAACAAATCAATTTATATATGGAATTTCTGTAATAAATTCCATATATAAATTGGTTTAAGCCATCAGTTTTCCTTTTTCGAAGCTGTTAATGATAAGAAAATAATTTTCACATTTTCAGTCATGTAACAGTGTTTTTGGATTGGAGATAAAAGAGCTAATGAGTATTTATATGTGCACATGCGAAGAGAAGACAAGAGTATGTGGTTGCCGATGATCCAAAAATGTACCATGGGCTGGAGCTGCAGGTGGAGGGGGCTCAGCTTTGACCTCCTGTGGTTTGCTGCACATCCCTCTGTGTTGCAATGTTTCAGTGAGTTGTCTACACCTCTGACCTGTTGACATTTCAAAGAAAATGAAAAAAACAATGTGTGTATTGTATCTGGGAGGCATCATGGTTACATAACACTTTTTTTTAATTTGCTGAGCGTTTTCTCAACTCAACAATTAAAGGTCGTAAAAGTGAGACAAAACTCATCTATTTTTCCTACAGCCCTGTTGTGACTTCATGAAGTTGCTTATTCTCTTTATCTAAAAATATTAATTTGGTAGATTTTGTTTACCAGCACATAAAACAAAGAAAAGTATCAAAGCCTCACAACTGACAGACTGAAGCTGTACAATATTTGTATTTTTTCTTATGAAGTTACGTTTACGATTACCAAAACAGTGGTTGATTACTTGGCTGATATTGATTAATTGAATAAATATTTCAGCTTTGATCATAAGTATTGCCAAAATATCACAAGAACAAATGCGTGATTACAGGTACTAACAACATACCCGTACATCATAACAGTAACAAGTAATTTACAGTTTACATTTTTTTTACACAAGACAATGCAAACGTGATGGCCACTTGCATCAGAGGACGGAGGTGTGTCAGATAAACGAAGCCTATAACTATCGTAAAATAGTAAAACAATATATTTTCACAGGTCAAAGTATTCTAGTTGTTCTTTTTTTATGGTGTGAGTCAAGCTAAACACGAAATAAAAATTTCACAATACAGGAACTTTAACTCCAATCGTAACCCAAGTGAACTGTCTTGAAATGCACATTACAAAGCGACGTAACAATCACAAACAACTAATAGATTAAAAAATGTCAAAAATGTTAACCTATGTTTGCATTAACGTGATATGTAAGAAAAATAACTCAACCAGTTACTTTACGATTAAGTTCCAGGAAACAATGGCAGTAAATGGTAAATATTAGAAAGCAACATATAATTTCAAAAAAAAGAACGATACCAACCTACAAAGTTGCCGATGGACAGGCGAGATCTAATGAAATTCATGTTTTTACTGTTCAAGTAAATAGGGTACAACGTGTCTATCAAGCCATCAACATGCGTTGCTACACTTCCAACTCCCCGTCAGCTGTTGAAAGTCAACTGGCTCTGCTTTGGCCAGCTACTAAACAGGACCCCCTCATAATCCTAGGAGTCTATGCCGTATGCCTGAATAAAATACACCTTTTTTTTCCTTTTTTTCCTACAGAATATTTCCTCTTCGAGTGGTATTTACCCTCATTGGCTGCGGTTGTATCATATTATGGAGTTATCTTACGGGATATTGTCTTGTTATTGTTAGGCATCACAAAGATGACTGGTAGGAACACTAAACGAGTGGGGAACAGACTTTATCACAACACCACCATCGAAAGTTACGTAACTGGTCTCCAATCAAGTTAGTTGAGTGGTACTTTTATTTAAATGGAGATATTGACTTGTTTAAGTAAATCCAAGATACGTATAATATAATTGGTGTGTGAATGTTATATATTTAGAGTATTATATATTTAGATTGACTGGGGTGGGTTTCATTCAGGCACTTTCTTAAACAGCCCCGCCGCGTTTTGTCTTAGAGGACCCAGCAGTCCACTATGGCGGCGCCCGATGGAACTTTAAACTGTGAGGACTTTTCAATGTTTCAGGTAAATTATAATCAAGGAATAATCGATCTGTGCTAACTTGTTGCGAAATGGCAACCCTCCGAGTCATTAACTTTTGCAAGTTCACATGTCATGGTTTTTATTTCTTATGCAAGCGAGTGAATGAGTGACCCTCCTGATCACCAGTGCACTGCTCACTGTGAGCTCTGAAAGAATTTGAGGAGCCAGAGTGGGTTAGCAGGACTGAAACTGAGAAAATATGTTTTAAAAGTTATTGTAACGGGTTTACAGATGAACATACCGAGCCAGCATACAATAGCTTACCTGTCGAGCTGGTTTCAGTGTCTTCAGACAGTCTTAATTATATACTTTGAATGGATCGAACTTGATAATATTACAACTACAATGCACTCCCTTTATTATCTGTTCAATACTGTTCTTTATTTTAAGGACTCACAAGCCACAAAGGTTCTGAACCATTGTTTTGAGTCATCCACTTTGTAAACTATGATTTGCAGTTTCATTGAAAAAAAGATGAATCACTAACTGCGCATATAAAAAGCTTAAAACATATTCAGTGCCTGTATTTGTGCACAAGTTTTGCATAATACATTTTTAACATTTCTTTGCGTGGCTCACAGAGAGCCATATCTTCAGTCTTTTCAGTGTTGATTCCCCTCAGAGATATTGCCAGAAAAACAGTCCCTCTATTGTTAAAATTATTTGTAGATTTACAGAAAGTCTCAGTTTTAATATTCATACTACAGTTTCAGGGATATACAGAGACATGTTTGGCCAGATTTGGTATGCAGTTCATGACTGCCTCTCTTCACCCCACTGTTTATTACTCAGGAGGTGCTGAAGGTGATGCGCAACATTGATGACCGCATCGTCCATGCCCTGAACACCACTGTGCCCACAGTCTCCTTCTCAGGCAAAGTGGATGCCACACAAACATGCAAACAACTCTATGAATCTGTAAGTGTGACAGTCATGACCGAAACAAAAGTTTTCTGTGTGTTTTGGAGCTTTGTAAGACTTCAAACGCTCCAGTGTTCATACTTTTTCTCATATCACATTGTAATACTTGCTCTTTACAGCTGATGGAGGCCCATCTGAGCAGAGATAGAGCTATCAAGGGCTGTATCGCCCAAACATCTGAGGTGGTGGGACGCCTGCGTGAAGAAAGAGCAAAAGACAGTGAAAACCTGGCACTCATTAAACAGCTCAGAAAGGAGCAGACCAAAGTATGTCCTGTTTCTAACACTAGAGGGCTCCAAACACCACAAACTTATGTGATGTGATCCAGTTGAGGATCTATCTATAGTTGGAAGAGTCTCCGAAAGACATCTCTCATTTGAGGAGGAGACTTAGTTCATTCAAATCACAGAGTCGTTTTCTTACTTTTAACCACTAAACAAGCCATTAAGCCATTAAAGTAGTTTGTAGATTTGGTGCCCCAGAGTACCCCTTTTAATATAACTTTTCCCTACACTGCAGTGAGCATGACAAATTAAATTACTTTCTTCTTCACTGGAGTTGCTACAGAAATGTCAGACAGGGGTTATGTGGAGTTCTATAAACAATACTGTATAAGACAGAAATAGATGCTTTTGTTCAAATAACTATCCTTTAATCAGAATTTGAATTGAAATAATACACAAAGTAATGCATTTTTCCCTCCTTGTCTCCAGTTAAAGCTTATGCAATCGGAGCTAAATGTTGAAGAAGTTGTCAATGATAGAAGTCTAAAGGTAAGTATTTTCAGTAATTTTCCCATAATGTCCCATAGTCACACATAAATTACCTGTTGCGACCTTATATGATTCTCCTGTGTCTTTTTTTTTAGGTTTTCACTGAAAGGTGCAGAATCCACTACACGCCACCAAAGGTGAAGTGAAGCTTCATCTGTAGAGAGGAGCTGCTTCACTCGAGGTTCAAGTCCAAACTGGAGCTGAAACTGTGACCTGCTGCTGAGTCGTGACTGCAGGCTGTTCACCATCCAGACCATCGTGACCTCCCATCCAGAACACTTGTATTCCATTGTGATTCTTGTACTGCATCACCACAGCTGTAAAACAATCCTTCATGTGCTTCTTTAATGAGAAACATTGTACAAAAACAGTTTTTTAAAAAGACAATGAAATGTTTTTGATTGACACATGTTGCCTGTGATTTTTTGCAGTTTATTTCACTCTCTCTTCAGTGCAAACCTTTAAATATAACAATGTCTGTGTTTCATTTGGTGTACCACTTTGATCCAGAACAAGTTATCTCACTTACTATCAGGTAGTTACATTCATGGCTCCAAGTTGATGTAACCAAATAAGTGTGGTCATCCTCAGACTTTTCCTCCTGCACCACCAAAATATGGACATTTGTAAAGTTAAACATAAAGACAACCATTAGATGGATTTTCAAGTCATTTGCTAAAGATGTTAACACCCTATTTACAGAAAATAGCAAATGGAATGTCATTATCAGTAGTTCAACATGTGCATTTATATAACACTTTGGATAATGATCACCATGATCACCATAATCTATTTTTTTATCGTACAGTTATTCCAATTTAAATTCATTTTAAATGGTCAGACTTATGCATGAAAACATATTTGCACTTTAGCTAGATATTGCCCAAACAAAAATGTAACTGTACAGTCTTGCAAAAAGGAAGTTTAAGTATAAAACTGAAATCAAAATGAGTCTTTAATCAGTCATGGAGGGTTAACATACTGTTGTTGGCAATTAACACCATGCTGCTTCATTTAAGTCCAACAGGTTTTCTTCCATGGTTGTAGAGTCTTAATATGGATAGTTTTATTTGGTTTTTGAAAGAGTTGGCGGACATCAATTATTATCAGAGTCTTTTTACATTTGGTTAGATGCTGCACACTCCCCACTTATATTCTACTCAAAGGTACGCAAAAACTATTTTTTCCCTCCAGGAAGTTTTTAGACTTGACTGACAATAACAAAAAGTTTCCAGGTCTATATGGTTAGATTTCACAACATGAGAAGTGTTTGAGTTGCAAGATTTACTTACAGTTAAGGAAATAAAAACCTAAATTCAAGTGAAGGTTTCTGTAAACTTAAGGGAGCCAAGATGACATCTCTTTTAAAAACATCAGAATCCACAAAAGAAAACTAAATGCAGCATTTACAAACCACAAGAAACACATATAGACTTTTTCATGCTTTATTATTTCTTTAAAGAGGAGAACATTTGATTTTTTTTTTTCAAACACCGAATAACTTCAACTATAAGTGTTAATGCACTGAAGATCAAAAATGGTACATTACAAATTTTAATATTTCAGAATGGAGAAGCTTTTTTTAATATGAGACTTCTGACCCTGTGTGTTTTAACATTTGAAGGGTTCGATGGGGTCGTGTTTGGTTTTGTCCCACTGAATGCAGCACACCTTGATCCCTCCACCTTCGCCCACGGGTGGTGAGAGCATTACATGATAGTAGTTATCTCCACCAACATGAAGCTGCACAAAGAGACAAGACATAAGTGTGAAAATGAATTCAATCCATATGTCTAAGGCAGTCATTATTCTATGGCAAATTAAAAATATCACAAGTGATTACCTTCATGATGTACCTGTCTCCTTCTGCATTCTGCTTCCTGTATTGAACAATCCTGAAATTCTCATATTTCTTGCCTGTTTTTTTCTCCACTTGGTCCTTCACCTGCATGAGAAAAAATAAAATGTGATGCAATTCCACTTTAATGCAGAACACAGAGTTTTGCATGGAGGTCATAAAGAATGAAGGTAAACTGAAGCTCACCTGATCATGAATCTTCAGAATTTCAGCATCAGCAGCTCTTGTCTCACTCCATCCTCCAGGTACAGCAGCCATTGTGACAACGTTGATTGAAGTTCACAGAGAAGTTGGCTTTCTGCTTTAATGCCCCCGAAGTGTTTTAACTGCATCAAATACACATGTATTTATACACTCTAGTCACCCCTGAAAAAACCTGAAAGGTGGCCACACTGGGTGGAGCTTCATGCGTGATAAGAATAGATTTATTTCTTTGATTTGAATAACTTCTGCCAATTTTTATTAATTTTTTTTTTTACACTAAAGATTTTTTCATAAAACGGTTATCTTTTTTTCTGATCTGATAAGCTTAAACAAGTCCAGTGGGGTGGAGACTGAGGTCATATCCGAAGTCCTCTGTTGGTGAGCAAACAAATGCAATTTACTTCCGTCTCAACAAGGTTAAATCAAAGAGCTCTTAAAAGGGATGCTTAGTAAAACTTTTGTGTTAAATCAAGGAGATTTGTTTCCCTGTATTCCATAATAATTATTGACTTATGCCCTGAAACACCTCTTCAGTAGAGTCTGATATTGCCAACACAAAAGGGGTCCAATTGTGCAATCTTCAAAATTTGCAGATTTAGTACAAAAGTAAAAACAAAACTAGTCTTTAATCAATCAAAAATGCCTCTGTACATACACATGTCTTTGCATCTATTCTTTATTACAAAGTTCTTTCAAATTTAAAATGTCAAACGTAATATTCATCTTACTAATTGGTGGAACTGTGTCCCATGCAGCTTTTGCCGGATATCAAATGGAATTATTTCACTCATTTAAATCAGGTTTAATTTCATATCTGGATCCATCGACTGAACTTGAATAATCTGCCAAATGATCTTAGTGAAGTGGTCAATTTACTTAATCTTAGTCAACTTCTAAACACCCAGACTAAGAAAAACAATATTTAAGCCTCTCATTTCTTTGAAAATAGACACATTCAGTGATGTTGTGTTAGTTAATTAAAAAAAATTAAGGGGTCCCTGTTGAGTCCATCACCATGCCACAGAGGGTTAACATGTTTACATTTAACATCATGGTGTCTCATATTGTGAGCCAAGATGACATTCTTGAAAAACGGTTTCTCATGTGTGCATCTTGGGAAGAAGCGCCGTCTAACTGCTCTATCATGTTTCTCTGCCAAAAATGTTTTTTCATGTCCATTTCCTGGAAATATCAGTGGACAGTAAACTAAAAAAAACTACTATAGTCAAAAT